>CM077090.1:80048721-80648721 GCA_039513925.1 Platanthera zijinensis | reverse complement strand
TATTATGGAAATATTTATGGATGACTTTTCTGTATTCGGATGCTCTTTCCCGAATTATCTTCGTAATCTCGATCGTGTCCTCCAGCGATGCGAGGACACGAATCTTGTTTTAAATTGGGAAAAATGTAACTTTATGGTTCGAGGAGGTTTGGTCCTCGACCATAAGATTTCGAGTAAGGGGATAGAGGTCGATAAGGCCAAAGTTGAAATCATAGAAAAACTTCCTCAGCCGACAAACATAAAATCCATTAGGAGTTTCTTAGGCCACGCGGGCTTTTATAGGCGTTTCATTCAAGATTTTTCAAAAATAACAAAGCCGCTTACTCACCTCTTGGAAAAGGAATCACCTTTTGTCTTTAGTAGCGATTGCGAGTCTGCTTTTAATTTTATAAAACAAAAACTTATTAATTCTCCGATTTTAGTGGCCCCTAATTGGTCCCTTCCGTTCGAAATCATGTGCGACGCTAGTGATATTGCCTGAGGCGCCGTTCTTGGCCAACGCGTAGAAAAACATTTTCATCCTATTTATTACGCTAGCAAGACGCTCACTTCCGCACAAGTGAATTACACGACGACGGAAAAGGAACTCTTAGCCGTCGTTTTCACTTTCGATAAGTTTCGCTCATATCTTACGCTATCTAAAGTTATCGTTTTTACCGATCACTCCGCCCTTAAATATCTATTAGCTAAAACCGACGCGAAGCCTCGCCTTCTTCGATGGATTCTCCTCCTACAAGAGTTTGACTTGGAGATCCGAGATAAGAAGGGCGCGGAGAATCTAGCGGCAGACCACCTCTCCCGTTTAGACAATCCGGGTGCGGAAGCGCTCGTCGAATCTGAAATAAATGACAGATTCCCCGAGGAACGCCTTCTCGCCATTCGTTCATCTTCGTCATCTTCGCCTTGGTTCGCAGATTTTGCGAACTACTTAGTCGCGCGGGTACTTCCAAAAGATTTTTCAAGTCATCAAAAGAAGAAATTCTTTTCCGACTTGAAAAATTTCTTTTGGGATGACCCTTTTCTTTTCTGTATCTGTGCGGACCAAGCGGTTCGAAGATGCGTCGCGGGAGTGGAGTGCACACAAATATTGAGGCACTGCCACGAGTTTCCGGCCGAGGGGCACTATCAAGCCAACCGGACCGCTAGGAAGGCGCTAGAGGCGGGCTACTTTTGGCCCACTCTCTTCAAAGACGCGCACAATTTTGTGCGCGCATGCGATAGCTGTCAGCGGTCGAGTAACATCTCACGTCGCGACGAGATGCCCCAAAATATGTTTTTAGAATGCGAAGTCTTCGATTTATGGGGCATAGATTTTGTTGGCCCCCTACCTCCTTCTTATAAAAATTCTTATATTTTAGTGGCGGTCGACTACGTATCACGGTGGGCGGAAGCGCAGGCTCTCCCCACCAACGATGCGCGAGTCGTCGTCACATTTCTATAAAAATTATTTTCTTGCTTCGGCACGCCTCGCGCTATTGTTAGTGATAGGGGAACGCATTTCTGTAACGCTCTAATGGCTAAGACGTTAGCTAAATACGGAGTCACGCACAAGCTTGCCACCCCCTACCACCCGCAAACAAGTGGCCAAGTTGAGGTAGTAAATCGAGAGATAAAACGCATATTAGAAAAAACCGTTTCACTTAATAGGAAAGATTG
This sequence comes from Platanthera zijinensis, assembly GCA_039513925.1. NCBI lineage: Eukaryota > Viridiplantae > Streptophyta > Magnoliopsida > Asparagales > Orchidaceae > Platanthera > Platanthera zijinensis. Next base: position 80,647,065 of record CM077090.1, on the reverse strand, counting down.
GTCTGCTAAGCTTGACGACGCGTTATGGGCGTATCGTACGGCGTACAAAACAGCTACCGGTTGTACCCCGTTTCGATTAGTCTATGGCAAAGCGTGCCATTTACCCGTAGAACTGGAGCACCGCGCACTTTGGGCATTAAAACTCTTAAACCTCGACTCTAACTTAGCCGCTCAGAATAGAAAACTGCAACTAAACGAGCTCGATGAATGGCGTGCGAACGCTTACGAGAGCAATAAGTTCTATAAGGAGCGTTCTAAGTTTTATCACGATCAAAAAATTAAAACCCCCAAAATTTTTTCTCCGGGCGATCTAGTCCTTCTTTATAATTCTCGTCTTAAACTTTTTCCTGGCAAACTCAAATCTCGTTGGTCCGGTCCCTTCTTAGTTGAAGAAGTTTTTCCATATGGGATTGTACTCGTCTCCCACCCGAAAAAGGGCTCGTTTAAAGTAAACGGTCATCGATTAAAGACTTACATAGCGGGCGACCCTGTGATCGAGTATAGCGAAACCATATCCCTCCTCGACTTATAATCCCGCCACTATAGTCAAGCTACGCGACTATAAACAAAGCGCTCCTGGGAGGCACCCCACGTCTATCTTTTTTACGTCTTTATTTATTACGTTTTCTATTTTTCTAATAACTACAGAGTTTCTAAAGGGCTTCCCCGAGCGCGGATCAGGGACGTTTTCTGCCCCCTCTTTTTCCCTTTTTGTACATATACCTGCTATCTTGTTCCTCATGCTTAGCATACAACATTGGGGACAATGTTGGATCTAAGTATGGGGGTGTTTTCATATTTTCGTACTTTCTTTTTCACTTACAAAAAAACAAAAAAACAACAAAAAAACAAAAAAACAACAAAAAAAAAAAAAAAAAAAAAAAAAAAAAAACAAAACAAAACTTCAAAAAATTTTTTATAACAAAAAAATTATAAAATCCAAAAAATTTTAATTAAAAAATTTTGAAGTTTAATTTTTGAAACTTTGTCTTATTTTTAACTCGGTCCGCGAGATCCGGCTCATCGAGCCATCCACATAACGAGTCATCTCGCGGCTACCTAGTTTGTATTTCTGTAAATATTCTTGTAAATATTTTTGTAAATAATTTTTGTAAATACTTTTTGTAAATATTCTTTCTCTTTCCCCTCTCCCTTTTTTCCCTCTCATCCTTGTAAATATTTTTTTTCTTTTTCCCAAATTTTTGTAAATAAAATGAAAACTTAATTAAAAATACAAAAAAAATCACAAAATTTTAAAATACAAAAAAAATTAACAAAACTTAAAAATCCAAAAAAAATTTTCGCTTTTTTTCTTTCTTTTTAGTATGTATATATTAAAGATATAACAACAAAAATACAAAAAAAGAGCATAACTTCAAAAAACAACAAAAAAATTTTTTTTTGAAACAAATAAATCAAACATTTCATTCTTGAGTTTCTTGTTATCCAAAACTTTCGTTTTGAGTTTATTTATATGCGAATTTGATCAATTCTTTGTTCACTATTCGTTTGTTAATTATAGATTGAAAAATCTAAATAGTCGGGGTTAAGTTTTAAAGAATTTATTATACTTTGTTAAAAATAGGGGACTCGCTTTAGGCACTACTTCTAATTTTTCATAGATAGGAGCATTTGTACCATGTTAGAAAATAACGACTATAGAATTCAATTATGCTTGCTTTTAGCTTTCTGAAAAATTGGAACGTACAATTTATAAAGGTTGCTCTCAATTATTTTTCAATTAAAAATCTAGTTCTCTTTTCTCCCCTTACCTATCCTATCATAACCTACTTGGTATGATAAAAATATTTCCCCAAAAGAAAAAGATCTTATGTCAATGGGAATAAGATTTCATTCCGTAAACATAGGCACCCAATAAATTAAAAGATTATACGTTACGGAGTAAGAGGATAAAATTCATTACTCCAACACATATACATTGGGTTATTTTTATTTATGAAGAAGAAAAAATTTATGTTAAGGAAAATAAGATTTCGTTTTCCTTTAACATCCAAATCAAAAAAATTGGAGGTTCGAGAAAAAATAACCTCGCCTCAAAATCCAAGCATCTTCATAAACCAACATCAACCCCCTTTAGCCAATTTCATGACTCTAGAATTAATTCAAAAATCTTTTTGAGAGCATAATTCGTAAATTGCATTATTTCCAAAAACACTCCTATAAGCTAAAGTTCGTATAAATCCAAACTATTTTCTGTTAATCTAACCAATACAACTATTGCTTTCTATTTGATTACATCAAGAAGTCTTTTGGCCAAAACTTTTGCCCTGTTTAAATCATCTAAATAATTTTAGGACTTAACTCTTATACCCCGTATATTTTTATTTGATCTTTCTTATAATTAATTTAGCGGTAGCAGAACTTAGGGTTTTTCATTATTCCTTATAAGTTCAACTCAAACTTTTGCTCTGGAATAGCAAAAGCTTAAGTATGGGGGTGTTTGATGAGTTGTAAATATACCTATATTTTTGTATTTTAATTATGTCATTTTACTTTATTTTTGTCTTTTTTGTTTGTTTTATTTAATAAATTGTTTCTTTTTTGTAATTTTTTATTTCTAACTTAGTTTTTTTTGTTTTTCTAATTTTTTGCAGAAAAATATTTTTTTGGCCATGTCACGCCCGTGTCACCTCCGACACGGGCGTGTCAGGCTCTCAATGCAACCAGCCGGTCAAACTCAACAATTCCACTGTCCCGAACTCGACACGCCCGTGTCAATTGACCGACACGCCCGTGTCACGCCCCCCGACGATCGCCGACCATAGGTTGCCAGATCGACGTTCGGCGATGATCAAACCAAGCTCGACACGCCCCAAGACACGCCCGTGTCAAGGTGTGACACGGGCGTGACCTAGCCAACTGGCCTGACGTGACGCGCGCGACTTTACGGCCGGACCGCGCCCAGATCGACCTCCCCGACACACCCTAGTCACGCCCGTGACTGACACTTGTCACGCCCGTGACCTAGGGCGTGACCGCCACGTTTTCAGCCGAAGTCGACCTTCCAGTCAAGTCACCCGATCAGCTCATGAATAGTGTCGACACGCCCCCCTGTCACGCCCTAGTCACGGGCGTGACCCACCCGAAAATTTGCCTATAAATAAGAGCTTCCAGGAAGCTTATTTTGTCCACCTTTTTTGACCACTTTGCTTAGGGGAGGTGCTGCCCAATTGGATTCCATACCTATGTAAGGAGAATTTCTCCCCCCTCTCTCTCTCTTAGTTTGTATTAGGGTTTTTACTTCAATAAAATATGCATTTTTCTCTTTTAATTTGTATGAATAATCCAATTGAATGCGCCTACTTAAGCAATTTTTCGTTCATCTTTTTGTATTTCTTTTATGTTTTTATCTTTTTAGCCTTCGTAACTTAGTTAGATTTAGGGTTTATCGGCATTTCTAGCCGTTGTGCCATCCACTTAAATTTCATTTTCTGCACTTTTTTAGATTTAGCTTTTCTCCTTTTTCCTATATTTTCATTCATAAGGCTTTATAAAAACTCATCTAAAACTATTATTTTTTAACTTAGGCTCTTTAGGGTTGTAAAACTTTTTGTCCTTTTTGTTTTATTTTCACTTTTTAGGAGTTTTTATAAAAATATAAGAATGAAAATATAGTCGTTATAATTTTTCGCTCACTTCATTTTAGCTTTTTAATTTCAAAACTTTTAGTCCGGTTAATTTTTATTTCATCTTTTTATGCATTTCTACCGCATTCTAGCGGTAGAAATGCAGTTGTATTAATTTTTCGAGCACTTCCATTTTGCGTTTATTTGCAAAAAAATTTCGCTCCGATTAATTTTTATTTTCACTTTTTTTTGCATTTCTACCGCATTCTAGCGGTAGAAATGTAGTCGTTTTAATTTTCTGAGCACTTTGTTTTTCTTATTTCTGCAAGTGTGTGTGCGTGTATGAGTTAGGTTTTACTGCTTTATTTCAACTCCTGTAGAGTGCGTGTGTGCGTATGCATTTATTTCCGCCTACTCGTTAAGAGTTAAATGGCGCTTTGCTTTCATTTCCATCCCACTCGTTTGAGTGGGACTTGTCTTTTTACTGCTTTCATTTTCTTCCTACTCACTTGAGTAGGAAAACTTTGTGTGTGTGCGTGTGTTTTCTTTTCTGTAGAGTGTGTGCGTGTGTTTTCTTTTCTGTAGAGTGTGTGCGTGTATGAGATAGATTTACTCCCGCCCACTCATTTGAGCCGGGACTTGCAATTTTATCGCTTTCTCAATTATGTAGAGTGCGTGCGTGTAGGAGATAATTTTACCACTTTATTTACCGCTTTCTTTAATTAAGAAGAGTGTGTGCGTGTGTGCATTTATTTCCCCCTACTCATTTGAGTAGGGCTTGCTTTATTTAATTTTCTTTATGGTTTTGAAGTGTGCGTGAGTGCCTGCATCAATTAGCCTTAAATTTATCTAATTGTCCTATTTTTCGTGTTTTCTCTTATAATTGTTCAGTGCTTAATTTAACACTCACGCCTCACCTAAAAACCATAAAGCCGTCCCCATACCGATGAGTGGCTAATCTCTTTTAGCCTTCGGCATCGAAGAGCATTGGGACATAAAAAATGATTTGAAATAATTAAAAAACTTTATTTTTAATTTAATTTAAGGACTTAAGGTTTACCCCGGGTTAACGACGCATAGGACCACATAATCGATGTGTGGGCTCTATTTCCGTTATCCATACGCGACGCCGAGAGGCTGCACGTATGGACCGATCCCCCTTGGGTAAAGAGAACTGCGTACGCCCCCTCGAAAGAGGAGAAGCGTAGTTCTGCCGGATTGGGTTCCCCACCCAATAGCGGGGTTCTTAGCGTAAAGCGGGCATTAAGAGGAATCCTTCGTCGGTCTAACGATCGGTCGAATAGTCTTAATGTTTAGGTGAGCAATATTCCTAGAGATAAGTGCGCTCATATTTTCGGAACCTCCACGGCCAAGTGCCTTTTATTAATTTAAAAACATAGTTTAATAATTGTTAAGAATTATTTTAGTCTTAATCCGATTCGATGCCAAGCGTTAACCCGTCATCGAACTAATTTAGCAAAATTCCGCTTTCTTTCTTTCCGTTTTAATTAAACTAAAAAAATCCCACCTTACTGTCAGTAAGATAATAGTGTTCCTGGAAGAGTAGATATAATCAACGCGTCCCCGAGAATAATACGACCTCGGTATTTTCCCGAATACCGAGTACTACTTGCGATAGGTGCGCTTGCCTCCTTTCGTTAGAAAACTCGATCTTCTAACCGGCCCGCGAAATCTGACCATTTCGAACCAACCACAATAGGTCTCTGTTCCGCGACCATCAACAGGCTGCCCCGCATGCCCAACAGTTTGGAGGACGAGGACGTGGTCGAGGACGTGGTTTCCAGGGTGCAGATCGCAGGTAGGAGAGTGAGAAAATTTATGCACTGGATCTGGCTCAACCCCAGAACCCGAAGCAAGTAATCACTGGTACGTCATAAAATTTTAAGTTATTTTCTCATCAAATTTAAATTTATATAGAAGTGATAATCTAGGAAAGAAAACCATAGTTAGATTCTAAGACATTTAACTTTCCCCGCCCCCCCCCCCAGGAATAGTATTCATCAGCGGCAAACTCGCTTATACGCTATTTGATACGGGTGCTTCACACTCATTTGTATCGGAAGCCTTCGTAGAAGGGTTGGAAGGCATGGAACGATTCACGGGTTTGATGATGAGGATACGATTACCCGACGGATCGGAGTTGCTCACCTCGTCCCACTTCAACATGGAGGCGGAAATCGGCGGAAAGATATTTGAAGCTCCAGCGACAATCATGAAGATTCCAGTCTTTGATTTGATCCTAGGAATGACATGGTTGAACTGGAATCATGATCATATTGACTGCATGTCCAAGAGAGTTACTGTGAGACATGGGGATTCCTACCTCGTCATCGAAGGTACTAGATCTATTCCCCCTCTCATGTTGTCATCTGTACAGGCTGTCAAGGCCGACTTACAGGGGGAAGAAGTATATGAGGTTGTATTTGAAATGATTGAGGCCAAGGTCTCCACCTCGGATATTCTGGTGGTATGAGATTTTGCTGACGTATTCCCAGAGAAACTGCCTGGGCTACCCCGGCACCGGGAGAAGGATTTCCGGATACAGCTAGTGCCGGGGGCAAAGCCGGAAGATAGAGCCCCTTACCAGATGGCCCCAAAAGAACTGACAGAATTTCGAAGCCAACTCCAGGAACTGGTGGAGGCCGGATTTGTCTGACCGTGCTCTTCGTTAAAAAGAAGGACGGGACTCTGAGATTGTGCATCGACTACTGGGCACTAAACCGATTGACAGTCCAAAATACATATCCACTGCCAAGGATAGATGAGCTGTTTGACCAGCAAGAAGGCGCACATTTCTTTTCCAAATTGGATTTAAGGTCGGGTTACTACCAGCTACGGATCCAGGAGGAGGACATTCCAAAGACTGCCTTCAGTAGCAGATATGGGCTATATGAGTTTACCGTGATGCCCTTTGGGCTCACAAATGCTCCGTCAGCATTCATGAGCCTCATGAATCAGGTGTTCGAGGCATATTTGGATGTGTTCGTCATCGTGTTTATCGATGACATCCTCATTTACTCAAGGACAGAGGAGGAGGAAACACGACATCTGACGCTGACCCTGGAGAGACTACGGGAGCACAAGCTTTATGCAAAGATTAGCAAATGCCAGTTTTGGTTGAAGGAGGTGGCTTTCCTAGGCCATATCATCAGTGGTGCTGGGTTGGCAGTGGACCCGACAAAGATCCAAGCAGTTCGGGTTTGGCCACAGTTGAAGATGGCCACAGATGTGCGAAGTTTCCTAGGACTCGCTAGTTACTACCGGAAGTTCGTAGAGGGATTCTCTCGTATCGCCCTTCCACACACATCTCTGACAAGGAAGGAGGTACCCTTTATCTGGACCCCACAGTGTGAGGTGGCTTTTCAATAGATAAAAAGACGACTCACTTCGGCTCCTATACTTGCCCTCCCTTCAGGGAAAGAAGGATTCCAGGTCTACACCGACGCCTCCTACCAGGGCATGGGTGCAGTGCTTATGCAGAATGGCCATGTGATATCTTACGCTTCTCGAAAGCTGAAGAAACATGAGCAAAACTACCCAGTACATGACCTAGAAATAGGAGCTGTCATTTTTTCATTGAAAGTCTGGCGGCACTATCTGTACGGTGTCCACTGCGATATATACTCTGACAATAAAAATTTGAGGTATGTGGACACGTAGAAAGAGTTGAACATCAGACAGAGACGATGGGTGGAGTTTTTAGCAGACTACAAGTACGAGATGCACTACCACCCTGGAAAGGTGAATGTGGTAGCCGATACACTGAGCCGAAAGACCACAAACCCCAGAGTAGGAACACAGTTGATGGCCTTGGAGTTTGTTCAGATGTTAGACAAGATGCAAATATCCCTTGAGTTTGAGGATCACCCTGAGTTGTACCAGGAGTATCTATCGTCATTAATTACCACATATGACATTCGAGAACGGGTCAAGGATGGACAGAGGCAGGATACCCGGCTACAGCCGATATTCCGGGCCTTAGAAGCAGGCACTGTGGGAGATTACTCGCTGAGGGATGACTTAGTGTGCTTCAGAGGATGGGTTTACATACCAGAGGTAGGCCAGGTCTTGGAGGACATCATGATGGAGGCTCATTGCAGTCGATATTCGGTACACCCGGGGATTACGAAGATGACTGCAGATCTGAAGAAGACAATGTACTTGCCAGGCATGAAGAAGGATATCACCTACTCGTGACCCATTACGAGGCATGCCAGTTAGTGAAAGCGGAGTGCAGAAACCCCGTAGGATTATTGCAGCCACTCCTAGTACCAGAGTGGAAGTTCGATGATATCACCATGGAATTTATACATAGACTTCCCCGATCGCGGATAGGGAATGATTCGATCTGGGTGATCGTTGACTGACTGATGAAGGTAGCCAGGTTTATTTCAATCAGGAAGGATGACTCTGTGGGTGTGTTAGTCCGAAAGTTTATGGAGTAGTTCGTCCGTTATCATGGCGTGCCCAAGTCGATTGTGTCGGACCGGGATGGACTATTTATGTTTGGGGAGTGGAGGTCAGTGCAGACTTACTTGGGCACGCGACTAACATTAAGTATGGCTTTTCATCCCCAGATGGATGGACAGACAAAATGCACTAACCAGACTCTGGAGGATTTGCTATGACTTTGCATATTGTATCGCGGTGAACCTTGGGAAAGGTTGTTGCCACTGATCGAGTTCTCGTATAATAAAAGCTACCAGTCCAGTATAAGGATGGCTCCTTATGAGGCATTGTACGGATAGAGGTGCAGGACTCCATTGTCATGGATACAGGATGAGGACCCTAAGGAATTGGATTCGAAGTTTGTCGAGGACACCGAGGCTCAGGTGAGATTGATATGGGATAGGATGCTAGAAGCAAAGAGCCGACAGGCTAAGTATTACGACGCTCGACACCGTCAGGTGGAATTCCGAGTGGGAGACCAGGTGTTCTTGAAGATCCGACCAATTCATGGAGTTACTCAGGTATGCGGACAGAGGAAGAAGCTCAGCCCAAGATATATGGGACCTTATAGGATCCAGGAGCGGTTCGGTCCATTGGCATACAGGCTGGAGCTTCCACCAGAGCTGGCAAATCTGCACGACGTGTTCCATATATCCTCTCTTAGGAGGGCTCTACTACGCCCGGAGCAGCAGATTTCAACTACGGACGGGCCAGTAGCTTCGGACCAGTCTGTTCACTTGGAGCCGGTTCGGATCGATGACAAAGGAGTACGGATCTTGCGTCTCAAGAAGATCCCCTTAGTCAAGGTTCGGTGGAGGAACCACGGTCAGGAGGAGCACACCTGGGAACCACAGGACTTGATGAGGCAGAAATACCCGGAGTTTTTCAGTCAGGTATACCTCACCACATACTATAAATTACCTTCTTGTATTAAACCGGTAGGACTAGATAAGGGAAATTGAGAACATAGGCATGCGCACTCAGTAAGGAAAAGTAGGGGCTAATCTTTTGTTTATTGGGGTATTGCCCTTGTTTATTGAACAATTAGTCGTTTTGACTCAATAGGAAAACCATTTGGGATGTTACAAGTTTATTTCATTCCGGTAGAAATCCCCGTAGGCTTAACCTCAATTTCGGGGACGAAATTTTTGTTTTGTTTATTAGGATTTGTAACATCCCTCGGACAACTAGACCCCTAGAGATAGTTTTGTCATGACTAGGTCATGACAAAGCCCTTGAAAGTCCATAAAGGCCAAGTGAGCCTAGGAATGAGGATGAGAGCAGTATGGTCTGCACATAGTAGTTTTTTGAACCTTGGTTTAATGTGATCATGGGGCTTCACCAAGACTCTAAGTCCCCACCCATACATTCATAACCCTAGGGAGGGGTCAATGGGTCACTAAGGACCCATAGAAGGCAGTCAAAGGGGCTAAGTTGACTAAAGTCAACTATAACCCTAATTGGGTCAAACTGACCACCACAAGGGTCAATTACAGTCCCTTAGCCAAGTGGACCCCACACATACCCTCATAAACCTAGTGAGAGGCCAAAAGGTCACCAAGGACCCATTGGGACCAATCAAAAAGGCTAGGTTGACCAAAGTAAACTCTGGACCTAAAATGGTCAAAGTGCCCTAGTTTAGGGTCAAGTGACCTTCAAGAGCCAATCCAACCCCCACCTTGACCCTAGGGGAGGCCAATGGGTCACCAAGGACCCATTAAGGAAACCTCAAGGACTAAATTGACCTAAGTGGTCCCTAGTCCAAGTTTGGGTCAAGCTAGCCAAAATGGGCTAACTCAAGCTCAAGTCCATTTTGATTAGGGCTAACCTTGTTTTGATGAGTGAAAATGGACTTGTGAGCTGCCATTGGGTTAGGTAGGAACCAAATTTCAGCTTGGTGTGTAGGAGAGAGAAAGAGTCACCATGGAGGAGAGAGAAGGAGAAGGAAGAAAAAGGGAGGAAGACTTTGGGCTCATCCTCCCCCTCCCCAACCCTCCATTCATTATTTTATGATAGGGAAGGCAGCCCCAATTCAACCAGCCAATCCTTGACTGGCTGGAGCCATGTTTTCTCCCCTACCCACCATAGCCGCCAAGCTTGACTTGGGCCAAAAATTGCATAGAGGATTTCAGCCACCTAACTCCCCTCCTCTCCCTTTTAAAAGCTTCCCTAGACACCAAGGGTGATTTCCCACCACTTAATTGAAGGAGCCAAGCAGTTTCACATCATAGTTGCAGAAGTCTGACCACCATGCCAATCCGACGATCAGCACGGCTTCAGCCACCCCCACAGGTCCTCCTCCACTCCTTCTTGCATGGGCAGATCTTAGGAATCATTAGGGCCAAGGTTCAGGCTCAATAGAGCCCGATATAAATTTCAAAATCCATGGAATTTCCGTGAATTCGCACCTATCGGGATCGCCAGAATAGTGCTCCCCGGCGTCCGTGCCGCCGCCTGGATGTAGCCACGACCACCACGAAGGTGTTTGCGGCGGTGGCCGGCCGGGGAGGTGGCCGGATCACCGGTGGTAGTGGCTGGAAGATGGCCCAGGCATATTGAATCTGGGCCGTCGACTGGAGTTAGAAGACGACCAGATGCCGTCCAATCTGCACAAAGATTCGTGCTATTACAGATTTTAAACTATAGGCTAGGTGTATAAATATTTCATTTCTATCACAGATTTGATATTTAATGTTATTAATTTTTAAAAATACCTAGAGTCCTTTTTAGAGACAATACTCAACACATAAAATGTAACCCCTTGAGTCTACTTTCATACAAAATTAGTTTGAACTAATTTGGGTGCTTGGTTTGACCAGGGCACTCCTTTAGGTTGGTTCTATACATATGGTTAGACGGACATTAAACAGAGTGGCCACACTTCATCCTTAACCCAAATAAGTTGAACTTTTGGCAGGGAGCCACCCTATCCCATATCTAGAACCTGCCAAAAAATGGGAATTTTTTGTGATAATTTTTCTATAGTTTTTGTAAATAATTTAATTTATCTAGGGTAAATTAATTTATGAGTTAAATAAACTCCAAATCCATCCAAATTTTGGTGGGTGGTGTATGGGGTCAATATTAAGCTCTAGTTAAAATTTCATTAATTTTGGAGGTGATTTGAATTAAAATCTTGCAAACCCTAGCCTTTCCTTAAAAGGGAAATTATGGTCCAAAAATGTTTTTTTTGCTTAGAGTGTCCAAATTACCTCAATAGAGGTTCAAATTTGGGCCAAAAACCTAGCATAAATTTTTGAACCATCACATGAATAATGGGGAGGATTGGAATTTATTTGGCCCAAGATCCTAGGTCAAACCCTAAGGAAGGGCTTTTGTACCTTGTGAAGCGAATGTGGCCAAGACACTTTGTATGACCATGAAATTTTGTTGGGTGGATACTAGGGTAAGTAAAACCCTCTGATGAAAATATTAGGGGATTTTGGGAAGGTTGGGACCCACCAAACCAAAACCCTAGTTTAGGGCACAAGTATAGTAGGGTTGAAGTAGGCTAGTTAAACTCCTTCAACTAAGATGAAATTTTGGTAGAATGGATATAAGGATATAATGAACCTCTGATAATTTAATTAAAAATTTTCGGTTAATAATTGTAGTACTTCATTTGTTACACAAGGGGATGCCCTAATTATTAAATTGATCATTTTGGGTCCCCTTGCCCCTTGGTGTGTAATGAAAGTTTGGCAAAGAAAGTTTTAAATCTTCATAGACATATATGAATTTTATGAAAATTTTTGAATACATATTTGTGGTTCTTACTTCACAAACTTGGTAAATGAGAAAATTGTTCAATAATTTATTTAAGGCTCTCTACTGATAAATAAATTATGAAATTTGACCCACATCCTTTATATACTTTTAAAATCATACTTGAATTTTCTCTGAATTTTTGGAAGTAATATAGTCTTACATATCTCTTTAAATGAATTATTAAGGAATAAATTGAAATGAAAAATTGGGGACAAAACCTTACTGAAAAATTTGGATATTTTGGAGAGTAAGTTGATTACTTATTTTGAATATCATATAAAATTAGTGGAATGATATCTTGTCTGAAATTTGTACTTCATGTTCAATATTGGAACTTTTAGTCACTATAATAATTAAATAATTTATTAAATAAATAGGAAAATTGTGGATCTATGGATTTAGGGCTTAAAGTTCATAATGGACCACCAATAATTATTATAGGAGTACTGAATGATTATTTGATGTACTTCCCATTTTACATGATATTTAACCTTGGTGGTCTGCATTTAGTAATTTTGGAAAGTTGTTCATTAATTTGTTTGAAACTTATTACTTCTTAATCACTTATGAGATTTGACCCAGAGCATTTATATGCCCTTGCAATCATGCTTGAATTTTTCCTTGAATTTTTGGAAATAATATTGCCCCACTTATCTATTTAAAAGAATTATTGCAAGTTACAATTGAAATAAAATTAGTGGCCTAAACCTTGCTGAAAAATTAAGAGACCTTGGATCTTAGGTTAAATGTTTCATATTGGGTATAACATAAATCTGGAGGAATTTTATCTTGTCTAAATTTGGTACTTCCTGTTCAAACTTGGAGATTTTGGCCACCATGAAAATTTTAATAAATTATTAGATAAATAGGAAAATTGTGAATCTCTGGATTTGGGCAATAAAGGTCATAATGGACCACCAATAATTATTATAGGAGTACTGGATGATTAATTGATGTACTTCACATTTTTCATGGCATTTAACCTTAGTGGTCTGCATATAGTAAATCTGCAGAAAATATGTTGGAGTATAAAGTTGGGCACATGAGTCGGGATTAGTGGTTTTAGGATTGGATAATTTAGAATGAGTTCATCACCCGAGTTAGGATGAGTAAGGGGTTGGGTTTTGCTAAATGTTAGATGGTGCTCGGGATCGACGAAAGATCGTCTAACCCGTAAGAGGAAGTGTCAAAATACTAGGGTTAGATCCAATGCAATAGTTAAAGGATATGAGATTGGGTATCAACACATTAGAATAAGTGCCTTGCGAAAGGGAGCTTTGGGCTTCAGCCCATCGTAGCTCCTAGTGCCCTCGAGAGCCCTTCACGGGGAATACCTTGGGCAGTCCTGAGCTAAACCTAAGTCGTAGGCATAAAATAAAATGAAGTGCAACTAATAAGTTTAGGGTTTCACATTTTGACACCCCGATATCACGGGGAGATAGATTGGGTCACTCGGGCAGAAAGCCCAGTGGTTATGGTGATGGGCAAGTTAGTCCGGCGAGCTTTGGCTCGGTAACGATTTGTGATGGGTAGGGTGGCCCGGCGAGCTTTGTCTCGGTTGTTGATTCTTGAAGGACGGGATAGTCCAGGGAGCTTTGGCTCGGTTGTTGATTATGATAGACAGGATAGTCCGGGGAGCTTTGGCTCGGTTGATGACGGCCGGGATAGTCCGGGGAGCTTTGGCTCGGTTATTGGTTGGACTCATAACTATTGCATGTGCATAAAAGGTATAAGGTGGTGGGTCTTTTGTATTGGAGGGTCGATGCACCGACGCCAATATGCTGACTCGGCAAGTGTGGTTAGCACTTCGCCAACAGAATTCCGGTGCGCTAGCCGGCAAGAGTACGCAGGAGTCCGCTTTGTGCACCATGTGTTGAGGCGTATGATAGGTCTGACCGGTAGTGCTTTACTTGTTTAGAGGTGGGCGAGGCCCAACCCACCGCTTCCGTCTGCCACTACGGAGGTATCCTGGGAGGTAACGGCTCCGAAAGGGGGAACTAAAGGTCTTTGTACACAGAGTCAAGTGGGTGAGTTGCACTTGCATGTTCACATCATGACATAATTGTATTTCATAGCATAACCATTGCATATAACCTGACACTTAATGTATAAGCGGTATGGGACGCTCTATACATTAGGCCCTGCAAAACGACCCCTTGGCTTATAAGTTCGCACGAGAGTGCTTATAAGTCAAGGTTCTCATTCAGTACTATATATTTAAGCCTGCTAGTAAAACCGACACCCTATCGTATAAATCGGTATGAGACTTTTTATACGATAGGAGCCCTACAAGAGATCCCTTAGCTTATCTGTAATCACATAAGTTAAGGTTACTTTCTTATTCAAATGTTTACTCATTATTACCATCTTTTATACCTTAGAACTGCTAGTTTAGTTCCACTGCCATCTGCTATTTGATATTCTCCACTTTCATGTCCTTCCCTTTCCTTCTCCCCGCTCTATGCTTAGGAGCCATAGGGGAAGGGGCGGGGGATGATAGGACTTAGTCTTTTAGACTAACAGTTTTCGAACCACATCATTTTAGGGGACCACGGAGCCCAACATGGAGGAGCAGCCCCGAAGGTCGGCACGCTTCGAGATCGGATAGTCTAGTACCGAAGTACAGACAATAGGGACTGTGAGTCCCGACCGCTAGTAGTTATATTAGTTCTCTTCCGCGATGAGCGATTTGTAGTGAGGACATGATGTACCGGGCATAAGCCCATGATTTCAATTAAATGTTCTATCTGTGGACACTCCCTTCGTGGAGATTATTTTTCTATTCACGTGTGGTTTCCGTGGACTTGCTTATTTTATTGCTACAGTTGTGATCGATTTGGCCGGCAGGATCGGCGTTTTGTAGTGACGATTTTCACGGGTGTGAAGGTGTCACCGCAAGGCAGTGGTTCTGGGCCTAAGACCCCGGTGTTTTAAAAGAAAAAAAATGGGGGTCTTACAGTTTACCTATAGTCGAACGACTTTTTTCCACAATCTTTAAAATGTCTTGTCTCTAAAGTCTTGTGTCTCTAAAGTCTTCTGAAGGTATGTTTCAATAATCTAACCTAATTTGACTGACCTTAACCCTGTAACTAACAAATGACCTTAGATTATACATGTTCGGTCAACAATCCTAATAGTGAACCTAGCCCAAATCTCAATTAGGGTTCCAACACTCTCCCCCTATTTGTGTGAGGTCACTATATAAAAATAAAAATAAAGAAAATCACAAAGCAATAAAAATATCTGACAGAATTTTAAATCATTCAGTAGATATGATCAAATGTGCCTTGTGAATATATACAATAGTAATAAAGTTCAAAATGCAAAATCAGAAGATTAAGAATTTTTCTTTGAAGCATCTGAAAAAGGAGAAGGTTTTGAGAAACCCATTATTCTCATAGGATCCTCTGCTTCTCTTTGAGTCATCTTCATGTCTTCAGCACCAAGAATTTTGACTGATGCATCTCTTGGCACTACAACCTATAGATGAAGACTCATATAAGTATCAACATTAAAGAGATTTTTCTTTTCATACCTTTCTATCTTTTTCTTCATGTAGGAAGACATGGTTGAATACTGAGAAGTATCTTTTCCTTCTTCCCAGGCTTTCCTGATCTTTGAAAGTGCTATAATCTCCTTGAATCTTGCCATTCTAAAATTAGGATCCATTTCTGGATCACATACTAGAGACAGTAGCCTTTCTAGACTTGCTTTGTCTTGCTGATTTCTTTCAGATGTCTGATGTTGACTTCTTTGCTTCTTATGCTATTATTGTTTGCTTCTTTGGGAGCTGTGCTGCTGCTGCTGTAAGATGGTCTGGAATGATAAGAAGTTGAAGACCTTTGAACTTGAGAAACATTTCCTACTGATCATGTTACAGGAGGAGGAGGAGGACCTCTCCTAAATTATGGTGGTGGAGAGTATCTCTTACTATTCTTCCTTGCTTTCATCTCATTCCTTGAATGCCTCATCCTGTGAGGAGTGTCTAGAGTGAGAGTAATGTTGTGCAGAATATAGTAAGGGGTGTCAGCAGTAGGAGAGGGTTTTGGAGCATCCCTGGATGGAACCTTCTTCTTGAGTTTTCTCTTTTTAGAAATAGAATCTTCTAAGTCGTTTGACTCTTCATCATCATCATCAGATTCATTGGCAGAATTATCATAAAGAGCATTAAGCTATTTAAGCATTTCATAAGCAAGTACTGGATGAGCCTGTGGTTGTATTGCAATGTTTTCTTCTATAGCCTGAGGCTGTGCTAGAACTTCTGGCTCTATAATTTCTGTATACATATCTTGAAATAAGAAATCATCAAGATTGAGCATGGGGCATTCAGCCCAGTCAAAATTTCGAGGAGAGAAAAACTTTTGCTCTATAACAGAAATACTGGAAGTAGTAATACATAAACTATTTCTAATTTCTTCTAAGATTGAAGGTTCTACTTGAGCTGAATAGCATACTATTGCTTTGGAGTAATTAGAAACTGTATCAACAAAAGCTGGTAAATTTGAGTTAAAAACTGTATCCAAAGAATGAAATAATGAGGGAAGGTCAACTTTGGGATTAATAAGGAAATCACCAATAATGATCATAGCGACATCAACTGATTCTTCTTCTAAACAATTCATTTCAGAATCATCATCAAGAATTTCAACTATTTCTGCTTCTGGAATTGTTACTACTGTTGGAATTGTTACTACTGTTGGAATTGCTACTACTACTATTGCTGCTAGAGTTCTTGTGTCTGGAGCTGGAGTTTCTTCACAGAACATCTCCTCCTGCCTTGTTTCAGAGAGTCCTTAACACAGGCCCCCAGAAGAAGGGATAGAGGAGGAGGAAGCAAGTTGAGCAGATAGAAGGGAGATAGAGGAAGCTAGAGTGGCAACAACCTCATGTATTAGCTTCTTAAGAGAGGGATAAATGAATTTGAGAAGATCATTTGTAATGTAAGAGAAATCAAGATATAGGGGATCAGGAGCAGATGATGTAACGGTGGATCTGTATCCATAGTTGGAACTAATAGAAGATGATTGAGTTAGGTAAGATTTTAAGAATGTTAGGAATATTGATGGAATATTGGATGGAGGGATGGCATGTAACACCTCTACCTGTCAAGAAGAATATAATAGAGGGTCTGGCCGGGGCCCCACACCATATTCCATAAGCAGGCGGAGACGCTATGAAATAATATCATAACCAACGCATCCTAATACAGAGCATTCTAGCGGAAGCTTCACGGTTAAAATCTTGAACTCAAGAAAAACAAGAACTATCCACTAAAACATAGGAATGTATACAACCAAAGTATCTGGCCTTAAGGCCTTACAAATTTCTCATAACAAGGTGTGGTTTACAGACATCGGCACGCAGGCCGGCCACACATGAACAAGAAGAAACAAAACAAACAAAGCCTTCGAGGGCAGGAACGCAGCTTGGGCTTCAGCCCGCTAAGTCCCGCTCGGACAAGCACCTACAGCACCTGCAAGAACCAATCCACCAAGCGGTGGAAAACAGGGCAACGATCAGCATTCAGCTGACCAATAATAACGACCCTGCCCTTGGCACGGGGCAGCGGAATTCCATCCCTGCATAGCATTTTCCAATATGATATATATATAGCAAACCACGCAAGACGTGCATGACCGCACAGTCAATACATATCACAAACGTCGGCATGACAGCCCGACGCTTCGTGCACTCAGGGCACATTCGGGTGTACCGGAAACACTGGATCCCATAAATGAGCATTCTAGTCTTGATCGGTACGCAAGCTGTCGACTCTCGCTATGTGATCCTAACAGGGCCTTAAGCACCCAAGGTTAGACAACCATAACGCGGGTACAGATCTGCCTATCCCGTTGCTCACATCGTTAGACTCAAGACTAGATTGACGTGGGTACAACTTTACCTTGCCCGTCCATCACAAGAGTTGAACCCAACTCACACAATTTCCTGGACTTCCTCCAGTACTTCCTGCTGAACCAAGCAACTGGTATGCACCACAGATTGCACACAAATAATAAAATTCTCGGAGATTCCTCCGAATGCAAACAAGCATCACCAATCAAGACCAACACGTCCAGATGGGCTTCACACATCATGCCTAGCTCCGTACTCTAATTCTGGACTCTAACAAGGGGGACTTCACATATCTACCCCAAGGGACACCACAACCCACCGCACACTCGCGGGGACGGATTTTCCCTATGCAAATGCAGGAAAGTAGGACTTCACATGTCCAAGACAGAAATCGTTACCCTTGGAATTTTCCTCAGAGCCATGGAGAGAATTGAGATGGATGAAAGCCTTCGTAGCAGCCTTGCCTTTGTAAATCCGAACTCGGCTCGCGATTTGGACAACTGCAGCACCACCGGTGGCCGGATTCCTCTTCTTCTTCCTTTCCTTGCTCTCCTCTCTCTCTTAACTTTAGAAAGAGAATGATGAAACTCAAATGAGCTTTCTCCTCTTCAATTCCGGCCTTATCAACACAGGGAAGAGCACAGACCATTGGATCTTGGTCAAAGAAAATGAATGGCTCTAATCAGCCCTGAATTTGATATCCTGGGCCGAACACTGGTTGTGACACGCCCGTGTCATAGGCCGTGTTACTGAAGCGGTGCACAACCGACTGAAAATAAACCAGAACACGGGCATTGACATGCCTGTGTCAAGCCTGACACGCCAGTGTCACACAGTACACGGTCGTGTACCCGGCCGTGCCACCCCTGTAACACGATCTCAAAAATTACCCGAGCAGTACACGGCTAAGGCACATGCCTGTGTACCTAGCCGTTTTCCAAACACGCCCCTATGACACGCCTGTATCACAGGCCGTGTTCCACACTTGACGATCAGG
Source organism: Platanthera zijinensis (assembly GCA_039513925.1). NCBI lineage: Eukaryota > Viridiplantae > Streptophyta > Magnoliopsida > Asparagales > Orchidaceae > Platanthera > Platanthera zijinensis. The sequence goes on along the minus strand of CM077090.1, from coordinate 80,628,390 downwards.
GCTCGAGAACTCGTCGAGAATAGGGACACGCCCTTGGACACGCCCATGTCCCAGGCCGTGTACACCTGACATGCCCTGAGACACGCCCGTGTCTCAGGCCGTGCCAGCCAACCTGAATCCCACTTTGGATTTTTTAGATTTCTGGGGTGTTACAATTTTCTCCTCCTTAATAAAATTTCGTCCCGAAATTTGAAGACAGCAGGGAGATAACAACATAACACAATCAGAGACATATATGTTTCTATCACATATACAAACGAGCGAACAGGTTACGAAAATAACTCGGGAAACTCGGCCCGCATGGTCTGCTCCCGCTCCCATGTTAGCTCTTCTCAGCCACAATTGTCCCACCGGACTTTGACTATCCCGATCGTTTTTTTCCGCAACTGTTTCTCGGCTCGATCCTCGATCCGAATGGGCCTCACCTTTGTCGTTAGCCCATACTCAACCAGCACCCGATCATTCTCAATCACTTGAGCTGGATCCTTGACTGCTTTTCGTAGTACCGAGATGTGGAACACATCATGCAGTCCACCCAATTCCGATGAATGAGCTAGCCGATTGGCAGCTTCCCCAACTCGCTCCACCACTTCAAACGGACCAAGGTATCGCGGACGTAGATTTTCAACCGCCCAATCCGAGATACGCCTTTAAAGGGTTTAATCTTTAAATAGACCTAGTCACCCACCGCGAACTCCACGTTCCGGTGCTTAGCATTGTAATACTTGGCTTGTCGATCCTGGGCTATTAGTAGTCTCTCTCGAATAGAGCGTATTGTTGAGTTAGCACCCTCGACTGCCTTTTGTCCCAAAAGTTTGGATTCGCCAGTTTTTGCCCAAGCAAACGGTGTACGGCACTTGCGACCATACAGAGATTCAAATGGTGCCATGCCGATGCTCGCTTGGTAGCTATTATTGTAGGCAAATTCCACCATAACAAGTTGATCTTCCCATTTCTTACCGAAGTCTAGGGTGCACATACGGAGCATATCCTCCATTGTTCTGTTGGTTCGTTCAGTTTGGCCATCCGTTTGCGAATGAAAGGCCGTACTGAATGCTAACTTCGTGCCCAACAGCTGGTGGATTAGCCTCCAATCCTATGAAGTAAATCGCCCATCACGGTCACTGACGATGCTTCGAGGGATACCGTGCAATCGAATAATCTGCTCCACATAGAGCTTTGCCAACATTTCCATTGAATCGTCCCGCTTGTTCGGTAGAAAGTGAGCCACCTTTGTCAACCAGTCAACAATCACCAAGATTGAGTCATTCCCACGTTGAGATCTCGGCAATCCGTGCACGAAATCCATAGAAATATCCTCAAACTTCCACTGCGGAACTGGCAATTATTTTCGGAAACCACTAGGCCGTTGACACTCTGCCTTTGCCAAAGCATAAGTACGACACTTAGCCACATACTCGTCTATGTCCTTTAAACTGGGCCACCAGAACAATTTCGTCATGTCCTTGTACATCTTTGTGCTCCCAAGGTGAATTGAGTACTTTGTAAAGTGTGCTTCATATAACATTTCTTCTCGCAATTTACCCGCACAAGTGACGCACAATCGGCCATCCTTCCGTAATAACCCGTCATCCCAGGAGAATTGGTCACCGGACCCTTCCTTGGCATAGCGTTGGAGACTTTCATCAAACTCCGTTGCCCGCCGAACCCTGTCCGCAAGGTCATATTGAACCTCCATCCAGTTCAAGCATGCATCGGCCGAAGAATCCCTTTCAACACAAGATATCTCCAACGCTTCCAACTCCTGGATTAGACGCTCATCATGTATCCGCAACCAACTTGCCCGCACTGGAGTCCGACGACTCAAGGAATCAGCGACCACATTTCCCTTTTCGGGAACATAGTGAATGTCGAAGGTATAATCCCCTAAAAATTCCATCCACCTCCTTTGTCGCATATTCAAATCCTTTTGATCGAGAAGATACTTTAGGCTTTTATGATCTGTATAAATATCCACCTTCACGCCATAAAGATAGTGCCACCACAACTTTAGCGAAAAGATCACCGCCGCCAACTCTGAGTTGTGGACGGGGTAATTACGCTCATGCACCTTTAATTGATGTGAGCCAAAAGCGATCACCTTGCCAAACTGTAGGAGAACGCAGCCTAAGCCGCTTCCTGACGCATCGCTGTAAATCTCAAAACCGTCTGTACCACAAGGCGACGTCAAAACAGGCGCCATGGTCAAACGACCTTTTAACTCCTCAAAAGCTCGCGCGCACTTCGGCGTACAAACGAACTTCTTATCTTTTCTCGTCAATGTAGTCAAAGGCAAAGCAATCTGGGAGGAGTTCGCCACAAATCATCTATAGTATCCTGCCAGTCCAAGAGAACTCCTGACTTCGGCCATCGAAGACATCACTGGCCAATCACAAATGGCACTTATCTTTGCCGGATCCACTGCTATGCCCTCTCCACTTACCACATGGCCCAGAAAAGCCACCGACGAGAGCTAGAACTCACACTTAGAGAACTTGGCATACAACTTATTTCTCCGTAAGGTATGTAATACCAATCGCAAATGGTTTGCATGATCTTCCTCCGACTGAGAGTACACGAGGATATCATCAATGAACACAATCACAAATAGATCCAAGTATTCGCGGAACGTTCGATGCATGAGATCCATGAATACTGAAGGTGCATTATATAAGCCGAACGACATCACTGTGAATTCATAATGATCGTAGCGTGTGCCAAACGCTGTCTTGGGAATGACACCTTTCCTAATCCGAAATTGGTAATACCCGAATTTCAAATCCAACTTGGAATAAACGGTTGAGCCTGCTAGCTGATCAAACATGTCATCGATCCGAGGAATCAGATACTTGTTTTTCTCTGTCAGCTTATTCTGTTCGCGATAATCAATACATAGTCGTAAACTACCGTCTTTATTTTTCACAAAAAGAACAGACGCGCTCCAAAGTGATATACTTGGGCGTATGTATCCCTGCTCCAACAATTCTTGCAACTGAACTTTTAGTTCGGCCATCTCTTTTGGCGCTACCCGATACGGAGAATGGGCCAAAGGTTTCGCACCCGGCACCAGCTCGATAGAGAAGTCGATTTCCCTTTGGGGAGGTAACCCCAGAAGGTCCTTTGGAAACACATCAGCATACTCCGACACAATCGGCACTTCACTCACACTTGCCTTTGGCGCCACCGCCTCTACGAGTGTGAAGAACAACTCCGCACCCTTCCGAACTGCCTTAACGACTTGGAGAGCAGATAACAACATCCCACTCATCCCTTGTATACAAATGAACTTGGTCTCTTGTTAGGTATTTTGCCCGAGTGTGACCTCTTTTGAAGTGCAATCTATACAGGCACGCTGCTCTGACAGCCGGTCCATACCAAAGATTATATCAAATTCCTTGATCGGCAATACTAATATTTCCACCTTGAACTCCCGACTCCCTATCTTGACCTCAACACCGCAAGATTTATCCGCGCACATCAAACATCCGTTAGGTAACAATAACTTTACACTGTCTGTCGTAGTCCGGATAGGTACCCCGACACGAAAGACGAACTCTTCAGACAGAAATGAATGTGAAGCACCTGTGTCAAACAGTGCTTGCGCCGGATACTCTCGTATAAGGACAAACCCTAAAACATCACAATCAAAACAAGCACAGCACACAGTATAAAATAACATTAAAAACTGCGCGCACCTGTGACGACATCCGCCTGCTTAATGGCCTCCTGCTATCCAAGGTTGAAGACCCTGGGTTGCGCGTGCGAGGCAGAAGACTCCACCACAGTCTTCCCGTGGAGGACCAACTCGGCAATCATGTACAAAGTGTCCCAAGTTCCCGCACATAAAACAAGCGCGAGATCCATACCCAGATGTCTCTGTCATAGTCACAGAAGGAGCTTGTCCAGTAGACTTGGACTTATTTCCCCATCTCTTACGGTACACAAACTTCTCCGGACGCGGCGGCTTGAACTCTGGCTTTTTCATAGCCAATGTCCCTTTTGCCTTCCCTCTTTTCATGTCCGTCTCAAAAGACCGAGCCGTACAGACTAAGGCTTGAAATCCCTGACTCACAGAACTCGAGAGCAAATACCGCAGCTCATATCGCAGTCCCGCATAATAGCTACTAGTCTTACGCTCTTCTTCGGTGAAGATTGTACCCGTATATCTTCCCAAACGTGTCAACTCATGTAGGTAATCATCCACACTACGATCTCCTTGAGTTAACCGTTGAAATTCTATTTCCATCGATATCCTTTGCTGCATTGGTAGATGTTGTGCAAAGAACAACCGAGAAAATTCGTCCATCGAGACTTCTGCAAGTTGTCTACCGTCCAAGTGATGCAGTTCAATCTCATCCCACCATAAACGAGCCTCTCCTTCCAGTAGGAAAGTTGCCAACATAAACTTCTGTCCCTCCTCAACCTTGATCGCTCTGATGATCCTCTTGATCCTTGCAAGCCAATACTCTGCTTGGGCCGGTGACCCTACCCTAGTAAATTGTGGAGGATTGAAGCTCAAGAATAGCTTCAATTATTGATCTGCTGCCCGCGGATCAACTACAGCTTCTACCAGTTCTTACCGTACCCCAGCATGCGTTGGCACCACTGTAGGACGTGCCTGCCCAGCCTGCTGAGCATTCATCACAACAAGTACCCTTTCCGTGATGAAACGTACCGTTTCAGCGGATGGAGGAGGTGTGGGCACCTCAGTTGGTGCCGCACTTTCTACAGAATGTTGAGGTTCGGATTGACCCGCAACACTTCTAGTCACATATATGTGTAAAACACACAATTTAGCGACCAAGTAAAACGGCAAACATACAAAAAGAATACACAGGTTCAACAAACAAGTGTATTTGCATTCCTAAGTTGACTTTCTTGAGTTCAAGTTAAGTGTTATAACGACAGCACTAACACGTGCTTGCCACCCCTCAAAAGAATTCGTCCGCGAATTCGGAAGAGATCGACCAAGAAGCTGATACCAAATTGTAACACCTCTACCCGTAAAGAAGAATATAATAGAGGGTCTGGCTGGGGCCCCACACCATATTCCACAAACATGCGGAGACGCTACGAAATAATATCATAACCAATGCATCCTAACACAGAGCATTCTAGTGGAAGCTTCACGGTTGAAATCTTGAACTCAAGCAAAAAAAGAATTGTCACCTAAAACATAGGAATGTATACAACCAAAGTATCTGGACTTAAGGCCTTACAAATTTCTCTTAATAAGGTATGGTTTACAGACATCGGCACGCAGGCCGGCCACATATGAATAAGAAGAAACAAAACAAACAAAGCCTTCGAGGGCAGCAACGCAGCTTGGGCTTTAGCCCGCTAAGTCTCGCTCGGACCAGCACCTCCAGCACCTGCAAGAACCAATCCACCAAGCAATGGCAAATAGGGCAACGGTCAGCATTCAACTGACCAATTATAACGACCCTTCCACTGGCACGGGGCAGCGTAATTCCATCCCTGCATAACATTTTCCAATATGGTATATATATAGCAAACCACGCAAGACGTACACCACCGCATAGTCAATACATATCACAAACGTCGGCACGACGGCCCGACGCTCCGTGCACTCAGGGCACATTCTGGTGTACTGGAAACACTGGATCCCACCAATGAGCATTCTAGTCTTGATCGGCACGCAAGCCGTCGACTCTCTCTATGTGATCCTAACAGGGCCTTAAGCACCCAAGGTTAGACAACCATAACGCTGGTACAGATCCGCCTATCCCGTTGCTCACATCGTCATACTCAAGACTAGACTGACGTGGGTACAGCTTCACCTTGCCCATCCACCACAAGAGTTGAACCCAACTCGCACAATTTTCTGGACTTCCTCTAGTACTTCCTACTGCACCAAGCAACAGGTATGCACCACAAATTGCACACAAATAATCAAATTCTCGGAGATTCCTCCGAATGCAAACAAGCATAACCAATCCTGACCAAGACGTCCAGATGGGCTTCACACAGCATGCCTAGCTCCGTACTCCAATTCTGGACTCTAACAAGGGGGACTTCACATATCTACCACAAGGGACATCACAACCCATCGCACAATCGCGGGGACGGATTTTCCCTATGCAAATGCAGGAAAGTAGGACTTCACATGTCCAAGACGGAAATCGTTACCCTTGGAATTCGCCTCGGAGCCATGGAGAGAATTGAGATGGATGAAAGCCTTCGTAGCAGCCTTGCCTTCGTAAATTCGAACTCGGCTCGCGATTTGGACCACCGCAGCACCACCGGCGGTCGGATTCCTCTTCTTCTTCCTTGCCTTGCTTTGCTCTCTCTCTTAACTTTAGAAAGAGAATGATAAAACTCAAATGAGCTTTCTCCTATTCAATCCTGGCCTTATCAACCCAGGGAAGAGCCCAGACTATTGGATCTTGGTCAAAGAAAATGAACGGCTCTGATTAGCCCTGAATTTTATTTCCTGGGTCGAACATGGGTTGTGACACGCCCGTGTCACAGGCCGTGTTCCTGAAGCGGTGCACAAGTGATTGAAAATAAACTAGAATACGGGCATTGACATGCCCGTGTCAAGCCTGACATGCCCATGTCACACAGTACACGGCCGTGTACCTGGCCGTGTCACCCCTATAACACGATCTCCAAAATTACCCGAGCAGGACACGGCTAAGGCACACGCCTGTGTCCATAGCCGTGTGCCAAACACGCCCCTGTGACATGCCCGTGTAACAAGTCGTGTTCCACACTCGACGATCAGGGCTCGAGAACTCGTCGAGAATAGGGACTCGCCCTGGGATACGCCCGTGTCCTATGCCATGTACACCTGACACGCCCTGAGACACGCCTGTATCTCAGGCCGTGTCAGCCAACCTGAATCCCACTTTGGCTTTTTGAGATTTCAGGGGTGTTACATGGCATCATGTAGTTCATCTTGAAGAGGTGAATGTTGTGGAGAGTGTTGAGGAGATGGAGATGAGAGTAGATTGAAAGTTGGGAATGACAGAAGTTGATCTGGAATAGTAGAAGTGGATGGGATATCAACAATATATGATGGTTGAGGTGATTGAGGGGGTGATGGTCTATCCTCAGGAATATGGATTGGTGATTGTGGTGGAGATGGTGGTTGACATGGTGAAATAGGAGGGATGAAGGTAGAAGGTGTGTCTTCAATGACTATGGATGGTTGTTGAGAGGGAGGAGATGGTAAATGAACAGGAGAGGGAGGACCAAGAGCTTCTTCAGGGGTTGAGAAAGTGGTTGTTTAATCCCTGGTGTCCTCTGAAGCTATCCTGAGAGAGGAAGCCCAGGAAGGCTTTGGGATTATCCTCTCCCATCTGCCAAAGAGGGCAGAGGTAAGCCTTCTAGAAGCAATGATAAAGATGGAGGACCAACAGTTCTGGCACCTTTTTAGGAGGAAGATGCCCAAAACAATTCAAAAACTTACATCAGTTTTACTTATTTTCTTCTTAATCAAATCAAACAGAATACTACTCCAGTTCAATGATTTCTTATTTACCAAAGCACTCATCAAATTAAGCCGAAGCCTGGTAGTATGGTGATGGGCAGAGTGCTTTCCAAGGAAGACTTTTCCAACCACGTTGGCCAAGAACTTGTATTCAACTGTCAAGTTCTTCAGGACTTTATTAAGGTTTCACTGGGAGTGACCCATAATAGCTAGCATATCCTCAAACTCATTGTTAGATAAATCAAAATCACCTTCACCATTTATATAACCAAAAACTTCTGTTAAAATTTCAAGGGTAAGAAGAACCAAATAACCAGAGATTGAAACAAAGATGGTGGTTTGTTTTGGAAATATTGCTGTGAAAACCCATTCTTTAATCTCTATTCTGGGAGTTAAATCCTTGTGGACATGAAAAATTGCAGATTCAAACCCTTAAACGGTTTCAGAATATCTTAGAATACTTGATCTGAGTGAGAAAATGATTTCAAATATATATCAATGCCCACATCAAACTTTATCGCTGCAAGGATTGCTGGAGAGACTGTCATTGCTCTGCAAAAACTATAAAAGATCAAGTGTAAGAGAATAGGAAAGCGCGGGATGGAGTTCGATGAAAGCCTAATTATAGGTTTTCAAAAGATGAAGTGGAGAGCTCCGTCCGATGCAAAAGAAAGATCTTCTAACTCAGTTCGACAAAAACTTTCATTAAGAAATAAAAGCGTCAATCTCATTTTGAAGAGAGGGAAAACAGTTCGTCATTCTCTGGTCGACGATAAATTTTCTGAATCAAAATCGTCGATCTCCGTTCGACGAAAACGATTCTCGAAGAGATTTCGTTGATCTCCATTCGACGAAAAATCTCAAGAAGAGTTCACAGATCGTCGATCTCCATTCGACGAAAAGTGACCAATTCTTCGACCTCAGACAGAAATCAAATTAAACCTTCTCCATTAATCATACCTAGCTGATTTAAGAAAAATAGATGTTTCTTTTCATTCAATGGTTTGGTGAAGTTGTCTGCTCTTTGTAAATAAGTAGAGATAAAAACAAGGTTAATTTTAATTTTGTCCACACAATCTCTAATGAAATGATGTCTAATATCTATATGCTTGGTTCTACTATGAAGCACTAGATTTTGTGCAATTAAAATAGCACTGGTATTATCATAAAAGATAGTTGAATTATTTAAGTTGAAACGATAATCAAGTAGCTGATGTTGAATCCACAATATATATGAGCAGCAACTACCAGCTGACATGTACTCAGCTTTAGCAGTTGATGTTGACACAGATGTTTGTTTCTTGCAAAACTAGGACATAAGCCTATCACCAAGAAAATGGCAAGTTCCTGATGTTATTTTCCTGTCAACTCTACATCCAGCATAGTCAGAATCTGAGAATCCAGTTAAGTCAAATTCAGACTCTGTTGGATACCAAAGTCCTAGATTTAGACAACCCTTTATATATCTCAAAATTCCTTTTAATAAAATAAGGTGAGATTTTTTGGGGTTTACTTGAAACCTAGACAAAATAACTTGTAGCAAACGTAATATCAGGCCTACGGGCTATAAGATACTATAAGGACCCAACAATAGCCCTATATGTTTTCTGATCAACTGGTTTGCCCTATTCATTAGTATCAAATATAGCATTGGAGGGCATGTGTGTTTTCATTGCTGAAGCATCAGACATCCCAAATCTTTTAATAAGCTCTTTAGCATATTTGGATTGGGATATAAAGATACCATCAGGGGATTGCTTCAGTTGGAGACCAAAGAAGAAGGATAGTTCACCCATGCTACTCATTTCAAACTTTGAATGCATCAGGTCAGAAAACTTTTTGAAAAATTTGGAATCAGTGGAGCCAAATATTATGTCATCTACATAGATTTGAACTAGCAAAATTTTATCCTTATGATGCCTGAAAAACAAAGTTTTATCTAATATTCATCTATGAAATTTATGCTCTAAAAAAACTAGCTAAGATTTCATACCAAGCTCTTGGAGCTCTCTTTAGACCATAGAGAGCTATGCAACTTAAAAACATAAGAGGGATAAGTTGAAGAGATAAAACCTGGTAGTCGTGACTTAAACACATCTTATTTGAGTTCACCATTGAGAAAGGCACTCTTCACATCCATTTGATAAACTTTGAATTTCTTATATGCTACAAAACCAAGAAAAATTTTGATTGCCTCTAGCCTTACAACAACAAACGTCTAGTCATAATCAATGCCTTCCTCCTGTCAATAGCCTTGAGCTACCAATCTTGATTTGTTTCTTACAATTTCTCCTTGAGCATCGAACTTATTCCTGAATACCCATTTAGTTCCAATTACTGGATGGTTTTGGGTCTTAGAACTAGATCCAAAACTCCACACCTCTCAAATTGATTGAGTTCCTCTTGCATAGCAATGATCCAGTGGGGATCTTACTCTGCATCTCTGATGGACTGAGGTTCAATCTGAGAGATAAAACAAGCATGCATCTGATCTTGATTGAGTTGATGTCTTGTTTGTACACCAACTAATATTTCTCCAATCACTTGAGATATAAGATGATCTCTAAGTGTGATAAGTTTCGTGGGTAGAGTTGGTACATCAGCAGCTAGTGGAATTAATTCCTCTTGTAGAATTTCATTAGCTATTATGGGTTCAACTGCTTCAAAAATTTCTTCTTCACTGTCTTAATCAATCTATGGAGAAGGATGCAATGTAACATTTTGGGTGAGGTTTAGATCATCCAAATTCTCACATATATAGGGTACCTGCAAAGAGTCTCTGGTAGAGGAATCCTTCTCCTTGTAAAACATGTTAGTCTTATCAAAAGTTACATGTACAGATTCTTCCATTTTTAATGGTTATTTATTATAAACCTTATAAGCCTTATTCACTTGGGAATATCCAAGAAAAATTCCCTCTGCAGCTTTGCCTTCAAACTTTCTAAGATATTTCTTATCATTATTATGAATATAGTATATATAGCCAATTACTTAAAAAAAGTTTATTTTAGGTTTCTTCCTTTTAATAAATTCATAGGGGGTCTTATCCTTTAGCTTATGAATTAGACTTATATTCAAAACATAGTTTGTTGTGTTTACTGCCTCGGCCCAAAAGGATAGGGGCAAGTGAGCATCTATAAGTAATATCCCTGCAGATTGAATTAGGGTTCTATTTTTCCTTTCAGCTACCCCATTTTGTTGAGGAGTTCAAGGAGAGGAAAAATAATGCCTGATACCTTCCTTCTCAAAGAATTCTTGCATGATAAGAGATTCAAACTCAGTGCCATGATCACTTCTGATCAATGCAACTTGAGTAGAGTACTCAATTTGTATGCACTTAAGAAAGTTTGTAAGTACTTTAATGTTATCTGAATTGTTTTTCAGAAAGAAAACCCAAGTGAATCTAGAGAATTCATCAACAATCACAAAGGTATTTAACTTCCCTTCCAAGCTCTGTACTATAATAGGTCCAAAGAGGTCCATATGTAGTAGGTACAGGATTCTTGGTGAATCACTTTTATTAATAGATTTTAAACTATTTTTAGTTGGCTTGTCTAATTGACAAGCCCTGCAGAGTCCTTCCTTCTTGTAGGGGCCAGAAGGTAGTCCTCTAACAAGATTATCCTTAGATAATTTAGCTATTGTCCTAAGGTTTACATGTCCTAATCTCTGTTGCCATAAGTCATTAGTTGAACTAATTTGATTAAATAAGCCAATTTCTGAATTAGCTGATTTGGAATTAACTATGTAAATGTTACCTTGTCTAATTTCAGTTAAAAAAGTTTTGTTTTTATCGTAAGTAATAATGCAAGATGACTGATTAAATGATACCTAATAACCTTCATCACATAACTGGCTTATGGATATTAGGTTATGTTTGAGACCACTTACATAGGCTACCTTCTAGAAGGTAACTGCTCCAACTTTGACATTTCCATATCCTTCTATCTATCCACAGTCAGAGTCTCCAAATATCACCTTTGCTCCATGCTTTGCCTTGAAGTAAGTCAGGTTGTATTTGCTTCCTGTCATGTTTTTTGAACAGCCACTATCCAGATACCACTGGTACTCTGTGGTAGGATAGTTCTTTACCTGTAAAAAATAAGATTAGTTATTCTTGACCCAGGTAACCTTAGGTCCTTGATTTATTTCAAATTTATAACTTGAATTATATGAGAATTCAGGTTGATCCTTATAACTTAATTGGTGATATCTCCTCGGAGGAATTATCCATTGAGTAAAAGGATTAACAAGTTTCGGTTTTTGATTATTGTTTTGATAAGGATTAAAATTTTTGTTTTGAAAATTTGACTTTGACAAATTTAGTTGAGTTTGTCTATCTGAGTTCGACGAAAAGTATTGATTTCAGTGATCTCAGTTCACAGAATGATAATACTCATTTTCTGCATTCCACGATCGCTGATCTCTATTTGACAAAATATATTGATTTTGTCGAGCACCCTTTGTTGAGTAATCATACCCAAATTCTGGGTTCAGAGTTCGTCGATTGTCGTTTGACGCATAATATTGATTTCGTCGATCTCGGTTTGATGAATTTTATTGAACATTATGTTTATGAGATTTTTTATTTTTCTTTGATTTATTCTGATTTAAAACCTCTGTTACATTATTAGTATCTTTGTATGTTAGTTGTAGAATTTCTTTTTCTTTTCCTTTAGCAGAGATGAATTTTATGGGGGTTGATAAAATATTTTTCTGAAGAATAGGAGGCTGACTTAATGAAGTACCCAAGCCCAGTTTGCTATTAAGCCTGGCATTGACTGTTTTGTGATGTCCATCAATTTGATACTTCTCCCATTAAAGGATTCTTCAAATTACTTTGCCTCATTTAATTTAGTTTCTAAGAAAATTATTTGATTATTCGCAGTTTGTAAATCTTTTTTAAGTTTTATGTTTTTAGAAGAAATATTTTCAAATTCAATTAGTTTCTCTCTGAGAAGATTGATTTCCTTCCCAAACTTAATTAGATCATTGCATAGTAACTTAAATTCAGTTTTAAATTGATTTGAAGTAAAATCAAAAGAAGAGATTACCTGATCTTCTTCTAATACAGACTCATCTTCTGAGTTGTCTACTTCTGAATTAGCAGCTTCAGAGTTGTTGCAGGATGCATTGATTTCCATCAAGCATATTTCTCTATATTTGGCCTCTTCTTCATCCTCACTGGTGCTGGATGAAAACTATTCCTCTGGATAACTCCTAGTATCAGCAACACATCCTCTCTCCTTTTTGTATTGGCTGGTGGATGGCTTGCTAGAGTGTTTCTTGGACTCTTTATCCTTTATTTTATCTTTCTTCTTATTCTCTGGACATTCTGGTAGTATGTGTCCAGGTTTCCTGCATCTATAACAAACTATCTCATTAGTAGGGGTTTATCATACCTTGGCTTATCATCTTTTCTTGGAAGATCTTCTTCTGATGTCCTTCCTTGCCATCTTGTAGAATCTCTTAGCCAAGGGACTCAGTAGATCTTCATTATCTGGTGTGTCTTCTGCTTCTTCACTTGCTTTGAAAGCAATACATTGCTCTTTCCTTGCTAAAGATGAACTAGTCCTTTGAACATCTTCTTTGGTCTTTATGAGCTGCTCATAAGACTTGAGCTTGCCCAACAAGGTTTCAGTGGAGATCTCATTTAGGCTTCTAGCTACCTTGATTGGCCAGATCCTAGAGTCCCATGTGCTAGGGAAGCACATAAGAATCTTATCATTTATCTCAGTTAATGATATGTCCTTGTCCAAAGTTTTCAGCTAATTTAATTATGAGGCTGAGTCTATTGTACATGTCCGCAACTTACTCTAACTCTTCCTTATTGAAGTTCTCATACTTAAAGATGAAGTGTGATCTCCTATCTTTCCTTTTATCAGCAGATCCTACTACCCTTGCATTTAGTGAGTCCCAAATGGCCAGAATTTTCATTTCCTTAGCATCAGCAATCTTTGCCTTTTGTGCTTCAGTCCACTCAGGTGGTGTCACTACACTGGTACTTGTAGTTTCCATAAGTAGTGAGGGACCTGTCAAATATAATTATATATGTCTTCATCAATGGAATTGATATAATGCATAATCCTTGCCTTCCAAAGTGCAAACTTATTCAGATTGCACACTGGAGGTCTGGTGCTTGAATACTCCTAATTTTGTGCCATGATATGAAAGACAAACTAGAGTATATAGGATATATCAAAGATCTTTTGGTTCAGGAGTTAGCTTGTGAAACCAAACGACCTTAACCTCTGATACTAATTGAAAGTAAGGGATAGATCTTATGTTTACTCTAGAGGGGTGTGAATAGAGTATTAAAAATTTATTAAGTTTTTTTATAGGAGATTAAAATAAAGTGATATATATAAGTATAAAAATAAATATCACAACACGCAAGAAAAAAAGTAAAGGCAAACCAAATGACATAAGGAGTTTATAGTGGTTCCCCAATAAACATGGGTATATCCAATCTTCTACCACCCTGGTAGGAATCCACTACAGGTTTCGGATCAGGTGTCCTGCCACCACAAGTTTTTGCTAAGGTGCCCTGTCACTACAAGATCTATTTTTCTAAGGGATATCTAGCAACCCTTTAAGATTTTGATCAGGTTCCCAAAAAACAATCTAAGTCTTTTGATCAGGAGACTTAATAACCAAAGAGAGCTTACTTTTGAAGGGAGTTAAAACCCTATACATAGTTGGATGAAAAGTAAAAGTGATATTATCTTCTCTGTCTCTAATCTCTGAGAAGACTAGTGGATCTTGATGTTGTCAAATCTCCCACTGAGATATAAAAATCTTATCCAGAGTGTATATAACACCCCTATCCGTCACACAGCATATAACAGTAGGTATGGTCGGTGCCCAACGCCATATACCACAGACGGTCGGGCGGGTTACTCATTAAAACCATTCAACCAAAATACACGTCCTACACAGAGCATCTAGCGGAAGAAATTTATTAATTTGCAAAAGTAAGAACCCAGCAACAAGCACGAATGTCCACTAACAAAACCAAAAGGAATGAAATACAAAGTACCAAAAAGTACCAGCCTTATGGCCTTACATGAGTTCACAATATATAAAGCAATGTCTTACAAACGTCGGCTCGTAGTCTGGACACACATGATTTAAACAAGAAAACAAACAAGGCCTTCGAGGGCCGGCTCAGCAACTTGGGCTTTGGCCCGCTATTTTTCGCTCGGCTCCGTAGCACCTGCAAGCACAATTCACCGCAATGGTGGCAAACAAGAATAACGTCAGCTAACGCCGACAAAATTATAACGATTCCGCACCCAATACTCTGGGCGGCAAAGCTCCTTCCCTGCACTTGTTAGCGTAGCAAGCAATATAGTGAATAAACACAATATCACAGGTGCAGGCTCACACGGCCACACACCCCGTGCTCTCACGGCACTAACTTGGTGAACTTGGTCAAAACTGCGGTCTCACCACCATCCCTTGGATGACAAATCTCGTGAGCATTTAGTCTTTCCGACCTAAGCCTAAGACTCGCACGACAATCCCAATGTCCTGTCCCTTTTTCAGGTATCTGTCACCAAACCACATAGCCCGGGTCCGGTTCCACAAGCCCGTTTCTTACACCTCACTGTCAAATGAAGCCAAATGCGCCCTGAGACACGCCCGTGTCCCAAGCCGTTGAACTCCATCAGCACAAACTAGCAAACTACCAGAATAAGACATGGACTCTGACACGCCTGTGTCTCAGGCCGTGTTCCCTATCTCGACACTCGACGCCTGCATTTTCATCGACCACTCAGTGAGTCATCGATCCCGAGCACGACACGGCCCTGGGACACGCTAGTGTCCCTGGCCGTAGGACCCTTACCAAGGTCCAAACTTGCCTCAAAGTGCTGCCCGTTACTCTTTTGAGTTTTGGGGCGTTACAACTCTCTCCCTCTTAAAAGAATTTCATCCATGAAATTACCAAAAGGAAAATATACACAAAACCAAAAGCGGTACCTGAGTGGAATAACTCTGGGTACTCCTCAAGTATGGTCTACTCCCTCTCCCAAGAGAGCTCCTCCCGACCGCAATTGTCCCAACAGACCTTGACCATCCTGATCTCTTTGCTACAAAGTCTCTTGACTTCAGAGTCCACAATAGGAATGGGCTTGACCCTTGTCGTCAACCCTTCGTCCACCGGTACTTGATCAATTGCGATCACCTGCGAAGGCTCTTGCACCGCCTTCCACAACACTGATATGTGGAATACGTCGTGTAGACCACTCAACTCCACCGATAGCTTTAGACGATAAGCCGCTTCACCAATCCGCTCCAGAATCTCAAATGGTCCAAGGTATCACGGACTCAGTTTCTTCAAGGGTCGTACCCGTGAAACACCCTTGAACGGCTTTATCTTCAGATACACTCAATCGCCAACCGCGAACTCAATGCTCCGATGCTTGGCATTGTACTACTTAGCCTGCCTATCTTGAGCGTTCAGCAAATGCTCTCGAATGGTTTGTACCAATGAAGTGGCACTTTCCACCTCTTGCTTTTTGTACAACCTTACCTCACCCGTTTCCAACCACGACAACGGCGTGCGATATTTTATACCATATATGGCCTCGAAGGGAGCCATTTGTATGCTCGCTTTGTAGCTGTTGTTGTACGCAAACTCCACCAAATACAGATGATCTTACCACTCCTTTCTGAAGTCCAGGACGAAAATGCGAAGCATGTCCTCCATCGTCCTATTAACCCACTCGGTCTACCAATCCGTCTGTGGATGAAAGGCTGTGCTGAACTTCAACTTAGTTCCCAGCATTTGCTGCGCCAACCTCCAGTAATTGGACATAAAACGCCCATCTCTATCGTTCACGATGCTACGGGGCACACTGTGCAGTCTAACAATGTTATCCATGTAAAGCTTTCCAGTTTCTCCATTGAATCGTCCTTCCTATGCGGAATGAAGTGAGACACTTTTGTCAACCAATCTATGATCACCCAGATGGCGTCGTTTCCCTTTTGCGACCTTGGCAACCATGCACAAAGTCCATCGAAATGTGGTCGAACTTACACTCTAGAATAAGCAAAGACTTCAAGAAACCCCCTAGATTTTGGCACTTTGCCTTCACTAAGGCGCAAGTCTAACACTTAGCCACATATAGTGCCACATCCTTCTTTAGTCCTGGCCACCACAACAACTTCTTCAGATCTCGATACATCTTCGTGCTCCCTGGGTGAATTGAGTACTTGGTATGATGAGCCTCGTACATCAACTCTACCCGTAAATTACCCATGTTTGGCACACACAAATGACTGTCCTTCCTTAGCTGTCCATCTTCAACTGTAAATTTGGAATTTGACCCATCCGAACCTACATCAATGATTTCCTTCATGCTGCTATCCAAATCGATAGCTTATCGAATCCGATCAGCCAGATCATACTGAACTTCCGTCAAGTTCAATAATGCTTCGGCGCTAGTCTGCTTGTAAACACAAGAGATATCTAACGCCTCCAACTCCTGAATCAACCGCTCATCATGAACCGGCAACAAGTTGGCTTGTGTGGGAGCCCTGCGACTCAACGTATCCGCAACTGTATTGCCTTTCCTAGGCACATAATGAATTTTGAATGTATAGTCCCAAAGGAACTCCATCCATATTTGCTGCCTCATGTTCAGATCCTTCTGGTCCGACAACTATTTCAGGCTCTTGTGGTCGGTATAAATATCGACCTTTACGCCGTACAAATAGTGCCTCCACAGCTTCAGAGCAAAAATCACGACCGCTTACTCCAAGTCATGGACCGGATAATTTCTCTCATTCACTTTCAGTTGACGCGAGCCATACGCAATAACACTTCCTTGCTGTAGCAACACACAGCCGAAACCACTGCCAGAAGCATCGTTGTAGACCACAAAGCCTTCGGTTCTACTCGGCGAACTTAGCACTGGCACCGTGGTCAACCGACTCTTTAACTCTTCAAAAGCTTGAGCGCACTCCTGCGTCCAAACAAACTTCTTATCTTTTCTTGTCAACGTCGTGAGAGGCAAATCTATCCACGAGAAGTTCTCTATGAAGAACCCGTAATAGCCGGCAAGCCCAAGAAAACTTCGGACCTCCTCTACCATAGACAACACAGGCAATTCCCGTATCGCAACAGTCTTCACCATATCAACCGCAATCCCTTCTCAACTTACTATGTGACCAACGAACGCTACTGAGGATAACTAAAACTCGCATTTGGAGAACTTTGTGTATAGTTCATTCCTCCTCAGCGTCTCAAAAAACAAATCCAGATGCTTGATGTGATCTTCTTCGCACTGCGAGTACACAAATATGTCGTCGATAAAGACGATCACAAAATGGTCAAAGTAATCCCTTAAGGTTCTGTTCATCAGATCCATGAACACTGATGGCGCATTAATCAGGCCGAACGGCTTGACCGTAAACTCGAAATGCCCATACCTTGTGGTGAATGCTATCTTTAGGATATCACTCTTCCTTATCCTCAGCTGATAGTAACCAGACTTAAGATCCAATTTTGAGTACACCGATGATCCGACTAACTAATCAAAAAGATCATCAATCCATGGGATCGGGTACTAGTTCTTTTCTGTTAACTTGTTCATCTCTCTATAGTCGATACAGAGCCGCAAACTTCCGTCCTTCTTCTTAACAAAAAGGACCGGTGCCCTTCAAGGCGACGAACTTGGACGCACATAGCCCTGCTCCAACAACTCCTCTAGTTGAACCTTTAGCTCCGCCATCTCCTTAGGCGCCAACCTATAAGGGTGTGATACAGGTTTGGCACCTTGAACTTACTCAATTGTGAAATCGATCTCCCGGTGAGGTGGGGCTCTAGGAAGATTTTCCGGGAACACATTAGGGTACTTGCCCACTACTGGGATACTACCCAAAATGGGTTTAGGCTTTGCAGCCTCCACTAACGTGAAGGACTACTCTACACCAGCACGGACTGCCTTGACCACCTGAAGAGCGGACATTAAAGTCTTGTTCGACCCATTCAATCCCGCAAACGTTGTCTCCCGTCCAACACCAAGCTTGACTTCCTTACGGTTGCAATTTATGTATGCCTTCTGCTCCGAAAGCTAGTCCATACCAAAAATGATGTCGAACTCTACTAGCAGTATTAACGATGCTAGTAAGTAAAACTTCTGACTTCCAATACGAATCTTTATGGCACATACTCTGTCTGCACACATAGAACACCCATTCGACAGTAACACGTCCAATTTGTCCTTCTCCATCGAAGAAGGGACTCCAATGCGCGATATGAAACCTTCGGAAAAAAAGGAGTGTGAAGCTCCCGTATTGAATAGTGCCCTTGCCGGACTATCGCAAATAAGAACAAAGCCTATACAAACAGTAATAAGCTAACAAGCACTAGGTAAAAATATTTAAAGATAACTTGCTATAAATTTAAACCGTACATGTCACCATATCTGCTTGTTTGATGGCCTCCTACCTGCCTAGATTGTAGACACTTGGTTGAGTCAGAGCATAATGGGATGCGGTTGACTCCACCTCCTTGCCCTTTTCCTCGTAAGTTTCTCCCGGCTTCCACTCGGACTTTGGACGTCCGCTCCAACAGTCACGGGAAAAGTGCCCAATCTTCCCACAAGAAAAACAAGCGCCCGGGGTTCAGTTGGTAGTTGCCCCCGAGGCACCAGAAGAAGGGGCTAGACCCGATGTCCTAGCCCTCTTATTCCACCTGCGGAAACTGGATTTTGAAGACAACACCTTGAATTCTGACTTCCTAACACCGGAGTCTTTCTTTGCCTGAACATTCTTCATGTCTTTTTCCAAAGATCGGGCCATGTTGACCAAGGTCAGGAAACCCTGCGTCATTGGCCCTGAGAGTAGTAGTCTCAAATAATCACTTAGACCTTCATAGAATCGTTTTTTCTTTCGCTCCTCATCGACGAAGGTAGCGCTTGCATATCGACCTGAGGGAGTAAACTTGTGGAGATATTCATCCATGCTAGTCTCACCTTATACCAGCTTCTAGAACTCATTTTCCATAGCTATTTTTTGAGTCGAGGGGAGGTATCGAACCAAGAACAGTCTCGAAAATTCCTCTATCGATATGTCCGTAAGCTGTCTACCCCTTAGATGGTGTAACTCCAAGCCTTCCTACCATAATCTTGCGTCACAATCCAATAAGAACGTGGCAATAGTGGTCTTCTGCCACTCTTCTATCTCTGTAGCTATCATTACTATCTTAACTTTGGAGTGTATTTCCTCCTCTTGGGTTGGGGTTCCCGTCCCTGAGAACACTTGATGATTAAAGCCCATAACGTGCTTAAGCTGTCTCTCCATTGCTCTCCTAGGCAACACTGGCTCAACTACAACCTGCTCAACTCTCCTTGGCTCCGCTGCTTGGAGCAGTACCTGCTCCACAGCAGGGGAAGACTGCTGCACCTGTCTTGCAGGTTGCGCATTAATCATCGAAAACACTGCCTCTGCTACCAATTATATGGTCTCAGCCGAAGGAGGTGTTATCGGTGCATCATTTGATGCGCTACATGCCTCAGAACCCGGACGTTCCGACGGCCCCGCACCACTCCTGGTCACCTATAGTCGAACAAAACACCATTAGGCGACCACATAATATTGCAAAAAGTAATTATAAGAACACGCAGGTTCCTGAAATATGTGTATTTTCATTTCTAAGTGGACATTCATGGGTTCTTTTCATGTTATAACGATGATGCACACACATGTTCTCACCACCCCTTAAAGTGAATTCGTCAACGAATTCATTAACGTCTGACCGAAACCGGCTGTCTGATACAAAATTGTAGCACCCCAATCCTTCACACAACATATAACAGTAGGTCCGGCCAGGGCCAAATGCCATATACCATGGACAGACCGACGGTTTACTCATTGAAACAATTCAACCAAAATACACGTCCTACATAAAGCATCTAGCGGAAGCAATTTATTAATTTGCAAAAGCAAGAACCCATCCACAAGCATGAATGTCCACTAAGAAAACCAACAAGAATGAAATACAAAGTACCAAAAAGTACCGGCCTTATGGCCTTACATGAGTTCACAATATATAAAGCAGTGTCTTACAAATTTTGACTCGCAGGACGACAACACATGATTTAAACAAGAAAACAAACAAGGCCTTCGGGGGCCGGCTCAGCAATTTATGCTTTGGCCCGCTATTTGCCGCTCGGCTCCGTAGCACCTGCAAGCACAATTCATCGCAATAGTGGCAAAAAAGAATAACGGTTAGCTAAAGCCGACCAAATTATAACGATTCTGCCCCCAAAACCCGGGGTGGCAAATCTCTTTCCCCACACTTGTTAGCGTAGCAAGCAATATAGTGAATAAACACAACATCACAGGTGCAGGCTCACACGGCGACACACCCCGTGCTCTCATGGAACTAACTCGGTGAACCCGGTCAAAACCGCGGTCTCACCACCATTCCTATAATGCCAAATCTCGTGAGCATTTAGTCTTTTCGACCTAAGCCTAAGACTTGCACGACTATGCCAATGTCCAGTCCCTTTTTCAGGTATCTGTCACCAAACCACATAGGCCCGGTATGGTTCCACAAGCCCATTGCTCACACTGTACTGTCAACTTAAGCCAAATGCACGGGTCAAGCTACACCGGATCCCAAATTTGATCATACAAGCACATAACCCAGCTATGTTCAAGGTTGGCTCCCAAGCCACCAAGATGGCAGAAATGTGTTTCTGCCCAATTTTCCAGGTGCGCCTTGGGGTTAATCCCAAAGATTCGTTGCTGCAATCTACCACGTAGAAACAAAAAAACGACCAAAGGTACAGAGTCTTCTCCGGCTAATCATGCATAGTAACACATCACCGATCCAGACCAACTAGTCCAGGTAGGCTTCACACATCATGCCTATGTCTGTTTCTCGATTTCAGACTCTATATGCAAACAAGGTGGACTATTCACATCTACCCCAAGGAACGCCGCACACTCACCACACACTCGCGGGAGCAGGTTTCCTTATGCAAAAAAAGGAGAGATTCACATTCTCAAGAAGAGAATCGTTACCGTAGCATTCCACATCGGCACCATGGAAATCGACATGGATGAAAAGCATCGAGATGATCTCGCCTCCGTAGATTTGGACTCGGTTTGTAATTTGGCACTCCGAATCTCCTTCGGAGACCGGATCTTTCTTCCTTCTTTCTCCTTGCTCTCCCCTCTCTCTAAAAGTTAGAAAGAGATAAAACTAAAAAGAATGAGAGCTTTCCACCCCAAAACCGGCCTTAACCCAAAGATGCGAAAAGACTGAACCATCGGATCCCAAAATAAGGAAACGAACGGCCACGATTCGCCCTGAAAATAAACTTCCTGGGCCGAACATGGCTTGCGACATGCCCGTGTCCAAGACCGTGTTCCTCATTCACCGTCAATCAGGAAAATCCCGACCATGACACGGCCTGTGACACGGCTTGGAAATGCGCGTGTCCCAAGTGACATGACCGTGTCACGTGTCATGTGCCTCAAATGACATGGGACTAAACACATCCCAAGCAAGACACGACCATGTGACATGCTCGTATCACATGCCGTGTGCTAGACATGCCCTGGGACACACCCATGTCCCAGGCCATGTAACTCCCTCACAACAAACCAGCAAACTGCCCGAGTAGGACACGGCCTCTGACACGCCCGTGTCTCAGGCAATGTTCCCTGTCTTGACACTCGATGCCTGCATTTTCATCAACCACTCAGTGAGTCATCGATCTCGAGCACGACACAGCCTTGGGACACGCCCGTGTCCCAGGCCGTGTGACCCTTACCAAGGTCCAAACTCCCCTCAAAGTGCTGCCTATTACTCTTTTGAGTTTCGGGGCATTACAGTTGAAGCTTTTCTTGAGGGTGTAGACCTTCAAATAATGAAAACTTCTTCTTCCAGTGAATGGTTTTGAGAGATTGAACTTTTTGTCTCAGATTGAATATGTATTGCTGGAAGAAAAGCTTGAAGAAGAAGAATGATGAACAAGATATTTTCTGTCTTTGTCACTTGTTCACTGTTTACATATGTTCTCTTTCTTCTTTTCCTTGTGCTTGATTACCAAAAAATATTGTGTATCTTGTGGAATCCTCTAAAAATTTTCTTTAAATATTGATTGCTGACTCAAGCACATTTGAATTTCAAATTCCTTGAAATCTTCTGCATAATTTTTGGGATCCTTGAAAATGTTTAAGTTGCCAGCCTAAATCACCTAGAGGGGGCGTGAATAGGAGAGGTATGCATCTTTTGGCAGAATAAAAAATTTAACGAGCGATGCGTAGAAAATAAGCATACAAACACAAAGAACACAACATCTATAGTGGTTCCCCAATCTTGGGCACGTCCACTCTCCACCTCACTGATCTAGCAACACACTAGACTCGATTACTTCACAATTTCCTCGGATTGAAAACCAATCCTATAACTCGGAACAACGTTCCTACAACTCGATCCACAAAATGGATCTTCACTCGGAAGAAAACCTTCCTACAAACTCGGAGACAAAATCTCCTACAAGAATAAGGTTTTTTGTAAATAAAAATATACAAACTGAATATCTCAGATCTGGAAACTTCAAACTTTCTTCTTCCTTGAAGTTTGAACCTTTCTCAGAAAATTGATTGAAGAAGACAAGCCTAACTTTTCTGGATCAAAAAACCTAGATCAGCACGATCAAGAAAATAAGTCTATCGAGAAATAACGTCTTGATCAGTTGAACCTTTCTTAGTCTGAATCGCTTGGATCGGAGAAGATCAACGGTGAGGAAAACGAGTATTGTCGGCAGCGATGGATCCCGATTTTGACATTAGAGAATAATTCAGAAATATACTTCCTGGTTTGTCAATTATTAGAAGAATTTTATAGACCTTTCCCAATAGTATAATTATCATTAATTGCAACCCACGTTGACCAATCACGGGTTAATGAAATTTGAAATCCATACCGTGTGGTACTTAGCGAAATTCAGAAATCTGATTCTGCAGTTCTCGAGTGAAAGAATGGCTACTCGAGAACAACTTCTACTTCTCGAGACAATAACTAAAAGGTTCTCAAGAATAAGTACTTATTAAAAATTTTGATCTGGCTTCTCGAGACTCAAGGAACTTTACTCGAGAACTAGCTTCTAATACTCGAGAACAAGTAAAGACTACTCGATAAGTCTCTGCTTCTCGAGAGGAAATAACTAGATGACGTCGAGACAATTCTCTGCTTCTCAAGTACTGACTTTGCTTCTCGAGTACAGACTTAGCTTCTCGAGTACTGACTTAACTTCTCGAGTACTTACTTAGCTTCTCGAGTACTGACTTAGCCTTCTGCTTCTCGAGTACAGTAAGTCTTACTCGAGAACTATTTCTGCTACTCGAGAACTATTTTTGCTACTCGAGAACTAATTAGAAATATTTCTTAACACCTTTAATTCTTCTTCTTGGAGACCAGCATCCCATAGCTTCTTCCAAATCTTTAGTACTTAAAATATAAGTGTGTCCCAATAGAGAGGATACACATGAGTCAATGCCATGGATCACACAATGAGGGATTATATTGTATGGTCCTGTGTTTAGTGACTCATTATAGACTATCATTGGTCTACACTTAGCAATTTAGTCTTGCAAGTATATCTAAACATGCACCATCAAATACAACTACAAATCACGTTAGTTTTAGGGGGACATCTTCAAATCAAGGTTATTTTGATAACAGAACCCCAACAATCTCCCATTATTTGAAAAAGTCAGAACCCCATATACTAAGTTGAATTGCATGGATGAGAAAACAATATAAAGTGAAGAAGGATGCATTGCCTTACATTTCTTAGAGAATACTTGACAGCTTCATTCAGCCTTGCATTTTCTCTTCCCTTTTCTTTTCATCTCACATTTCTCTCTTTCTCTATATCCCCTTTTCTAACATCTTTAATAGGGTACAGAGGAGAGAATTTCAATCATATCTCTTCCTTACTGAGAGCTTAAACACCTCTGAGGTCCTTTTGATGTTTTCAGCTAGAAGCTTCCCCTCAAACGATTCAGGAGAAGCTCCTTTTTAGTTACTTTGTGGTCAATTTTTCATCAGCACCTTCTTCTAGTCCAAGAGTTTTCCTTTAACTTCTTCTTGTCCATTTGCTAGATAGGAGTTTTTGTTGGCCTTTTGACATACCTACCTCCACAAGTTTAGAATCCATTTGGAAACCAAACAAGTTTGGATCCGAGGTCTCTTGTTAGCATACTCCCCCTAGAAGTGTTAACATAACGAGTGGTCTGCCTTGTATTATTAACCTGAGGAGTTTCATAATACCTGGGGTTAAACCAACAATCTATGACAAAGTGACCAATCTTGCCACAACACCAATAGTCAAACCTGTTATATCTTTTCCTGATATTCTCCTACTTGACCATTTGAGACTGTGGCCTAGCAGGGACAGTGGATCTGGAGGTAGAGGCCTCATGATGATGGCACTCACACGGTTTCTGCACCTCCTTTTCCTTCTTTACAACAGGCTTGCCTTTTGGTGCCTTTTTCTCATTTGGTCCATGAATGTAAGGAACATAATTATGCAAGGTGACTTACTTTTTAAAAATAGTTTGGCTTAGAATAGCCTTGCCTTTACCTTTGGTGACTTCGTGTCCTACAATGCTATTTTTCTCAGAAGGAGCCACTCTATTAGTGAGTGGAAGAATAGTTGTAGGCTTGGAGAGGCTTTCAACAAGTTTTCATTCAATGAACAGCTTTGCTTCCAACTCGTGAAGGAGTAACTCCTTATGATTTATTAACTCAGTGGAGTCTTTAAGTTCCTCTTTCAAAGATTGAACTTCAACTCTGAGAGTAGTCAATTTTTCAATCTCCTTCCTTAGATTAGATTCCACTTCTTTGAGGGATAAGATCTCTTTTGATTACGATTTGACTACCTTCCGTCATTTGTCAAATGCAGTCAACAAGACTTGATACTTGGTTACTAATTAAGATTCATCATCCCCAGAAGAATAACCATCATGACCATTTGAGTCAGTATCTTAGGCAGAAATAAGTGTGTGAGAATTTACCTCCCCATGGAATTGGGGGACTTGTCCTTCTTCATCAGAATGAGTCATGAGCCCGAAATGGACTTCTTCATCATCACTTGACTCAGACGAGTCAGTATCACTGAGGGTCTTTTGCGTCTTTGCGATTGATGAAGCTCTTTTCCTTCCTCTTGCTGTGAGATGACTTGTGCTCTTCTCTCTTTCCACCCTTCGTCTTCTTGTGAGGACAGTCAGTACTTATATGCACTGACTTATTACAATAGTAGAAAACAACGTTAGATGAAACTTGTTTGTTCGATTTAGATTTATACCTGTTAGATGTGTGACTTTTCTTTTGATAGTCATCGTCGTGATGTGATCCTCTGAATGAGGAATCATTTCCTCTCATTTGTTTCTTCTTGTTGAGAAACTTCTTGAATTGTCGGGAGAGAAGGAAGAAATCTCCATCATATAGCTCTGATCCTGAGGTGCTTGGCTCTGAGTCTTCTTCTTTGTAGACTTCTTGAGTGGAAGCAGGAGATGCAGCTTTGGCCTTTCTTGAGCTGTGTGTCTTCAGTGCATTAGACTTATCACTTGATGAAGATCTGTTGGCCTCTTCTTCAGCTTTTCTCGTATTGATTTGAAGTTCATAGGATATAAGCTTCCCGAAGAGGATCTGAGGGTCAGTTTCTGCTAATCTCCCAAATTCCCTGATAACACATATTTTGTTATCCCATTCCTTTGTCAAGGATCTCAAGAACTTATCGTTCATTTCACCATCTGTGAACACCCAGCCGTAGTTCTTTAGGCCATTGACGATTTTGAAAAAGTTTTCATATGTGTTGGTAATTGCTTCCTTAGGTCCTTGCTTTAAGGCCTCATACTTCTAATTTAGAAGGGATCTTCTGTCATCCCTTACTTCTTCTGTGCCCTTCATCAAGATGATAAGTAACTGCCACATTTTCTTGGCGGATTGGGAATGAATCAAATTCTACAATATAGAATCATTCACTGCACTTGCGATGATATTTTTGGCTTTTTTGTCTAAAGAGACAAGTGCAATCTTATCTTTATCGAGGTTCATCAATTTCTTTGGCACCTTCTTAGTAGGATCAATAGTGGAAGTGATCATAGGAACTTGAGGGCCTTCTTCCACTCTCATGAAGATGCGTGGGTCAACAACTTCCATGAATATTTTTACTCGTTCTTTCCACATGGGAAAGTTTGTCTTATTGCACACTAGAAGCTTAGTGGAGTCCTTATATCTGTCCATGCTTGTATCCTCTAAAGACAACTAGAAGTGGATCTTGTTCAAGGTGTTAACCTTTTGAAGAATAACCTCCCTCTGATACCAATTGAATTTTTTTATGTTTTCTACCTAAATCACCTTGAGCGGGGTGGATAGGCGAGGTCTGCGTCTTTTTGCAGAATAAAAAATTTAATGAGCGATGCGCAGAAAATAAGCATACAAACACAGAGAACACCAGATCTATAGTGGTTCCCCAATCTTGGGTACGTCCACTCTCCACCTCACTGATCTAGCAACACGCTAGAATTGACTACTTCACTATTTCCTTGGATTGAAAACCAATCCTACACCTCGGAACAACGTTCCTACAACTCAATCCATAAAAATGGATCTACACTCGGAAGAAAACCTTCCTACAAACTCGGAGACAAAATCTCTTATAAGAATAAGGTTTTTTGTAAATAAGATTATACAAACTAAATATCTCAGATCTGGAAACTTCAGACTTTCTTCTTCCTTGAACTTTGAAGCTTTCTCAGAAAATTGATTGAAGAAGACAAGCCTAACTTTTCTGGATCTAAAAACCTAGATCAACACGATCAAGAAAATAAGTCTATCGAGGAAGAACGTCTTGATCTGTTGAACCTTTCTTGGTCTGACTCGCTTGGATCGGAGAAGATCAGCGGTGAGGAAGACGAGTCTTGCCGTCAGCGATGGCTTCCCGATTTTGACGTTAGAGAATAATTCAGAAATATACTTCTTGGTTGGTCGATTATGAGTAGAATTGTATTGACCTTTTCCAACGGTCAAATTAACATTAATTACAACCCACATGGACCAATCACGGGTTAATGAAATTTGGAATCGACGCCATCTGGTACATAGCAAAATTCAAAAATCTGATTCTACAGTTCTCGAGTGAAAGAATGGCTACTCGAGAACAACTTCTACTTCTCGAGACAACAGCTACAAGGTTCTCGAGAATAAGTACTTAGGAAGAATTTCGATATGGCTTCTCTAGACTAAGGGAACTTTACTCGAGAACTAGCTTCTATTACTTGAGAACCAGTATAGACTTCTCGAGAAGTCTCTGCTTCACGAGAGGAAATAGCTAGATGACGTTGAGACAAGTCTTTGCTTCTCGAGTATTGACTTAGCTTCTCGAGTAATTACTTAGCTTCTCGAGTACTAGCTTAGCTTCTCGAGTACTAACTTAGCTTATCGAGTACTGACTTAGACTTCTGCTTCTCGAGTACAACAAGTCTTACTCGAGAACTACTTCTGCTGCTCAAGAACTATTTTTACTACTCGAGAACTATTTTTGCTACTCGAGAACTACTTAGAAAGATTTCTAAACACCTTTAATTCATCTTCTTGGAGACCAGCATCCCATAGCTTCTTCCAAATATTTAGTACTTGAAAAAGAAGTGTGTCCCAATAGAGAGGCTACACATCAGTCAACATCATGGATCACACAATGAGGGATTGCATTATATGGTCTAGTGTTTAGTGACACATTATAGACTGACATTGGTATATACATAGCAATTTATTCCTACAAGTACATCTAAACAAGCACCATCAAATACAACTACAATTCATCTTATTTTTAGGGGGACTTCTTCAAATCAAGGTTATTGTTATAACAGAGCCCAACAATCCTGAACGGTTGATTTTTTTTTTGTCTTGAATGTATTTCCCTAATTGTCCTAGTAAATAAGATCAAGTAATAACTCTGTGAAAACCATAATCAATTCTGCCCGGAATGGCTATATTCTGGAGAATATTTAGCATTAATTATCAGAGCATTACTGACTTAATATTTGAAATCAAATTGCTTTAGTCAATCTGAGAAACTGCAGAGAAGAATAGTCTAGAAGAACCTGGAAAGAGTTAGTCGAACTTAGCAAAGATATCGTCGACCTGAGCTCCAAGTTCGTCGAGCTAAGAAATCTCCTTCGTCGAGGTAAGAAATCTCCTTCGTCGAGCTAAGAAATCTCCTTCGTCGAGCTGAGCTCCAAGATCGTCGAGCTAAAAATATACTTACCAATCTGATATCAAAGTTCTTCGAACTGAGAAGGCACTTCGTCGAACTGAGAAGGCACTTCGTCGAGCTGAGATTCCGATATAATCTCACAATTCGTCTATCTCAGCTGGACTTCCAGAGAGCTCAACTCAGAGAAGGAACATTGAGTTCGTCGATCTGAGATCGATGATCGTCGAGCTGAGTTCAGCTATCGTCGAACAACTTTTTTCTGCAATCTTTAATTGTCTTGTCTCTAAATTCTTGTGTCTCTGAAGTCTTCTGAAGGTAAGTTTCAATAATCTAACCTAATGTGACTGACCTGAACCCTGGAACTAACAAATGACCTTAGGCTATACATGTTGGGTCAACAATCCTCATAGTGAACCTAGCCCAAATCTCAAGTAGGATTCCAACAAGGCCAACACCCTCCTGACATCCACCTTCATTGCATCGAACTCCTTCTTAAAGACGACGTTGACCGATCTCCCGTTATCAATGAGGATCCGAGAGACAGTGAAATTTTCGACAGCGGCCATGATGACTAGCGCTTTGCAAAATGGATCCTCATGATCCGGCATATCCTTCCTTAAGAAGGTGATCTTCTCCACTAGTGGAGTGGCTAGAGACATCGAAGCAATTCTCCGGCGATATAAAGTATGGAGACTTGACTTTTGGGCAGCTTTAATCCCCCCCCCCCATGTGGATCACCACGATCCCTCCGTAACCTCAAACATCGGCCCGATCCTCGCACCTATCCTCCTCTATACCGGGCAGGACTTCCTCAAATCACACTTCCTGGAGGGGTTTCTATTATTGCTCCGTATTTCCTCTCATCTCGTGGATCTCTGGGCATGTGGCTGTGGTATGGCCCTCCTCCTGATTGAAGTCACAATAGGGCAGCTCCTCTCTTCCTCCTTTCCTTCTCCTCTGTTGGGCTCTCCTCCTCCTTTCCAGGTCTAATGTCATAGCTTGATGTTGATCGGAGAGAATTGTCCTCTAGCCCTGCCTCTAGCCCGGACAGTTGAACTAACCCTGGCCCCGCAGTTGTCTCCCCCTTGGAAACCTCCCCACTATCCTTGGTCTTGCAACTCCTGATGTCTGTATCCGATTCGATTGTTCGACCCTTGGCGTTCCCACCTCGGCTGCTGCTACTGATGCTGCTCTCTCTTCCTAGGCTTGGGCCTTCGCACCTCCTGGCCCGTGCCAACTCTCGGCTCCTCCTCTGCGGTCCACCTGTACAACTTCCTCGGGAACTCATGGTTCGATGCCTCCCCGTTGACTTCCCTTGCCTCCCTCTCCATCAGCTCCTCAAAGGAGAGAGGCGGAACCCTCTTCCGCTCTATCCTGAAGAATCACTATTGTAGCCTCAGGGTGAAGTCCATCATCAAAGTATGCCCTTTCATCTCCTAGACCGGGAGGACCTCTTATTAGAACTAGTCTACGTAGCTCCCCAGGGTCTCGTTCACTCCCTGCTTGATTTGGAATAGTGACTCAGACTCTTTCTTCCTCTTCTTGGATGTGGTGAACCTCAAAATGAACCCCCAGCGTAGGTCCTAAAAATAATAGATGGAGATCGCCGACAGCTAGTGGAACAAATCTCTTGCCTTCTCCTTGAGGGTGATGGCGAAGAGCCTTCACTTAAACGCATCCGACATCTCTAAGATCGATTCCACGTCATTAAACCACTGGCTGTATTGAACCGGATCATCCTTCCCGGTGTATTAGGACATCTCCGGCTCATAAAACCCTCTAGAACTAGGGCAGATGAAACCAACTTGCTAAAGGGGCTACCACCCCCTGCCAGCCGAGCAGGGAGATCTTGCGGGTCGATCTCACCAATTCTACCTGCACTTATTGAGCTAGAGAACAGAAATCACCCAGACAAATCTCGCTCACTCCCCTCCTCTACTACCTCCTTCCCAGGTCGCCTATCTGGGGCATTCTCGGCTAGGGCTGGGGTTGCGACAACTGGTGTTGCTGGTGTCGAGCACTCGACATGAGTGCTGAGTGCGAACATGACGAGATTCTGCACCTCATATCGGAAATACTCAAACATCCCGAGGGTGGAGAGAGGGGGAGGGGGTGGCAAGTCAGCTCTATTAGAACCCTGTCCCTCACCTCCAGTCATTGAGCTCACGAAGGATTTTCAGTGTTGATCAATCTCCATGCTCACCACACCAAAATGTTGAAACTGAAATTCAGCTTATGCGGAGTTCGAACCCTTAGGAAAGGAGTAACCACACACTTACTTATCCCTAGCGAGCTTGAACGACCAAAGACTTAGAATCGTAAACAGACCCAAGGATCAAGCACGGAGGTCCCACCACACACTCGGAAGATCTTAGAGTGCTTCCCCTCCTTAGTTTGTGCAGAGCTAAGAGCACCTCAACAATCACTCAAAGATCAAAGAGGAGGAGAGTTGGAATGCTTGAAAGCTTGCCTTCTAAGTTACCCCCTTGGGTCTATTTAATGTTTTTGAAGTTGTTCTGCCAACATCGTACCTCCGTTGTTTGAATCGGTAATATGCAGTCCAAGCAAGCGTGCCAATAGCATAACTCCGCTTTTTTAAAAGGCTATGGGTTGGCCAGCGAGGGTGGAATGGTAAAAATACACCACAGATCACTTGCTGAGTTTCCCCCAAGAACCTTCACTCGCCTTGGGCAGCGAGTGCCTGATGGAGCTGTCACTCGCCACCTCTCTAGGGCCCTACGCAGGTGCATGCCAAAAATGACCCAATCGCCTAAAGACGCGAGGGATGATAGGCCAGGCACTCGTGATCTCCACACCCCACTATGGGTTCGGATTAACTCACCGCCTAAGAATAGAAGATGTCGACTGGGTGGGCTTTACCCAATGCTAAAGAAATGGATGCGTCGACTGCAATCGCCCCACTCAATGCAAAGAATAAAAAGCGTTGAGTGCACACGCCTCACTCAACTCCAAGAAGAGAAATCACTGAGTGCACATGCCTCACTCAACCCCAAGAAGAGAAGTCATTGAGTTCCGGGGGGGCGAGTGCCTGACTAGGCTGTCACTCGCTGACCCCCTCTACTGTTGGACAAATACGGGCCAGACCTGCCCCACTCGCCAACTACCTGCAGAGAGCTAGTAGGAGGTGCGAGCTGACGGTTCTACATAGATCTCACCAAATGCTTAGAGAGGCATTGACAAAACTCACCCTACTCAACGTTGTGGTGGAAGGAATCGGGTGAACAAGCCTCACTCAATGCCGAGATGGAAGGCGTTGAGTGGACTCGATGCTATGGGCCCGGCTTGCCTGGGACTTGGACTGCCTGACTTTGTTGGTCTGGCTCCTATCGATTCCCACTCGCCGGATATGGAGTTGTACAACCACTAATACAATTATTACTGGACTTATAATCTGAAGTTTAATGATGTGACTTCATAAATTTTAAAGTTGATTTCCCGTTTGACCATAGGACCAGCCATATTAAATGCTAAATTTCGTGAGAATAAAATTGATTGTATTGATTGACTACTCATGCGTACTTGATGGAGATAAATAACTTGATCACCGCAAGTTGTTACATGTACAAAACAACGAGGATCTTCGTCACGGAGGAAAATTGTATTTATCTGGGGCATGTTGACATTATTATACTAAAAGTTATTTGGATCACAATGTATTGTATTAGAAGAACAAACATTGCAAAAGCTAAGATCATGATATGATTTTGGAAGTGGAGTCTAATTATTACTTGAATATATGAATACTAATCTCATGTGTATAATGTTTTTTTGGACATAAGAGATTTTAGATCCAAAGTGTAATCAATGATGAATTGGTTAATATTATAGTTAGGTACTTGAAAATATACCCACCATATAGGAATTTGTTGGGTACACTAGAAACTATGTAACAGATTTAGAGAAGCCTCCCCTTACTCAATGATATACATCAATTTGTATTTGATGGGATGCTTGAGTTCCAATGTGCAGGTTTAAGAAATGCAGGAAAATTTCTAAGTGTACAGCTGTCGACACCCAGGAGTTATGTCGACACTAGAAGCAAGGCATGTGTCAACATCCAGCAATTGTGTTGACACCTGAAGAAGGCTTGTGTCGACACACAAGACTTATGTGGACACACACTCAACGCCATCTATCATCAACAGATGTACTGATTCTGAAAGGCTTGTGTCGATACACAGGACTTGTGTCGACACACACTCAACGACGTCTGGGCATACACTCAACGCCATTTTTCATCAACAGCTATGTCGAGACCAGGAGCAGTTGTGTCGACACACAGGACTTGTGTCAACAAATACAACAGAAGCAGTGTCGAGTAGCAGAAGAATGACTTTGTCGACACATTGAGTGTTGTGTCGTCATCATCAAGACTTTTGTCGACACTTTGTCTGTTTGTGTCGACACATGTGAAGTAATTTGTTGAGTGTTCCGTGCTGAGATATAAATTCATTGCAGAATCAGCTATCACAGCTAAAGACTTGACAGCTGTCATAAACAACAAGTTTGACACCTATGTCAGAACTGTCAGAAGGTTATTACAAACTAGATCAGCCGGTAATCATTGAGAAACTCTATATAAAGGACTTATCCATGACAACCAAGAAAAAAACAATTAAGGGGGAACAAACCAACACAGAACCAGAGAGAGAATTCAAGAATAAGAAAGGGGGAATCCTTAAGAAGGCAGATCCTGAACAATCTGCATGAAAGATTTAGATCTAATTCTGAATTCAAGAAGGGAGATGTCTGAAGATCAACTTCAACACGAAGTGAAGATCAACCTAATTTTGTTCAATCAAGAAGCTTTGAAAAAGCTAAGTCAGCTTGAATCTGAAGTATACATTTTATTCATGAACTGTTCAAGAAGCTCACACCAATTGAGAGTTCTATCTGGGTGAAATTTCTGTACAACTAAACATTCTTTTTCCTTATAATATCTTTTATAGATCTGAGTTGTAAGCCTCTGTTTATAAAGGCTGAGGTAGGGCTGAGAGCCTGAGGTGTAGGACTCATGAAAGTCTGAATTGTAAGCCTGGTGATTAAAGCTGAGGTAGGGCTTTTGCTTGAGGTAGGCTTCTTGGGAAGAATCTGAGGTAGGACTTATATAAGTTTGAGCTGTAGGAACCTATCAGGTTCTGAGTTGTAAGATCTGTGGATCTGAGTTAGTGGAAGGAAGTTGGGCTGAATCCAATTCTTTACTTGATAGGCGAAGGGGGAAAGTGTATCTACCCATAACTTGGGGAACCACTATAAATTTTATGTACTATGTTGTGCTGCGAATGTAATGATTTGGATTGTATATTCTATGTTGTGATAGATTTAGTTACTTGCCTAAAATTATTAAATAAAATTACAACCTATTCACCGCCCCTATAGGTGTCTAGGCTCTTGAAATCAAGTATTTCAAGTGGTATCAGAGGGAGGTTGCTCAAAGATAGACCTAATAGTCTGAGTGAATCTCCAAGGCAATTAACAGATAGCAAGAATGGGTTCAAATGTGAATCAGAAGGAATTTGGATCCATGAAATTGCCCATCTATAGGAAAGAAAGTTTTGGGATATGGAAGGAAAGGGTCTGGTTATTCATGGAAGCATTTGATCCAAGAATCTACACAGTACAAGAAGGTCCTTTCATTCCAATGAAGATATCTGCTCTTGATGCAAATCTGAAAACCCCAAATAGCTTTTCTGAAATTACTAAGGATTAGATCATCCTAGAAACATTAGACAAGAGAGTACAAAACATTATTATGAGTGTTATAAGTGATGCCATATTTTAGAACTTGGTACATTGCAAAACCTCTAAGGAGATGTGGGTCACGTTTATTGTCTACATGGAGAGAACTGAAGAAGTTAGAGAGGATAGGAAATCTATGCTGAATAAGAATATGAAAGCTTTAGACAAGCCAAGTGTGACAGTATAGCAGAATGTTACAAGAAGTTCTTCAGAATAGTAAATGAACTAATGACCTGTGGAAGAGTCTTCAGCACATATGAATTGAATGAAAAGTTTCTCATGTCACTAACCAAGGACTGGGATACAAAGATATGTGCCAACAGAGAGGTGGCAAGGCTTGTTGATACACCTCCACCCACATTATTTGGAAAGCTGTTATCTTATGAAATGTAGCTCACTGCCAGAAAGGAGGAAGAGAAAAGCAGTAGGTCTGAGTATAAAGATAAGTCAGTAGCCTTCAAGGCTGAAGGCACAAGAAATGGTAGGGGAAAGTCTTCTTCTCCACCCAGAAGAAGTGTTGAGGAGGAAATAGAAAATCCTGACATCAGTACATCAGATAGCCACATCTATGATGAAGACTTTGCTGCCTTTACAAGGCAGTTTCATAGGTTTATTAAAAAGAAGAAATGGTGAACCAAGCCTTCAACATCCTTTTCCAAGGATGATTATTACAAGAAAAAGAAGACTTCTAAGGAGGACAGGTATGCCTCAAATCCTGGTAAAGAAACTAATTCTAAGATTGTTTGTTATTGCTGCAATATGCCTGGACATGTCATATCTGATTTTCCTGACAAGAGGAAGGAGTCTAAGGTCAAGAAGAAACATCAACTAAAAGGTAAGAAGGAGAAATCCTTTGTTGCTCAGAAGCAAGAAGAGTTGGACAAACTATTCATCCTCAGAATCTGGAGAAGAAGATGATGCAAAAGCATATGTTAGGCTGTTCTCTACAGAAGAGGATTCTAGGGAATTAGAATTCTTACAAATGTTGGACTCCATAAATGGAGTTGAAGACAATTGTTGTAAAGGGTTGATGGCTTTATCGGAAGATGATCAGTGCTAGGATAAGTCTGGTCCAAGTAAGGTATACAGTTCTCCCTTAGCTTCTGATTACTATACTAGATCAGAATCATAAGCATCTGCATCAAGAGGTGTTGATGGTTCTGAATCTTAGGGGGATGTACACCAACTCATTAATGAGTATGGTGGTTTGTTGCAAGCTCTGAAGAGGAGCAAGTTCCTTGTCAAGAAGCAGGCTAAGGAAATTGAATCTCATAAGCAGGCTGCATCAGATTCAGCCATGTTGATGGATTTGAAACTGAAGGAGTTTGCCAAACTGAAAAACATAACTATTATTCAGATGGGCACAATCTCCTTCAAGGAAAATCACATAATGAATCTGGAGGCAAAACTTCAGAAAGAAAAAGAGTTAGTGTCTAAATTCTCTAAGCCAAAGTATGTCTTGCCCTTAATAGACAATTTCATTTCTCATAAAGGAAAGACAGGCCTAGGCTTTAAGGGAAGAACAAGGGCCACCAATTCTCATAGAAAAGGCAAAGCCCTAGTTCAGCCACTAGCCTCAAAACCCACTATCTTCTTTAGGAAAGTGATGCAACCTACAAATAGGTATGTTCATGATATTACTCATGGTCACTGTGAGTATGGAGATCTCATTGGCAAGGGTTTATATGCCAATAGGCCACTCTATAAGAAAACTCATCAGGTTCTTATGGAATCCTTAGGGTTTACTACTCCAACACCTACACTTAAAAGGACTGGTGGCAACAAAGTTGTGAAGTCTGTACCTAAAAGATGGTACAACAGATTTGAGTGTTGGTGTTGTGGCAAGGTGGGCCACTTTGCCATGGATTGTTGGTTTAACACAAGTGTTAAAAACAAGAACAGCTTACCTGTTAGAAAAGCTGCAGGTAAGCATGATAGATTTCAAACTAACAAGAACCTAGGACCCAATAACAATTTGGCTTCTAAGGATAGGTAAATCTTTATTTGATGCAGGTGAATCAAAGTGGCCATACCACTATATGGTACTTGGATAGTGGATGTTCCAGGCACATGAATGGAACAAGAAGAATGTTGAGGGACTATGCACCCACAGAGAATGGACCCAAAGTAATCTTTGGTGGATCTAAAAAAGAAATCATCAAAGGATTTGGTAACATTTTTAGTAATTCTATTACTATCACTCAAGTGGCTTATGTGAAGGGTCGGAAGCATAACCTGATTATCATAAGTCAACTTAGTGATCTAGGTTATGATATCTCTTTCCTCAAAGGGGAGTGCAAAATAAGGAGGTCAAGTGATCAAGAGATCATTCTGACTGGCACTAGGAAAGGGTATGTATATTGTCTTAACCTTGATTGTGAGTATACCATCTCACCCATTTGTCTAGTTGTAGGTGAGAAAGCATCACAGTGTGTCCAATGGCACAAGAGGCTAGATCATTTGAACTATAAGTCAATAGGAAAGCTATTTAGTTTTGGATTAGTGAGGAATGGTCCTCTGGTTAAGTGCATTAAAGAGGGTGTTTGTTCAGCTTGCCAAAAGGGCAAACAGACTAAGTCCTCTTTCCAAGTACTTGATACCAAAGATTGAATGAGATGTATATATCTCTTGCATATGGATTTGTTTGGTCCTATGCCAGTTCATAGTCTAGGTAGTAAAGTATACACATTAGTTATCGTGGATGACTTTTCTTGATTCACATGGGTTTTTTTCTTGAGGCAAAAATTTTAAACCCTACTGTCTTCCAGACTTTTGCTAGACAAATTCAGAATGAGTTTAACATTTTAGTGGTTAAAATCAGAAGTGAACATGGAACTGAATTTCAGTCTGAGTGTATGAAAAAGTTCTGTGAAGAACTTGAGATTCATCAGGTGTTCTCCTCACCTAGAAGTCACCAGCAAAATGAAGTTGCAGAAAGAAAGAATAGGACTCTAATTGAGGCAAGTAGAACACTACTTAGTCATACTACTCTCCCTGAGTACTTCTGGCATGAGGTAGTAATTACTGCATGTCATGTACTCAATAGATATTCAACAATACGAAACATAAGAAGACTCCCTATGAGATTTTAAAAGGAAAAAAACCAAACATTTCCTACTTGAAAATCTTTGGTAGCATGTTTTATGTCCTAGTTAATGTTAAACACTACCAAACTAAGTTTGCTGCCAAATTCTTAGAAGGGATATTTGTTGGGTACAATAATAATAGTTGGGCATACAGAATCTACAACTTGACTACCCAAGTTATAGAAGAATCTGTCCATGTAGTATTTGATGAGTCTAAGTTGATTAACAGTGAATTGTCTAACTCTTCAGGTAGTTCTATAGGTTTAAAGGACAGGCTGGACAAGCTGACTATTAATGAAGAAGCACATGCTAAGCTGGATGAAGAAAAGGATGCATGTTGTCCAGGGGGAGAACAAGATTCACTGGATGAAGAAGAAAAAAGTGAAGTGCATCAGGATGAGGAAAATGAAGAATGCCAAGAGGTTGGTAGACTTTCTCTTATAAGAAGACACTTGAAGGATCATCCAGCTCACCAAATCATTGGTGATGAAAGTAAAGGAGTTCTAACCAGGAGCAAAAGCATGAACAAAGTTCTTTATAAACTTTTCTATCACAGATAGAACCTAAGAAGTTTGAAGAAGCCATGCTAGATACAAATTGGATTGATGCCATGCAGGAAGAGCTAAATCAATTAAAAAGATATAAAGTCTAGGAACTAGTTTCTAAACCAAAGGATCACAATGTTTTTGGAACCAAGTGGATCTACAGAAATAAACTTGATGAGAATGGCACCATAATCAAGAACAAGGCAAGGATGGTAGCAAAAGGCTACAGGCAAGAAGAACGGATTGACTTTTATCAATCCTTTAACCCAGTGGCAAGGCTGGAAGCTATAAGGTTATTCTTCGCCTATGCTGCCTATCAAGGTTTCAAGGTATATCAGATGAACGTAAAGTCAGCATTTCTAAATGGTAACTTAAAAGGGGAAGTCTATGTTGAACAACCCTCAAGTTTTGTACACTCTCACTATCCTAACTATGTATATAGGCTTAGGAAAGCTCTACATGGTTTGAAATAAGCCCCAAGGGCTTGGTATGAAACCTTGTATGCTTTTCTTATTGAGAATAAATTCTCTCGAGGAAAGATAGACAAAACTCTATTTTTTAGGGAATCTAAAGGCAAGATCATCCTAGTCCAGATATATATTAATGACATTATCTTTGGTTCTACTAAAAACAACCTTTATAGAATGTTTGCCAAACTTATGCAAGGGAAGTTTGAAATGAGTAGTATGGGTGAGCTGAAATTCTTCTTGGGACTTCAAGTTAGATAGACTGATGATGGATTGTACATATCTCAGTCTAAGTTCACCAAAGAGTTGATTAATAAATATGGAATAGACTCATTCTCCACCATGAAAACTCTAATGGGAACAAGTATGCCTATAGGAAAAGATGAGGCAGGGAAACCTGTTTATTAGTCTTTGTATAGAGGGATAATTGGCTCTCTACTATACATGAATGAGAGTAGACCTTACATCATGTATGCTACATGTGTCTATGCTAGGTACATAGCATGCCCAAAGGAATCTCATTACACTGTTGTAAAGAAAATTTTTAGATATCTTATGGGGACACCTAATCTAGGTCTTTGGTACCCTAAGAATAGAGATTTCTTACTAACAGGCTTCTCAGATGTAGACTTTGTAGGGTGCAAAGAAGATAGGAAGAGTACCACGGGAACTTGTCAATTCCTAGGTGGAAAGATGGTGTTATGGAGCAACAAGAAGCAAACAAGTGCAGCTATCTCAACTGCTGAGTCAGAATATATAGCTGCAGGCAGCTGCTGTGCACAGTTAATGTGGATAAAGCTTCAACTTGAAGACTATGACATTAAGGTAAGTAGAATTCCACTATTTTGTAATTCTACTAGTGTTATTTCTATTGCTAAAACCCGGTTTCACACAGTAGAACAAAGCATATAGAAATTAAGTTTCATTCATCAGCGAACATGTGGAGAAGGAAGATATTAGTCTAGAATTTGTGAACACAAATAATCAAATTACTGATATTTTTACAAAACCTCTGGATGAAATTAAATTCAATTATTTTAAAATTGAATTAGGTATGTTGAACCTAGAATAGGTCAGTATAAGATTTCCTAAGTAGAATAGGTAAGCACAAAATTTCTCAGGAAATTTTGGTAAGTAAGAAAGTTTGTGTCGACACAAGAAAATTGTGTCGACACTGTCAGTATGATGTGTCAACATAGAAACAATATTTTTGGCGACACAAGAATTGGTGTCAACACACTCTTTTGAGACTTTAATAGCCCGTGTTGACACTGACACAAATATGTCGACACATAGACGTGTCTACTAAAAAAAAGTTTTGTCGAGATCTAAGTCTTTTATGTCGACATATGTAAAACTATGTCGACTAGTATTTTTAATAAGTAAGGTGCGTCCTTTGACCTATCATTCACACGAAGACTATAAATAGGGGGAGACAAAATCTGGTCGACTATACCTTCAGAATTCTCGACTCTAGACCTTGGGTCGACATAGATATTCACATCATTTCTCTTCTTTCTCTCTCTCATCAATACCTCCACACCAGGACGACAAGGTGAATGAAGGATACGAACTGGTTCACGGGGGATTCGAGACAGCTTCACAGGACATCAAGGGTATGATTACCCTAATTTATGAAAATTGCTTGGAGTTTTTGGTCTCTGAACCTACAATAATTTGGAAGAAAGAAGTGCTTAAATTCTACTCGTCTGCAACTGTGGAT
Organism: Platanthera zijinensis; assembly: GCA_039513925.1. Classification (NCBI taxonomy): domain Eukaryota; kingdom Viridiplantae; phylum Streptophyta; class Magnoliopsida; order Asparagales; family Orchidaceae; genus Platanthera; species Platanthera zijinensis. The sequence continues at coordinate 80,588,102 of CM077090.1, read as the reverse complement.
TATGAAGGAAAGAAGATGAAAGCCACAGTTCAGGATTCAAGAGTGAAACTCATACTTAAGACGATCAGGAAGTCGCTTCAACTTCCCCGGTTTAAAGAAGATGATGACGTACTTACATTTATGATAAAGGATGCACTAAATTGGTGTGGATTGAATCCAAATACCAAGGTAGGATCGTCAATTACCAGGAAGGGGATGAATTCCCAAGGTAAGTTTCTTTTAGAAATCATAGGCAAGGTGATTCTCTACAAGATTGGTGGACATGATAAGATATTTTCCTTCATGTTCAACCTAATGACTAGAGTCATATACAATGTAAAAACAGACTGGTCATCAGTAGTGTTTGACAAGATCCAAGAAGGAATTAAGAAGCCAAATCTGGGTAGAATCCTAAGCTTATGTTTAGCTTCAACTATCCCAGATATTATGAATCAACTGCCAGGATCCAATATCAATAATATGAGGAGGATGGATGTGAGGATTCTATCCAGATGGGATAGAGTCTTGACAAAGGAAGTTTCTACTCCACAAAAACAGGTTAAAAAGGATAGAAAGTAGAAAGCCATTGTCCAAGAAGCAGAATCCTCTAGTGATTCTGAAGAAGAAGTTGTCTTCAGTTAAGATGAAGACCAACAGGAAAAAGAAACCCAAGCTCAAGTGGAGAGCAGTCAGCAACCAGAGCATAAGATGGCCTCCAGTCCAGGGGGAGAGAACACTGAATTTACAGTACAAGACACTGAACAATCTGAGCTACCTGCCCAAGGGGGAGGCATTGCTAAAGCTACTCTAGAGAGTGAGTATGCTGCTGATACAGTGACGGACATTGTATCAGACATAAACAAATAAGCATTAATCACTACTGAGAATGAAGCACCATATGTGCAGATGATAGATACAGCTCAAGATGAGCAAGTCAACATCTCCTGTATAGAGAAGGCCCTGGATAAAGATCTAGATGTCCAGGGAGAACCTTTTGCTTCACAAGCCAACATTGTTTCTCCTGTTCAGATGCAGCAGGTGATAACTTTGGAGGAACTGTTCCCTAATTTATCTACAGCAAGGACTGAGGGGGAGCAGCAAAAAGTTGAAAAGGAACTAACAGGAACTAATGGGGAGGAGCTACTGGATGCCCCAGTTAAGAAAGAAATAGTAAATATAGAAAGATTATCTCAATTTTCTAATGATGAAGAAGCCTCTGTGGCTAAAAAATGAAAATTAGTTGCAATAAGGAAAAGGAGCACAGTCTATAAGAAAACCTTGCAAACAGTCACCCCACCACCTGCTCAAAACATGGACTTTAGTCCACTACTGGTCCAACTGTAAGTCAAGTTGGATGAGAAAAGGCAGTCTTTGGAGAAATATGTGGATGAGTCACATAAAGAACTGTAGTTCCAGCTAGCTCAAGATATTAAATCCATCAGATTTGAAGTCAATTTGAATAAGAAAGAGATGACAGATTGCTTCCATAAGGGAGGTAATGTTGTAGTATATTTGGCTGAGCAACAATAACTGATAAAGACCGAAGTTGAGGACATTGTAGTCAAGCAAGGATATATTTTAGAAAATCAATTCAGATCAAATGAAAATCTCGAGGACTCACATGATGAAATTCTTAAAAAAACTGGGAAGTATTGCTACTGATTTGAAAACTAAAGTATCCAAGCAAATAGAAGCAGATCTAGCTGCTGTCCAAACAGCCATTGAAGCTTCTCAAAAGACTATTTTTGATTACCAGACTAAATTCAAAGCCTACTACGAAGAAGGTAAAGAATATCTGGCTGATCAAGTCAGGTTTCAGAAGAATGATCTGAGAGATCATATAGCTAGAGAAGTCATAAAGGGGGAGAGAATATTAGTCAAAGCCAGCTCTAATCATGCAAAATGGGTATCTAGTACCATCATAGCTACACTTGGATTTCCACCCCTATTTGTGTATAAAGATACTGCTGAGTCTAGTGTTCAACCTGCCTACATTGAAGGGGATCAGCCAGAGGTTGCACAGGTCATTTATCCTCCAGCTGATTTTGACATAGTCCAGCAAGAAGTTCAGCAAATATATGGCCCTCCACAGGAGGCGCATAATATTATTATTGAAAAGGTAGTAATGTAAGAGGTTGCAAAGGAAGCTCAGAGGGAGGCATTACTTTCCAAGAAAAGGTTTAGAGAACAGGCATAACTGAAGCCTGATTTTGAGCAGTGGAGTCCTACCTCCAGGAACATTATTTTAACTGCCTGAAAAGCTATGAAGGACAAGACACATGATAGAGGCAAATGGTACTCTGAGTAAGAGTGGATCAAGTATATGGCAAGGCAAGAGGCTATACTTCATTATAGGAGGAGTGCTAAAGCTGGGAAGTTACCTGCTAATGCTCTGGAGCCTAGCAAGTACTTCCCAAAGCCTTTTCACTATTTTGAAAGGCAAATGATCAAGGCTGAAGAACTGAAGAAGAAAGACCTGAAAGGAAAGAAACCAACTGATGATACTGAACCTAATATGCAGGCTAAGATCAGATCTGGAAAAGGAATAGTAATCAAGGAGCCTAGTCAATCTTAGGATAGATAGGCTAGTTTGTAGAACAATATAATTTTTTTGTTCTATTAAGAAACATGTAAACCTAGACAATTTTCTGATTAATGAATGACATCATTTTCAGTATTGTGTTTAGCTATTATCTATGTTTATATGTTACCCTGTAGTGAAATGTATGAACATATACTTTTCTTTAATTTATTATGTGTGTTGTATATCTTTGACTAAGGGTTATGACTTCTCCAAATAGGGGGAGATTATTGGGTACACTTGAAACTATGTACCAGATTTAGAGAAGCATCCCCTTACTCAATGATATACATCAATTTGTATTTTATGGGATGTTTGAGTACCAGTGTGCAGGTTTAAGAAATGCAGGAAAATTTGTAAGTACAAGTGTCGACACTTATAAGGAATTGTGTCGACACCAGAAGCAAGAGCTGTGTCGACACCCAGGAGTTAAGTCGACACAAAAAGCAAGGCATGTGTCAACACCTAGGAATTGTGTCGACACCTGAAGAAATCTTGTGTCGACACACAAGACTTGTGTCGACACATACTCAACGCCATCTATCATCAACAGATATACTGAGTCTAAATAGCTTGTGTCAACACACTGTACTTGTGTCGACACACACTCAACGCCATCTATCAATGACAGCTATACTGAGTCTGAAAGGCATGTGTCGACATACAGGACTTGTGTCGACACTCACTCAATGCCATATATCAACAATAGCTATACTGAGTCTGATGGGCTTGTGTCGACACACAAGACTTGTGTCGACACACACTCTATGACGTCTGGACATACACTCAATGCCATTTGTCAGCAACAACTATGTCTAGACCAGGAGCAATTGTGTCAACACATACAATAGAAGCTGTGTCGAGAAGCAGAAGAATGACTGTATCGACACATTGAGTGTTGTGTCGTCATCATCAAGACTTATTTCGACACTTAGTCTGTTTGTGTCGACACATGTGAAGTAATTTACTGAGTGTTCCCTACTGAGATATAAAGTCATTGTAAAATCAGCTGTCACGGCTAAAGACATGACAACTGTCATAAACAACAAGTCTGACACCTTTGTCAGAACTGTCAGAAGGTTGTTACAAACCGGACCAGTCGGTAATCATTGAGAAACTCAATTTAAAGGACTGATCCATGACAACCAAGTAAAAAAGCAATTAAGGGGGAACAAACCAACACAGAACCAGAGAGAGAATTCAACAATAAGAAAGGTGGAACCCTTAAGAAGGCAGATCCTAAACAGTCTGCAAGAAAGATTCAGATCTATTTCTGAATTCAAGAAGGGAGCTGTCTGAAGATCAACTTTAACACCATTTGAAGATCAACCTCATTTTGTTCAATCAAGAAGCTTTGAAAAAGCTAAGTCAGGTTGGATCCTAAGTATACAGTTTATTCAATAACTGAACAAGAAGCTCGCACCAATTGAGAGTTCTATCTGGGTGAAATTTCTGTACAACTAAACATTATTTTTCCTTGTAAGACCTTTTATAGATCTGAGTTGTAAGCCTGTGTTTATAAAGGCTGAGGTAGAGCTGAGAGAATGAGGTGTAGGACTCGTGAAAGTCTGAATTGTAAACCTTGTGATAAAGGCTGAGGTAGGGCTGTTGCCATAGGTAGGGTTCTTGGGAAGAATCTGAGGTAGGACTTGTATAAGTCTTAGCTGTAGGAACCTATCAGGTTTTGAGTTATAAGATCTATGGATTTGAGTTAGTGGAAGGAAGTTGGGCTGAATCAAGTTCTTTACTGGACAGGCGAAGGGAGAAAGTGGATGTACCCATAACTTGGGGTACCACTATAAATCTAGTATACTGTGCTATGCTGTGAATGTTATGCTGTGGATTGTATATTCTAGTCTATGATAGATCTAGTTACTTGTCTAAAATTATTAAAGAAAATTAAAACCTATTCACCCCCCCCCCCTCTAGGTGTCTAGGCTCTTGAAATCAAGACTTTTAAGAATCACATGCTTTTTAAGATAACATATTAATTATTATAGTTCTGTGGTGTTCAATTTTCCTAGGGATTGTATAACTTCAAACCAAACCAGGGAAATTGTTATCTGAAGGTATAAGGGTCATATTCTTCATAAATAATTTGGACTTTTCGAACACACCTTCAATGAATCTAAGTTTGTTTACCTTCATTTTATCCGGGGTTGATTCGTCTTTATTGAAATGGGAAACCTATAAGTCAGATAATTTATTGATGAAATATAATCATTATAATCAATAATTTGATTTGTCCATAAAAAAGATTTCATGTATTGTTAGTGCACTGACAACACAATGATAACTCAGATGATATTGATCTCTGGTGGTTATATCAGAATGTTGATTCATTTAGGTTATCTTTCTCCTATATAGGACAAGCACATAGGAGATAATATATTATCAGTTAACTCGATTAACTGTTTTAGACTCCTTAACATTTTGGTCGAGGGTATAGTGGAATGGAAACTTAAACCCTTTTGATAGTGTTATAGTACCTCTCAATAATCAATGGTCGGTCTGATGACCACATGATAAATTTTGGGGGATGCCAAGGAATTTGTTAAGTTGGAGTTGTATTGATTGTTGATCAAAGAGGTATATTTACAAAAGCATAAAATTAAGGATGAATGGTTAAAAATCATAACAGTCATTGTGTTAAGGTTTTGTTGTGTGGCTTGTTAGGTTAACAAACTAATGCAATTATATCATAAATATGATGAGAAATTTTTAGACTATGTGAAATCACGAGATGAATGTCGGACCTTGTAAGGTTTGAATAAGTGATGAGTAGACTGTACTCAAGATACTTTATATGTACACTAAACCTATGTAGAAGCCTTATTGTCTTATCCACCTTTTCTGACTTGTTGTTTTGAGACGAATGTGGATATTCTAAATGTAGTCTCTGGTTCTCGTGAATTCACAATTGTTGTATCGATGCACTATTCAGCATATATAATGTGATGATACTATAAACTACATAAGATTATTGAGGATGTGTGATGTAGACTCATGACAGGCAGGAATGATATTGGTGCAAGGCAATCGTTAATGAAACTTATTATAGGGTTCTAGTGCTTGAAAAACAGTCGTATAAGTTGTAAACGAGCTGGGGGCTCGATAGTTTTGTTGGTTCATGAAAGCTGTACTGCGATAGAGAGGTTGGTAGCGGTAGCTTGATGCATTGTGTAATTTTGATTGAGTAGCTTGTATGATGTCATACACACGACGTCCTCACATAATACCCTCATGTTGGTCTTGATTGAAATTAATCCTAAAAAATCAGCTTAGTCTGACGTAGTTATCGTTGAACTTGTGTGTGTCACTATTAGTTTTTATGGTTTTATAAGACAAGTGTGCTCATACAATCAAGATTCTATGTATAAATCGTAATAATTGAGAATATTTATATGAGCTTGAAATTATTATGGGTGATGTATCCATAACTGTATATGATAAGTATGTTTTACTATCATTTGGAAATTCTCATAACCCCAACCTAAATTTCCGGGATGAAATTATTTCTTCATTTATTAGATTTGTTACGTCCTAAATTGAGCTAGACCCCTCGTGCGTGTTCTATTTTAACTTAGATAGCTTGGGCCGGTAGGAAAGTTTGAGAGAGAGTGAGAACCCAAGGTCACATGAGTGGCTGGTAGGTCCAGACAGAATTAGAAAGACAGCCCTAAGAAGACTCGACGAATTGACTTGTGTGGACTCGATGAATCATCAAGTGGACTCATCGTCGAATGGAATCGATGAACTCGTTGAGTGGTATCGATGAACCCGTCGATTGGTATCGACGTACCAATCGAGTGGAATCAACAAACCCATCAAGTGGTATCGACGAATCCGTCGAGTGATCTCGACGAATCGTCGAGTGGTATCGACGAATAGTCGAGTGAATTCAACAAAACGTCAAGTGATTTCGACAAATCGTTTAGTGAACTCGATGCCTGAACATTACGTTCAATTTAAGTTCTCTGTCTTGTTATTTTATTACTAGAAAGCATATTTCTTCTAGTAAGCATGTGTTGCCTCAAAGGCAACATGTCACCTTGAAGAAATTATAGCGCGTGAGCGAGCACAAATATTGTGGTTTGCAAATGGCGTATTTATGAAAAATGCTGAAATCGAGTAAGCGGCCTCAGATATGATCTTGGATAATTTTATTAGACTCATGACTATAATACAAGGACAATAAAATCATCCATTCACGACTCTGACGTTATTTGGATAGTTTGAAGTTTAAGTAAATTGGCAGCAAATGCTCCGAAAAGCATAATTTGAGCAATCGAACTCGAAACGTAACATGACTCATCTTAATACATGCATATCAGTCAGACACTCAAAATGAGCCTATCCGGGGCAATTTTCTAGCACTACAGATAGATATATTGGGCATTTAAATGCATAAATAATAATAATAATAATATTATTATTATATAAGAATAAAATACTTTATATATATAAATGAAACATTAGGTTAGATTGTTAGAAGCAGAACACCAGAGCCCTTCCCCTATCCAGCTTCCTTGATGGAATGCCATTTCGCAGCCCTGAGCTCCTCCTCCTCTAGACCTATTCTATGGATGAAAACCTCTACTCAGGTAAGATCGCTCTTGCTCCGACCAACCACTTCTCCAAACAACCGTGGTCGATATTGAGCTCTCATCTCCGACGAGCTTTAGCAATGGATGACCACCAAGTTCTTCTTCTCCAAGCAGTCCGACAAGTTCCAACAAGTTCCAACCATACCCGCAAATAGATAGCTCCTCTCCATCTCTCTCAGATCTATCTCTCTATCTCCCAAATCAACTCTCCTAGATAGATTTCAAATTGGCGATATTCCACTATCTCTGGCAAGCTCTCCTCCGACATCCTCCGGATGCCTCACTCTCCAAACTGGCTGACCTCATTTTTTTCGGTGGCAAGCTTCAAACCGCCGCCTCCCTCACACTTTTCTCTAGTGAACAATGTTCCTCCCTCCTGATCTGATCAAGTAGCTCATAGCTCTCTCCACTGAGGGTAAATTATGGCTAAGATATTGAATACTGTATGCTCAGTTATTGATTCAACTGGGATTAGCAGGAAGATGCTTATGCTGCTCTTCTTGATTTTGATGGCCTTGGAGGAAAAGAAGCTTCTATGAGGATGGATGTTATGATGGAAAGGATTCAAGGTCCACCACCATATTGAACAACAAATTTGATGGTATCCAACTATGGGATGGAGCAATGCGCAACGGCCGCATATGCGACTATTGGGTGGCATACATGGACACTCAATGAGCTTCCTCCCCTCTCCATTGGTGATAGTTTCTTAGATCAAAACTAAGCGAGACATCAAACTCAATTGAGTTTGATTTGAGGGAAAGCCTTGGAGGGATGGCAGAAATCTATGTTCCTATTTGGTGTTTCGGCAACCTATGCCCACCGGTTCGCCGCTCGACGATGCACCTTATGTATGAGGAATGGGAGGTGGTGTTTGTTGGTCAGGTGGGGAAATAATGTGGCTAATGTGAGATTTTCATTAGACACCAGGTCTAGCAAATCATAGCCCCAGGCTGGAGAAATAAGATGACAAGATGTTTTCTATTCAGCTTTAAGATTCTTGTAGAATTTTCACTAATAATTTTTAGATAGAAATCTATTTTTTGTGTGCGATGGAGGTCAAGCCTATTTTTAGGCATGCTCCGACAAGATTTAGGTCTCGGACTCAACACGAAAGTTGTAGCCCTCGAAAAGACCTTTACAATGGGTTATTGTGCGTTTTATGGGGAGGGTTTTAGCTCCCTTGACCTGGGTTGAAAATGCTATATAGAAATTTAATATAACTTAGATGTCAAACATATCCTGTCTAGTTCTACACATCCGGGTTCAAACTAGGTTTTAGGCATGGTGTACTTAAATCTGGATATTAGGCTCAACATGCAAGTTATAGCCCTTGGAGTGACCTTTCAGGAATGGAGTGACACATTTTTTTGGTGGACTGTAGATCTCTTAATTCTTGTTTTTGTAAACAATGACACACACATATAGATTTTGATGTTTCATGAATTTCACTAAAAATGTTTATCTGAAGCTTTTGAAAATTGGTAGATCAATGCTTGATAACTTAGATTGAATAATATACATAAATACATATTAATCATGGTAAACCCCATAGTGGGGAGTTATGAAATTTTTGATGAAACTTACCAAGTGATCTATTTTATTACTACACATACTTGACGATGTTGTTATCACCACTGTCGAGTTTTATAATTTTGGATAAGTAATCACTGAGATATTAACATTATAATATTATAAAGAGTTATGCCATAAATGATTACCATGATGTATGAATGGGCTGAAACCTTGGGGGAATGTTTTAAAATTATATTCTTGATCTATCATATGAATTTCAGTGAACGGATATAGTAAGATCCTTCATATAAATACTCATTAGTTTATTGTCTCACAATCAGAAGCTTGTGTTATTATAATTATAAATATGCCCTAATAATATTATTAGATAATCATCATGGCATGTTGGATTGCTGGGGCATATGTAAGGATGTGATCTCATCATGTGGTTTGATATAGGATGTCTTGAAGGATCGTTAGAAAAGTATTCCCAAGTTTTTCTCGTACTGTTGTGAGGTGTTACAACAACACACCACTCGAGGTGTGTTGTCTTATTGAAAATTATAGGAAATGTTTGTATCCTTTGATGATTTGTAAGGTTGTATTTGGGTGCTTGATAGCACATTGGTGTATTGTATATTTGTAAGACGTCCCCAGGTGCTCAAAGGGATGCCATCCCATTGTGAACAAAGGGATGGAGTAAAGAAAGGTCTATGTCGACATAGCAAACTGAGTGTGTCTGTGTAAGCATGTGTGAGTCATCATAATAATTCATTCATTGCATTGCATAAGATCCTCATCATATAAATTTTTATGTGCACTTTTATATGATGAGTTACTTTGATGTACCTGACTCTTAACTTATAAATTTGCATGAGCATTTTTATAGGTTAAGTAAATTTTGTTCTTATGATTTGATAAACTGCTAGTATAGACGCGCTCTTATATACATGTTGATACCTCTTATTGTTACTTATTCAACTGTACTCGCATTGCTATCAATGTTTCTATTAACTAATAGCGTATTGTCTATCACCTGCTCATTTGTACCTATTGATTATATTATGCCTCCTCTTTCTTTCCTTTCACCTGGTTCCTAAGAGTCATCGGGGTAAGAGAATGTGAAGTCACTTAGTCTTTATGACTAACGATTGCTACACACATTTTTTTAGGAGGAGCGCCCAGTGTAGGAGGGTAGCCAGGGCAGGGAGACGATGCCTAATGCTATGTTGCCTTCGTTACCATCAGTGATATATGGGAGTAAGGGAGTTGTGATATTGTCTACGAAAAACACTTGTCGTACTCTAATGTTAATACAGGATATTTTGATGTCCTATTAAATAGTATTATTGTGTACTTTTATATACTGATTATAGATCATGGACTTGATTTTCTTTTATTATTGGGTTGGTAGTATGATATTGATTATAGCCGACAGAATATGCATCTTGTGGTACAAGTTAGCCAGTGTGCTGCCACTATGACAAGACAACTGTTCTGAGCACAAGACTCCCCTCGATCGTGTCTTGTGTTTTGGGAGGGGGTGTCTTACAGCTAGCCTGAGGATTTATTTCCTCTAGGAGCTTGGGATGCTACTACGCAACGCTATCTTTCTATTGCCCACGGTATCTTTCTCAATGCTCGCTGAGATAGAGGCATCGAGACTGAGCTACCGCCGAGAGATAGCATGTTACCGTACAATGCTATCTTACTAAACGCTCGTCGAATGCATCAAATGCGTAGAGATTAATGGGCTAACGCCAGGCGCTAGCTTACTACTACACCGGGCTAGCACAAAAAAGTGAAAAATATTCTTTTTGAGTATTTTTCCAAATATGGGAGATAGCTGTCAGCATCAAGCACATCGACCTACAATTGGGCGCTAGCTCTACCGTCGGCGGCAGCTTATTTTTGAAAAACATGTAAAAGGCTTCGTTTTTTGTTCAAAAGACAAGGATACCCCTATTCTAAAACATAGGGTTCTGGTGCCGCCTCTAGAGCACCGAAACACCATCTCCATTGAAGGAAAAGAAAACCTCCACCCTCTCGTTTGCGCACGAAGTTCTCCGACGAGATAAGAACTACAATGACTAAGAGGAGTTTATCGGTTGTAACCAAATGAAGATCGCTAGCACCGGTCTCGGATTGCTCAATAGAGGAATCATCTTGAGGGAGATTCAATCTTTAATCATCTTTATACTTTTATACTTTTCTCTTTTTCTGTGTTCTTGTGATGAGGAAAATCAACCGGTGAGGGTCGTCCGAATCCGACAAGGATTCCGTGAGAAATTTTCTTGAGGAAGGGACGTCTAGATCGGGGGATCTAGCGGGCCTCAAAGACACTTCCTTGCGTGAAGGTGACGAGCCGGCTCGAAGATCTTTCTTAAAGGGAAAGGGGGAGAGCCAACCGGTCCGGGTTGTGGGTCGGTATAGAAAACGAAAAGATACTTGACTTACACTGCCTCCGATCTCCGACATCATGGAGATCAAGTTCTTGTAATTGTAAACAATTTTTATGTATGTTTGAATAAAAATTATTTATTGCTCTTCATTCTACATGGGACGTTGTGATTATTTGTTGGTAGATCTCTCAAGAGTGTCTGCTTCTCCAAGGAGAAATTTGTTCAGGAAAATGAGGTCCGTGACCTACCATCGTGTGCTAGTAAGCTAGCACCCTACGGTTGCTTCCAGAACTAGTTTTTTAGACCAAAATAATTCGAACTTTTAATCATTTCATAAAACTTATTCACTCCCCCCTCTAAGGTTGGCCACATTATCCAACATGGCTTTCCTTCAATGATGGCCCTGTGGCCAAGCACCGTCATCCGCTGCCAAAATGATAGAAACAGATCCTTATAACAAAAAAAAATTCTTAGGTGCCACCGGGATCGTGTTTTACGGCGACAACACCACCTTATACCACCGAGGAACAGTTTATCCTGAGGAATAACACCCTCCCATGGCCACCACGGGTGCTCGGCAGGGCTCACCATGCACGACCACTACACGAGATAGGAGCTTTGCTCAGGTGGCGATGGCAGTGCTGTAGTGGCTGGGAGGTGCATACAACACGTTGGGATAGTGGGGAAGGAGGTGGGTAAAAAGTCTCCACCTTGAGAATGGGGCCTGGGAGGATCTGTTCCTACTTGCCATTAAAGGTGGAGGAATCAGGTTGGGTTTTGGCTGGTGGTTTCCAGCGAGGCTATGGTTCGGTAGGGATGGGCTAGGGCTCGATTGATCTTGGTGATGGTGTGAGTCCAGGAAGAGGTGGGAAAGCTTATTTATAGGAGGGGAGGAGGCCCCTTTCTCCTCCCTCCCTTGTGTGGGACTAAACCGAGAGGAGGAGGAGGAGCTCCTCTCTTCCATCCAGCTGTCCTGGGCACATGACACCATCAGATTAGGGCACGTATAGTCCATGTGTCATCATCAAGGAAGGGGAAGCTTGGGCCTTGGGATGGGCATGGAGAAAAGTGAAAAAGAGGGGGTTCTTGGGACTTCTCTTGGCCTAAGTTTGTATACAATCCCCATGAGGTTTACTAAAATGTGAGGTCCCTTAAGAGGTGGGTCAAGGTGAAGCCGAAGTTGGGGTTTGACTTGGAGATGTCCCCTAGAAAACTTCCAAAAATGAGTTATTTTGGAGAGTTTGACAAAAGTCAACCCTAAGGTGGATCCCCTATGTGGTCAAAGCCAAAGTTCGTCCAAGTTGTCCGGGGATGAGTCAATGTTGGGGTATTGTGGGACAATTGATGTGCGCATGATTTTTGGCGCAAGATAAAGTTTGGTTTGATCACCCATTAATGAAATTGACCGGAACAAACTCCGTTGACTTTGTATTGAACATACGAATCCAGTGCCACTGATCGAGATCAAATCGGATTTTATTCAAAAATTGTGTGTCACAGTTCACTTCGAAGCTTAAAATGGTCATATTTTCCAAATGACTTCAGATTTCAATAAAACTAGTCCCAACGCACTCTTATTGGTTATACGAGTCCAAATAAACTAACAAAACTCAAATCGAAATCCTCTGGCTCAATATCTATATTTCACATAGTCGTGATATTTTATGAGGAATGATCATAATTGTCATTTGATTTTTCATCGCAACACAACATGTTCCATCACGCTCATAATGACTATACTAGTCGGTAGGAACTGACAGAACTAAACTCAGAGTATTTTATCTTAATATCACAAAAATGGTGTTACCCCTACCTCTTTTAGGCCTTGAGTAGGGGTTCTGGTCACTTTTATTTGGTCAACTAGGGTTCTAGTGGCCCAATAAAAGTCGGGATTTTACAGCCTGCATGTGTTCATGACTGGCGTTTGCAACTCATGTGTGTGTGTGCTTACAACCATCCACTTCTGGCTACCATGGTCGTCAGGTAACCTGGCCAGGCCATTCGGGCATCCCAAACTATCAGAGGGCATGCCCATCATTTCAAAAAAAGTTTTGTTTCAGGTGATTGGAATAGAGCAAGATCATTCGTCAACCCAAGATTCAAATGTGTGCAATTACCAAAGCAACCCTTTAAGAAAGCAATCAAAACACCCTCAGGTCTTCTTTTGAAAGGAAGTAACTTGAGAGAGCTATGAGATTTTCTGGAGAGGACGTGGGACTTGGATCGTTTCTCTGCTTGGAATTCACTATGCTCCCTTTCTAGCTCTCAGAGAAACGCACTCTTGGAAAATCCAGCGGACGCTCGCTTTACGGCTTCGTAGATTTAGTTACTTTTCCTATTTTCTATACTCAAAGGTTTTTATAGAGAGGTGGCATGTCATCATCCGAAGAACTCAAATTCTTTTAAACAAAGAGCAGATATTGGATTTTGGCCTGACACAGATCCGACCATATGATTTTTCACCCTTTCCAAGTTTTTCACATTCAAAATGCCTCTTGTAATTGTCGCTTGGTTTTCATTCAATTGTTTACATGCCTGGTTTGACTCGGAACTATGGAAGTCCAATTCTCTAGACAAGTGGAAAACCAAGCACCCATAATAGATTGGAGTAGTCTCTGAGAAGGTGTTCTCAACTATGTAATTCATTTATGAAAACGGTGCTTAAATGGAATAGGCACCTCTGACTGACAACAATGACATAGAAAAGTGCACGCACTACTAATGTTGTATCTCTAGAGGAGCATTCTGATCTAGACCCCTCCAACTTGCTGACAAGCATTGCTACCCTTTTGTAAAGATCCTTCGTCTCCACACAAAAAACATATGTGGAGGAGCATGCCCAACTAATGGAGGAGTGCATATGATTGATGGGGGAGAGACAGGTATAAGTGCTTACCCATTTATGAGATTTAGGAGTCCTAATCCTTCCAACATATACGGCGCATAAGGGATAGGACAAACAATCATTTAGGAGCACGTCCTACCTTGAGATGCAACATGCCTTGAGGAATATTCTGCCGACGAGATGTACAATGTAGCAAGCTTTACACACATCGTATGACGGTTAGAGATACCAGAAAATGATTGACTCCACCCTCTCCTAATGGAGGCTGACATCGGATGGGCTGGTTGAAGGTTCACTCACCATGAATAAGGGGAAATGACTAATGAGGAATACACCCATGGTAGGCACCACCTTGCAAATGCCAGATGCATGTTTCACCATGGGTCCCCACTCACTACTCAGGTTCTAGTGCACCTCATGCCCCACAGATTCAAGCAACACAACTTTGAGTCTTTCGATGGGATGGACGACCCTCTGGAGCACGTCAATAACTTAGAGATGAACATGCACATCTTCAACACACCAGGTCAACTATTGTACTAAGTTTTCCAAGCATGTTTAAAGTTGCAAGCTCGCACATGGTTTCACTCTCTGTGGGAGGTGTAGATCAATGACTTCAAATAGCTTACATTTCTCTTCCTTCACCAATTCATTGCAAATCGTTAGATCCTTTGAGACCCCTCTCACCTCTCTAGCATTCACCAAAGCAAGAGGGATATGCTAAATGCGTTCTTCTGCCATTTTACTTCTGAGGCAAGGTAAATCACATGAGTCGACCCTGGATTCCTCTGAAGTGTCTTCCTCAAAGGGTCCGCCCAAGTGGGTTCTACTCTTCCCTGAGGCAAGAAATATTTGCAAGCAAAACAAGGACCGTTCACTAGGTTGAATCACAAAATCAGGTATATGAGGCTATTGAGGTACACCATAAACAATTTGAGGGAACCTCCATGCGAAAGAGGGAGCCAGAGTCCGCTCCACCTACACCCCGAAGGAACGATGATCATAACAATAACGCTCATAGGGACCAAGGATCTCACTGGCACTAGAAATTAGCCCCTATAATAAGCTTATGGATGCATGTGCTCATGTCCATCCATGATAGTATTCTAAGTGTGCCCAAGCCACTCCCCAAAACGAGGAAGACTAAGCACAGTACTGCATGTTTCCTTGTGGGAACAGGCTCATCATTGAGGACTGCATCTTACTAAATGAAGAGAAAGAATGTCTCGTCCACAAAGGACATCTGGGGAGGTTCTTGCAGAACCAACCACACTAATCGGGATTGGTGTTGGGTATTGTATCCACAATAATCCTAATTTGAAGAAGTGTCACTTGAACTAAGATCAATTTGAGATTGCATTTTATTGCATGTTTTTAGTCATGTGCTTGCAGGATCATGTTGCTAAGTACAAACCGATGTTAGGTTACAATGGGTCATTGAACACTTGACTATATAATGTAATCTCTCATTATGTAAGCCAAAGTGTTGACTCATGTGCAATATCTCTATTGGAAAGTACTTCTATTTCAAATGGATTAGAGGATTCAAGGAAGGCTGTGTTGGTGAATTCAGAAAGGACAGAATTTTCTCTAAGGAAAATCTATTGAGTATCGTAGAGTATACTCTTCGAATTCATTGAGGTTATCCATTGATACTCTTTGAGTTTGTCGAATATACCTACTGATACTCGTCAAATTTGTAGGAGTTAACCCTACGAATTTTTCCTGTATCCTTAATAATTAGCAAAGTAGAATTCGTCGTATATCGACTTGCATACTCGTCGAATTCAATGAAGTTATCTTTTGATATTTGTCGAATTCGTCAGGAATGTCGGTCGATATTCGTTGAATTCACTAAGTCTCTCTAGGAATAAGCTAAGCTCTCATGTAGCTCTATCTAGATTCGTATAAGTCCTTTTTGTCGTATTTTGAAGCAGTTTGACAAGAATAGCTTTATATACTCGACGATACTCGAATAAAATGACTTAGGGTTTATTTTTCAAATTTACGTTCTGCCCATCCGGTTTTCCATGAACAGTTACACGTGGATTTCTCGGTATGGAAGGAACTTCAAGCCATTAGAGAAGGATCGTTACTATAAATACCTAGGGTGATTTTCTTCCAACCCTAATCGTGCTTTTACATTTAAATAGAGAAATTTCAGGAACACCCGTCGGCATACGTGATACTATTTTTCAGGACATTCTCTCATCCGACTGCTCGATTCATGATTTAATTGTCAACAAGAGTGTTGACTAGATCTCAGATCATTAAAAGTCCAAGTACTCCTCAGATCTTGTTGATCCCGATTGTTTAGATCAAGACTTCAAGGATTTCAACTTCTCTTTTTACCCAAGGCTTTCAAGTTCTACTTTTCCTAGGAACTGAAGATATCAGATTTGAACAAGATTATTCATTATCTATTATTGTATAACTCTATTTATACTATTGTCCGAGGTCTTGCCTCCAAGTTATAGATCCTTGTTTATTGGATCGAGTTTGTAGGAGAGGTTATTCTCCGAGTAGTAGGAGAGTTGTCTCCGAGTTGTAAGATTGTTTACAATCTGAGATAAAGGTGAAGTAGCCGAATCTACCCCTTCATGGTAGATAGGTGAGGCGGGACAGTGGATGTACCCATATTGAGGAACCACTATAAATTCTGTGTTTTTGTGTGCTTTTTTGTGCTAATTTTTATTCCTCTAAAAGATGCAGAACTCACATATTCACCCCCAGGTTATTTAGTTAAACAACTAGATACTTTCAATTGGTATTAATGCTGGGTTGTTCATTAAAAGGTTAACTCCTTGAACAAGATCTCTAATCTAGTTGTCTAGAGATACAACTAAGTTGAAATGTACAAAAGAAAAGATATGTCTTCGATGAAGTTACCAGTGTGTACTAAGGAGAACTTCCCCATGTGGAAGGACAGAGTCAGATTCTACATGGAAGCTGTTGATCCCCACATTTTTCAGATTGTTGAAGAAGTCCCTCATGTTCCTACTCAAGCTTCTACCTTGAGTCCTAACATCTATGTTCTCAAGAAAATGATGGATTTGTAAAAGGATGAAATTGCTCTAGTATCGTTAGATAAGAAGGCAAAGAACATCATAGCTAGTGCAGTGGACGACTCAATGCTGCAAAATCTATTTCACTACAAATTTGCCAAGTAGATGTGGGATTGTCTCGAATTCCACATGGAAGGAACTGAAGAAGTTAGAGATGATCAGAGATCTCTACTAAATCAAGAGTACAAGGCATTTAAGCAAGGCTCTAACAATACAATTGCAGATAACTTTGAACATTTTTTCAATGTCGTCAACGACCTCAGAAACTATGGTCGTACATTAACTAATGGTGAGCTCAATGATAAATTCCTAAGATACCCGACAAAAGACTGGGACACTAAGGTGGTATCCATTAGGGAATTTAGAAAGTTGTTTGAGATTGATCCTCAAAACCTATTTAGAAAGCTCCTTTCCTATGAACTACAAATGAACACAAGGAAGAAAGAGGAGGAACACAATAAGACTTCAAGCAAAGAGAAGTAAATAACACTCAATGCCGAAGGGTCAAAGAACCTTAAAGTTGTGTCACCTATAAGGACACAAGCTTCTGAAGTTCAAGAGGACTCTAAGACAAGCACCTCAAGCTCAAAAATTTACGATGGAGAGTTCTCTCTACTCTCCAAGAAATTAAAGAGGATGGTTAACAAAAGGAGGAAAATGAAAAATTAGTCCTCCTCTGACATCAGAATGTCACATCGGAATGGTGGTCGGTCAAAGAAAAGCTTCAATGACAAGTATAACTCGAAACCGAATAAACATATTTCTACTGACATTGTGTGCTACTATTACAATAAGCCCAAGAACATGATTACTAACTACCCCTACAAGAAGAAAGAGGGAAGTAAGGAAGAAAAGAAATCCTTCCGACGAAAGAAGAAAGAAGAAAAGTGCTTCATAGTGAAGAAGCTAAAAACCTTCAGCGACAGTGACTCAAGTGAGTCAAGTTCTAATGGAGAAGCCTATTTTGGGCTAATGGTACACACCGATGAGAATGAAGGAGAATCTGAGTATAATGGGAAGGTAAACTCTCATAGTCTTCTTTTGAGCCATAAACTGCCTCAGATGGCCATGAAGACTACTCCTCTGATGAGTATGATTCCAATTTAATGGCTCAGTATCAAATTCAATTGAAGGCCTTTGAAAAATGCCAAAAGCTAGTCAAAGTGCAATTAAAAGAGATTGTTCCCCTCAAGGAAGTGAAATCAAATCTGAGGGAGGAAATTTAAAAATTGAATCCTTTCAGAGACGAAGTCCAATCCTTGAAGGAGGAATTTATGTACTCGACTGAGCTATTTACTCAAAAGAAGATATTCCTCAATGAGCTAGAAGAGAAGTTAGCAATTGAAAGGAAGCTGGTAGAAAGCTTTTCGAAGCCAAAGACCGTGCTTCCTAACTAACAAGTGTAAGGGTAAGGCTGTTCAAAGTCAAACAACTTTCAAAAGGGTAGTCTTCCTAACTAACAAGTGTAACACCCCTATCCATCACATAGTATATAACAGTAGGTCCGGCCGGGGCCCGATGCCATATATTACGGACAGACCGGTAGGTTACGTATTGAAACCATTCAACCAATCACAACGTCCTACACAGCACCTAGCGGAAGCAATTATTAAGTTGCACAATTAAGAACCTTGCAAACATGAATGTCCACGCAACTAAAAATAAGGAATGATTAATACACGAAAATTGGCTTTAAAGCCTTACAAGAGATTGCTTAATAAAAAGTGTCTTCCAAACCTCGGCATGTAGGCCGGTCACACATGAGTACAAAAAGGAAAAATATCAAAACTTGGCCTTCGATGGCCGGCACAGCAACTCGGGCTTTAGCCCTCTATTTACCTCTCGGCTCCGCAGCACCTGCAAGCAACAATCAACCGCACGATGGTAAACAAAGGCAACGGTCAGCTATGCTGACCAAATTATAACGATTACGCCACCAAACCGGGGCGGCAAAGCTTCTTCCTTGCACTAGTTAGCAAAACAAGCAACATAGCGAAATAAGCATCACATCACAGGTGCACGCTCACACGGCCGTACACCCCGTGCTCTCAGGGCACTTACTCGGCGAAGCCAGTCAGAACCCCGTCCGGTCCTCGACTCCACCACCACCCCCAGGGTGGCAATATTGTGAGCATTTAGTCTTCTCAGCCGCAGCCTAGACTCGATCTCCAAACCTCGGTATGTCCCACGTAAAACTTTAGGTCACTTTAACTGAGCAGGTGGAGCGGTTAGGGGTACACCAGCCCGTTGCTCACCCCGCCATTGCCATTAGGCCTTTGACGCGGACTAAGCTTCCCCAGTCCCAAATAACGATCAAACATGGTACATAGCCCTGTTAATACCCGGTTGGCTCCCAGGCCACCGATATGACAGAAATGCATTTCCGTCCAGATTTCTGGGTGCACCTCGGGGTTAATTCCCCAGATTCCCTGATGCATACTACCGCATAGCAACCCGAAAAAAAACACAATGCTCGGAGTCTTCTCCTGCCAACAATGCATAACAAATCATCACCGATGCGGACCAACACGTCCGGGTAGGCTTCACACATCATGCCTATGTCCGTACTACGATTTAGGACTCTAACAAGGGGGACTTTACATATCTACCCCAAGGAATACCACAATCTCGCCGCACACTCGCGGGAGAGGGGTTTTCCCATGCAAACGAAAAAGAGCTTCACATGCTCAAGAAGAGAATCGTTACCCTTTCGCTTTTCCTCGGCGCCATGACGATCTAGCCAGATGGAAAGCACCGTATCGGCCTCGCCTTCGCGGATCCAGACTCGGATCGTGATTTGGAGCTCCGAAGCTCCGCCGGTGACCGGATCTAGCTTCTTCTTCCTCCTCCAAGCTCTCTCCTCTCTCTAACTCTTAGAGAGAGAACCAACCAAAGGAAATGAGGGTTTCTAAACCCTATTTTCGGATATAATATCCCAGCAATAGTCCCCCACCATTGGATCCAAATCCAAGGTAACGAACGGCCACGATTAGGCCTAAAATACAAAATATGGGCCTAACACGGGTTGCAACACGGCCGTGTGCCTGGCCGTGTCACCCATTTACCGTCTTGACCGACTCGAAAACCAGCACACGGCATTCGACACGGCCTCTGACACGCCAGTGTCACATGTGACACACCCGTGTCGAGACGCGTGTCACGCCCCCCCCCCCCCCCCCCCCCCCCCCGTGTGCAATCGGCCAGCTTTCCCAACCCGAGAAGGACACGGCACCCGACACGCCCGTGTCGCATGTGACCCAACCGTGTCTAGGCCCGTATCATGGCCCATGTGCATGACTCAAAAAATTGCCCAAAGTGACACGCCCTGGGACACGCCGGTGTCCCAGGCCGTGTGCCTTAACTCGACGATCGCCGAGCGTCAAAATGACAACCACATGACCCGTGGCCGAACATGCCCGTGTCACGCCCGTGACACTCCCGTGCCACGCCCGTGACATGCCCGTTTCACGCCCATGTCACGCCCGTGACACCTGCTCAAAAACCCAGACTGGGCTTAAAACTTCACCCGTCCCTCTTTTGAGTTTCGGGGGTGTTATAAATCTCCTCCCCTTAAAAGAATTTCGTCCACGAAATTAGTAAAGGAGAGAAAACAGAAACTCTCAACGGAACCCAGACGGATCAGCTCCGGGTACACAACCAACATAGATTGCTCTCATTCCTAAGAGAGCTCCTTGCTATCGTAATTAACCCCACCGGACCACGACTATCTTGAATTCCTTGAGACAAAGTCGCTCGACTTCACGGTCTCCAAAATGAAAAGGTTTGACCCTAGACGTCAACCTTTCGTCCACCAAAACTTGATCACTCACGATCAAGTTCGAAGGCTCTTGCGCCGCCTCACCAAACCGCTCTAGAAATCTCAAGTGTTCCAAGGTACCGGGCTCAGCATCCCCAAGCATCGCTCCCGTGAAACACTCTTGAACGACTATAACTTCCTATACGCCATCCGATAACTCCACATTCTGATACGTGGCGTTAAAGTACTTAGGCTGCCTCCCCTGAGTGATTAGCAACAGTTCTCATATGGTTCACACCAAAGGGGTAGTGTTCACCATCTCTTGCTTTAAATACAACTTCGTGTCATCCGTTTCTAGCCTCGACAATAGCATGCGACAACGTCAACCTCATAGGTCCTCGAAGGGCGCCATTTGTATGCTCGCTTGGTAGCTAAAGTTGTACGCAAACTTTAACAAAACAGATGGCCTTCTCACTGCTTCCCGAAGTCAAGAACGCACATGCGAAGCACGTCCTCCAACGTCCTGTTGAACCACTCGGTCTGCTCATTTGTCTGCGGATGTAAGACTGGACTAAAC
This sequence comes from Platanthera zijinensis, assembly GCA_039513925.1. Taxonomy (NCBI): domain Eukaryota; kingdom Viridiplantae; phylum Streptophyta; class Magnoliopsida; order Asparagales; family Orchidaceae; genus Platanthera; species Platanthera zijinensis. The sequence goes on along the minus strand of CM077090.1, from coordinate 80,566,774 downwards.
TACAGCTTAGTCTCCAGCACATTCTATAAACACCTCTAATCATTGGACTTAGAACGCCCACCTCGATTGCTCAAGATGTTGCGGGGCACACCATGTAGTCTAACTATGTTATCCAAACACATTTGCTAGTTACTCTGCCGAATTATCCTTCCTATGCGGAACGAAGTGCGACACTAAAGTTAACACAATTACGATCACCCACACGGCGTTGCTACCCCACTGTGACTTTGGCAAACCATGAACACAGTCCAGTCGAACTTCTATTCCGAACTAGGCAATGATTCACGAATTCCCCAGCACTTGGCACTCTGCCTTCACTAAGGCGCAAGGCTGACACTTAGCCACAAACAACGCTACGACTCTCTTGAGCCCCTGCCACCAAAGTAATTTCTTAGATATCGGCACAACTTGTGCCTCCTAAGCGAGTTTAGTACTTGGTAAGATGTATCACAACTCCACCCATAAATTACCCATGCTTGGGCTGCACAAACGATTGTCTTTCTTTGGTAGCCTACCCACAACCGTCAAATTGGGATTTTCACCCACCGAGCCACACCCATGATTTCCTTCATGCAGCTACACAAACCATAGTCTTCCAACTACGATCAGCCAGGTCATACTGGACTTCTGACCAGTTCAGTTATGTAAGACCCCCCTCCCGGAACACAACACACGGCACGAGGGGAGTCTTATGCCCGAAATAGCTGCCTTGCGGTAGCATTAACACACGGGTTAGCCTTTACCACAAGACGCCTATTCCGCCGGCTACAATCCATATCACAACAAACATGCCAACCCAACCATAACAGAAAAGTAAAAGCAAAAGCAGTTCAGTTCACAGCTAAGTTAAAGTCCAAAAGTAGCGGAAGATAACAAGCACAACAGGCTTGTACAAAAAGAATAAGAGTCTAGAAATGCTTTGCCAAACGGCTACATGAAAACACTCACGACTGTCACTGACGGTGCCGATGGCACCACCACCTCAGGTCCTATCATCCGGGCCTGGCTGTCCTGCTGCATAGTCCGTCGCTGCTCTACCTGCGGGGTTTCCTCCTAAAAAGGAAGACGTAGCAACCGTTAGTCATAAGACTAAGTGGCTTCACATCCGCTCCCCCGGCGACTCCTCGGCACCGGGCGGAGAAAGGAACAAGGTACAATATGATATATATAAGCAAGTAAACAAGCAGGTGACTGTAAAAATAGTGGAGTATAAACTACGCTACACAACTAGCAGTTCTACAAATATCAATAGTATATGACAGCAGGTATAATTAATCAGAATAGTAACTTAACTTATAAGAGTGCCCATACAAACTTATAAGTTAAGGATCGGCTTAACAATAAAGTAACTCATCGTATAGGAGTGCCCATACAAACTTATACGGTGAGGATCTTGTGTATGCAATGAATGACATGATATGAATGTTATGGTATGACCGACTCATGCGCACGCACATACAAGTTGCTATGTCGACACAGACTTGAAGTTCCCACTTTTCGAGCAGGTAGCTAACCTCTCAGGCGTCGTCCGTCGTGGCCAGACGGCGACAGTGGAGCGGGCGTCTCCACTACTAGGTGGTATCACACTACCTATCCTAGGCCCCCGTACGCCTCAACGCTAAGAACACAACAGCGGAGCTCACCTGCGTACTACGGCTCAGAAGGGGTCTTGGGTAAATGTGCACCAAGAACACAGCCCAACCTGGCCTTTGATTTCGAACCGGATGGAACCTCGGAAGCACACGAGGTGCAAGCCCAACCGTTCTCATGGCGCGGAGGAGATCTCGGTTTATGGACACCAAGTATCTAACCCTACCGCCCAAGGTCTACCCATTGGCTCCCATCGGTGTGACGACTGGCGAACCCGTAGACCTGCCACAGTCATTATCTCAATATCGCGACACGATGAATCGTCGCACATTACATGCCCCAAAACAACTCACTCGATGCTACCCGTAGGGAGACTTCAACTCTAAGCATCGGTTATTAATAACCCCTTGGGCTCGGATTACGGTTACAAAATACTCCTCACATAGTGTTCATCATTTTCACGCCCACCTATTCAATAACTTCACCTCAACACTACGCACAATAGATATATTCAACACCAAATTGTATACGTATATCCTATACCGATCTCAACTCCTAATATCTAGCCTTCCCATCCAACCCATTTCTCTACCAATACATGGTTATACCTTATTACACAACCAAATGAATAACCATGCTAAATTATAGTAACAACAACATTATAGATATATGGGAGCAAGATATCAAATGAGCAAATCACAATCATTGCAAGAGAGCTAACATTATAAATTAACAAGTGCATTAACATAGGATAGCCCAATACTAAAACTGGGATTCCCGGAGCTACAGGAATCCGATCACAACGCACAACCCCTCGTTGGAAAGGTATTCGCGAGGGCTACGACTTTCGTGTTGAGTCGATCGCCCAGATCTGGTCGCAACCTACCAGAAATTCAACTCGAACACGTACAGGAAACAGTTTCCTGTACAGGAATTTTCCCGAACGCAGCGGACTCGAACCAGCTTTCCCGTGGCTACAGGTATCGCATGGAAACGAGCAACCACTCGTTGGAAAGGTAATTTCAAGGGCTACAACTTTTGTGTTGAGTCATTCACCCAGATCTGGCCAGAACACCTCCGAAATTGGCCACGAAGGTCGCTGCGTGCAGAAATCAGATTTCTGCACGCATCTTAAGGCGAGATGAACGGCATCCGTTCATCTTCTTCCTTGCAACGACCTCGCATAAACTTCTCCAGAAATCACACCCAACCTTATTCCTCCTTTCAAAGCCAAACCCTCAACGAAAATCCCTCTCATCTCCACTTTGAACGATGAGAAGGTTGAGGAATACTAAGCCTAGAAAACCTAGGCATGGCTTAACCTAAGAACTCTTCTCCTCACCATCAAGACTCTATGGAGTCGATGTCTCTCCTAAAATAGCTATAGATCTAGCACCAAGGGAGAGGGGAGGAAGCTCACCTCAAGTCCAGCGGTACCACCATGGCCGGCCATGAGCCTCGCACTCCTTCGCGGCGGCATTGTTTTTCCCTTGACGGCGGCGGCGTTTTGATTCCTCCAAGGATGGCTCCGGCAAGCTCTTCCTCCTCCTCCAGCCAAGAACCCTCTCAGGAATTTCGGGGCAGAAGAAAGGAGATGAAATGCTAGGGTTTCCCAACTTTTTCCTTTTTATACATCGCAGACACGGGTAGGCACACGGCCGTGTTCCTACCCGTGTTCAGGTGACACGGCCGTGTGGCATGCCGTGTCTAGGGCCGTGTTCCTCCCAGAACCACTTTCTGCCGGGTCAGGGTTGCGGCACACGGGTAGAGACACGGCCGTGTCCCGACCCGTGTCCTTGGCACACGGCTAGGGACACGCCCGTGTCCCGACCCGTGTCCTTGGCACACGGCTAGGGACACGCCCGTGTCCCAATGCCCGTGTACCTCTCTGACTGGTAAACCTATTTTTATGAGGCACACGGGTATGGACACGGCCGTGTCCATACCCGTGTCAGCCAAAAATGCTGTTTTGCCTTGTTTTCCTCATTTCCCGCACGTCCGCACCTGTTCACCCACATCCCCCATTGGGCTCACCACAGCCCCCTTGACTCAAATACGCAATCAAGGGGCCTAGCGCGAATTGGGACGTTACAAATCCTATAAACAAAATAAAAGATTTCGTCCCCGAAATCAGGGTAAGGCTATGGGAGTGAAACACATAAAAAGGGAACTATGCTTTCAAATAAAATTTTTACCTGGAGTAAATAATTCCGGGTAGCGCTCTTGCATCAAATCCCTTGGCTCCCATGTGCACTCTTCCTTCCCGTGATTAGACCATAGCACCTTCACCAAGGGAACACTTTTGCGGCGCAAGGTCCTTGTCTCGTTATCAACGATCCGCACCGGCTCCAGTCGCACAGACCTATCAGATGCCACGGCACCATCCGCCGTGGGGATATACTGTTCAGGTCGCAACAAAGCCTTCCGAAGCGACGATACATGGAACACGTCGTGAAGGTTCTCCAGCTCCGGTGGTAACTCCAATCGATAGGCCAGAGGGCCAATCCTTTCCACTACAACATAGGGCCCAACATACCTTGGGCTGAGCTTCTTGACTCCACGTACTCGTGACACTCCGTGCATCGGTCGAATCTTCAGGAACACCTTATCACCCACTTGAAACTCTACCATACGGTGCCTTGCGTTGTAATATTTCGCCTGTCGGCTTTGAGCCTCTAGCATTCGATTCCGGATCAACCTAACCACCGCGTCCATGTCATCAATATACTCATTTCCACATGTCTTCGGATCTTCGTCTTGCACCCAGGACAAGGGTGTTCTACACCTCCTTCCATACAAAGCTTCATGAGGTGCCATTCCAATACTAGCTTGATGACTGTTATTATAAGAGAACTCCACGAGAGGTAAGAGCCTCTCCCATGGTTCTCCTTTATCTAGCACACACAACCTCAATAGGTCCTCCAATGTTCGGATGGTTCGTTCAGATTGCCCGTCCGTTTGTGGGTGAAAGGCTGTGCTAAAGGCGAGGCGCGAGCCCAAATAAGCCTGTACAGCCCTCCATTCTCTTGAAGTAAACCGACCATCCCGGTCGGAGACGATCGTCTTTGGCACACCATGGTACCGCACAAATTGTTCCACAAAGAGACGCACTAAGACGCCCACTTGCGCCTCCTTCTTCATTGGGATAAATCGGGCTACCTTGGTCAACCGGTCAACTATCACCCACACGGAATCATTCCCCGAGTGCGAGCGAGGTAACCCATGGACGAAGTCCATGGAGATGTCCTCAAATTTCCATTCGGGGATGGGCAACGACTGTAGCATTCCACCGGGGCTTCTGCACTCCGCCTTCACCATTTGACAGGCCACACAATGAGTAACAAAGTACTTGACATCCCTCTTCATGCCCGGCCAACACATCGTCTTTCTCAAATCGGTGTACATCTTCGCGATCCCCGGTGCACCGAGTACTTGCAGCAATGGGCCTCCTTTAGAATATCCTCCCGAATGTTGTCGCCTTCGGGGATGTAAAGCCGGCCACGAAAATGGACGAGGCCGTCTTTTAGGGAGTATTCTTCCGTAATCCCATCCTCCATTGACTTGAAAGCCGGGGTTAAAGCCGCATCCTTCTTTTGTTCCGTCCGGATCCGGTCTCGTATGTTGCAAACTATACTCATCGCGGCCAAATACTCTGTATACTCTTCCGTTGATTCTTAAAGACCAAAGTGATTTCCATCTCTTGCAGTGTTCGGATTAACTCCATCCTCATCAAGTGGGATTCAGTGCTCGTTCCCGGTGCCTTTCGGCTCAAGGCATCAGCTACGGAATTAACCTTCCCGGGGTGGTAGTTCAAGGTGAATTCATAGTCGCACAAGAACTCCAACCACCGCCGCTGTCTCAAGTTTAACTCCTTTTGGGTGTGCACGTACTTCAGATTTTTGTGATCCGAGTAGATCTCGCAGTGGACGCCATATAAATAATGCCTCCACATCTTCAAGGCGAATACCACCGCTCCCAACTCTAGATCATGCACCGGGTAGCTGGCTTCATGCTTCTTCAACTGTCTTGAAGCATAAGCGATCACATGCCCATTCTGCATCAACACAGCTCCCATCCCTTGATACGACGCATCCGTGTAAACTTGAAAGCCCTCCTTCCCAGATGGAAGAGCTAGGATGGGTGCAGTCGTCAATCTGTCCTTCAACTCTTGGAATGCAGCTTCACACTGGGGTGTCCATTCAAACGGCACACCCTTCTTGGTCAGCGTAGTAAGGGGAAGGGCGATCTTCGAGAAGCCTTTCACGAACTTGCGATAGTACCCGGCAAGTCCAAGAAAGCTCCGTATGCCGGCCGCTGACTTCAATGGCGACCACTCCTTCACGGCCCGCACCTTGGCCGGATCTACTGCTAGCCCCGCCCCACTAATCACATGGCCTAAGAACGCGACCTCTCGAAGCCAAAACTCGCATTTGCTGAACTTGGCAAACAAAGCGTGCTCCTTTAGTTTCCTCAGCACCAAAGTTAGATGTTCGGCGTGTTCTGCTTCAGTCTTGGAGTAGACTAGGATATCATCGATGAACACGATGACAAAGATGTCCAAATAAGGGCTGAACACCTTGTTCATCAAGCTCATAAAGGCGGAAGGGGCGTTTGTGAGCCCAAACGGCATCACGGTGAATTCATACAAACCATATCTCGAACTGAACGCCGTCTTCTGAATGTCATCTTCTTGTATCCTCAGCTGATAATATCCCGAACGCAGATCTAACTTGGAGAACCAATACGATCCCACCAATTGATCAAATAACTCATCAATGCGCGGTAGGGGATAGGTGTTCCGCACCGTTAACCGGTTCAACTCTCGATAATCAATGCACAACCGCAGGGTGCCATCCTTCTTTTTGACGAACAAAACGGGCGCTCCCCAAGGCGACGAGCTTGGGCGAACGAACCCTGCTTCCACCAATTCCTGAAGCTGGACTCTAAACTCTGCAAGTTCCTTCGGAGCCATTCGGTATGGAGTTCGCGAGACGGGCTTGGCACCCGGAATTAGCTTGATTTGGAAGTCCACTTCCCTATGCGGGGGTAGTCCCGGCAATTTCTCGGGAAATACCTCGGGAAATTCTCGCACCACCCGCACATCCTTGACCTCTAATGTCAATTTCTTCAACTCAAAGCAGATTACATAGACCTCGTCCCCTTCCATATGAGATTTCATAGCTTGGATTGAAGATAATAGTTTACGGGGTGCGAATTTAATACCTTGGAAGATGACTTCCGAGTCTCCATGCCTCAACATAACCTGCTTCTCCGCACAATTGATCCTGGCGTGGTGCCAGTCCAACCACTTCATGCCCAAGATGAGATCGAACTCCGGGATTCTTAACACTGTAGCCGGAGTTTCAAAGAACTTTCCTCCAATAAGGGTGTCGAAATCGCAACTTGCTGACGACGTCATCTCAGAGCCGTCCGGAAGGCGCACCCTTTGAGTAATGCCCGTGAAGTGTTGCACTCCCTCCAAGTCCTTCACGAAGTCCTCCGAAATGAACGAGTGAGACGCACCCGTATCAAATAACGTATAGGCGGGTCTCCCGCTAACCACGACAGTGCCTAGGTTCCAAAAGGGTAATCACTATTCAGAATAGCGCGTATCATTTGTATCATAAATCTAACAAGTCATATAATATTAATAAATTTTTGCACGTACCGGTGATGACTTCCTGCGGATTTCTCTCCTGAGTCATATCCAATGCGAATACATGCTCCCGCGCATGTCCTTGATTTCTCCCTGGTGGTCCTCTTCCTCGGCCACGCATGTGCCCTCGCCCCCGTGGAGCTACTGGAGGGGGAGCAATAGGAGCATCCCCGATCTATCGCGGGCAAACTCGTCGGACATGCCCCGGTTGGTTGCACTCAAAACATATCACCTCACGTCGGCCCCCAGGTTGTTGATAATATTGCTGCTGCGGTGGTGGAGGTAAAGCTAGTGGTTGCGGAATTGGGTACTCCACCCGATAGTTCCGGTTGACCCACCGACCGCCTCTGTGGTTTCCCCTTCCTCTGCCATGATCATTCCGCCTTCTATTACTAGGGCCGACTTCAATTACTCCTTCCGCGGGTCTCTTGCCACATCCCATGTGGTCCGCCTCCAGTCTCTTTGCCATGTCAATGATTTCTGCCAGGCTTCCATCGGCTATAAACAAAAGGGCCTGCCTTAGGGGGTCCCTCAACCCTTTGTAGAAGCGCTTCGCGTAGCCTCTATCGTCCAACTCATAGGAATCGGCAAACCTAGCGAGGTGTTGGAACTCCCTCTGGTACTCCGTTACCGAATTCGATCCTTGCTTCAGCTGCAGAAATTTTTCTTCAAGTCCATCCCGAGCAGAAGAAGGGATGAAGTGATCCAGAAAAGCCTCGGTGAACTCGTTCCAACCGATGTCCGTGTACAACCGCCCTTGGAAGATGGAGCCCATGAGGGACTTCCACCACCTTTTGGCGTGCAGCTCTAGCAGCGTCACTACCAATGTCACCGCCATGCTGTTCGGACATCTTATGCCAGCCATCAATTCCTGCACGGTATCAAGCCATTCCTCGGTGCGCACCGGCGATTCTGTCCCAAGATAGGCAGGAGGGGACAGGGCACGGAAGGTGCTCAACCAGTTGGAGCTTGGCGCTTGTTGTTGCACCGGAGCTTGCTGGGCTTTAAATGCATCCAATATGGCTGACAGCGTTTGTCCCAGCTCCGACTGCTGGAATTGTGAAGGAACGGAAGGGGTAGGAGTGCCCCCAACCGGCTCCACCTGCGCTGGGACCTATACGCAAGGTACAAATTAGGGTCAGGTTGGCTAAAACTAATGTCAAAGTTGGACAACTTAGTGTGAATTACATATCGGCACACCACTGCTTCCGCTAAGTCGGTTTGTCCCCAAACCGACTAATCGAACGGGAGTGGCCCATTGTTACCTGACTGCTGTAGGTGAAGATCGGCTAAGTCTGATACCATTTGTAAGACCCCCCTCCCGGAACACAACACACGGCACGAGGGGAGTCTTATGCCCGAAATAGCCGCCTTGCGGTAGCACTAACACACGGGTTAGCCTTTACCACAAGACGCCTATTCCGCCGGCTACAATCCATATCACAACAAACATGCCAACCCAACCATAACAGAAAAGTAAAAGCAAAAGCAGTTCAGTTCACAGCTAAGTTAAAGTCCAAAAGTAGCGGAAGATAACAAGCACAACAGGCTTGTACAAAAAGAATAAGAGTCTAGAAATGCTTTGCCAAACGGCTACATGAAAACACTCACGACTGTCACTGACGGTGCCGATGGCACCACCACCTCAGGTCCTATCATCCGGGCCTGGCTGTCCTGCTGCATAGTCCGTCGCTGCTCTACCTGCGGGGTTTCCTCCTAAAAAGGAAGACGTAGCAACCGTTAGTCATAAGACTAAGTGGCTTCACATCCGCTCCCCCGGCGACTCCTCGGCACCGGGCGGAGAAAGGAACAAGGTACAATATGATTATATATAAGCAAGTAAACAAGCAGGTGACTGTAAAAATAGTGGAGTATAAACTACGCTACACAACTAGCAGTTCTACAAATATCAATAGTATATGACAGCAGGTATAATTAATCAGAATAGTAACTTAACTTATAAGAGTGCCCATACAAACTTATAAGTTAAGGATCGGCTTAACAATAAAGTAACTCATCGTATAGGAGTGCCCATACAAACTTATACGGTGAGGATCTTGTGTATGCAATGAATGACATGATATGAATGTTATGGTATGACCGACTCATGCGCACGCACATACAAGTTGCTATGTCGACACAGACTTGAAGTTCCCACTTTTCGAGCAGGTAGCTAACCTCTCAGGCGTCGTCCGTCGTGGCCAGACGGCGACAGTGGAGCGGGCGTCTCCACTACTAGGTGGTATCACACTACCTATCCTAGGCCCCCGTACGCCTCAACGCTAAGAACACAACAGCGGAGCTCACCTGCGTACTACGGCTCAGAAGGGGTCTTGGGTAAATGTGCACCAAGAACACAGCCCAACCTGGCCTTTGATTTCGAACCGGATGGAACCTCGGAAGCACACGAGGTGCAAGCCCAACCGTTCTCATGGCGCGGAGGAGATCTCGGTTTATGGACACCAAGTATCTAACCCTACCGCCCAAGGTCTACCCATTGGCTCCCATCGGTGTGACGACTGGCGAACCCGTAGACCTGCCACAGTCATTATCTCAATATCGCGACACGATGAATCGTCGCACATTACATGCCCCAAAACAACTCACTCGATGCTACCCGTAGGGAGACTTCAACTCTAAGCATCGGTTATTAATAACCCCTTGGGCTCGGATTACGGTTACAAAATACTCCTCACATAGTGTTCATCATTTTCACGCCCACCTATTCAATAACTTCACCTCAACACTACGCACAATAGATATATTCAACACCAAATTGTATACGTATATCCTATACCGATCTCAACTCCTAATATCTAGCCTTCCCATCCAACCCATTTCTCTACCAATACATGGTTATACCTTATTACACAACCAAATGAATAACCATGCTAAATTATAGTAACAACAACATTATAGATATATGGGAGCAAGATATCAAATGAGCAAATCACAATCATTGCAAGAGAGCTAACATTATAAATTAACAAGTGCATTAACATAGGATAGCCCAATACTAAAACTCGGATTCCCGGAGCTACAGGAATCCGATCACAACGCACAACCCCTCGTTGGAAAGGTATTCGCGAGGTCTACGACTTTCGTGTTGAGTCGATCGCCCAGATCTGGTCACAACCTACCAGAAATTTAACTCGAACACGTACAGGAAACAGTTTCCTGTACAGGAATTTTCCCGAACGCAGCGGACTCGAACCAGCTTTCCCGTGGCTACAGGTATCGCATGGAAACGAGCAACCACTCGTTGGAAAGGTAATTTCAAGGGCTACAACTTTTGTGTTGAGTCGTTCACCCAGATCTGGCCAGAACACCTCCGAAATTGGCCACGAAGGTCGCTGCGTGCAGAAATCAGATTTCTGCACGCATCTTAAGGCGAGATGAACGGCATCCGTTCATCTTCTTCCTTGCAACGACCTCGCATAAACTTCTCCAGAAATCACACCCAACCTTATTCCTCCTTTCAAAGCCAAACCCTCAACGAAAATCCCTCTCATCTCCACTTTGAACGATGAGAAGGTTGAGGAATACTAAGCCTAGAAAACCTAGGCATGGCTTAACCTAAGAACTCTTCTCCTCACCATCAAGACTCTATGGAGTCGATGTCTCTCCTAAAATAGCTATAGATCTAGCACCAAGGGAGAGGGGAGGAAGCTCACCTCAAGTCCAGCGGTACCACCATGGCCGGCCATGAGCCTCGCACTCCTTCGCGGCGGCATTGTTTTTCCCTTGACGGCGGCGGCGTTTTGATTCCTCCAAGGATGGCTCCGGCAAGCTCTTCCTCCTCCTCCAGCCAAGAACCCTCTCAGGAATTTCGGGGCAGAAGAAAGGAGATGAAATGCTAGGGTTTCCCAACTTTTTCCTTTTTATACATCGCAGACACGGGTAGGCACACGGCCGTGTTCCTACCCGTGTTCAGGTGACACGGCCGTGTGGCATGCCGTGTCTAGGGCCGTGTTCCTCCCAGAACCACTTTCTGCCGGGTTAGGGTTGCGGCACACGGGTAGAGACACGGCCGTGTCCCGACCCGTGTCCCTGGCACACGGCTAGGGACACGCCCGTGTCCCGACCCGTGTCCTTGGCACACGGCTAGGGACACGCCCGTGTCCCAATGCCCGTGTACCTCTCTGACTGGTAAACCTATTTTTATGAGGCACACGGGTATGGACACGGCCGTGTCCATACCCGTGTCAGCCAAAAATGCTGTTTTGCCTTGTTTTCCTCATTTCCCGCACGTCCGCACCTGTTCACCCACATCCCCCATTGGGCTCACCACAGCCCCCTTGACTCAAATACGCAATCAAGGGGCCTAGCGCGAATTGGGACGTTACAAGTTATGCCTCGACGCTAGTCTGCTTGTCAACGCAAGAGATAGCTAACATCTCCAACTCCCGGGTCAAACCCTCAACATGAAACTACAACTAGTTGTCTTGGGCGGAAGCCCTGCATCTCAACGCATCCGCAACACATTGCCTTACAACGAGCACAAAATAACTTTCGATCGTATAGTTCCCCAGGAACTCCATCCATTTTTGCTGCCTTAATTTCAGATCCTTTTGATCCCACCGATGTATCAGGCTCATAGGATCGGTACAGACACCGACTTTTGCACCATACACATAAAGCCTCCCTAGCTTTTGTGGAAAACACACGGCCACGAACTCCAGATGACGGACTTGACAATACCCCTCGTGCTCTTGCAACTAATGCGAGCCATAGGCAACAACATTACCACGCTGCAGCAGCACGCAGTCTAATTCGCTGCCTAAAGCAGTGCCGTAGATCTCACAGCTTCTGGTTCCACTCGGCGAACTTAACACTGGCGCCGCGGTTGACCAACTCTTTAACCCTTCATAGCTTGGGCGTACTCGCGCATCTAAGCAATCCTTTTAAGCTTTTCCTTGACAACGATGTGAGGGGTAATACTATCCGCGGGAAGTCTTCTACGAAGCGCTTGTAGTAGCCGACCACACTAGAAACTCTGGATTTCCGCTACCGAGACAACACAGGCCACCCTCATATTGCGACTAACAACACTGGAACCACATGCCCTCACTCTACCAACTAAAGGACCAAGAAGCGCTATGAGGATAACCCAAGACTCGAGTTCGGAGAACTTGGTGTATACATGGTTCCTTCTTAGCGTCCACAAAACCAAGAGTAGATATCAGAAGCGATACCCTTCGCACTAAAATTACTCCCAATGTGTCGTCGATGAAGACGATCACAAACTGGACTAGGTACTCCATGAATGTTCCGTTCATCCGGTCTATGAACACTGATGCCACACTTGACTGCCAAGACAGCACGATCGCAGACTCAGATTGCTCATCACTCGTGCTTAACACCGCCTTTGCGATAACACTTACCCTTATTCTCAGATGAGGGTAACCGGACTTACGATCAACTACTGAGTCCACCGAAGACCCGACTGACTGATCGGAAGATCATCGATCATTTGGATCGATAACTTGTCCTATTTCTGCAAACCTATACAGCTCTCTGCAACAGGTACAAAATTGCAAGCTCCCGTCCTTCTTCTGAGTAAAGAGGACCGGTGCGCTCCAAGGCAACGAGCTTGGACGCACATACCCTTGCTCCATCAACTTTTCTAGTTGAACCTTTAACTCCAATATCACCTTAGGCATCAGCCTATAAGGAGAGCGTGACACAGGTTTAGCACCTGGCACAACTCAATCGTGAAATCGATCTCTCGCTACGGTGGGGCTCCAGGGAGATTGTTCGGGAACACATCGGGATGCTCAAAAACCACTGGGATACTACCCAGAGTGTACTTAGGAGTTACAGCCTCCACTAGCGTGAAGAACAGCTTTGTACAAACACAAAATTGTCTTGACCACCGGGAGGGCAGACGCCAGTATCCTGCTCGATCCCTTCGGTTCCGCAAATGTTGTCTCCTACCCAACACCCAGCTAGGTCTCTTAGCGGTTGCAAACGATAAAAGCCTTCTACCCTAAAAGCTAGTCCATAATAAAGATGACGTCAAACTCTACTAACGGCAACAGCGATGCTAGCGAGTCGAATCCTTGACTTTCAAGAAGACTCTTACCGCACAGACTGTATCTCCGCGCGCACTAGACGACTACTGGGTAATAACCCATCCGGATTGCCAAGATTCCAAAATAAAGCCTAGAACTTCAAGTTCTAAGTAAACACGCATAAGGCAAGAAGCAAGGTTGCTAACAATTAAACTATACCTGACGACCCGACGGTCGGCCACATGACCTGCTGCTGGCCAAGGATGTTCACTCCCAGTTGGGCCGGAGTAAACAGTGATGCGGCGGACGCCACAGCCTTGCCTTTCTCTTCAGATATCGACCCCGACTTCTTTTTGGACATTGGGCGTCCACTCCAACAATCCCGGGCATAGTGCACCGGCTTTCCACAAACAAAGCATGCATCCGAGGTTTGAACTGTAGTCGCTCCAGATGTTCTAGAGGAAGGGACTAGACCCGACCTCCTCGCCTTCTTATGCCACCTACGGTACCCAGATTTTGAGGTTGGCATTTTGAACATCGTTTCCTTTGCACCAGAGGCTTCAACTGCTCTTGCCAAAACTTTCCTTATCTTCTGAGAACTCTCCCAACACTCTCTGGCGAGATGCCCTTTCTTGCCACAAGAATAACAATTGAGGGTAGTTCGGCTAGTAGATGACCCAGCCTCCTTTCTCGGTATCTTTCGATAGACAGTCCTTATAGGATCTGTAGGGTTTGGTACCCTATCCACTGGTACTTGGTGAGTTTTCCCAAACTCCACCTCCAAAGCTCTAGCCGACTCCACCAAAGCTCAGAATCCCAATAACTTTGGTCCTAGTAGTAGGATACGCAACTCGCAGCGCAGGCCGTTATAAAATCTATCAACTATAGATTGCTCGCTTTCCCATTCAAAGCCTGGGTGGTGCCTTAACATAAGGAACGTCTGCAAATATGCGTCAACTGAATGCGCTCCCTGCACTACATTCATGCTCATCTGCTGCTCTAATGGACCCCCAAATGCCCTTTGCTCCAACATACCGCCCGATGTTGGGGCCATCTCAGGGACAAAGGGTTGCACATTACTCGCATGTTGTGCGTTGGTCACAGCGAATACCGCTTCAACCACCCTTCTTATGGTTTCCAGAGATGTAAGGGTCTCAGGAACGTTACTTGGTGTCGTACTTTGCTCAGCAAACGTGTGTTCAGACTGCCACGCTCCACTTCCGGACACCTATAGCCGTTCAAAACACCATAAGTGACTGAACAAAATTTGCAAAAAGCAATTATAGGAACACGCAGGTTCCTCAAACATGTGAATTTTCATTCCTAAGTGGACATTCATGGGTTCTTTTCATGTTATAACGATGACGCACACACATGTGCTCACCACCCCTGAAAGTGAATTCGTCCACGAATTCATTTAAGCTTGACCGAAACCAGTAGTCTGATACCAATTTGTAACACCCCTATCCGTCACATAGTATATAACAGTAGGTCCAGCCGGGGCCCGACGCCATATACTACGGACAGACCGGTTGGTTACGTATTGAAACCATTCAACAAATCACAACATCCTACACAGCACCTAGCGGAAGCAATTATTAAGTTGCACAATTAAGAACCCTGCAAACATGAATATCCACGCAACTAAAAACAAGGAATGTTTAATACACAAATAATGGCCTTAAAGCCTTACAAGAGTTTGCTTAATAAAAAGTGTCTTCCAAACCTCGGCACGCAGGCAGGTCACACATGAGTACAAAAAGGAAAACACTCAAAACTTGGCCTTCGAGGGCCGGCACAGTAACTCGGGCTTTAGCCCGCTATTTACCTCTCGGCTCCGCAGCACCTACAAGCAACAATCCACCGCACGGTGGTAAACAAATGCAACGGTCAGCTATGTTGACCAAATTATAACGATTCTGCCCCCAAACCGGGGCGGCAAAGCTTCTTCCCAGCACTTGTTAGCAAAACAAGCAACATAGAGAAATAAGAATCACATCACAAGTGCACGCTCACACGGCTGTATACCCCGTGCTCTCAGGGCACTTACTTGGCGAAGCCAGTCTGAACCCCGTCCGGTCCTCGACTCCACCACCACCCCCAGGGTGGCAATCTTGTGAGCATTTAGTCTTCTCAGCCGTAGCCTAGACTCGATCTCCAAACCTCGGTAAGTCCCACGTAAAACTTTAGGTCGCTTTAACCGAGCAGGTGGAGCGGTTAGGGGCACACCAGCCCGTTGCTCACCTCGCCATTGCCATTAGGCCTTTGACGCGGACTAAGCTTCCCCAGTCCCAAATAATGATCAAACATGGTACATAGCCCCGCTATGTACCCGGTTGGCTCCCAGGCCACCGATATGACAGAAATGCGTTTCTGTCCAGATTTCCGGGTGCACCTCGGGGTTAATCCCCCAGATTCCCTGATGCATACTACCGCATAGCAACCCGAAAACAAACACAATGCTCGGAGTCTTCTCTGGCCAACAATGCATAGCAAATCATCACCGATCCGGACAAACACGTCCGGGTAGGCTTTACACATCATGCCTCCTTACCCAAATTAGTAATAGGGTGTTCCAACAATCTCCCCTATTAAGGTTAGGATAACTATTTACAAGACAAATAGGAAATAATAAGCATACATCAGAAATAAAAAAAATAAAACAAAAACAATAATGCAGATAACATATGTTGATCATTGCAGAAACACAGCAGGAATCACAGAATCAGTCAGAAGTAGATATGAGTATTAGCTTACACAAATTACTCATTGCCATTTTTGAAAAGAATTTATCTGTTGGGATTGAGGGCTTCCTTCTTGGACCTTCTATCATCATCTGCACCTAAGGAGGTTTGAGATTTTGGCCATGGAACAACAGCCTCAGGATGCAGCTTCATGTAGCTCTCTGGATCAAAGAATTTTCTTGAAGCATATCTTTCTAATTCTTTCTTCCTCTGCTTTGATAAGGTTGTGATATTGGAGGTATCTCTGCCTTGCTCTCTTCCTTTCTTGATCTGATCCAATGCAGCCAATTCTTTCCTTCTAGCAGTCCAGGAGAGTGGATTGTTTTCAGGGTCTTCAAAAGGAACTGAAGGTTCATATCTTTTTATTGTCACTGAATCATCTGAAAGAATTCTTGTAGCAACAGTTTCTTTTAGCTTGTAAGGGAAAGGACCAGAGGTTGAGTCAATAGGACCTTGTCCTTCCCTTTGGTATGGATGTTGTCTGGAGAAACCTCTGTAGTCTCTTTGACTTCCTCTATACTGTCCTCTTCTTGACTGATAACCTCTTTGATAATGTCATCTTGGTTGATATCTCTGTAAAGATTGGGAGGAGCTATGTTTTCAAACAGATCAAGACTGAGAAGCAGATCCTCCACCAGTACCTGCAACTGGAGGAGGAGGAGGAGGATAGAAGTGTGAAGATCCTTTATCATATTTGTCAAACTTTCTCATTTTCTTCATTGCTTTGAGCTGGATCTTAGAATATTGTATCCATGGTTCAGAAATAGGGCAGTCATGAAGAATATAGTAGGGGATATCATTGTCATCTTTAAATTCTCAGGAGGTACCCTCATCATTGACTTGCTTCTAGCTTTCCTCTTCCTTGGAATAGTTGCAGAGGTGTCATCAGAATCAGTTTGGAATTAGTCACTATCTTAGCTCTGAGGATTGTCATATAACTCATCAATCTTTTTGATGTAATCTTGTTATTGCTTTGACTCTTTAGGAGAGATAATAGCAGCAACAGCAGTAGTAATAGAAGCAGAAGAAATTGAGGCAGTACGAGCAGCAGA
Source organism: Platanthera zijinensis (assembly GCA_039513925.1). NCBI lineage: Eukaryota > Viridiplantae > Streptophyta > Magnoliopsida > Asparagales > Orchidaceae > Platanthera > Platanthera zijinensis. Next base: position 80,549,718 of record CM077090.1, on the reverse strand, counting down.
TACAGAAATTTCAGCAGCAGGTTCTTCAATATGAACAGCAGACTCATCAACAACACTATCAGAACAAAGAATATCAACAGCAGCAGTATCCATAATATCAGCAGAAAGAACTTGTTCCATAGCCTTGATATATATAGTAATTTGGCTGGGCTCACATCTAGCAACAGGCACGATGGCCTTAATAAGATCTTCTACTCCCTGAGCTGGTAAACAACTGAAGTGAAGAATATAAAAATCTGATGACAATGACTTGAGGTCCACTATTAGTGCAGGAGTTGAAGTTGGAACTAAAGCTATCTCTAGTAAGAATTTCTCTGAAGCAGCAGGTACTATCTCTTCTTCATGTGTCATCTCCCCCTGCCTTGATTCAGTCAGAACTGGATCAAGGCACCCCATAGTAGGGATTGCCTGTGGAGGAGAAATAGATGATAGCCTGGTAGATAGCTCCTGGATGGATTTTAGGAGTGGAGCCATGGAGGTCTCCAGCAGGGCTACTAGCCTGGGAGCCATCATCCCATAAAGCTTGTCTGTTAGGGCAGGAATATCTACTTTCTCAAGTGAGACTTGAGTAGAGGTAGAGGTTAGAGAGACGAAGATAGTTGGTGAGGGAGCTGCAAAAGTAGTGATAGAAGTGGTGGATGGTAGGATGGATGGTTGAGAGATTGGAATTATGGAGATGGAAGATAATTGTGTGGAGATAGATAGGGTGAAATATGGTTGGGAAAGTATGTCATGGAGTAGTTGTTGGTATGAGGAGGATGATGTAGGCTCAAGAGGTGAGGAGGGGGAATCATCCATGTTGGAATCATCCATGAGGTTGAATGATGGAAGGGAAGAGGAAATGTCAATGGATGGATAATAGTGAAGGGGATGGAATTGCTCTACTGTGGTGACTGGAGGAGGTGAAGGAGTTTAAAGAGGAGAGGAAATAATGATGGGGGAAGAGAATGAGGTAGTGATGGTGGTTGTGGAAGTGGAGGTAGAAATAATAGGTGGAGAAGGATGAGATGAGGAAGCAGACAACTCTTCTAATGGGGCAGTTGTTTGTGGGGGAGTCACTATATCTGTCCTTGTGCCTGAAGTAGTGACAGCAGCAGGACCTCTGCTTGGCTTGGTAATCTGCCTGTCCTATTTCCCAAAAAGGGCACAGGTTAGCCTCTTGGAGGCATTTATGTGCATCCCACTGGACACCAGCAATTCAGGGCACTTGGAGTGCAGGAATAGCCCTATGATCCTCCCAAAATTTATAAGACTTTTATTCACCTTCTTTTTGATCATGTCAAAGAAAATCTCTCCCCAGTTTAACTGTTTCTTATCCACAACTGCTCCCATCAAGTAGAATTGATACCTAGAGATGGTATCATGTGCAGAGTGCTTTGCCAATAGCACTTTCCCAACAACATCAACAAGAAATCTATACTCAATTGATAAATTCTTTTTCAGCAATTTGTTAGGGTTAGCGGCAGAATGTCCCATTCTATCTAACATAGTTGCAAACTCCTCTCCAGATAGCTCAATAGAATCATTTCCAGTACTTAATTGAAATACATCAGTAAGGAGAGTAGGTGTTAGGGATACCTGAGTCCCGGCTATAGTACCAACAATTATATTCTTATCCAGATTGTGCGCCGTATATACCCATTCCTTGATCTCATCGACAGCTATTTTCATCCTTGTGGTCATTATCGGCACTAACTGCTGTTCTCAGAATAAGTCCAGAATATCTTTGAAAACCTAATCACTGCCCTCGAATGAGTCCATGTCTATGTCAAATCCTGTGTCGAATTTCATCTTGGCAAGGGCGGCGACGGACACTGCCATTGAATACCTGCAAAAATGAACCAACACGACCAAGTGCAGAAGAGTTTGGAGGGAAAGAAAAAGTTTGCAGAGAGTATGAAAGCGCAAAAGAAGAACGACGGCTGAAGAATGATTTTTATATTAGGGTTCGACGCCGGAAAGGAAAGATCGTTGAACTCCATTCGATGATCTGGGCTTCTAAAGGAATCTGAAGAGTCTTCAACATCGTCGATCTCCGTTCGATGATATTGGAGAGTGTCGAGCTCTGCTCAACGATCGCTGACCAGAAGGAAGATAGCTTTGCGCTATCTGAAAGCGCTAAACTCCGGTCGACGCTTTCAGAAAGCGTCGATCTCCGTTCGACGATCTTGGGAAAAATTGTCGAGCGCAGTTCAGAGACTAAAAACAGCCTACAAACACATGAAAAAACAAGTTTTTAGCCTAGTATTGGTCTGTTTTTAGAGTTTTAAAATCTTGGGTTTTATTTTAAACTTCCTCCATCTAATATTCCTAATTTATATAGGAAGAAGGTATGTTTCTTTTCATCCAATGGTTTGGTGAAAATATCTCCCCTTTGCAAATCAGTTGGGATATATTGAATTTCAATTTTATTTTTCTCAATATTGTCTCTTAAGAAGTGATGCCTAATCTCTATATGTTTTGTCCTACTATGGAGGACTGGATTTTGTGCTATAGAAATAGCACTGTTATTATCACAAAATTTTATTGACCCTTCTAAGTTGTAATCATAGTCTAGGAGCTGCTTTTGAATCCACAAAATCTGTGAGCAAAAACTGCCTGCTACCATGTATTCAGCTTCAGCAATTGAAGTGGACACAGATGTCTGTTTCTTACAGAACCAGGAGACAAGTCTGTCACCAAGAAACTGAGAAGTTCCACTAGTGCTTTTCCTGTCTACTCTACATTTAGCATAATGAGCATCTGAAAATCCAGTTAGTTCAAATCCTGAGTCTTTTGGATACCAGAGATCTAAATTTGGACAACTTTTTACATACCTAAGAATCCTCTTAACTAATGTAAGGTGTGACTCTCTAGGGCTTACTTGGAACCTAGCACATATACATGTAGCAAACATTATATCAGGTCTACTAGCTGTAAGGTACATTAGAGAGCCAATCATTGCTTTATATGTTGTCTGATCAACATGTTTTCCATGTTCATCAGCATCTAATACAGCATTAGTAGGCATATGGGTTTTCATACAAGATGCTTCAGACATACCAAATTTCTTAACCAGTTATTTTGAATACTTTGTTTGAGAAATAAATATGCCTTCAGCATGTTGTTTGACTTGCAATCCTAGAAAGAAGGAAAGCTCACCCATGCTACTCATTTCAAATTTTGAATGCATTAGTTTAGAGAACTTTTTGCGCAAATTTGAATCAGTAGATCAAAATATAATATCATCTACATATATTTGCACTAGTAGGGTATGGTACTTATTGTTTCTAATGAAAAGAGTTTGGTCTACTCTACGCCTTATAAAATCATTTTTCATAAGAAAGCATGCTTTGGTCTCATACCATGCTCTAGGAGCTTGCTTGAGACCATATAATTCATTATGCAATTTGAAAACATGGTCAGGATAAGTTGAAGAGATAAAACCCGAGGGTTGTCTAACATAGACTTCTTCTTTGATGTATCCATTGAGAAATGCACTCCTCACATCCATTTGGTAGACCTTGAATCCTTTATGAGCTGCATAAGTTAGGAATATTCTTATGGCCTCTAACCCCGCAACTTGTGCAAAGGTATGGTCATAGTCTATTCCTTCCTCTTGAGAGTATCCTTGAGCAACTAGCCTTGCCTTGTTTCTTACAATAACTCCTTGATCATCCAATTTGTTCCTGAACACCCACTTAGTTCCAACAATGGAGTGATCCTTAGGCCTTGGCACTAGTTCCCAAACTTTATTCCTCTCAAATTGATGTAGTTCCTCTTGCATAGCAATGATCTAATGTGGATCTTGTTCTGCATCTTGAATGGATTGAGGCTCAACTTGAGATAGAAAGCAGGTGTGCATCAGGTTCTGGTTGACCTGATTTCTAGTTTGCACACCAGCTGAGATGTTTCCAATCACTTGGGAGATTGGATGATCTCTTGTTGTTACTAAATCAATAGGGGGTGTTGATTGTTCACCAACCTGTGTTGTTGTTTCCTCTTGTGTAACGAAAATTGGCTCTTCAAGATGGTTCTCTCCAAGATGTTGAGTACCAAGATATTGAGTATCCTCTTCATCTTCACTGATTTCTCCTCTCTGTTGGGTAGGTGAATATGTTGAATCCTTCTCTGCAATATGCAACCTGTCCAAATTTTCTGAAAGAGAGTTTACCTACAAGAGTTCTATGGTAGAAGTATTATTCTCCTTGTAAAACATGTTAGTCTCATCAAAAGATACATGAATAGATTATTCAATTTTAAGAGATGTTTTATTATAAACCCTATAAGCTTTACTGATCATGGAGTATCCCATAAACACTCCTTCATCAGCTTTAGCTTGAAATTTTGCTATATACTTCTTGTCATTATTGTGAATATAATAAATGCAACCAAAAATTTAAAAATAGTCTACTTTAGGTTTCTTCCCTTTGAGCAATTCATAGGAAGTCTTGCCCTTCAGTTTATGTATCAAACTTCTGTTCAACACATATTTGGAGGTGTTCACTTCCTCTGCCCAAAAAGATAGAGGGAGGTGAGAATCTGTCAACAATGTGGTGGCAGATTCAATAAGGGTTCTATTTTTCCTTTTAGCTACCACATTTTGTTGAGGAGTTCTAGGAGCTGAGAAAGTGTGCCTGATCCCTTCACTCTGACAAAACTCGTGCATAAGAAGAGAGTCAAACTCTGTCCCATGATCACTTCTGATCAGGGCAATGTGAGTATTGAACTCAATCTGTATGATTTTGAGAAAATCTGTAAAACATTTAAAGTTATAAGACTTCTTCCTCAGAAAGAATACCCAAGTGAATCTAGAGAAGTCATCCACAATCACTAAAGTGTAAGATTTCCCTCCTAAGCTTTGTATTGTAATGGGTCCAAAAAGATCCATGTGTAACAGATACAAAATCCTAGGTGAATCACTCTTATTAAGTGGCTTAAAACTTTTTTAGTTTGCTTGCCTAATTGACAAGCCCTGCAGAGTCCTTCCTTCTTATAGGGGCAAGAAGGTAGTCCTTTAATAAGGTTGTCCTTGAATAGCATAGCAATGGTTCTAAGGTTTATATGTCCTAGTCTCTTATGCAAAAGATCTTTTTGTTTGCAAACTGAATTAAATAAACAGATATCTATATCTGTTGAAAGGAAATCTACAAGATTAATTGTACCTTTACTTTTACCTGTTAACACTGTTTTGTTACCCTCTGACTTTATCTTGCATAAGGATTTGTTGAATATCACTTGATAATCTTCATCATAGAGTTGACTGATGCTGATTAGGTTGTGCTTCAGTCCTTCCACATAAGCCACCTTCTTGAATGTGACTGAGCCAATCTGAACAGCACCATGTCCTTTTGTTTGACCAAAGTTTGAATCACCAAATATCACTTTGGGTCCAAGTTTGGTTTTGAAGGATGTTAGATTCTCCTTGTTCCCTGTCATGTGCTTTGAGCACCCATTATCCAGATACCATTGTTGGTTCATTGCTGGATAGGTCTTCACCTGCACATAAATAATTTATATGTTTTTGACCCAATTTACCTTGGGTCTAGGTTGATAACCTTTAAACTCAGAAATAAAAGACATCACTAGCTGACTCTTATATCCTTCAGGATGGTATCTCCTAGGAGGTACTATCCATTCAATATAAGGGTTTAAGCTTTTAGATGTAGGACTTCTAAGACTGATTATAGATTTACCTCTAAAAGATTGTTCAAAACTCTGAGCTCCGTTCGACGATCGTCGAGATGATTTCGACGATCTTGGGTAAGATGGTCGAGCTCCGTTCCAAGATCGACTATGCCAGAGTTCAGAGTTCAGAAGTCGTGGACTTGAGTTCGATGATTCAGCCTAAGATCGCTGAGCTCTGTTCGACGATCATCGACCTCTGTTCGACGTTTTCTGTTGAACTTTGTTTTTCTTAGGTAAATTAGGATTCTTCCTAGCCACCTCTACAACTTCCTTTCCTTTATCTGAAATAAATTTAATTGGATTTGTTAATACTATAGGTTTGCTGGATGAAGCACCCAAGCCCAGTGTACTATTAAATCTTAAGTTCACTGTACTTGTGATGTCCATCAGTCTGATGCTTCTCCCATTAACAGATTCTTCAAACTTCTTTGCCTGGGATAGTTCACTTTTCAGTGAAGCTATCTCCTCCCTACAACATTATAGCTCCTCAGAAAGTTTGAGGTTATCTAACTTTAAAATGCTATGTTCAGATAATTGATTTCTGAGAGAGATGATCTCTTTCTCAGACTTCAACAGGTCTAAACAAAGTGATTTAAATTAAAATTTAAAGTCTTCTGAATTAAAATCAAAGGAATCTATTACCTGGTCTTCTTCATCTTCATGTTCAGATTCAGATTCTGATTCATGTTCTGCATCAGAATTATGTTGGGAGGCATAGATAGCCATCATGCAGAACTCCTTCTCTTTAGCATCATCTTCATCATCACTTGAGCTTGATGAAGCCTCTGACTCTTCTTCAGTTTCACTCCAGGTTTCTACTACAAATCCCTTCCTTGTATGTTTACTTTTGCTGGAGGAGGATTTATTGTAATTGTTTCCCCTAGAGTCCTTATCTCTTCTCCTATCTTTTTTATCCTTTTTGTCCTTGTTCTGGTTTTCTGGACAATCAAGCACAATGTGGCCTGGTTTCCTGCATCCAAAACAGATTATTTCTTTATTATTTGACTTGTCATACCTTGGCTTCTCATGCCCTCTGAATGAACTCTTTTTTAAATCTTTCCTGGCCATCTTATAGAATCTTTTGGCCAGTAAGCTCATCAATTTTTCATTGCCTGTGACCTTGTCTTCATGCAGATCTTCTGTATCTTTGAATGCTATTGTCTTCTCCTTCCTAATGGATGGAGAAGGAGTCTTTTGCTCTTCTTCCCTATTCTTGATGAGCAGCTCATAAGATTTGAGCTTGCCCAAAAGAGACACTGTGGTGATCTCACTTAGGCTTCTGGAATCCTTGATTGGCCAGATTCTTGAATCTCAAGTGCTGGGGAAGCACATTAGGATTTTTTCATTTAGTTCAGTGAGTGAGATCTCCTTTTCGAATGTTCTTAATTCACTAATAATTAGACTGAGCCTGTTATACATATCAGCAACTGGCTCAGTCTCTCCTTTCTTGAAGTTCTCATACTGGGATATGAGATGGGATCTTCTGTCCTTCCTTTCATCAGCAGATCCAGATACAATCTCAAAAAGCTTATCCCGTATATCTTTTGCTGAACTGCATTCAGCCACCTTTTAGAATATCTCATCAGACATAGTCTGAGCAAGGATATTCATTGCCTTTGCATCTGCAACTTTCCATTTCTTTATCTTTGCATCTGTTCTTGAGGGAGGTTGAACAGCGTTTGTACTTGTAATTACTGGGGGTCTTGGACACACTGTCAAAACAGAATTAAATATGTCCTCATCAATAGAATTTATGTAAAGCCTAATACTTGCCTACCAAAGGGCAAACTTAGAATGGTTGCACTCTGGAGGTCTGGTGTTAGCATAATCTTTGTTCTATGCCATGATTTTGTAAGAAAATAAATATAATACAAAATAGTAATAGCCCTCTATAAAAGATTGATCTTATCAGAGATCTTTTAGTTCAGGTGTTAGCTTGTTCAACCAATCTGTTGAAGATTCAGTTGTTGAGTAACCAACCTCCCTCTGATACCAATTGAAAGTGAGGATAAGATCTAGCTTACTATAGAGGGGGGGGGGTGAATAGAGTAAATTAAAATAATTTAAAATTTAAAACTATAAAGCAGTTGAAGACTTGATTTACTTATATGTGTAATGTGCTAGTAGAAAAGTAAACACTAAAGAAGTAAGAAAACAGAAACACACAGCACACAACAAAGCAAAAAGCACAGCAAACCAGATGACACAAGGAGCTATAGTTGTTCCCCAACAACCTGGGTACATCCACTCTTTTACTACCCTAGGTAGGAATCCACTGCAGGAATAGTTGATCAGGTGTCCTGGGCACCAATGAGCTTTTGATAAGGTGCTCAAAAACCAAACCTAGATTTTTTGATAAGGTGTCTTACCACCACTGAGTTTTGACATGGTCTCAGAAACCAGTCACAAAACTTTTGAAGGGAGTTTTGAGAAACCCTTTTACAGGAGAGAAAGGAAAAAGAAAATGAGTTGAGTTGTTCTTCTCTATCAACAATCTTAGAGAAGACAAGTGGAAGATGTTGTCAAAGCTCCCCTTGAGATCTGTAAGGGTTCAGGAAGATGAGCTTTGCTTAGGGTGATAGGCCTTCAGTTGCTTCAGATCTCCAGCAATAGATGATTTCAGTAGAGGCTGAAATGTGTGATGTCTGGAGTCCTTGATGAAGCAGCTTTTGAACACTTGATACTTGAAGGAGTAGAATAGAAGATGATCTCTTTCACAGTAATGTTCCTTGTGTTCTTGAAGAATTCTTACTCAGTAATTTTGTAAACTTTTGTCTACTGAGTCTATTCCAGAAGATGAATTCTTGATGAATACTTTTCTTGTTCTCTCTTCTGTAATCTTTTTCAAATCTTGTCAGTTCTCTATATCTTTTTCAAAATGACTCTCTAGGGAGTATATCATATTCTGACATCTTGATAGCTGTTAATCTGTCATAAATGACTACCTTAACTGATATCTACCTCTGGAGGAAAGTCCTTGAGAAACATTCCAATTAGTCTTCCTTGAAACTTGCTCCAGATTGATTGAAATGGCTACAAAATCCTTTGCCATAAATGCTGAAAATAAGTCTGAATGAATTCCATAACTGTCCTGAATTTGAATCCTAAAATCGTCGATCTCTTAAGAAAAGCGTCGATCTTAGCTCAACGATCGTCGACCCGAGCTCAAAGATTGAACTTAGACTGAAAATAAAAATCATCGATCTAAGCTCTACAATCGTCGACCTGAGCTCAGAGATTGGAAAACAACTAGAGACAGAGCGTCGATCTGAGCTCGAAGATTGTCGAACGGAGTTCGACTCCTTATTGAACTAAGTTAAGAGATAGTCGAAATGAGTTCGACGTTTCGTCGACCTGAGCTCGACGAGAATTGTCCTAGTCTTCAGCACTTGAATTCTGATCTTTAGAAGGTCTTGAGGGCAGCTTTCAAACCTAAATACTAACCCTAAGACTCATTCTAATTGATCTATCAGACTATACAGCAAGGTCAAAATAAATTCCTAAGCACATAGTGATCCTTACCCAAATTAGTAATAGGGTGTTCCAACACCTTCTCCTTTTCTTTTTTGTCATTTTACTTTTATCTATACCTTTCAAAGTATTTTTCGGTCTTGGGGAAGTATATGTTGGGCTCCATAGCATCTGGTGGTAGTGCCCATGATATTTTGTCCCTATTGAATCTTCTTCTCAGTTCCTCATTCCTTTACAGCTTGGCCCATTATAGGTAGTTATAGAGCTTTCCCTTGTCAGTTTTGTTGTGTTTAATTTGATCCCAGACAGACAAAATGATGGTCCTTGATTGAGGACTCCACTTCTCAAAGTCAGGCATGGTCTCCAACTTTTCTCTATATCTTTTCTTACTGAGACTTGCTTCTTCCTCTTCTTCACAAATAGACCTGCCTTTGGCCCTGATATTATGATTAACATTGGGGATGAATGTTGGAATTTCATCAACAGTTGAAGGTTCAGCCCACTGATCACAACTTTGTTCAGTATATTGAGCACCAGTCAAATCACCATATAGATCTTCAGGGTTTAGAGTAGGGTCAATGTTTTCATATGAGAGTTGCTCAAGTCCCATTTAGCCTCTGATTACATTTGTAATCCATAATACAATTTTAGTATTTGCCTCTATCATTACTTTCACCCCCTTTTGACTTCTTTAGATGTAATATTAGTCATGGAGGTGTTGTCTTCAATTATCTTTACATCAAGGTAGTTTACATCCTTGGTTACATGGTCTTTGACTAGGAGCATATTGCCATACAGAATTTGAGTACATGCATTCATTCTCCTTTTAATGGTGATCTTGTGTGCTTACATCAGTATCTTTTGGGCATTATGGACAATCTCCATATTGCTAGATATTATGTTCTGGTTCTTAAGAATGTCATATTGGGTTTTTTGATCTCTTGAATCATACCTTCAGTGAATGTGATAGCACTTGCAACCCTCATGAAGAATGACACGGGGTTTGTTTAAGTATATTGGCCTCAAACCTGATGGACTTTATTTCAGTAGAGAGATTTTGTCTCACTTCCTTGATGGAGTCATCAATATAGTGTTCCAATTGTCATCTCTAATCATCTAGTAACCCTTTTAGTTGTACTAGGAAGGAGGATGACATTTGATTAGGTTTAGCAGATGTGGCTGGTCATAGACCTCCTCATCCCTATCCCTGTCTGGAATCCTATCTTCTGAATCACCGATCACATATTCTGAAGAATGTACATCTGTAGCAGCAATGTCCCTGTCAGATTCAGAGGAGTCAATATCATACATTGTATCTTGAGTAGGGAGTTCAGAGTGAATCTCCCACTCTTCCTCTGCATTATCCTCTGAGATAATTTGATCTCCTACTATAGTGTCTTGAACCTCTTCTGTCATTATTGGATGAGTTGGTTCATACTCAATAAGAGTATTGGGAATCTGCCAGACAGGAACAGTAGGAATCTGGTTTATTCTTGTAACACCCCAAATCAAAATTTTTAGTTCAGGCTGGGTGACACGGCCTTGGAGGCTGGCGTGTCCCAGTTCGAGTTCAGCTCTGTGTACTCGAGTGGGTCTAGAGTAGGAATCGAGTGTGTCTCGAGTGAGGCACATGGCCTGGGACATGGGCGTGTCCCAGGGCGTGTCCTTCACTGTATTATCGCGAGTTCTCGACGAAGTGCAGTCGACGATCTTTGAGAGGCAACACGGCCATGGACACGGGCATGTCCTGCTCGGGTTGGTAGCCGGGCTGTGTTGGGTGAGGAACACGGCCTGGATCCCAGTCGTGTTCTGGATGATACGCGCATGTCAAAGTAGACACGGGTGTGTTGGGAACCCGTGTCCCTTTCGAGTTTGTTGGTCCTGTATCGATTGAGGGACACGCCCCTTAACATGGGCATGTACTTATTGACACGAGCGTGTTAGTAGTTGACACGGGAGTATCTAAGCTCGTATCCTTGTCTGGCTTGAGTCAGTTGTGTACTGCTTAAGGTATACGGCCTGTGATACGGGAGTGTCACAGGCCATGTCAGCCCACGAAAGATACTTTTCAAAGCGAATCTTGGCCATTCATTTCCTTTAATTTGGATCCTATGGTCAAAGCTCCTTCCTGCTGTTATAAAACCGAGGAGTGAGAGATAAACTCCCATTTTATGTTGGCCATTCTCTTTCTAAAGAGAAGAGAGAGAGGAGAGCAAGGAAGGAAGAAGGATAAGGATTCCGGTTGCCGGTGGAGCTTCAGCGATCCAAATCGCGAGCCGAGTTCAGTATTATGGAGGCAAAGCCATCGCGGTGATTACAATCAGGCTAGATTTCTATGGCTACAAGGCGATCGCCAAGGGTAACGATCTCCTTCTTGGTGAAGTGAAGTCCTACTTTATGCATGTGCATGGAATCCTCCACCAAGAGGTGGAAAGTGTAAGCAATTCCAGCGGGTTGATAGTTGATATCCCCGGTTTAGTCTGCATATTGATCCGAAAATGAGTAGTATGGAATAGGCATGTTGTGTGAAGCCCATTCGGACGGTTAGTCTAGATTGGTGATGTTTATATTGCGAATCGGAGAAGACTATGTGTACGTAACGAGTAGGCTACGGAGTTTGTGAAGATACTTGTGAGCTTCTTGTGTTGTATGCTCTACATGAGCTATATGCGATGTGGTTGGTATTGTGGAGCCTTTGTGGCATTGGAATTGTACGCTTTGCATGAGCTGTGAGCTGAACTAGAAAGAGGTACTATGTCATGAGAGATCGATTTGTAGCAATGCAGAGGGGTGGATTTCCCCGTCTTGTTACACTACTGTGATAGGTCGATCTAGAGGTACTCTGTACCGGCGTTGTGAGAGGTCGATTGGTGGAAATGTAGAGGGCGGGGGGTTCCCTGGATTATTACACTACGGGTGTAGGTCGATCTATAATGCTCATTGGTTACCGTGACGTGAATGCCTCTGAGTGAAATGGGCGAGTATGTCTCAAACACGCGTATTGTAGTAGACTAGTGCCCGACAACAAGCTAATAACCTCTAATCGGTGGTGGGACTTAGAATGATTTGGTACACCATAAGCGTGCCCTGAGTGCAACGAACGTCTTGCATGAAGGCCGGCGTTTGTGATGTTATTGTGCGTGAGTGGACTTGTTGTGATATACATATTATGATTGCAATGCATGCAGGGAAGGAACCACTACCCCGGGTAAGGGGTAGGGTCATAATAATTGGTCAGTTGAATGCTGACCATTACTTTGTTTATCACCCTTGGGGTGGACGTCCATACGCAGGTGTTGTGGGCAGAACTGGATTGAGCGGGTTGAAGCCCATGCTGCTGCTGCCTGTAGGCCCTTGAAGGTCGTGCGAAGAATTGGATTTCATGTGTTGCAAGCCTGCGTGCCGATGTGTGAAACCACCTCATGTAAAGAGAAACATGTAAGGCCTTAAGGCCCTAAGCGTTTGTGTGTTTGTATACATTCCTGGTGTTATATATATAAATGTGCTATTTATATATTTAGTGGACATTCGTTGGATGAGTTCTTGCAAGTAATAAACTTCCGCTCTGAGTTAAGATGCGAGTAGAAATAATTTTGATATTCACACGTGATTTCGCCGTTTGTTTGTGAAATATGGCATGGGGCCCCGACCGGACCCTCTTTTATATTCCATGTGACAGATGAAGGCGATACAAAGTGGTATCAGAGGTTAGGGTTTGGTAGGGATCACATAATTGAACTCAAGAATGTCCACTAGGAATGTGAGCATGTATATTAGGCATGTTTGCTTCTTTGGAATGGTCGTTAATGATGTCTTGTTCACATATAGGGGACATGGAGTGGAGCTGGGCAGTCTGAACCCCAGCGTTCGGATGAGAGTGCGGCACCAGCTGAGGTGCCCACACCTCCTCCTTCTGAGGAAACCATACGCTTAGTTGCGAAGGCGCTATTTGCCATGTTTCATGCATAGCTTATTAGGTAGGGAACGCCTGCAGTGGAGCAAGTATGGGTTTGTGCGACGCAAGAGCGTGGTGAGGCTCTGATTGACTAGTAAGTGGCTGATGAGCAACTAAAGCGGTTTATGGAGTTTCATCCTCCTACTTTCGATGGGGTGGGTTCCCCAATGCAGGCGGAGGATTGGCTCGCACGAGTGAAGAGGATCCGGACAGCAATCAGGACTGATGAGGGGCAGAAAGTTACTTTAGCCACTTTCCTGCTGTAAGGAGAGGCGCAACTTTTGTTGGATGAAGTCGAATTGCACCAATTAGTAGGCTGAAGCCTAGGGGATATATCGATGGAGGAATTTTCCAGATTATTTTGGGCAAAGTATTTGCTAGTGTCGCGGCGAATTGCAATGGAGAATGAGTTTCAACGTCTGGTGTAAGGTGAGAGTACTGTTGAGAATTACCTGCATGAGTTTTCCAGGCTGGGGCGTTATGCGGGCTCTACTTTTCCAAAAGAAGCGTGGAAGACAAATAGGTTCTTGAGGGACTTCGTGATGAGCTGAGATTGGCACTCCCGAGTTCGGTGAACTAAGTCTTCCAAGTATTAGTAGATACAGCCTGTTCACTGGAGAAGTATTTGAAGCTGGTGCAGGACAAGAAGAACTTGGCAGTGGAAAAGTAGGAGTTCAATGTTCCGCAGTCGGAACAATCGGAGTTTAGTAAACGAGACAAGAAGCGGTTCAAGCCTGTTGAACAAACTTCTTCGGATGTTGCTTCGGGAGCAACGTTTGGGCAAAGACGTGTGGAGACACATACGTGTTTTAACTGTGGGAATCAGGGGAATATCGCCCGATATTGTTGGCGTGACCCTTCAAAGGGTGAGAAAAATACAGGTGCATCGTACGAGGAAAAGGGCAAGGTAGTGGAAGAGTCATCTACATCCCACGCACAACCTCGAATGTACACTTTTGATTTGAAGGAGGAGCAAAGTTAAAATCGTGAAGTACAACAGCCTCGCGTGTATAACCTGAAGTTACAGGGGGCCATAAAGCGGATTATGAAAGATGCGAATGGGCGGAAATGAAGTAAAGAGTGTACTTTGTTATTGTTGTAATGTAATGCTGTATGTTTGTTTGTAAAAACTGTTGTTTGTGTGATACCGTGGGGCGAGACAAGCTAGGGCCTCTGAACTCTAAACCCGGATCGTTTTTTTTAATAGTACAACAAAGGAGTGGTTGTGTTGATGTTTATTATTCCGCTAAATTTTGGGAGAAAATTTCTGTAAGGAGGGGAGGGTTGTAACACCCCAAATCCCAATTTGGAGTACTTACTGGGTGACACGGCCTGGGAAACGGGCATGTCCCAAGTCGTGTCCAGCTCTGTGCACTCGAGTGGGTCTTAAGTAGGACTCGAGTGGGCCTCGAGTGTGTCTCCAGTGAGTCACATGGCCTGGGACACGGGACTGTCCCTGGTCGTGTCCTTCACTATATTGTCGCGAGTTCTTGACGAAGTGCAGTCGATGATCTTCGAGAGGCGACACGGACAAGGACACGAGCGTGTTCCACGGCTTGTCCTTCTCGGGTTGGTAGCCTGGCTGTGTTGGGTGAGGAACATGGCCTGGATCCCAGGCATGTTTTGGATGACACAGGCATGTTAAAGGTTACACTAGCGTGTTGGGAACCCGTGTACCTTTTGGGATTGTTTGTCCTGTGTCGATTGAGGGACACACCCCTCAACAAAGGCATGTAATCATTTACACGGGTGTGTCAGGATATGACATGGGCATGTCTAAGCCTGTTTCCTGGTCTGTATGAAGTTGGTTGTGTACCGCTTAGGGTAAACGGCCTGTGATACGGGCGGTCACAAGCCGTGTCAGCCTAGGAAAGATACTTTTCAAAGCGAATCTTGGCCGTTCATTTTCTTCAATTTGGATCCTATGGTCAAAGCTCCTTACTTCTATTATAAGGCCTAGGAGTGAGAGATAAACTCTCATTTTATGTTGGCCATTCTCTTTCTAAAGAGAAGAGAGAGGAGAGCAAGGAAGGAAGAAGAAGAAGAAGGATTCCGCCTGCTGGTGGAGCTTCAGCGATCCAAATCGCGAGCCGAGTTCAGTGTTGTGGAGGCAATGTCATCGCAGTGAGTACTATCCTGCTAGATTTCCATGGCTCCAAAGAGATCGTAAAGGGTAACGATCTCCTTATTGGACAAGTGAAGTCCTACTTTATGCATAAGCATGGAATCCTCCACCAAGAAGTGGAAAGCGTAAGCGATTCCAACGGGTTGATAGTTGATATACCTGGTTGAGTCTGCATATAGATCTGAAAATGATTAGTACGGAATAGCCATGATGTTTGAAGCCCATCCGGACCGTTAGTCTTGATTGGTGATGTTTATATTGCGAACCGGAGAAGACTCCGGGTATGTAACAAGTAAGTTATGGAGTTTGTGAGGATTCTTTTGAGCTTCTTGTGTTGTATGCTCTGCATGAGCTGTATGCGATGTGGTTGTCATTGTGGAGCCTTTGTGTCATTGGAATTATACTCTCTGCAAGAGATGTAAGCTGAACCAGAAAGAGGTACTTTGTTATGTGAGATCGATTGGTAGCAATGTAGAGGGGGGATTTCCCCTGCTTGTTATACTACTGTGGTAGGTCGATCTAGAGGTACTATGTACCGATGTTGTGAGCGACCGATTGGTGGCAATGCAGAGGGTGGGCTTCCCCGGCTTGTTACACTACAGGTGTAGGTCGATCTATAGTGCTCATTTGTTTCCGTGAGGTGAACTCCTCTGAGTGGCATGGATGAGGATGTCTCCAACACGCGTGTTGTAGTAGACTAGTGACCGAACAAGAAGCTAATAACCTCTAATCGGTGGTGGGACTTGGAATGATTCGGTACACCGTAAGCATGCCCTGAGTGCACGGAACATCTGGCATGAAGGCCGGCATTTGTGATGTTGTTGTGCATGAGTGCACTTGTTGTGATATATATATTGTGAGTACAATGCATATAGTGAAGGAACCACTGCCCCAGGTAAGGGGTAGGGTCGTTATAATTAGTTAGTTGAATGCTGACCGTTGCTTTGTTTATCACCCTTAGGGTGGATGTCCATATGAAGGTGTTGCGGGTTGAACTGGATTGAGCGGGCTGAAGCCCTTGCTGTTGCTGCCTGTAGGCCCTTGAAGGCCGTGCGAAGAATTGGATTTCTTGTGTGGCTGGCCTGCGTGCCGATGAATGAAACCACCTCTTATAAAGAGAAACATGTAAGGCCTTAAGTCCCTGAGCGTTTTTGTGTTTGTATACATTCCTGGTGTTATATATATGTGCTATTTATATATTTAGTGGACATTCGTTGAATGATTTTTTACAAGTAATAAACATTCGCTAGAATGCTCTGATTAAAGATGCGAGTAGAAAGTATTTTGATATTCACACATGATTCCGCCATTCGTTTGTAAAATTTGGCATGGGGCCCCGACCAGACCCTCTGTTATATTCCATGTGATGGATGGAGGCGTTACAAATTGGTATCAGAGGTTAGGGTTTGGTAGGGATAACATAATTGAACTCAAGAATGTCCACTAGGAATTTGAGCGCGTATATTAGGCATGTTTGCCATTTTGGAAAGGACGTTAATGATTTCTTGTTCACATATAGGTGATAGGAGTGGAGCTGGGCAGTCTGAACCCCAACATTCAAATGAGAGTGTGGCACCAGCTGAGGTGCCCACATCTCCTCCTTATGTGGAAACCATATGCTTAGGTGCGGAGGCGATATTTGCCATGTTTCATGCACAGCCTATTGGGCAGGTAATGCCTACAGTGGAGCAAGTACGGGTTGATGCGAGGCAAGAGCGTGGTGAGGCTCTGAATGACGAGCAAGCGGCTGATGTGCAACTGAAGCGTTTTATGGAGTTTCATCCCCCTACGTTCGATGGGGCGGGTTCCCAACCGCAGGGAGAGGATTGGCTCGCATAAGTGAAGAGGATCTTGACAGCGATCAGGACTGATGATGGGCAGAAAGTTACTGTAGCCACTTTCCTGCTGGAAGGAGAGGTGCTGCTTTGGTGGGATGAAGTCGAATTGCACCAATTAGCTGGCAGAAGCCTAGGGGAGATATCGATGGAGGATTTCTCCAGATTATTTTGGGCAATGTATTTGCCAGTGTCACGGCGAATTGCAATGGAGAATGAGTTTCAATGTCTGGTGCAAGGTGAGAGTACTGTTGAGAATTACCTGCTTGCGTTTACCAGGCTGGGGCACTATGCGGGCTCTACTTTTGCAGAAGAAGAGCGGAAGACAAATAGGTTTTATGAGGGACTTCGTGATGAGCTGAGATTGCCACTCTCGAGTTCGGTGCACCAAGACTTCCAAGCATTAGTAGATACAGCCTGTGCGCTGGAGAAGGATTTGAAGCGGGTGCATGACAAGAATAACTTGGCTGCGGAAAAGCCTGAGTTCAAAGGTCCGCAGTCGGAACAATCGAATTTTTGGAAACGAGACAAGAAGAGGTTCAGGCGTGCTCAACAAACTTCTTCGGATGTTCCTTCGGGAGCAAAGTTTGGGCAAGGATATGTGGAGACACTTACATGATTTAACTGTGGGAAGCCGGGGCATATCATCCGATATTGTTGGAGTGACCCTTCAAAGGGTGAGAAAAAGATAGGTGCATCGCACGAGGAAAAGGGAATGGAAGTGGCAGAGTCATCTGCATCCCTGGCACAACCTCGAATATACACTCTTGATTTGCAGGAGCCGCAAAGTTCAAATCGTGAAGTACAGCAGCCTCGCGTGTACAACATGGAGTTATAGAAGGCCGTAAAGTGGATTATGAAAGACACGGACGAGCGGAAATGAATTAAAGAGTGTACTTTGCTATTGTTGTAATGTAATGTTGTATGTTTATTTGTAAACACTGTTGTTTGTTCGATGCAGTGGGGAGAGACAAGCTACGGCTTCTGAGATCTAAACCCGGATCGTTTTTGTTAATGGTACAATAATGGAGTGGTTGTGTTGATGTCTATTGTTCCGCTAAATTTTTGGACGAAATTTCTGTAAGGAGGGGAGGGTGTTAACACTAAAAATCCCAATTTGGAGTTCAGGCTGGGTGACAAGGCCTAGGACACGGGCGTGTCCCAGGTCATGTGTATCTCTGTGTACTCAAGTGGGTCTCGAGTAGGACTCGAGTGGGCCTAGAGTCTGCCTCAAGTGAGGCACATGGCCTGGGGCACGGGCGTGTTCGAGGGTATGTCCTTCACTATGTTATCGCGAGTTGTCCACAAAGTGTAGTTGACGATCTTCGATAGGTGACACGGCCAGGGACACAGGCGTGTCCCAAAGCATGTCCAGCTCAGGTTGGTAGCCGGGCTGTGTTGGGTGAGGAACACGGACAAGATCCTAGGAGTGTTCTAGATGACACGGGCGTGTCAAAGTTGACACGGGCGTGTTGGGAACCCGTGTCACTTTCGGGATTATTTGTCCCGTGTCAATTGAGGGACACAACCCTCAACACGGTCGTGTACTAATTGACACGGGCATGTTAGGAGCTGACACGGGCATGTCTAAGCCCGTGTCCGGGTCTGGCTTGAGTCAGTTGTGTTCTGCTTAAGGTACACGACCTGTGAAATGGGCGTGTCACAAGCTGTATCAGCCCAGGAAAGATACTTTTGAAAGCGAATCTTGGCTGTTCATTTACTTCAATTTGGATCCTATGGTCCAAGCCCCTTCATGCTATTTTAAGGCCGAGGAGTGAGAGATAAACTCTCATTTTATGTTGTCCATTCTCTTTCTAAAGAGAAGAGAGAGAGAGGAGAGCAAGGAAGGAAGAAGGAGAAGGATTCTTGTCGCCGGTGGAGCTTCAACGATCCGAATTGCGAGCCGAGTTCAATGTTGTCGAGGCAAAGCCATCACAGTGATTACCATCCAACTAGATTTCACTGGATCCAAAGCGATCGTCAAGGGTAACGATCTTCTTCTTAGACAAGTGAAGTCCAACTTTATGCATGTGAATGGAATCCTCCACTAAGAGGTGGAAAGCGTAAGCGATTCCAACAGGTTGATAGTTGATATCCCCAGTTGAGTCTGCATCTAGATCCAGAAATGAGTAGTACGGAACAGCCATGCTATGTGAAGCCCATCCGAACGGTTAGTCTGGATTGGTGATGTTTATATTGCGAACCGGTGAAGACTCCGTGTATGTAACGTGTAGGTTACAGAGTTTGTGAGGATACTTGTGAGCTTCTTGTGTTGAATGCACTGCATGAGCTATATGCGATATGGTTGGGATTGTGGAGCCTTATGGCATTGGAATAATACTCTCTGCATGAGTTGTGAGCTGAACCATAAAGAGGTAATGTGTTATGAAAGATCGATTGGTAGCAATGTAGAGGGGGGATTTCCCCGGCTTGTTACACTATTGTGGTAGGTTGATCTAGAGGTACTATGTACCGGTGTTGTGAGCGGTCGATTGGTTGAAATGCAGACGGGGGGCTTCCCCGGCTTGTTACACTATGGGTGTAGGTGGATCTATAGTGCTCATTGTGAAAGTGAGGATAGATACAAATCTAGAGGGAGGGGGGGGGGTGAATAGAGTAATAAAAAATATGAATATCTACTCAACTCCGTTAGAGTAAATTTGCGGAATAAGTATATAGATATATGAAACCCTAGAGCCTAACACAAATTGAGGTGCACAAGAGAAAGCTAACTGTAATTACAGTTTAAGCTTTAGTCCTAACACAGCAACTAGCAATCCTAGTTAATTCTACTCACAGCCACAGTGCAGTAATTAAAATAAGCAACACAAACAACACAAGAAGATTTATAATGGTTCCCTCTCAATAGGTACATCCACTCTTCTACCACCCTGGTAGGAATCCACTACAGGTTTTTGTTCAGGTGCCCTGCCACATACTGATCTGATTCAGGTAGATCAAGTAAACCCTTTGAGCTTTTGATCAGGAGCTCAAAATCCAACACAGGTTTTTGCTAAGGTGCCCTGCCACTAAGGTTCACTTTTGAAGGGAGTAATTACCCTTTGTACAGGAGGTTGAGAGAGTTAGAATGTCTTCTCTATTGTTAAAAAGATTTAGAGAAGCTAGTGGATTGCACTGAGCTATAGAAAGCTCTTATGGAATCAAAGCTCCCCCTGGCTTAGAGAATATCAAGGAAGAAGCCTTGCTTCAGGGTGCAGGATCTCTTCAGAACTCTTGACAGAGAAGATCTGTTGACTTGAAGTTCTTGAAGGAGCAGCTTGAAGAAGACTCTTGATGTGGAATTGATGTTCTTCTTCAAGAGCTTTTCTTTCTTCTTCTTCTTGAAGCTCTGAGTAAGAATGTTCCTGTGAGCAGGATGAACTAAGGATTGAAGAAGAGAATTCTGAAGAGAGTTGTTCTTCTCAGCTGTATGTAAAATTATCTGAGAGCTGTATCTTCTTGTTCTTGTTGTATATTAGTGTATATTCTCTTCTTTAACTACTCTCTCTAGCTTTTATGCATATTCCTTTGTAACGGCTTCTATCTTTCTCTTAATTTGAAACTTGTCTTCTTCTGAGATCTGCAATCTGGGCTGCAAATAACATATAATACAAAATAGCCTGCAGAAAGACATCCTATTAGGAGAAAAAGCTTTCTTAGAAGCTGCTTATCCATTCTGCAAGTCCAAAAGATATTAGAAAAAGTCACATAAAAAACAACCTCTTTATGGCCAAAGATAGACATCTGTGTCTAACGGCTATAAAGGAAAGCATGACAAATAAAGCACACAAATTTTTCAACTAATAAGACAAAAGACTTTGTCAGATAGAACTTGACTTATGCATAAATAATGAGGCAAAGATTGCCTTGATATATAAGCATAAAATCAATAAAATAATCTTTAATAAAATCAGCCAGATATATAAGAAATAATTCACAGAAGAGAAAGAGTACAATATCTCTAAATGCAGACAAAAAGATAGCCGAACGAATCACGACCATCGTCGAACTATCAGAAAAGATCGTCGACCAATCAGAACAGATAGTCGACCTACAAGAACAGATAGTCGACCTACAAGAACAGATAGTCGACCTACAAGAAATCTGTCTGGACAAAAGAAGTCGAGCAGGGCTCGATGATCGACGATGCTGAGACCATAGATCGTCGAGCTAACAAAGAAGAACTAACTCAGAGATAGTCGATCTACTGATAGACGATAGTCGATAAACTAATAGACGATAGTCGAGCGGCGTTTGACTATAGTCGAACTAAAAACACTTAACCAGATTTTCAATCTGGATAAATAACAACTCTACACAACTTATAGGATCTAACCTAAATCTAACCTTTGACCATAGATAAATCTTGGGTCAAGAAACTAATTGAGAAGACTTAACTCAAATCCAAACTAGGGTACCAACAATCTCTCCCTATTTGGGTCAAGTCTCTCAAAACAAAAAGAATGTTATAAATAGATATCAAAACAACAATAACCAGTTAGGATCAAAGTGTATCATATCATATTAATAAGCAGCATTTGATATCAAACATAAAATCAAACAGATTGTCAATACAAATAAATCTACACAATATCAGAGTCTGGATTAGAAGTGAAAGAAACAGGAAGGAAGGAAATTTTCCTTTTGGGATCAAGAGCATCCTTCTTTGAAGTCTTCAAGTCATGTTCTCCAATAATCTTAGATTCTCCTGCTCTGGGCAAAACAGCCTCTGGATGCATTTCCATATATTTTGAGATATCAAAAACTTCTTGTCTGACTTGATATCTGTCTAGTTCCTTTTCTCTGAACTTTGACATAGTTGTTAAGCCTATTATGTCTTTGCCTTAAGCTTTAGCTTTTCTAATTTGGGCTGATCCAACTAACTCATGAAATCTTGCCATCCTAAACTAAGGATTAAGATCTTGGCTTTCATACTAATTTTCATCAACTGGATCAAGAGACTTTACAGTCCTGAACTTGGTAGAAAGGTCTCACAGATTTGCAGCAGGTTCTATGTCTTCTTGAATAACAAGAGAAGATGGTGGAGCAAACTCTTCAAATCTCTTGCTTGACTTGTCAGAATAAATTACTCTTTTTCCTTTTGATTCTACTTGCTTATTCTGAGCTGGCTTTTTGAAGGGAAGAACTTTGCTTTCCTTAGAAGGTGAAACTTTTCTTTTTGGTGAAGGAGGAGGAGAAAAAGTTGGTTTCTGATAAGTCATCTCCTTCACCTGCTCTTTAGGTTCAGCTTCTTGTCTTTACTGGCCTGAATAAGATCTGCCCTGGTAACCTGAGTTTCCTCTTCTTTGATAGGTCTGAGAAGTTGTAAATTTGGCTGGAGGAGCTGAGGGATTATAAACATTTCCTGAAGCTTCTGCACTAGGAGGACGAGGAGGACCTCTTGGAGTCCACTTGGAAACTGGAGAATCATATCTCTTGCTTTTCTTTATCTTCTTCTGCTGATTCCTGGACAGTACCATCCAATGTTGAAAATCCTTAGACTTGGGGTCAATCCATTTCAATATGTAATAGGGGATGCCATTTTCTGGATTTGGAGGAGGAGGAGCTTGAGCTTTCCTTTTCCTTTGAGCAATTTTTCTTTTCTTCGTTCCTTCAGAATCCTCTGAATCTTCCTCATCATCAGAGTGTGATGACTGAGGTTGGTCATAGGGATCAATGAAATCTTGAGAAGCTTTTTCCTTAGCTTTTAAAGCAGCCTTTTCCATTTCTTCTTCTATGGCATCCTGAGCCAATAGAGAATCAAGATCTAATCCTTGAGTGTCATCCCATACAGTTGATTTATCTTCTGAAATATCTGCAACTGTCTTGAGGACCAGTTCTTCTACAGCAGGTTCTAGAGCAGGTTCTGGAGCATCTTGAGCTTGATCTGTAGCCAAAGGGACACAAAAATTTTCTAAATGGTATAGAAACATCCCTTCAAGGTATTCATAAGTTAACATGTCAGTCAACAGGTCAGTGAAATGAGTAATTGTATTACCTGCAGAATTTCCTAATTCCCAAAGATCATCTAAGTAAGAGGTAATGACTCCTTCTAGATACATGACAATAATAGGAGTAGATGACTCTTCAAGAAACTCTTAAAGCAAATTCAGCCTCAGTTATAACTTGAACATCTGAAGCAACAGTTGTGTCTTGAATTTTAGCTGTATCTAGAACTACAACTGCAACTGATGTTGTAATCTCTGAATCTGCAGCTATAAGAGTGACCAGTGGAAGTCCTGAGAAATCTTCCTGGAACATCTCCCCCTGCCTGACTTCAGTGGGTACTGAACTCAGGCCCCTATGATAAGAGGGCTCAGCAGAATGTGAGAGGGCTGTAATGGAGGTTGTAAGAGATGAAATGGAGGCAACAAGAGGGGCAATTGCTGCTTCAATCATTGATTTTATTGAAGGAGTAATTAGCTCCATGATGCTTGTAATGAGAGCTTGTGTGATTTCAAGAGATGTAGATGGGGGAATCACAACAGATGGATGATCATCAGGGATGATGTTCTCCTGATGAGATGCAGATGCATGAACTAGTGATGGAGATGCAGATGCATGAAGATCAATATGATCTTGATGTGGAATTGGTGAATGAGGTGGAGTTAGAAGTGTCTCAGTAACCAATGGATCAATGCTAAGATTTGAAATCCCAACAAGGTGTGAAGGAGTTGGAGATGCTGGTTGTGATGCATGGAGAATAGCAGTGGATGTAGATAGTAATTCAATAGAAGTGGATGGCAATACAGATGTAGATGGAATTGTAATGGAAGTGGATGGCAATGCAGATGTAGATGGAATGGTGGAAATGGAAGAGCCTTCTTCAATTAGGTGGGGAGTGACTTGTACTGTCCTCGTGTTTTCAGATGTAATAGGAGCAACCCCAGCATGTGAAGGCTTCTGGATATTCCTTCTCCACTTGATGAACAGAGTTGGATCCATCTTTTTGCTTGCATTGATTGATGTTGATACTGTTCCCAATAGCTGAGGATACTTCTCTCTCAGAAATATCCCAATCAACCTTCCAAGGGTTAACTCTTTCTTTGAGATCTTCTTCCTGATTAAATCAAAAACTATTCAAGCCCAATTTATTGCTTTCCTGTTAGTAATAGCACACATTAAGGCAAACTGCTGCCTGGTAATGTTATCGTGCGCAGAGTGCTTTCCCAGCAGCACTTTCCCTACTAGTTCTGCTAAGAACTTGATCTTCATCGGGAAGCTTACCTTCAGCAACTTGGAAGGAATGCCTTTAGCATGTCCTAGCTCTAGTAGCATCCGGCTATACTCCTGAGTATCTTGATCATACTCTTCTTTACCATTGATCAAACCAAAAATCTCAGTTAAGACGGCAGGAGTAAAAATTACCTCCTCGCCGCTGATAGTTCCTGTCATCGATTCGTCGCTGGAAGACGATATATAGACCCATTCTTTGATTTCTGGAATATTTATCTTAATCCTTGTAGACATAAGCTTCTCCAGTCCTTGATCTTTCCATAACTATAGCATTTCGAGAATATCGGCATCGCAGGCATTGAAAGAATAAAAATCGACGCTAAAGCCAGCATCAAACTTCATCACGGTCACCAAAGCTCGAGCAATTGCCATGGATTTGGTTGGGGAAGACGAGAGAGACAAAAGCAGAAAGCACGGGGCAGAGCTCAAGTCAAACCTTTCAAGAAGGAATGAGGAATATGAAACGACGAGCTCTATCGACTACAAAAAGCACGATCTATTAACTTAGGTCGACCATCGGTTTATATTTAAACAGCAATCATCGACCTATTTCAACAGATACTAGAAACGATGGTCGATCGATCATTCGACGATCGTTTCCTGA
The DNA here is from genome assembly GCA_039513925.1 of Platanthera zijinensis. Taxonomy (NCBI): domain Eukaryota; kingdom Viridiplantae; phylum Streptophyta; class Magnoliopsida; order Asparagales; family Orchidaceae; genus Platanthera; species Platanthera zijinensis. The sequence goes on along the minus strand of CM077090.1, from coordinate 80,524,825 downwards.
AGCAAAGTAGTCGAGCTATCGATTGACTATTTCTGTCTTCACAAACAAACGAGTCGTCATCAACCATAGGTCAACGATAGGCTAAACCTACTCGACTAAGGTCGAACGACACTCGACAATATTCGAGCAGATTTCAACATAGGCAGAAATCTATACTTGGTCTACTCCATTTATCATACCTAGTTGATTCAAAAAGAACACAAGTTTCTGTTCATCTAAGGGCTTGGTGAAAATATCACCTCTCTGAAGGTCAGTGGATATGAACTCAAGACTGATTTTGTTCTTTTCCACACAATCTCTTAGAAAATGATGTATGATCTCAATGTGCTTGGTCCTAGAGTGGTGCACAGGATTTTGTGCAATGAAAATAGCACTGGTACTGTCACACATGATTTTTGTGTTCTTGTGTGTGTACCCATAATCCAAAAGCTGGTTTTGAATCCACAGGATCTGTGAATAACAACTAGCAGCTGTTATATATTCAGCCGCTGCAGTTGAAGTTGAGACAGAAGCCTGTTTCTTGCAGAACCAAGAGACTAATCTCTCTCCCAGGAACTGACATGTCCCTGAGGTACTTTTCCTTTCAACTCTACAACCAACATAGTCAGAATCAGAGTATCCAATTAACTCAAATTCTTATTCAGCTGGGTACCACAGTCCTAAATTTGGACATCCCTTCAGGTATCTCAAAATTCTCTTGAGAAGAATCAAATGAGATTCCTTGGGGTTGACCTGGAATCTAGCACATAGGCATGTGGTAAACATTATATCAGGTCTACTTGCAATTAAATACACTAGGGAACCAACAATGGCCCTATAGTTTTTCTGATCAACTGGCTTACCCTGATAATCAGAATCTATAACTACATTTGTAGCCATGGGTGTATGCATTGTCGAAGCATCAGCCATCCCAAATTTCTTTACCAATTCCTTGGCATATTTGGATTAGGAGATGAAGATGCCATCAACATCTTGCTTCACTTGAAGACCAAGAAAGTAAGACAGCTCACCCATACTACTCATCTCAAACTTAGAGTGCATCAGGTCTGAGAACCTTTTGCATAGTTTGGGATCAGTGGAACCAAAGATAATGTCATCCAAATAGACTTGAACTAACAGGATTGTGTCCTTGTGATGCTTAACAAATAGGGTTCTATCAACTACTCCCCTAACAAAGTTGTGCTCTAATAGGAAACTAGCTAGAGTATCATACCAGGCTCTGGGTGCTTGCTTAAGTCCATAAAGAGCTTTTTGTAACTTATAAACAGATGAGGGTTGAGTTGAAGAAACAAACCTAGGAGGTTGTTCAACAAACACCTCTTCCTTTAGCTCACCATTTAGGAATGCACTTTTGACATCCATTTGGAAAACCTTAAACTTCATATGGGCTGCATAGGCTAGAAAGATCCTTATTGCATCTAGCCTTGCAATAGGGGCAAAGGTTTGGTAATAGTCTATACCTTCCTCCTATTTGTAGCCCTGAGCTACAAGCCTAGCTTTATTCCTTATAATATTTCCTTGGGCATCCAACTTGTTTCTAAACACCCATATGATGTCTATGATCAGTTGGCCTTTTGGTCTTGGAACCAAAGTCCATACTTTACATCTTTCAAATTGATTAAGCTCCTCTTACATAGTAGTGATCCAGTGGGATCAAGCTCAGCATCTTTTATGGTGAGGGGCTCAATTTGTGAAAGGAAACAAGCATGCATCACATCCTGTCTTAATTTATGTCTTGTTTGCACACCAGCTGATATGTCACCAATCACTTGAGATGTAGGATGATCTCTAAGTGTGACAAGATCAGTAGATGGGATGTGATCTTCAACAACAGTTTGGATTAATTCCTCCTGTGGAATAGGATTAACTGTTGGTGGTACAACAACTGCTTCCACAATGTCTTCATCACTGTCTGAATCAGTGATATTAAGAGTTGATAGAGGGGTAATCTCTTGGGTGAGATCCTTGCATAACTCTGGTACCTACAATGAGTTTGAGGAAGGAGAAGTTTCCTTCTCCTTATAAAACATTTTTGAATCATCAAAGGAAACTTGCACAGACTCTTCTATTTTTAAATTTTATTTGTTAAACACCCTATAAGCTTTGCTTACTTGGAAATATCCAAGAAAAATTCCCATTGAAACTTTTGCTTCAAACTTTCTAAGGTATTCTTTGTTGTTATTGTGAATGTAAACTATACAACCAAATACTCTAAAATAGTTAATTTTAGGTTTATTTCCTTTAAGTAATTCATAAGGAGTTTTACTCTTAAGCTTATGTATTAGACATCTATTCAAAACATAATTAGCTGTGCTAACAGCTTCTGCCCAATAAGAGAGAGGCAAGTTAGCATCTGCCAATAATGTTCCTGCAGCTTCAATTAGGGTTCTATTTTTCCTCTTGACTACCCCATTTTGTTGAGGAGTTCTAGCAGCAGAGAAGCTATGTTTGATACCTTCTTTCTCACAGAATTCTTGCATGAGAAGAGACTCAAACTCAGTACCATGATCACTTCTGATCAAGGCAACATGAGTAGAATACTCAATCTGCAAACATAGCAGAAAGTCTGTAATAACTTTGAAGTTATCATCCTTAGTTAATAAAAAGAACACCCAAGTGAACCTAGAGAAATCATCTACAATCACTAAAGTGTAAAATTTCCCTCCTAGACTCTGTACATTTTTTGGGCCAAAAAGGTCCAAGTGCAATAAGTACAGGATTCTAGGTGAATCACTCTTATTTACAGATTTGAAAGAATTTTTGGTTTGCTTGCCTAATTGACAAGCCCTACATAGACCTTCCTTCTTGTAGGGGCAAGAAGGTAAGCCTCTAACAAGGTTGTATTTAGATAACCTAGATATATTCTTGAGGTTAACATGGCTAAGCCTTTTATGCCATAAGGTGTTATTATTTGTTACTTCATTAAACAGGCAGATTTCAGATTGAGTTGAATTAAAATCTACTAAGTAAATGTTACCCTGTCTAATGCCTACTAACACTACATTACTATTTAAAGTAATATTGCAAAGAGTGTTAGTGAATGATACCTGATAACCTGCATCACATAACTGGCTTACTGAGATTAAGTTGTGCTTCAGCCCAGTTACATATGCAACCCTTTTGAATGTCACTGCTCCAATGGTAAACCTACTATATACTTCTGTTTGACCACAGCTGGAATCCCCAAAGATCACCTTTGGTCCAAGCTTGGCCATGAAGCTTGACAGATTGTTTTTGTTTCCTGTCATATGTTGGAAACAGCCACTATCCAAATACCATTTGTCTTTAGTAATTTGATAGGTCTTCACCTACAAAATAAATAGTTAGACATTGTGGAACCAGAAAACCTTGGGTCCATTATTCTTCACATAATTAAATATTGAAATAAAAGAATAAGCAGGCTGAGGTTTATATCCTAAGGGATAGGATCTCCTAGGTGGAATACTCCATGCAGTTGATGGGTCAATGAACCTAGTGTTTCTATTTACCTTAGTGTTTCTAAGGTTCTGGTTATTATTTTGAAAACCATGTTTAGATCGTCGATCAACGTTTGATGATCGATGCCCAGATCGTCGAGTATCGGTCGACCATTGGGCCTGCGATCGTCGAGCATAGTTCGACGATTTTTGTATTTCTTTAAATTTCTGTTTTCTCTTTTCTCTCTTAGCCTTATTTAAATTTTGTTAACTTGATTTACTTGCCCAGTATTCTTTATTCCATCAGCTGAAATAATGTTTACTGGAGTGGAAAGATGGTTTTTCAGAACCATGGGGGGTTCACTTGGTGAAGCTCCTAAGCCTAGCTTATTGTTACCTGTCCTAGTGTTTGACATGCTAGTAATCTCTAACAGCTTAAGAATTCTACCATTAAGAGATTCTTCTAATCTTTTCGATTTGGCTAGTTCTGTTTTAAGAAATTTGATTTCTTTAGTAGATCTAGTGAGTTCAGCTAGCCTAGCATTTTCACTATATAGGGATTCTGATTCAGCTATCCTATTTCTAAGTTCCTTAATTTCCTTCTCTGAGCTAATTAAGTCTAAATAGAGAGATTTAAATTCAAATCTAAATTCAACAGAAGTAAAATCATAAGAAGACAATACCTAATCTTTAGTAGGCATTTCTTCTTCATAAGAACTCTCTACAGCTTAATGATTGCTGCAGACATCAATTGCCATTAGGAAAATTTCTTTTGCATTCTTCTCTTCCTCATCTTCACTGGAGCTTGAGGAGGAAGAATCCTCTTCTGAATCACTCCAGGTTTCAGCCACAAATCCTTTCTCCTTCTTCTTATTTTTGTAGGAGGAGGACTTGGAATGCTTCTTCTGATATTCTTTGTTTTTTCTCTTCTCCTTGTTTTTTTCCTCTTGACACTCAGGTAAAATGTGTCCAAGTTTCCTGCAACCATAACATATAATTTCTTTAGCAGGTGATCTGTCATACCTTGGCTTGTCTTCATATCTTGAAGACTTCTTTTTGAAGTCCTTTCTGCCCATTTTGAGAAACCTTTTGGCAAAGAGTGCCATTAGCTCCTCATTTTATTGGTTTCCTTCAGATGCATCAACAGCCTTTAGAGCAAGAGTTTGCTCTTTCCTTATTGGATTAAGTGCTTTGGCTTCATCTTCAGCTTCCCTGGTCTTCAGTACTTGCTCAAAAGATTTGAGCTTGCCAAGGAGAGCTTCAGTTGAGATCTAAGTTGTACTTCTGGACTCTTTGATGGGCCAGATCCTGAGATCCAATGTGCTGGGGAAGCACATAAATATCTTGTCATTGACTTCTTTCAATGTGATCTCTTTATCAAGGGTTCTCAGCTCATTGATGATGGAGCTGAGCCTAGTGTACATTGCATCAACTGATTCTGCTTCAGTCTTCTTAAAATTCTCATATTGGGATATGAGGTTGGACCTTCTGTCCTTCCTTTTATCAGCTGAACCAGCTACAATCTGGTTCAGAGAGTCCCACATAGCTTTTGCTAAAGTGCAATCAACCACTTTCTAGAAAGTTTCATCAGACATGGTCTGAGCCAGAATATTCATAGCTTTTGCATCAACTATCTTTGCTTTCTTGTAAGCATCATTATAGTCAGGAGGTGGCACTGCACTCAGATTTGTTGAAGTTGTAGCAGTGGTTGCAGCAGGTGGTGTTGGTTGCCCTGTCAAAATAGAAGAAAAAATATCTTCATCAATAGAATTCATATACAGTCTGATTCTTGCCTTCCAGATGCTGAACTTAGCTAAGTTGCATACTAGAGGTCTGGTTCTAGAATAATCGTTGTACTGGGCCATGAAGTGAATATCTATAAACTTGGTATCTATCTTGATCTTGTGACTCAGGTGTTAGCCTGTATAGTCAGTCAACCTCCCTCTGATACCAATTGAAAGTGAGGATAGATACAACTCTAGAGGGGGGGGGGGGTGAATAGAGTAATCAAAAATATGACCATCTACTAAACTCCCTTAGAGTAAATTTGCGGAATAAGTATATAGATATATGAAACCCTAGAGCCTAACACAAAGTGAGGTGCACAAGAGAAAGAAAACTGTAATTACAGTTTAAGCTTTATTTCTAACACAGCAACTAGCAATCCTAGTGAATTCTACTCACAGCCACAGTGCAGTAATTAAAATAAGCAACACAGACAACACAAGAAGATTTATAGTGGTTCCCTCTCAATAGGTACATCCACTATTCTTCCACCCTAGTTGGAATCCACTATAGGTTTTTGTTCAGGTGCCCTGCCACCAACTGATCTGATTCAGGTAGATTAAGTAAACCCTTTGAGCTTTTTATCAGGAGCTCAAAATCCAACACAGGTTTTTGCTAAGGTGCCCTGCCACCAAGGTTCACTTTTGAAGGGAGTAATAACCCTTTGTACAGGAGGTTGAGAGAGTTAGAATGTCTTCTCTATTATTAAACAGAATTAGAGAAGCTAGTGGATTGCACTGAGCTATAGAAAGCTCTGATGGAATCAAAGCTCCCCCTTGCTTAGAGAATATCCAGGAAGAAGCCTTGCTTCAGGGTGCAGGATCTCTTCAGAACTCTTGATAGAGAAGATCTGTTGACTTGAAGTTCTTGAAGGAGCAGCTTGAAGAAGACTCTTGATGTGGAATGGATGTTCTTCTTCAACAGCTTTTCTTTCTTCTTCTTCTTGAAGCTCTGAGTAAGAATGTTCCTGTGAGCAGGATGAACTCAGGATTGATGAAGAGAATTCTGAAGAGAGTTGTTCTTCTCAGCTGAATGTAAAATTATCTGAGAGCTGTATCTTCTTGTTCTTGTTGTATATTAGTGTATATTCTCTTCTTTAACTACTCTCTCTAGCTTTTATGCATATGCCTTTGTAACGGTTTCTATCTTTCTCTTAATTTGAAACTTGTCTTCTTCTGAGATCTGCAATCTGGGCTGCAAATAACACATACTACAAAATAGCCTTCAGAAAGACATCCTATAAGGAGATAAATATTTCGTGGAATATGTTTATCCATTCTGCAAGTCCAAAAGATATTAGAAAAAGTCACATCAAAATAACCTCTTTACGGCCAGAGACAAACATCTGTGTCTAACGGCTATAAAGGACAGCATGGCAGATAAAGCACACAGATTTGTCAACTAATAAGACAAAAGACTTTGTCAGATAGAACTTGACTTATGCATAAAGAATGAGGCAAAGATTACCTTGATATATAAGCATAAAATCAATAAAATAATCTTTAATAAAATCAGCCAGATATATAAGAAATAATTCATAGAAGAGAAAGAGTACAATATCTCTAAATGCAGACAAAAAGATAGTCGAACGAATCACGACGATTGTCGAACTATCAGAAAAGATAGTTGACCTATCAGAACAGATAGTCGACCTACAAGAACAGATAGTCGACCTACAAGAACAGATAGTCGACCTACAAGAACAGATAGTCGACCTACAAGAAATCTGTCTAGACAAAAGAAGTCGAGAAGGGCTCGACGATCGACGATGCTGAGACCACAGATCGTCGAGCTAACAAAGAAGAACTAACTCAGAGATAGTCGATCTGCTTATAGACGATAGTCGATAAACTGATAGACAATAGTCAAGCAGCGTTCGACTATAGTCGAACTAAAAACACTTAACAAGATTTTCAATCTGGATAAACAACAACTCTACACAACTGATAGGATCTAACCTAAATCTAACCTTTGAACATAGATAAATCTTGGGTCAAGAAACTAATTGAGAAGACTTAATTCAAATCACAACTAGGGTACCAACACATTTGTTGCTGTGAGGTGAACACCTCTGAGTGATATGGGCGAGGATGTCTCCAACATGCATGTTGTAGTAGACTAGTGCCTGGCCAACAAGCTAATAACCTATAATTAATTGTGGGACCTAGAATGATACAGTACACCGTAAGCGTGCCCTGAGTGCACGGAACATCTGGATGAAGGTCGATGTTTGTGATGTTGTTGTGCATGAGTGCACTTATTGTGATATATATATTGTGATTGCAATGCATGTAGGGAAGGAAACACTGCCACGGGTAAGGGGTAGGGTCGTTATAATTGGTCTGCTGAATGCTGACTATTGCTTTATTTATCACCCTTGTTGTCGACGTCCATATGTAGTTATTGCGAGCTGAACTGGATCTAGCGGGTTGAAGCTCTTGCTGCTGCTGCCTGTAGGTCCTTGAAGGTCGTGTGAAGAATTGGATTTCATGTGTCTCCACCCTGTGTGCCGATGTATGAAACAACCTCTTGTAGAGAGAAACATGTAAGGCCTTAAGGCCGTGAGAGTTTGTGTGTTTGTATGCATTCCTGGTGTTAAATATATAAATATGCTATTATATATTTAGTGGACATTTGTTGGATGAGTTCTTGCAAGTAATAAACTTCCTCTAGAATGCTCTAAGTTAAGATACAAGTAGAAAGTATTTTCATATTCATATATGATTCCGCCGTTTGTTTATGAAATATGGCGTTGGGCCCCGGCCGTACCCTATGTTATATTCCATGTGACAGATAGAGGCGTTATAATTATGCTTTGTAGAATTTCTAGGAGAGAGTTAAGCTTTCCTTGAACATCAGACGAAACTTGCTCCCCCTCATCTGGAGCATCCTCCTTGACAACCCCCCCCTCAATATTGGCACAAATATTTTCTACTAGCTGGCCAGATAGATTGTCCTTGACTTCAGCTTGGATTTCTTCAAACTGTGTTCTAGTCAATTGGCTTCTTGCAGCATGTTCAGAGGATATTGATACCTGAGCACTCATGTCTTTTATAGTCTCTTCAATAGGCTCAGTCAGTTCGGGATTATGTGGCTCCTCTTCACTCTTCTTAGAGGAACTGCTCTTTGTGCTCTCCTCAGTAATCAGAACAATTTTCTTCTTCTTCTTTTCAATAGTCTGTGGATGTGGCAACAGAACTCTATCCCACCTATCAATCATTTTTGAGTCCATCCTCCTCATATGATGGATTTTGTTTCAAGCCTAGTGTTAAGGTTCCCTGGAACGGTGTTTCCTAAAAACAGAGACAGAATCCCGGCCAGTTTTAGCTCAGGGATACATTCTACAATTCTGTTAAAGAGTACCCTTCCCCAATCTGTTTTCAAGGAAAGAATTATCCTTGCTATCAAATCAAACATCGTCTTGGAAATTTTATCCTGAGAGCCATATTTGCACAGTAGTGCCTTCCCAATAATATATGCTAGGAATTTTCCTTTCAGGTTAAGTTCACTTCTCAAGATTGATCAAGTGGAGTGCTTGGATAATCCACACGAATTTAGGGCAGCTCAATCATCAGTTTGGTTCAATTCTTCTTCTTTATCTGACATCCTGAACTTGGGCAGTTGTAGGGCCTTGCTCAATCTTTTGGGGGTGGCCTTGACCTTATTTCCACTAATGGAAGACATGATTTTAGTGAATGATGAGTGAACCTTAGCATTTGAGTAAAACTAATGCACTTCCCTTTTCCAAAGCAGACTGGGCTCTGAAATAACATATTCTAGGTCAGTAACCTGCAGGAGGTGGAGAATAAGCTGAACTTCCTCTGGTGCATCCTTGAACCCATTTCTCACCAACTCTGATCCCTCAAACAGGAAATCTAATCATCTTGGCGCCATTGGTATTATGAATTTCTATAGATTTTCTGACCTTTTGTCGTCTCGTCGCAGGGGGCAGAGAAGGGCGAGGAGTACTGTATTTTTGTTCTAAGCACACACCTTTCTATTTATATGTACATCTATTTTGAGAATGTAGAGAGGCGCATACCTGTTGCGATGATTATGAGGAGATCAACGGCTGAGATTAATATCGTAGATTATCCATAAATAGAAGTCCCTGGATGTTTGTGTTGAGTGGATTCGACACACTCGACGCTCTCGATGGCCTATGTTGACTCAACACACTCGACACCTAATCCATTAAACTCAACGCATTTGACACTTAGACAGATTACATAATTTCCTTATTATTCTAAATAGGTAAATAACACTTGTATAACAACTGAAGTTATGCTAATTTCATCATACCCAATTCAAATTTGAAGGAGTTGAACTTGACTTCATTTTGTGGTTTTGTGAAATATCAGCAAATTACTTGTAAGTGGGGACAAACTCAAGGGTGATTTCCTCGCATTCCACATGCTCTCTAAAAAAATGATACCTAATCGCTATATGCTTAGTCCTGCTATGAGAGACAGGATTCCTATCAATAGATATGATACTAATAGAACCACAAAACATTAGAGTTCTAATTAGCTTGAGGTTTTAGTCCTGTAGCTGATGTTGAATCCATAATAGCTAAGCACTACAACTTCCAACATATATGTATTATTATTCAGTAGTTGATATTATAACACTTGTTTGCTTCTGTCTTCTACAAGATACAAGCATTCTTCTTAGAAATTAACAGGAGCTAGGGGTGCTTTTCATGTCTTCTCTATAGCCTATAAAGTCTACATCAGAATACCCAATTAGTTTAAAATCATTATTCCTAGGGTACCATAGGACAAAATCAAGTGTACCCTTGAGATATATCAAAATTCTTTTAGCTATAAAATAATGAGACTCTTTAGGGCAAGCCTGGTATCTAGCACAAACACATGTAGCAGACATGATATCTGGTCTACTAGTACTAAGGCAAAGGAAAGAGCCAATTATGCCTCTATACAAAGTTTCATCAATAAGTTTCCCAGTCTCATCCTTGTCCAATGACACATTTTACCCTATAGGAGTTTTAATTGTGGAGGCACTCTCCATTCCAAACTTTTTAATGAACTCCTTGGTGAACTTAGACTGTGAGATGGATAATCCATTCTCAGATTATCATACTTGGAGGCCAAGAAATACTTTAGTTCACCCATGCTGCTCATCTCAAATTTCCCTTGCATAAGTTTAGCAAATTTTTTTCAGAGGTCATCATCAGTAGAACCAAAAATTATGTCATCTACATAAATTTGGACTAGGATCACCTTACCCTTGACTTCCCTGAGGAATACTATCTTGTCTATCTTTCTCGTTGAGAATTTATTCTCAATGAGAAAGCTAGATAGAGTTTCATACCATACATAACCTAGGGGCTTGCTTCAACCCATACAGAGCTTTTCTAAGCTTAAATACAAAATCAGGAGAGTTAAGATTAACAAAACCTAGGGGTTGCTCAGCATAGACCTCATCTTTTAGGTCACCATTTAGGAAAGCTGACTTGACATCCATTTGGTAGACCTTGAATCCTTTATGTGCGACATATGCAAGGAACAGTCTTATAGCTTTCAATCTTGCCACTAGTGCAAAGGTTTGATCAACGTCAATACCTTCTTTTTGTTTATATCCCTTGACATCCAGTCTAGCTTTTTTCTTGATTATAACATCATTTTCATCAATCTTATTCCTGTAGATCTACTAGGTTCTTATGATGTTATGTCTTTGAGGTCTGGGAATCAACTTCCAGACATTGCACATCATGAACTAGTTTAGTACCTCTTGCATTTCCACAATCAAAAATGTATCTATGTTGGCATCTTCAAATCTTTTTTGTTCAACCTAAGACAAAAAGCTGGAGTACATGACAATGGTTAGGATTCTTCTCCTGGTTTTAACCCCTTGGCTAGCATCACCTAAGATCTGATTTCTAAGATGATCTCTCAAATTCCTGATTGTAGGAGGCATTCTTACTTCAACATCATGAACTTTAGTGATTGGATCCTGCTGGACTTCAGATATATCCTGAGTTCCTTTTCCTTATTTTGGAATGTACACACCATAACTTTCTTTAAGGGTAGTTGGAAAAGTGTCCTTGATGGCTAGTTTATCCATCTTTATCTTTATACGTGCAGATCTAGAGGAGTTTGGCCATTCACTGTTAATCATTGATGACTCATCAAATACTACATTAAGAGACTATTCCACAACTTGATTTTTCATTTTATAGACTCTATAGGCTTTGCTATGATTATTGTAACCAACAAATATCCCTTTATAGGATTTTGCAGCAAACCTTGTCAAGTAAGACTTCCTATTATTAAGTAAAAAACACTTACTACCAAAGATCCTGAGATAGGATAGATTTGGCTTTTTGGCTTTCATAATCTCATAGGGAGTCTTCTTGTGGTACTTGGTGATAGAGGGTCTATTCAAAACATGACAAACAGTGTTCACTACGTCTGCCCAAAAGTATTTTAGGAGAGAAGCGTCACTGACAAGTGTCTTGCCAGCCTCTATGAGAGTCCTATTTTTCCTATCGGCTATGAAATTTTGTTAGAGTGTTCTTGTAGAAGAAAACTCCTGACAAATACCTAGTTCTTCACAAAACTTTGCAATGCCTTCACAATAAAATTCAGTACCATGACCACTTCTGATCTTGACCACAGAGCTTCTTTTTTCATTATGAACTTGCCTAACAAAGGTCATAAAGATGTCTATGGTTTCAGACTTTTTCTTTAGAAAGAAAACCCAAGCATATTTGGAATAGTAATCAACTATCATAAGTGTATAGACTTTCCAACCTAGACTATGAACTGGCATAAAACCAAACAAGTCAATATGCAGGAGGTACAAACACTTCACTGAATCCTTGGCCCTAATGCTCTTAAAGGATGCTTTGTTCAGCTTTCCCTTTTGATAAGCAGAGCAAAGGCCCTACTTGGTGCATCTCATATTGGGTCTATTTCTGACTAGATCTTCACTGAATAGCTTGTTAATGGTCTTATAGTGCAAGTGGGCAATCCTTTTATGCTATTGCACACAGTAAGAGACTTTCTAATTAGCAACTAGACACGCTAGAGTGTTTTAACTTAAACATTAAAAAGTTTAAACAGTAGATATTTCCACTCCTAGTGCCTTTCAAAATGACCTCTTTGTCACTTGATCTTTTAATTAGACACTCATCCTTGTGAAAGACAATGGCATACCCTAGATCACATAGTTGTCTTATGTTTATTAGGTTGTGTTGCAACCATTCTACATAAGCCACTTTTGCTATTGAGACTATGCCAACAAGCTCAAGGGTCTACATGTAAAAGCACTAGGGACCTTCCACCCACTTGCCCAGCCCGTACCTGGTGCAAGATAGAAGAAAAGGGTGGCCACGGCTAAATTACACAACACCTCCCCCATGAAGAGCTCCAAACCACCACTACTAACCACGACCCACGATTCGGCCTTTAGGAAAGAAGAACATGACCGACAAGGAAACTCAAAACATGAACAAGGAATTCACTCGGGAGCGAAAATCAAGGTAGGGAAAAAGTGTTGAAATGACTCAACACGGCTTGGCATTGAGTGGGACCCACTCAATGCCTACCTAGACCTTGGCATTGAGTGAGCTAGCCTCACTCAGCGCAAGAACTAGCATGGAGTTGAGTGAAGTTCACTCACTCAATGCCTCTTATAAGAACAACTCTGGCGTTGAGTGAGCTAGCCTCACTCAATGCCAAAACAAGCATGGAGTTGAGTGAGGTACACTCACTCAATGCCCTGGCACTTAACCAAAAAAACAGAGAAAGTGGCGTTGAGTGAGCTGGCCTCACTCAACGCCAAAAAGGCAATGGCGTTGAGTGAAGCTCACTCACTCAACGCCCTTACACTTAGCCGCAAAAGATAACTACGGCGTTGAGTGAGTCCACCTAACTGAATGCCAAAACAGCAATGGCATTGAGTGAGGTTCACTCACTCAACGCCCTGACACTTAGCCGTAACAAGGAAATTCTGCGGCATTGAGTGAGCTAACCTCACTCAACGCCAAAACAGCAATGGCGTTGAGTGAGGTCGTCTCACTCAATGCCAGAAGTTCTGGCCGCAAAGATGGGCGGTGGCATTGAGTGAGTCTACCTCACTGAATGCCAAAGAGGAAATGGCATTGAGTGAGGTCAACTCTCTCAATGCCACGGGACATGGCCGCAAACTTTCCTTTGGCGTTGAGTGAGGCCACCTCACTCAATGCCAAATAAGGAATGGAGTTGAGTGAGGTCAACTCACTCAACGCCAAAGTACTTAGCCTCAGAAAAGGCTATGGCGTAGAGTGAGCACACCTCACTCAACGCCAAAGTACTTCGCGGCACAGAAGCGACGACGTTGAGTGAGTCCACCTCACTCAATTCCAAAACCGAAATGGCGTTGAGTGAGGTCGACTCACTCAATGGCAAAACACTTAGGTTCTCAGGAAAACCGTGGCATTGAGTGAGCTTGCCTCACTCAACGCCAAAACGGAAATGGAGTTTAGTGAGGTCGACTCACTAAACTCCATAGTACTTAGCCGCTAGCAGGGGCTGTGACGTTGAGTGAGTCCACCTCACTCAATGCCCTAGTACTTAGCAAAAAAATTCTAACTGGCTACAGCTGCTTCATTGAGTGTATGCACCACACTCAACGGCAAACCCGCAAAGGCTTTGAGTGTGTGCACCACACTCAACGCCGGCCAGACAGAAACCAAAAAGGCTCTTTCCAACAAACACAGCAGGCACCCCCTTCTCTCTCTCTCGGCTTCACCCGCAAGCCACCCACCAGACAGCAATCTGGAGTTTACTGATGGCATTACACCGGCGGGTTGAGCACCAACAACACAGAGAAGTGGGGGGCTCATAGGAGAATCAAATCCGTAAATTCAGCAAGAAAAAGAGAACATGCTTGGCTTCTACCCTAGGGCTAATTGGGAATTTTAAGAATTTAAAGAAAACAACAATGGCAAGGGCAAGAACACCATTTGACTCGATTTCTAGCGAAGCTTGGATGACTTTTCCTCCACTTTACTTGGCACTAGCAGTAGCAGAACCTAAAAGCATACTCCCGTACTTTAATAGCAGAAAACCTCAAGACCTAAATCCCCAAATCTCCTAAAACTCCACGAAAATCAAATTTCTTACCGTGGAAACGTAGATCTGAGCGAGAGCAAGACAACGCCGCTTTCGGAATCGAAATCCGTCCACAAACACTCCCGGAATCAAAGTCCGAAAGCTAGGGCAGCCTGTCGTTTCCGCCTTTGCTTTACGCGAACAGGAGCAGCGGTTTTCTGCTTTTGGTCTCTGGAAGGAGGAAGGAGAAGTGGGCCCGCCACTTCTTAATAAAGCCTTTATATAAGATTTAAATGCATCGTTTCAGCAAAACTGAATCCCAACCGCCGGCTACCTTATTAAATTAAGAGAATTCTAATAGTCTTTACTAATGGCACACCCAAAACGACGCGAAAACAAAACTATCTCGGAATTCGACGAAATTTACACCGTAGCTAAATACCCATTCTACGACCACAACGGCGAAGTCAAAATTAATTTTCGACGAACAGAACTCGAGTTATACCCACCCGAATCCAAAACACAAGCATCCCCCGAGAGGCCACACCGGGTCACCCAAAACGACTCGGCTTGCTAGGGAGATCTTGCCAATAGGCTATAAAATAGGGTGCCTAGTTCTAAGGAGTTAAAACACACTCCACAAATGGCACAAGCCACGAAAATGCATCACCGTAACGCCAAACGAGAATAAAATAGTCGCAGAAAAATAGAGGGCGTTACAATGAGTACTATGACTATTTTGCAACCACAATTTAGTTTACCTTAGCACTGTAAAAGGGTTTGGGTCCTTGGTTCTTGTTAGCTTGAAACTGAACATATCTACCTGCAGCTCTCTTAATAGGAAGACTCTCATATGCCCTTAGCACAGTAGTGTTGTTCCAACAATTTATGGCAAAGTGTTTAACTTTACCACAACCCTTGAGGATATCTTACAATTTAGTTTACCTTACCAACATTTATGGATGTTGTATCTCCTTTTCTGAACAACCCTTGAGGATATCTATTTAGAAGGGAGTGCAGTAGCTTTTTTATTGTTCCTTTCAGCAAGAATCTGACTAAAGGAGAGTTTGATATTAGATGTACCTGTAATACTCTGGGTTCCAACAACACCAATCTTCTTTATAGGGGATATACTGTTAATGGAAGAAGATACTGCCAAGTCAGGCTTACTAACATACTTACCCTTAGTCTGGGTTTTTGAGCTTGCCCAGCGGAGATTCAGTTGTGATCTCATTGATGCTTCTGCCTTCTTGGATAGGCTAGATTTTGGAATCCCATGACTTTGGAATGCACATGAGTATCTTGTCATTAAGCTCAGTAAGTGAGATGTCTTTGTCCAATGTTTTTAGCTCATTAACAAATATGTTGAGTATATTATACATCTCAACTACTGGTTCAGTTTCTGCTTTCTTGAAGTTTTCATACTGAGAAAGAAGTTGAGTTCTTCTATCTTTTCTTTCATCTGCAGATCCAGCAACCATTTGGTTTAGTGAGTCCCAAATGCCTTTTGCTGAAGTGCATTCAGCAACCTTCTAGAAGATTTAATCTGACATAGTTTGGGCCAGAATGTTCATGGATCTAAGATCAACAATCTTAACCTTTTTCTGAGCATAATTGTAGTCTGGAGGAGGAACATCATTTATGCCTGTTAATGTTGTTGAGGTAGTTGCCACTGGAGCTAGTGGACCTGTCAAAATGGAGTTGAAGATATCCTCATCAATAGAATTCATATACAATTTTATTATTGCCTTCCGGAGATCAAACTTATTCAGGTGGCATACTGGAGGTCTGGTGCTTGCATAATCTTTATTTTGTGTCATGGTTTATAAAACAGAAAGAAGGAGAGAAGAGGATCTATCAAGGATCTTCAGGTTCAGGTGTTAGCATGTAAAACTAATAGAAACGAACCTCTGATACCAATTGAAAGAGAGGGGATAGCTAAAATCTACTCTAGAGGGGGGGAGGTGAATAGTGTATTAAAAACTTTTAATTAATTTTTATAGCAAAATTAAAATAAGTGTTACTTATAAGTATAAGTGAATTAAAAACAAGAGAAAACACAACACAACAGAAATAAAGAAAGATGAGCAACACGACGACACAAGAAAATTATAGTGGTTCCCCAAACCTAGGTACATCCACTCTTCTACCACACTGGTAGGAATCAACTTAGGTTTTTGATCAGGTGCCCTATCAACACAAGATCTGCTTCAGGTAGATCTAGAAACCCTTCAAGCTTTTGATCAGGTGCCTAAAAACCAATAGGTTTTTGATCAGGTGCCCTATCACCAAGGAGTTCACTTTTGAAGGGAGTAATAACCCTATACAAGAGAGGTTAAAGAAAATAGATGGCAGTCTTCTCTGTCTCAAAGCAAATGAGAAGACTATGTTGTTGGAACCCCTAGGTGATTTGGGCTAGGTTCTCTTCTTAGATTGTGACCCATGTTGTATAGAAGGGTCAAATTTTATGTGTTTCTTAAGTCTAGGCCATGTTCTTAGAGTCAACAGATCAAAGGACCAACCTACAACACTGCCAAAGACTCAAGACTTAGTGAAATCAAGATTTAGAGAAAGAGATCTACGTTCGTCGATCTCAGGTCGACGATAGTCGTGCTCAGCTCGACTAATTCAGAGCTAAAATCTCTGAGCTAAACTCGACGAACTCCGTTCTCAGATCGACTAACTCTTCAACACTCAGCGCCATAATTCACTAAAAGCCAAGGCTGACTCAGAGACAAAGAACACTCGATTCCAGATGTGTTACTCACTCAACACCAACAGATTGACCAAGTTCTTAGGTCGACTAACTTCACAGGCTTAGGTCGACGAACATAGAGCGCAGAATTTGTCAGTTTATGCACAGTAGTTAATTCACAGAGCTCAGGT
The DNA here is from genome assembly GCA_039513925.1 of Platanthera zijinensis. NCBI lineage: Eukaryota > Viridiplantae > Streptophyta > Magnoliopsida > Asparagales > Orchidaceae > Platanthera > Platanthera zijinensis. The sequence goes on along the minus strand of CM077090.1, from coordinate 80,507,679 downwards.
CGACGAAAGCTGATCTCAGTTCGATGAAATCTGATCAGAGGTCGACGAAATCTCAGGTTGAAGAAAGCTGATTAGAGGTAGAAGAAAGCTGATTCAGGTCGACGAAAACTGTAAGACATTTTGTTATTTATTCTTTCTCTTTCTGTCTCATCATTTAAATAATTATAGGCTGTTAATTCCCTTGCAAATCAATACACTTATATTCTCTGAATAGAGCCATTACTGGCAGCATTGATTGCTAACATCCTCCATGGAATTAATTGCTTATATCTCGGGACAGACATAGAATAAAATAATTGACAGCATTCTTGCCGTTTTCTCATTCCCAAGATTTCTACTGAACATTTATTACAGAAATTCTTTTGAATACAACGAAGTTACAGTAATCTAAGAGACATCTCTCAGCCAAGAAAATAAGATACACAGAAGAGCAGAGATTGATCATCACCTTGAGTCACAGCAAAGAAAACGTCCAGAAGTGTAGTGAAAAACAACTCTCAGTAAAATCAACTGCTCTCAAGAGAAGAAGAAAGAACAATCATCACCATCAAGAGTGTTTCTTTCTTTCTCTCCCTCTTTATTTTCAGGCATCTCAAGTGACAGCAACATTAAAATCAGTCAAGGATCTTTGAAAAGCTGAAGGCCTACACCCTTGAACAAAGCTTCCACTCCTGAACCATTCAAGATCTCAGGGGGATCTTTGACAACAAATAAGAATCCACACAGTCTTCTCATTTTGACTTGAGAAAAGAAGACTTACATCACTCTCTTATTCCCATCTCTGTAAAGGGTTTTAATTCCCTTCAAAATTATTCTGGTTGCAAGTCTCCTTCCAAAAGACTTGAAGTTTGGTTTTTAAGCACCTGATCAAAAGCTCATTGGTTGCAGTCAACTGATCAAAACCTACATGGATTCCTACCAAGGGTGGTTGAAGAGTGGATGTACCCAGTTGGGGAACCACTATAAATTTCTTATGTCGTCTGGTTGCTCCATCTTTTTTGTTCTTGCTGTGGCTGTGTTTTTAGATATTCTGTGATCATTGATTTACTTCAATATGTGATAGTTAGATATATTTTTTAAAGGTAGAGATAATATATTGTTAAAGAAGAAAATCTTAAAATTAAATAACACACAGACATACTCTATTCACCCCCCCCCCCTCTAGAGTATATTAGATCTAACCCTAACTTTTAATTGGTATCAGAGGAGGTTCTTTTGGTTATACAAGCTAACCCTTGAACCAAAGATCCTAAGATAGATCTGTTCTCTTACTTCTTCTAGATCTATACAGTATGGCACAGAATAAAGAATATGCAAGCACCAGACCTCCAGTGTGTAACTTGTCCAAGTTCACACTCTGGAAGGCAAGAATTAGACTCTACATGAATTCAATTTATGAGGATATATTTAATTCCATCTTAATAGGACCACCAGCTCTAGTGGATTCGACCCCATTAACTTCAACAGACATGAGTGTAGTTCCACCCCCTAGATTGACAGATTCACAGAAGAAGGCAAAGATAGCTGATGCTAGAGCCATGAACATATTGGCTCAAACAATGTCAGATGAGATATTTCAAAAGGTTGTTGAATGCTCATCAGCCAAGGCCATTTGGGACTCCCTGAACAAAATGGTGGCTGGATCAGCAGATGAGAGGAAGGATAGAAGATCCAACCTCATCACTCAATATGAAAACTTCAAAAAGGATGAAGCTGAAACAGCTGAAGTGATGTACAACAGACTCAGCTCCATTATCAGTGAGCCGAGGACTCTAGATAAGGAAATCACTTTGACTGAAGTGAATGACAAGATCCTCATGTGCTTCCCCAGCACATGTGACTCAGGAATCTGGCCCATCAGAGAAGCCAGAAGCACAACAGAGATCTTAACTGAAGCTCTACTAAGAAAGCTAAAGTACTATGAGCAGCTGATAAAATCAAGGGAAGCAGTAGCTAAAGTCAAGACTCCTACACCAACTAGGAAAGAGCACAACATAGCTTTCAAAGCTACAGAAGACTCGGAAGTCATTCCTGTAAATGAAGAATTGATGAGTCTCTTTGCCAATAGATTCTTTAAGATGGCTAGAAAAGATTTAAGAAGGAAACCATCCAAGTATGAAGACAAGCTAAGGTATGACAAAAACTCCATCTAAATAAGTAGTGTGCTTTGGCTGCAGGAAACCTAGGCATTTCATCTCTGAGTGCCAAGAAGTTCAGAAGAAGGATAGAAGAAAGGAGGGTGACTCAAGGAAGGGTTACTACAGCAAGCCTTCCTCTAGCAAGCATAAGAGGAAGGACAAGGGCTTTGTTACTGAGTCATGGAGTGATACTGAAGAAGAGTCAACCTCCTCCAACTCCAATGAGGATGAAGAAGAGCAGAAGGACACAGAAGTTTGCCTTATGGCTAGTGAGGCAGGCAGTAGCAGATCAGATGCTGATGAGTCTGGAGATGAAGAGCTCTTATCAGCTGAGGATCAGGTATTAGCCTCTTATGAATTTTAATCAGAGGAATTCAAATCTAAATTTAAACTATTATGTTTAGACATAATAGGATCTTAGAAGGAAATCAAACTTCTCAGGGAAAAACTATTAGAACAAGAAAGAGTCATTGTTGATAATTAAAAATTAACTGAAGAATTAGACCTAGCTAATCAACAAATAATGTTCCTAAAATCTGAATTAAGTAAGGCTAAGGAACTAGAAGAAACCTTAAATGGTAGAAGTTTACATCTGATAGACATAACTAGCACAGTCAATACAAGATCCAGTAATAACAAACTAGGATTTGGAGCCTCATCTAGTGAACCAATCCTTATTCAGAAAAAACAACTATCAAAACCCATAAGTTTTATTTCTGAAAATGGTAAGAAAAATACTGAACAGGTAGAAGATGTTAATGAAGTTCTTAAACAGTTAGAACTTAAGAAAACCAATCAGAAAAGGAAAAATAAACAACATAACTATGTTCAGCAAATTTCGTCGAACTCAGAAAGACGAAATGGGTATAGTTCATCGAACTTAGAACGACGAACTCTGAACGCAAATAATAATGTAATCTATTCTTTGAACTGGTATCGACGAAACTAGTATGGTTCGTCAACAAGAGATCGACATTTTTGGGGCTCTGAGAATGGATACTTCCATTCTTCGAGCAGAGATCGAAGAACTCAATCCCTATCATCGAGCTCAGGTCGACGAACATACCCAAATTTGTAATATATAGTTCATAACAAGAGTAATCTAAAAACAAATAAATCCTTTTATCCCTTTAGTAAGTGGGTCATACCTCCTAGAAGGTATCATCCTTTAGGCTATAAAGATCAACCTGAATGCTCATATATTTCCAGTTACTCTTATGTAAATAAACAAGGACCCAAGGTCTCCCGGGTCAAGAAAAACTAAGTGTTATACTTGCAGATGAAGACCTATCCAGCATATAATCAACACTGGTATCTGGATAGTGGCTGCTCCAAGCACATGATAGGCAGCAAGGACAACTAAATTTACTATAAGTCTAAGCTGGGACCAAAGGTCATCTTTGGTGATTCAAATTATGGCCAAACAGAGGGCTATGACAAAATCAGGATTGGAGATGTAATTTTCAAGAAAGTTGCATATGTGAGTGGACTGAAGCACAATCTCATCTCCATAAGCCAACTCTGTGATGAAGGCTATCAGGTATCATTCAACTCTAAATCTTGTACTATTACCTCAAGAGAAAACAAACCAGTTTTAATTGGTAGTAGGCAAGGAAACATATATTTAGTTAATTTACAGTCCATTACTTCAGATATATATTTGCTTAACTTAGTTAGTAGTCAGAATGACTTATGGCATAAGAGATTAGGAAATGTAAATCTGAAAAACATTGCTAGGTTATCTAAGGACAACCTTGTGAGAGACTTACCTTCTGGCCCCTACAAGAAGGAAGGTCTCTACAAGGCTTGTCAACTAGGCAAGCAAACTAAATCTAGTTTTAAATCCATTAATAAGAGTGATTCACCTAGGATTTTGTACTTACTACATATGGAACTTTTTGGCCCTGTTGCTGTACAAAGCCTAGGAGGGGAGTCTTATACCTTAGTGGTTGTAGATGACATCTCCAGATTTTCTTGGGTTTTCTTTTTGAGAGCAAAGTCAGATACTTTTCAAGTTCTTACAGATTTTCTCAAGAACATACAGATTGAGTATTCTACTCAAGTTGCATTGATCAGAAGTGATCATGACACTGAGTTTGAATCTCTTCTTATGCTAGAGTTTTGTAGGAAAGAAGGTATAAGACACTGCTTCTCATCTCCTAGAACTCCTCAACAAAATGGGGTAGCTGAAAGGAAAAATAGAACACTCATTAAAGCTGCAGGCACATTACTTGCAGATACTTACATGCCTCTATCCTACTTGGCAGAGGCAGTGAGCACAACAAACTATGTCCTGAATGGAAGCTTGATACACAAACTAAAACATAAGACTTCCTATGAATTGCTTAAAGGGAAGAAACCAATAATTAACTATTTTAAAGTTTTTGATTGTGTATGCTATATTCATAATAATGACAAAAAGCACATTAGAAAGTTTGAAGCAAAGGCTGCAGTGGTAATTTTTCTAGGGTATTCCCAAGTTAGCAAAGCTTATAGGATTTTTAATAAATCCACATTGAAAATAGAAGAATCCATGCATGTTATATTTGATGAGACTAACATGTTTTTCAAGGAGAAAGAAATTTCTACCAGAAACCACCTGCAGGTAAACAACTTGGGTGAGAAATTGGATGAATTGAAATTTACATCCCATTCTCCTCAACAAGCCAATGAAGAAAGTGATGATGAAAATCTGGATGCAGTTGAACCCTCCAAAATAGTAGAAGTAATTCCACAAGAGGAATCCTTCCAAAATGTTGTTGCTGAACCAACTCCAGCCACTGATCTTGTCACACTGAGGGATCATCTCAGATCCCAAGTGATTGGAGACATAACAGTAGGTGTACAGACAAGGCATCAACTTAACCAGGACTTGATGCATGCCTATTTCCTCTTTCAAATTGAGCCTCAATCCATATCTGATGCAGAGCAAGATCCCCACTAGATCATTACAATGCAAGAAGAGCTCAATTAGTTTGAGAGATGCAGGGTTTGGGATTTGGTTCCAAGACCAAAAGACTACCCAGTCATTGGAACCAAATGGGTATTCAGAAATAAGCTTGATGCCCAAGGTGTGATTGTGAGGAACAAGGCTAGGCTTGTTGCTCAAGGATATAGACAAGAGGAAGGGATTGACTATGATCAAACCTTTGCTCCAGTTGCCAGGCTAGAAGAAATAAGGATATTTCTGTCCTATGCTTCATTCAAAAAGTTCAAAGTCTATCAAATGGATATGAAGAGTGACTTCTTGAATGGGGAACATAAAGAAAAGTTTTATGTTGAACAGGCTCCAGGTTTTATTTCTTCAACTCATCCCTCTTTTGTGTTTAAGTTGCATAAGGCTCTCTATAGTTTAAAGCAAGCTCTAAGAGCTTGGTATGAGATCCTAGCCAGCTTTCTATTAGAGCATGGTTTTTTAAGAGGTATAGTTGATAGGACTTTGTTTACCAAATTGCATCATGATAAAATACTATTAGTGTAAATATATGTAGATGATATAATATTTGGCTCTACTGATCCCAAATTATGCAAGAGATTTTCTGATCTAATGCACTCTAAATTTGTGATGAGTAGCATGAGTGAGCTTTCCTACTTCCTTGGTCTCCAAGTGAAGCAGCTCCATGATGGCATCTTCATTTCCCAGGCTAAATATGCCAAAGAGTGTATAAAGAAGTTTGGGATGGCTGATGCCTCAGCAAAGAAAACACCCATGCCTACTAATGCTGTACTAGACTCTGATGCACATGGGAAACCTGTGGATCAGAAACTATATAGGGGCATTATTGGATCACAACTATATCTTACATCAAGAAGACCTGATATTATGTTTGCTACATGCCTTTGTGCTAGGTTCCAAGTGAACCCTAAAGAATCTCATCTAGTTTTTCTAAAAAGAATTTTGAGATATATAAAGGGTTGTCCTAGTCTAGGTCTCTAGTTTACTACCGAGTCATAGTTTGAGTTGACTTGATACCCAGATGCTGACTTTGCTGGATGCAGAGTGGACAGAAAAAGTACTTCAGGAACTTGTCAATTCCTTGGTATGAGATTAGTATCTTTGTTTTGCAAGAAGCAGTCATCTGTGTCTACATCAACTATTGAAGCAGAATATATTGCAGCTGGCAGTTGTTGTTCACAAATACTGTGGATTAAAAACCAACTACTGGACTACGGTCTCAACTTAAATAATTCAACATTACTATGTGATACACAAGTGCTATAGCCATGGCACAAAATTAAGTCCATCACAACAGAACTAAGCATATAGACATTAGGTATCATTTCATTAGAGAGTGTGTAGACAAATATAAATTAACCTTGTCTATATGTACACTGATTTACAAAGAGCTGATATCTTCACAAAACCTCTGCATGAAAGAAATCATGTGTTGTTCATAAATCAGTTTGGAATGATAAATGGATAAGAATTTGTTTAATTTCTGTCTACACTCGACGAATTTTTCAAAGTTCGTCGAACGATGATCGACGAACTGGGGGAAGTTTGTGAGATATTTGTCAAACGGAGATCGACGAACTCTCTGTGCATGAAGTTAGTTTCGTCGAACTGAGATCGACGAACCTACTTCAGAAAACGTTCATCGAACAAAGATCGACGAAATGTCTTCAACCCTTTAGACTGAGATCGACGAATCATTTAAGTCCAAATTATTTCGTCGACCTCAGATCGAAGATCTATTCATTTCTCGTGGAACGGAGTCTGTCGGTTAATATTCAGGAAAACACTATATTTAGGTTTTCTTTTACCTCTGTCCCGCGCTTTCAGTTCTCTTGCACTTGATCTTTTACTTTTCTTGCAGGTATTCTCATGGCGATTCCCACAGGCTCTCTTGCAGCGATGAAGTTTGATACATGATTTGATTTGGATTTAGAATCCTTCCAATACTCTGACCATGTGTTCGTGATCATTTTGCAAATTCTAGAAGACCAACATCTCAAGACTCTGCTATCAACACACATACAAATCTGTGGAACAGAGATAAGGGAATGGGTCTATACATCTACCACGGAGGAGAACGTGATGACAGGGACTATCACTGGTAATGCCATCTCCCTCACTCCTGCAGTTTTAACTGAAATACTTGGATTGCATAATTTAGGGCAGGAACTAGAAATTGAAACTGAAGAGTTTGATATAATGCTGAGCCTCATGGGTTATTCAGGAGAAACCCAACAGAAACTGCTTAAAAACATTTATCTGCTGAATATAAGTTCCTTGCAGGTATTATAGTGATAGTGCTGCTAGGAAAGCACTCTGCACATGATTACATTACCAGGCATCAATTCCTGGTTATGTGTGCAATAGTAAACAAGAAAGCCATTAACTGGGCTCAAGTTTTGTTTGATCTTATCAAAAAAAAAGAACAACAAAAAATAGGGAAGCTTTGGAAGGATCCTAGGGATCTTCCTCAAAGAAAAGGCTGTTGGATCCCTGGTCTCCCCGACCGTATCCAATAATGCCTCAAAGAGACTTACCTGTTCTCTTTTTGGAAAGTGGGAGAGGACCATTACAAAGCAAACCAAGGCTCCTTCCTCTTCCGCCAGAACACTTGAAAGTACAAGGGATACATCTGCCACTCCTCGCCCCTCTACAGAGATTCCATCCATCCCTCCACCTCCTCCTTATTCTCAAGCTCCATCTCAGCCTCAAGTTTAACAATCCCCAGCCTCCACTTCCATTCTAATACATACCCCTACACAACTAGCATCTCCAATTCCTTCTTCCCCTACCCATATTCCATCCAATTCTCCCTCTCCTAGGGCTGATACATCTATCCCTACTCCTCCCCAATCTCCTCTTCCAGCTCATCTTACTGATATCCCCTTCTCCACTCTCTCTTCAATCCCATCCTTAAATCTACTGTCATCTCCTCTGAACACTCCTTCCCCTCAACAGGACCCCCTTCCAGAAACCTATAATCAACCATCTCCTCCAGCAACTATCATCACTACCTCTATACCCTCTCAGCCACCTCCTGCACAAACATCTTACTCCACCTCTTTGAATCCCTTAATCATCCAACCACTTCTTTAGCTCCTATATCCCATCCTCCAAACCATTATTGTAGAGGCTATTTCACCTCTGTCTATCTCCATATCCTCTCTTTCTGGTCAAATCTCTAACCTCACCTCTACCCTCTCTTCATCTGGGGGCCTGGCTTCAGTACATACTACAACCAGGCAGGGGGAGATACTTAATGATGAATTAGCAACAGCAGCAACAGCAACAGCAGCAGGAACAAATGGTGATACTATACTTAGTGATTTAGTAGCAACAGCAGCACCAACAGCTGCACCAACAGCAGTAGTAAGACCAAATGTGGATATGGAACCAGATTTTCTACAGTTTCTTGATACTGATATGGAATCAACTGATATAGAGACAACTAACTCAGGAGCAGATGTAGATAATCAATGTACAGATATTATAGTATCCAATGCTCAAGAGACCAGCTTGCCAGATGTTCTGCCTGGAAGGGTCTACTTCATTAAATCTAAAGTACATCTACATAACCTGTTGAAAATTTTGGATCCTATATTAAGTTCTACCTCTCCTCTCCCACTAAATCATCAAGAGCAATAGTATGCTACACCTCCCCTACAAGTTCAGAAGTGTTAGCCAGTATAAAGGAAAGTCTGATAGCTCCTCCAATAGTATTACATGAACAAAGATCTAGCCCTCTTTGGCAAACTTTTCTCATGGATAATACTCCAATGCCTGATTTAGATGATCTGATCATAGCTGATATTGAAGAAGAGAACAGGGCAGCTGTTGTGAGCTCTGTCTTAAGAAGTCCACCAGCTCCTTTACAGCATAAAGAAACTTCCAAATCTGCAGGCCTTTTAAAAGAGATAGATGCATTATATGACAATCCTCAACAACAATCTGATGATGATGATGATGATGAGGATGATTCTGATGATGCTCCTAAGAGGAAGCAAGACTCAAAGAAAAGGAAAGCTCCACCTCCACCTACTCCCAAACCTAGAAATACTAATGATACACCATACTATATCCTACAAAACATAACTCCATACAAGGATATGCCAGCATGGATGTGGCTATCTAAAAATGAACAAAAAGCAAGGAAGAAAAGTAGGAGGTATTCTCCTCCCCCACAAAGGTTCAGAAGAGCTCCTCCTCCTCCTCCTCTTCCTCCTCCAGCTGCAGGTGCCTCAAGAACTTTATCTCAGAGCTCAGAAGGATTTACCAAACCCACTTTAACTAAAACTTATCAGAGACAGGGAAGACCCTCTCATTCTTATGGAGACAGTCAGCACAAAAAGAGACATCAGTCAGCCTAACAGTTTATTTTTGAGCCAACATTTTCCCCTCCTCCTTCTCCTGACAAACATATAGCCCTGAAGAACTTCCAACTCCAGCTTATGATGATGAAGCTAGTCCAACTACTAGAATGGCTAGATTCAAGGAATCTGTGGCTCTTTCTCAAATCACGCAAGCCAGAGAAAAAGGCCAAGATTCATCTCAATTCTCTACCATGTCAAACTACAGAAAGAAAGAGTTTGAAATATACCATGTAGAGAAGATGTTCAATGCTGAGGAATATATGAGTCTATATCCTGAAGATGTGGTTCCAAGAACAACCTCTCAAAAGACTCTTGGAGATGCTGACATGACTATGACTATGAGACAAGCTATCCAAACAAGAAAATCATATTTGCTAAGTCTTCTAACCTTCCCAAGAACATTAAAACTGTTTATTTTCTGTATTTCTGTGAACAATCTGGGTACATAGCTTTATAAAGGTATAGATAGCTTATTTATTCTATCAGTTATCTCAGTTTTCATGCTATGTTTACTTCATTTTGTTTTGTGAGCTTTATCTTGTTGTTTTGTTTATTTGAAGTAACCTAACCCAAATAGGGGGAGATTGTTGGAACCCTTAGGTGATTTGGGCTAGGTTCTCTTCTTAGGTTATGACCCATGTTGTATAGAAGGGTCAAATATTTTGTGTTTCTTAAGTCTAGGCACTGTTCTTAGAGTCAACAGATCAAAGGACCAACCTACAACACTGCCAAAGACTCAAGACTTAGAGAAATCAAGATTTAGAGAAAGAGATCTACGTTCGTCGATCTCAGGTCGACGATAGTCGTGCTCAGCTTGACTAATTCAGAGATAAAATCTCTGAGTTGAGCTCGACGAACTCCATTCTCAGATCGACTAACTCTTCAACACTCAGCGCCATAATTCACTCAAAGACAAGGCTGACTATGAGACAAAGAACACTCGACTCAAGAAGTGTTACTCACTCAACACAAACAGATTGACGAAGTTCTTAGGTCGAATAACTTCACAGTCTCAGGTCAACGAACATAAAGCGCAGAATTTGTCGGTTTATGCACAGCAGTTGATTCACAGATCTCAGGTAGACAAAAGCTGATCTCAGTTTGACGAAAGCTGATCAGAGGTTGACAAAATCTCAGGTCGACAAAAGCTGATTAGAGGTCGACGAAAGATGATCTCAGGTCGACGAAAACTGTAAGTCATTTTGTTATTTATTCTTTCTCTTTCTGTCTCATCATTTTAACTATTATAGGCTATTAATTCCCTTGCAAATCAATGCACTTATATTCTCTGAATAGAGCCGTTACTGGCAACATTGATTGTTAATATCCTCCATGGAATTAATTGCTTATATCTCGGGACAGACATAGAATAGAATAATTGACAGCATTCTTGCCATTTTCTCGTTCCCAAGATTTCGGCTGAACATTTATTGTAGAATTTCTTTTGAGTACGACGAAGTTGCAGTGATCTAAGAGACATCCCTCGACCAAGAAAACAAGATACACAGAAAAGCAGAGATTGATCATCACCTTGAGTCATAGCAAAGAATACGTCCAGAAGTGCAGCGAAAAATAACTCTTAGTAAAATCAACTGCTCTCAAAAGAAGAAGAAAGAACAATCATCACCATCAAGAGTCTTTCTTTCTTTCTCTCCCTCTTTGTTTTCAGGGATCTCAAGTGACAACAACATTCAAATTAGTCAAGGATCTCTGAAAAGCTAAAGGCCTACACCCTTGAACAAAGCTTCCACTCCGAACCATTCAAGATCTCAGGGGGAGCTTTAACAATAAATAATAATCCACACAGTCTTCTCATTTTGACTTGAGAAAAGAAGACTTACATCACTCTCTTATTCCCACCTCTGTACAGGGTTTTAATTCCCTTCAAAATTATTCTAGTTGCAAGTCTCCTTCCAAAAGACTTGAGGTTTGATTTTTGAGCACCTGATCAAAAGCTCATTGGTGGCAGTCACCTGATCAAAAACTACAGTGGATTCCTACCAAGGGTGGTAGAAGAGTGGATGTACCCAGTTGGGGAACCACTATAAATTTCTTATATCGTCTGGTTGCTCCATCTTTTCTATTATTGATATAGCTGTGTTTTTAGATATTCTGTGATCTTTGATTTACTTTAATCTGTGATTGTTAGATATAGTTTTTAAAGGTAGAGATAATATATTGTTAAAAATGAAAATCTTAAAATAAAACAACACACAGACATACTCTATTCACCCCCCCCTTATAGAGTATATTAGATCTAACCCTAACTTTCATATGTGGATTTGATGATGCCAAATCTCCTCCTTAGATATTGAGTAGATTCAGGAAGATGGAAGCTTTGTCTAGGGTGTAGCTCTTCAATAGACTGGTGTTCTTGTTCTTCAGAATCTGTAGAATGATGTTGGTTTTCTGTCTCTGTAGATTCCTAAATATAGAACTGAATAAGAAGAATCAAGATAAAAAGTAGTTGTTCTTCTTTTGTTTTCTGAGAGTAGAATTGAGAGTCCTGAGAGCTAATGTAGACAAATGCTTGTATTTTCTGAGAGACTCTTGATTCTGAAATCTACTTGTCTGACAATTAACCAGTCTGAATATCACTTTTTGAGATTCAAAAACATTCCGTAAATTACTGCAGAAAACGAGGAAAAAATGGCTACAAATACTGGCAATTAATTTTCTCCCCAACTGTCTTGGCAAATAAGTAAGAATAATAACTCTGTGAAATACCATAGTTAATGATGTGAGGAAACGTCTATATGCCTTGAGAATGTTAGCATTAACTACTAGAGATTATTTGACATAAATAGAATCAAGGAATTAGGAAATAAATCATCAAGACAGCTGTTGAAAATAAAAGGAATCGAACATAGAGAATAGAAAGTCCACCAAGTGCCAACTACCTTCACCTATCGGGGGGATAGGTGTCTTGCAGCGTTTTTGCATAATTAAAACTACACCTGCACAAATAAACAAAACAACACAGCATAGAAAGACACAGGCAATTTATAGTGGTTCCCCGATTTATGTACGTCCACTCTCCCCCTTCGACCTATCTCCCAACAAGGGACGACTCAGTAACTTCACCAATAGGATTGAAAACCAATCCTCACACTAAGGAAGTAACTCTTCTACATGAAGGAGTCACCACTCCTCCACCACGGGTTGAACCCAACCCTTACGCAGAGGAATAAACGTTCCTTTACAACAAAAGAAAAACTTGAATGTATAAAATACACTTGAGTTTCTTGCGGATGCTCCCCCTAGATGAACGAGCCTGGAGCTTCTGTAGTCTTCATTCCTGATAGTTTAGCATCCCCAGTTCAGTTTTGAAGAGACTGAACTTGGCCTCATCTAGGGGCTTTATGAAAATATATGCAATCTACTTATCCGTGGGGACATAGCAGAGAGAAATGTCCTTGTTTTCAACGTGCTCCCTAATGAAGTGGTAGCGCACTTCAATATGCTTCGTCTTGTTGTGCGATACATGATTGTTCGCAATGGAAATTGCACTGGAGGAGTCGCAGTACATTGGTACTTCCTTGAACTGAAGGTTATAGTCTGCTAACTGGTTTCTGATCCATAGTAGTTGTGCGCAACAGCTGCATGCTGAGATATACTCAGATTCAGCTGTGGAGGTTGCAACACAATTTTGCTTCTTACTATTCCATGATATAAGCCTTCTTCCGAGGAATTGACACGTCCCGGAAGTGCTTTTCCGATCATCCCTGCTTCCTGCAAAATCAGCATCTGAAAAACCTATTAGCTCGACATCATTGTTTCTCGGGTACCACAAGCCAAGATTAGGTGTACCCTTAAGGTATTTAAGAATTTGATTTGCAGCGACATAGTGAGATTCCTTAGTGTTCACCTGATATCTGGCATAAATGCATGTGGAGAACATAATGTCCGGTCTACTTGCAGTAAGGTAGAGTAGGGATCCAATAATGCTTCAGTATTTGGTTTTATCAAAAGGTTTCCCTTTCTCATCCTTTCCAGAGACATAGTGGATCCCATTGGAGTCCTCATAGAGGTTGCATTCTCCATTCCGAATTTCTTGAGGAGTTCATTTGTGAACTTCGTCTGAGAAATGAAAATTCCATCCTGAGACTGTTTCACTTGAAGTCCCAAGAAATACTTTAGCTCTCCCATACTGCTCATTTCAAACTTTCCTTGCATAAGTTTAGAAAATGTTTTGCAAAGATTGTTATCCGTTGAGCCGAATATAATGTCATCAACATAGATTTGCACCAGCAAGATCTTGCCTTTGACTTCCCTAAGAAACAATGTCTTATCTATTTTTCCTCTAGAGAACTTGTTCTCAAGAAGAAAATAAGACAGAGTCTCATACCAAGCTCGAGGAGCTTGTTTTAAGCCATATAAAGCCTTATTAAGAAAATATACATGATTGGGATAAGTTGGATTAACAAAACCTGGGGGTTGTGCGACGTATACTTCTTCTTTCAGGTTGCTATTTAAGAATGAAGATTTCACGTCCATCTGATAGACAGTGAATCCTTTGTGCGAAGCATATGCCAGGAACAATCTGATCGCCTCGAGCCTTGCCACTGGTGCAAAGGTCTGGTCGAAGTCAATCCCCTCCTCCTATTTGTAACCTTGAGCCACCAGCCTGGCCTTGTTCTTTATGATGACACCATGTTCATCCAGTTTGTTTCTGAAGATCCACTTGGTGCCGATCACGTTCTGCCCCTTTGGTCTGGGAACTAGCGTCCAGACGTTGCATCTTTCAAATTGATGTAGTTCATCTTGCATGGCCAATATCCATGCTGCATCCTTGTTCGCTTCGTCGAAATTCTTTTGCTCAACCTGTGACAGAAAGCTAAAATGCAGAATCTCGTTAATTGTACCTCGGCGAGTTCTGACACCGTCACGGGGATCTCCGATGATTTGATTTCTGGGATGATCCCTCACGTAATGAAGCTCTAGCAGTCTGGCATCTGGAGCTCTTACATTTTCTGGGGCTCCTTCCTCTTCAGGGAGGTCAACTCCATTCTGACCGTCATCATCTCCGATAGGTGTTGTTGTGGTGACTTTTATGTACTTGGGATTTGCATCTTTAGCGGTCTCATTGAGACCAAGTTGTTCAATTCTTGTACCTGCATCTTCAAGAAGACCACTGGAAGAATTGCTCTCAAGCAAGCTTCATTCATCAAATACCACATTTATGGATTCCTCTACCACTAGGGTTTTCTTATTGAAAACCCTATATGCCCGGCTATGGCAACTATAGCCCATAAATATGCCTTTGAAGCATTTTTCACCAAACTTAGTACGCGGGTACTTCCCATTATTTAGTACATAGCATCTACAGCCAAAGATACTAAAATAGGACATGGTTGGCTTCCTGCCTTTCAGTAGCTCATAAGGTGTCTTATGATGACTCTTGTTGATCAAGGCCCGGTTTTGTACATGACACGCGGTATTGACAGCCTCTGCCCAGAAATATTCTGGGAGAGAAGCGTCATTCAACATTGTCGTGTAGGCTTCAATGAGCGTTCTTTTTCTCTTCTCCGCAACTCCATTCTGCTGAGGAGTGCGCGGGGAGGAAAACTCATGAAAGATACCAAGTTCTTCATAAAACTCTTTCATAGCACCAGACTCGAACTCTATTCCATGATCACTTCTGATTTTGACCACCGAGCAGTTAAGTTCGTTCTGAATCTGCCTGACAAAACTGGTGAAGATGTCAAACGTATCAGACTTGCGTTTTAAGAAGAACACCCAAGTAAACTGAGAGTGATCATCAACAATTACTAGCGTATAAGACTTGCCTCCCAAGCTATGAACTTGCATTGGACCAAACAAGTCCATATGTAGAAGATAAAGACATCTAGAGGAGTCTTTGTCAATGATGCCCTTAAAGGTAGACCGAGTCTGTTTTCCCTTCTGGCAGGCAGGACAGGGGCTATCTTTGATGCACTTAATGATGGGAGCATCCCATACTAAGTTTTTAGAAAATAGCATACTAATTTTCTTGAAATTAATATGTGCCAATCTCTTGTGCCATTGTTCACAAAGAGATGCACTGCCTGTTGCTACAAGGCATACGGAGGTAGATGAATATAAACTAAGAAAATCTTGGTAGAAGATATTCCTCCTCCTAATGCCGGTTAATACCGTCTCCGAAGAGGCACACTATATTATCAGGCATTTATCCTTGCAGAACTTAACGTCATAACCTTTATCACATAACTTACTTACACTGATCAGGTTATTATTTAACCCTTCAACGTAAGCCACGTCGGTGATAGAAATTATACCATTGGAAATCATAACGTTACCCCTGGTGACTCCTCGATCTGATCCCCCAAAGATGACTTTGGGTCCATTCTCGACTGGAGAGTAATCACGCAGCAGGCTTCTTGTCCCGGTCATATGCCGGGAGCATCCACTGTCCAAGTACCATATGGGAGTTTTGGTGGTCTTTGGATATTCCTGCAAAATAGAATTAATTTCCCTTAGGAACCCAATCAAACTTGGGTCCTAGATTCCTCGTTAGATTACTCCCCCTCGGATGGTTAGCCCTACGAGTGGTCTGCCTCATATTGCCAACATGAGGAGTCTCGTTATTCCTCGGATTAAACCAGCAATCCATGGCAAAGTGACCAACTTTGCCACAGCACCAGCAGTCAAATCTATTATACTTTCTCCTAGGCACCTGCTTCACCCTTGGAACGGAAGGTTCAGCCGGGGCCGAGGACCTGGAGGTGGAGGCATCATGATGATAACGGTCGCATTATTTCTTCACCTCTTGGTTTCCCAGTGTAAAAGGCTTGGCCTTGGGTGCCTTCTTCCTATTATGGCTGCTTGAGAAGTGACCATAATCCTCCATTTGAACTTCCTCATAAGGTGCCTTGAAGACACTCTCGCCAAAGTTGCGGGGGAAGGCCCACCCCTCATATCGGCTCTTGGGCTTTTCAACCGAGGGCCGGAAGAAGTGGCCATATGTTGACTCAAAGTCCCGTTCATTGTAGGGAAAGCCAAGCTTTCTGAATACAATAGGGTTGAGTGGGGCCTTTCCCTTTTCAGCAGTAGAGGCCTTCTTTGCAACCTTATTTCTCCTCTACTTTTGTTTCTCCTAGATGATTTACCAGGCACACCCACATGCCCCAAGCCTGCCCCCTTAGCCTGAGCAGAGAAGGTGTCAACCAGTGGAAGAACAGTCTTTGGCATAGAGAAGCTTTGGACAATCTTCTTTCCTGCCGTAAGTTGTTCTTCCAACTTATTGATTTCTTCTTGTTTAAGGTCAAGGAGACTTAGAGACTCTGAGTGCTTAGAGATCAGGTCTAGGTGCTCCTATCGGAGAGAAATCAAGCTAGTGATCTCTTCCCTTAGGGAGACACCCTCGACCTTAAGGAATTTTACTTCCTTTTTTGAGCCCTCAATCTCTTGCGGCATTCCTCGAAGCTGTTGAGCAGAAGCTCATACTTTTTGAGAAGTTCAGCTTCTTGAGCAGATGGGCTGTCCTCGAGATCATCATCAGGAGACTCATAGTCAGAGTTGGAGAGGGGGGTATGAGCTTTTACCTTCCCAGTGAATGGGGGGCATTCTCCTTCTGAGTCAGAACGACCAACCACCCCGAAGTAGGCTTCCTCATCATCACTGGAGTCTTAGGAATCGGACTCACTCAGTGTCTTTGACTTTTTGGCGATGTAGCTCCTCTCCTTCTTTTTATCTCTAGAGGTTCTGTTCTCTTCTCCCTTCCCCTTCTCTCTCTTACCTTGATGGTAGTCGGACACGACGTGTCTTGGCTTATTGTATCCAAAACAAATGATGTCAGTATTACGATGTTTGTTCGGTTTTGATTCATACCTGTCAGAAGAATAATTCTTCTTCTGATTTCTGGAGGAGGAGCCATCTCTTTTTCTTTGATTCCTCATCTTGAGGAACTTCTTGAATTCTCGGGTGATGAGGGAGAAGTCTTCTTCAGACAACTCTGAGCCGGAGGAGCATGGCTCGGAGTCTTCCTCCTCATCCTTTTTCCCTGCACGGGTTGAAGCCGCACCCTTGCCCTTCCTGGAGTGAATGGCTTTTAGGGCCACAGTCTTTTCCTTGGCTGCGGCCTTCTCTTCTTCTTCTTCAGATTTCCTCGTGTTCAACTAGATCTCATAGGACATGAGCTTCCCAAAGAGTATCTGAGGATCAGTTTCAGCTAATCTGCCAAACTCTCGGATGACGCAGATCTTCGTGTCCCATTCCTTTGTAAGGGACCTAAGGAATTTATCATTAAGTTCACCATTAGTGAACACTCTTCCATATCCCTTGAGAGCATTGACGATCTTTAGGAAGTTCTTGAAGGTAACTTCGATCTCTTCCTTGGGCCCCGGCCTGAAGGCCTCATATTTCTAGTTCAGGAGGGATCTCCGATCATCCCTCACTTCATCTGTGCCCTCCATCAGGATAATCAAGCTGTGCCAAGTATCCTTGGATGTCCTGTAGTTACAGAAGTTCTGCATCATGGAGTCATCGACTGCGCTGATTAGTATGTTCTATGCCTTCTTGTCAAGTCCGACCAGCACCATCTTGTCCTTATCCATTTCAGAAAGCTTCTTTGGCACCTTTTTGGTAGGATCAATGGTGGAGGTCTTAGTGGGAATATAAGGTCCCTCCTCCACGACCATGAAGAGTCGAGGGTCGACTACTTCCATATAAAATCTAATCCTTTCCTTCCAATAGGAAAGTTTAGCCTCGTGCACACTAGGATCTTGCCTTAGTACTTGAGTCCGTCCATAGTAGATATCTGCCTTCTTCTTGACACTAGTGGCAGGAACTTACTCGAGGTGTTAACCCCTTTGATGAGTAACCTCCCTCTGATAACACTTGAAAGTCCACCTAGTGCCAACTACCTTCACCTATGGGGGGATATGTGTCTTACAGCTTTTTTGCGGAATTAAAACTATACCTGCACAAATAAACAAAACAACACAGCACAGAAAGACACAGGCAATTTATAGTGGTTCCCCGATTTGGGTACATCCACTCTCCCCCTTTGACCTATCTCCCAATAATGGACAACTCGGTCACTTCACCAACAGGATTGAAAACCAATCCTCACACTAAGGAAGTAACTCTTCCACACGAAGGAGTCGCCACTCCTCCACCATGGGTTGCACCCAACCCTTACACAGAGGAACCAACGTTCCTTTACAACAAAAGAAAAACTTGAATGTATAAAATACAAACTACTTTTGGAGCCCTTGGTGTCCCTCTTCGTTCGACGTTGCGTACTTGAATAAGTCGAAGAGTCCACGACCTAAGTGCTCTCTTAGAGAGAATCTCCCCGACAACAACGGCGCCAAGAAGTGCGGCGGTGTAGCTGTCAGGATCGGCGGCGGCAACGAAGTGCGGCGGCTGAGCTTTGGAGATCCAACCTTCGTAGCAAAGCTAGCAAGGTCTACCAACGGTCTTGCTAGGATCAATCGTCTCGATCGATTCGGAAAGGGAAGGTATTCCCGATCAACAAATCAAGAGACAAAGGATCTCTAGGTAGACACGTGAGACGTGTTGCTTGGCTGAGCTTCTGTCGCCGGGGGAACATGAGGTATCCACGATCAACGGCGGCGACTACTCCCGAGCGGCGATGGCGGCGGCGGAAGAGAAGTCCGCAATCTAGGTCACGTCGGCGGCTCGGTTTTCTTTCTTGTATTCGTTGTATTCGGTGTATTCGGTGTCTGTAAAGATCGAAATACAACCGTATTTATACTGTAGGTTATACATTATGACCGTTGTGGGCCCCACCAAAAGAAACCCTAGCTCCGGTTTCAAAACAGCGCCTGGAACTTGGTCCGGTCCAGCGAGCACCATAATTTCGCCCAAGGAAAATTCGGCGAGAATCAAAGGTGATTCTCGACGAATCGGTGAGAATCACTTATGATTCTCGCCAAATTCTACTTGGCAGTATTCTGGCTGAAGATCTTTCCATCCGGAGAGAATCGGCAAGAATTAATATACATTCTCGACGGATCGGCGAGAATGCAAAGTCATTCTCGTCGATTCGGCGAGAATCAACCAGTGATTCTCGACGATTCTCCCTTAAGCAAAAATCAAGATGGCGTTGAGACAGCCGGCTGCAATCGGCAAGAATCAGCGAGTGATTCTCGACGATTCGGCGAGAATCACTAGTGATTCTCATCAAATCGGCGAGAATTACTTAGTGATTCTCGACGATTTCTACTTAGATGATTTTTCGTCTTTCCACCCGTGAGCTGCTCTTTAGCCCATCCTTGCTCCTTGTCTGCTCTTGATCTTTCTCAGCCCTGTACTTGAAAGTAAGTACACTCCAATAGAGAGAGTACACATAGGCCAACACACTGATCTGCTCAACGTGGGATTACGTTGCACAGACCCGTGTATATTGACCGACTGCACCCTGACATTGGTGTGTACTTAGCGTGGAATAACTGCAAGCACAACTTGAAGACAAATGATCAAATACAATGTCAATTCACCTTAACTAGTCCAGGGGATTCTTCAAATCAAGGTACATTGTGGATACAATACCCAACAAGAATGATCGTCGATCTAGGCTGGAAGATCGTCGAGCTGAGATCAACTATCTGCGATTTGAGATTTCTAAGAACAAAATAGAAAATGTCGACCTGAGCTCGTAGATCATCGAGCTTAGTTCAGAGACTAATCTGTGAGATCATCGATCGAAGTTCGACGATCATTGAGCTGAGTTCGATGAAAGTCAAACTGATATGAAATCCACAGATTTCTTCTGAGCCTGAGATCTAAGGCAGAAATCCAAAGCTTGTCTTTACAAGTCTGACCTGTAGAGACTAACTTAGACCTAGACCTTGACCCTGGCTATACATATGGGTCAACATCCTAAGAGTTGACCTAGCCCAAATCCAGTAAGGGTTCCAACAATCTCCCCCTATTTAGGTGAGGTCACTCAAAAAAAAGAAACTAAAAATACAAGGCCATACATATCTGATAAAATTTAAATTATCAACAGATATAATATAGCAATGTACTGCACATTTAGTTCAGATAAAACAGTAAAATAGTAAAGCAATAAAGTAATAACAGTTCAGAGAAAAACATAAGAATTAACAGGAGGAGGAGCAGAAGAAGTTTTTGTAAAAGCAATCTTCCTGGTAGGGTCTTCTGCTTCTTTCTTTGACATCTTTAAATCTTGCTCACCAAGGGTTTTCTGATAGGTGGCTCTTGGTACAACTGCTTCTTAATGAAGTGACAAATATTCAGCAGGATTGAATACTTTCTTATATACTTGCTGCCTTTCTAGTTCTTTTTCTCTATAAGAGGACATTGTAGTAAATAGTGAGTGATCTTGTCCTTCTGTTCTAGATTTGTTAATCTGAGACAATCCAATTAACTCATTTAGTATGACCATCCTGAATTTAGGATCAAGTTCTGGATCAGTAGGAAGAGAGGAAGGTTTCTCTGAATCAGCATCTTGTGATGTTTTCTGAGATAAGCTTCTGAATTGGGTAGGTTGAGCTTGAAATTTTTTTGCTACAAGATTTTGTTACTGTTTAATGGAGTAAAGAGAACTTGGAGGAGGAGCTTGACAGAATTTGCCTTTGGATTTAGAAGATTGAGAAGAGGAATGCCTTTGAGATCCAGAAGGAGCTTGCTTCTGATGCTGAGAAGGAGCTAGCTTTGAAGACTTAGATATATTTGAGCTTTGAGATACATTTCCTGAAGCTCTTATAGCAGGAGGAGGAGGACGAGGACCTCTCCTAAACATTTGAGGAGGAGAGTACCTTCTTCTCTTCTTCCTAACCTTTTGCTCATTCTTAGACAACCATATCCACTGTGGCATTCCTTGATAAGGAGTAATCTTCTGGAGAATGTAGTAAGGAGTGTCATTAAGAGGATTTGGCATTGGAACTGCCTTAGGTGCAGTTTTCCTTTTCTTAGACACTTTATTCTTGCTGTAATCAGAATCTGAATTATCATCTTGATCATCATCAGATGATCCTTGGGTATTATCATACAGTGCATCAATATCTCTGATTACTTTCTTTAGAACTTTCTTATTAGCTGGAGGAATGATAACTTCAGCAGGAACTGCTTCAGCTTCCATAGCAATATCTTAAGCAATGAGATCATCAAGACTTGGAATGGGGCTATCATCCAAAACATAAGATGGCCTAGGAGATCTTGACATCTGATCATCAGACTGTTCAGCCAGAGGAACTACAAAAATTTTCCTTTAGTTGTCTGACAACTTCAGGACTTATAGAAGGAGTACAACACACAATAGCCAAAAAAGATGGCTTTAAACTTAGAAGACAATCTAGAAAGAGTGTGCAGAAGGAACTTAATAGTCCAAAGATATCCATTATGGGATTGATGCAACAATCACCAACAGTCAAAACTTATGGAAGAACTGTTTCTTCTATATCAGTATCAATATCAATGATTTCTGTATCTAGAGCCATCTGATCATCAGAGGAGACATCTTCCTACATATCTGTTGAAATTGCTACTGGTGGAGAGAGTATAGGAGCTTCTTCATTTGATATCCCCCTTAGCTACAGAGGCATCTGCAGCCAGGCCCCTAGAAGAAGGGACAGAGGAGAGGGCAGCCACTCTATGGGTAAGAGTGGTGATGGAGGCAGTTAGAGGAGCTATAGATTGTGCTATAAGATGCTCTAAGGTGGGAGAAATGCATTGTAGAAGATCTTTAGCTATATCTGAGAAATTGGGGTAAAGGGGTTCAGGCTCAGAGGAGGTGTAAGGAGTTTGATGACCACAATTTGAGCAAACTGAGAATGCAGAAGGGAAATCTATATGAGTGAATTAAAGAAAAGAAGATGATGGATGAACATCAGAGGGAAGAGATGATGATGGAATATCCTTTTGGATGGGCTCGGAGGGAATTTGAGAGGATAATGATGAAGAAATGATGGGAGAAGCAATATGTTGAGGAGATTGATGATCTGCATGAGGAGATGCAGGATGATCTGGGGAAATCTGAATTTGGATAGGTGAAGAAGGAGGTGAAGGTGAAAGAACTGGAGAGGATTGGATTTGGGAGGCTGGGACTGAGGGGACTGAGGGTGAGATAGAGGGAGGAACATCTTCTGGGGTTGGGGAAGTAGCTGTATCAGCTCTAGTATCCTCTGAATTCCTGGAGGCACTAGAAGGCTTGGGAATGGTCCTCTCCGAGTTTCCAAACAATGAGGAGTCCAACCTCTTACTAGCATATATGAATTTGGTCTGGGAGACCAGCAATTCAGGAGCTTTAGCCTGGAGAAATATTCCCAATATTCTCTTAACACAAACCTCTTACTTAGACTTTTTTCTTCTAATCAACTCAAAGAAAAGACCTGCCCAGTTTATAGATTTCCTATTAACTAGGGCTGAAATCACAGAGTACTGCTGCTTGTTAATGTTGTCTTGAGCTGTGTGCTTGCCCATCAGAACTTACCAACAACATCTGCCAAGAATTTAAATTCTACAAACAGATTTTTCTTAACCAGTTTTGATGGTGTTCCTTCTAGATGAACCATTCTTATCAGCATTGAACTATACTCATAGGTATCTAGTTCTAGAGCATCTTCTCGTTTAATAAATCAAAAATCTCAGAAAGTATAGATGGAGTTAGAATAAACTGAGTTCCATCAATAGCTCTAACCATAGTCGAATTATCTGGACATGTTGAAGAGTAAACCCATTCTTTAATTTTAGTTACTGGAAGCTTGATCCTGGTTGTCAATATCTTCTTCAAATTCTATTCTTTGAAGAGATTCAATATATCCAAGAAGATTTGATTGCAGTGGTTGTAGGTATAACACCCCGAAACTCAAAGGAGGGACGGGTGACATTTTAAGCCAAGTCTGGGACTTGGAGAAGGTGTCACGGGCGTGTCACGGGCATGACACGGGCGTGACACGGGCGTGCCACACTTGGGAGTTTTCTGAGTCATGTACACGGGTCATGACACGGGCACAGACACGGGCATGTCACATGTGATACGGGCGTGTCTGGAGCCGTGTCGTAGGCCGTGTCCTCCTCGGGAAACAAGTGTTGGCAGTTGTGCACGGGCCATGATACGGGCACATACATGGGCATGTCACTTGTGATACGGGCGTGTCGAGTGCCGTATCGCAGGCCGTGTCGTTCTCGGGAAAAGAATGTTGGTCGTTGCATACGGGCATGACATGGGTCGCGACACGGCCGTGTCGCATGAGACATGGGCGTGTCGGAGGCCGTGTCTAAGGCCGTGTGCTGGTTATCGAGTCGGTCGAGACGGCGAATGGGTTACACAGCCATGCACACGGCCGTGTTGCAACCCGTGTTCGGCCCCAGATTTTGTATTTTAGGCCTAATCGTGGCCGTCCATTTTCTTGTCTTGGGATCCGATGGCTGGGATTAGTCCTGAGGGGCTTAAGTTCAGGAATAGGGTTTAGAATCCCTCATTTCCCTTGGTTGACTCTCTTTTTAAAGTTAGAGAGAGGAGAGAGCTTGGAGGTAGAAGGAGAAGCTAGATCCGATCACCGGCGGGGCTTCGGAGCTCCAAATCGCGAGCCGTCTTCAGATCCACGGAGGCAAGGAGATTGCGGTGCTTTTCATCCACGCAGATTTTCATGGCGCCGCGGAAGAATGCAAGGGTAACGATTTCTCATCCTTGGGCATGTGAAGTCCTTTTTCTCTTTGCATAGGAAGCCCTCTCTCGCGAGTGAGCGAAGAGTTGGAGCGTTCCTTGGGGTAGATATGTAAAGTCTCCCTTGTATAGAGTCCGTATGCGAAAACGGGCATTGGCATTTTGTGTGAAGCCTATCCGGACAAGTAGAGCCGGATCAGTGATGTTGCATTGCATATGAACCGAGGAAGACTCCGGGTGTTTGGGCGTTTTTCGGGTTTTCTACGTGGTAGATTGCAGCAGGGAGCCTTGGGGATTGACTCCAAGGTGCACCCGGAAAACTGGGCAAAAGCGGGTTTTGCCAACACGATGGTCGGGGAGCCAATGTGAACATAACCGGGTTATGAGATTGTTGTGGCGGAAACGGGACTCGACGAGTCTTGACCTGCACATATGGCCTAAATTGTCATTGCGGAATGAGCACGGGTCAGGCAGAACCGTACCCGATCAATGTCGTTCGGTGGGACCGTTGGCATGGATGAGAGTCTTCGGCGGTCTATGACTTAAATTGTCATGACCAAGGCCAGGAAGACAAAATGCTTATGTGATTGGCCGTCCAAGGGGCGGTGGTGGAACGGGAACGTCTATGGCTTGAATTGACGTGACGTTGGCCGGTTCGCCGTGAATGTGCCCTGTGTGCACGAGGTGTGTGTTCGTGCGAGCTTACGCTTGTGTTGAAGTGTGTTTACACTATATTGTTGATATACTAATAAAGTGCAGGGAAAGAGCATCGTCGCCCCGATTATGGGGCGGGATCATTATAATTTGGTCAGCATAGCTGACCGTTGCTTTTGTTTACCACCGGGCGGTGGATTGTTGCTTGCAGGTGTTGCGGAGCCGAGCGGGAAATAGCGGGCTAAAGCCCATGTTGCGTTGCTGGCCCTCGAAGGCCTACCCTTTTTATGTTTTCCGTTTATCTCATGTATGGCCGGCCTGTGAGCCGATGTATGAAAGACACTCTTGTATGAGGGAACTATTGTAAGGCCATAAGGCCGATACTTTTTTATTAATCATTCCTATTTTATCTAAGTAGTGGACATTCGTGCTTGGCAGGGTTCTTTTATTTGTGCAACTTAAGAAATTGCTTCCGCTAGAATGACTCTGTGTAGGACGTTTGTGATTGGTTATATGGTTTCAACGCGTAACCAACCGGTCTGTCCGTAGTATGTGGCGTCGGGCCCCGGCCGGACCTACTGCTATATGCTATGCGACGGATAGGGGTGTTACAAATTGGTATCAGACTACTGGTTTCGGTCAACCTTAAATGAATTCGTGGGCAAATTCACTTTAAGGGATGGTGAGCACATGCGTCATCGTTATAACATGAAAAGAACCCATGAATGTGCACTTAGGAATGAAAATACACATGTTTGAGGAACCTGCGTGTTCCTATAATTGCTGTTTTCAATAATATTTGGTCGCTTATCGGTGTTTTGCACGATTATAGGTGACCAGAAGTGGTGCTGGGCCGTCAGAACGGCCAAGTTCTGAGTCAAGCAGTGCGCCAAGTGAAGCGCCTGCAACACCTCCGTCTGCCGAGACCATTAGGTTGGTGGTAGAAGCTGTCATGGCGATGATTAATGCGCAACCTGCAAGACAGGTGCAGCAGCCTGCTTTTACGGAGGAGCAAGTGCTGCTCCAAGCAGCGGAGCTTAGAAGGGTTGAGCAGGTGGCGGTGGAGCCGGAGTTGCCTCGAAGAGCAACTGAGAGATAGCTTAAGAATGTGATGGGCTTCCACCCACCGGCGTTCTCAGGAATGGGAACCCCGACCCAGGCTGAAGATTGGCTCTCAAGAGTCAATAGGGTGATGACAGCAACTAAAACGGAAGAGTGGCAGAAGACCACAATAGCGATGTTCCTATTGGATGGGGACGCAAGGTTATGGTGGGAAGGTCTAGAGCAACACCAGTTGAGGGGAAGGCCGTTGGCCGAAGTATCTATGGAGGAATTTTCGAGACTGTTTATGGCTCGATACCTCCCCTCAGCGCAGAGGATCGCACTAGAGAATGAGTTCTAAAAGTTGGTGCAAGGAGATAGCACTGTAGACGAGTACCTCCACGAGTTTACTCAGTTGGGGAGATAAGTTGGTGCTACCTTTGCCGATGAGGAGCGCAAGACTAACCGCTTATATGAAGGGTTAAGAGACGAGCTGAGGTTGCTACTGTCGGGGCCTATGGCGCAGGGTTTCCTAACCTTGGTCAACTCGGCCCGGTGCTTGGAGAAGGACATGAGAAATGTCCAAGCTAAGAAGGAATCTGGTGGGAAGAAATCAGAGTTCAAGGCGCCGACTACGTTGAAGTCGGGCTATCGAAGATTCTACAAGAAGGCTAGTACGTCAGGTCCATCTTCTACAGGTGCCTCGGGGGCAACTACCAATCGAACCCCGGGCGCTTGTTTCACGTGTGGAAAGACTGGGCACTTTGCTCGCGATTGCTGGAGTGGACGCCCAAAGGCCCAGAGAAAACAAGGAGCTACTTACGAAGAGATGGGCAAGGCGGTGGAGTCAACCGCGTCCCACTATGCTCCAACTCAGCCTAGAGTCTACAACTTGGGGCAACAGGAGGCCATTAAACAAGCAGATGTTGTGACAGGTACGAGTTAATTTATAGCAAATAACTTAGATACTGTTGTTTATTGCTTGTTAGCCTAATATGGTTTGCATAGGCTTTGTTTTGATGAGCGATAGTCTGACACGGGCACTATTCGATACGGGAGCTTCACACTCCTTGTCCGAAAATTTTATATTGCGCACCAGAGTCCCTTCTTTGATGGCGAAGGACATGTTGGATGTGCTGCTACCGAATGGGTGCTCGATGCGTGCGGATAGAGTGTGCGCCGTAAAGGTTCACATTGGGAGCCAAGAGTTCGACTTTCCAGCGTCATTGCTGCCGCTAGTAGAGTTCGACGTTATCTTTGGGATGGATTGGCTTTTGGAGCAGAAAGCTTTGATTGACTGCGACCGGAAGGAGGTCAAGCTGGGTGTTGGGAGGGGCACAACATTCGAGGGACTCAAGGGGTCGAGTGATAGAGAAAATCGTATTCTCCAATCTATACTCGATTAAGGCAAGTGTACCTATCGAAATATAGCATAGGATATGAAAAATATCAAGGACGTATAAAAACTCGGGGCAGGCAAGTACTATTACTCACAACGACTCTATTATTCTACCAAACGATAAATGAGTTTTGAGAATGAAAATAAACTAAGTTAAAAAGAGAAAATAAACTATTACAAGAAAAGTGCTCGATCGACGATTCACCTTGAAATAAAATAACGAAAGAAATTAGTTTAGCATTTGTAATTCTATTAAGACCGTGACAGATCCGATATTAGGAAGTAATCTCGCTAGAGCATTAAATCCCCTAACTTGTAGACGTTTTGACCGAAATCTCTTTACAAGTCAAAATGGCCTAAAGTGGCATTATCGAAGTGACCCGCACTATTGGATTTGACTCCAATCCGGAGGATTTACGTCATCCTATCTCTAGGGGTTCGTTCAACTCCTTCCTTCCTTGAGTGATCTTTCAAATCAATGAGTCTCTCGACTTCTATGAATTGAGATCGGATGCCTACTACCGTATACCGGAATACGGAGTCGACACAAAATAAATCAAGGATCAAAAATAGAAAGAAACAAATGCAAACATAAAAATAAAGATATGTTATTTCATTGCAAAGATAATCGCGATCGGGCACAAAATAAAGTTAGCTACGCATGATAGAAAGGGATTGAGAATAAGAGAAAAGAAATGACATTTGCATTGCTTGAATAAAAGAGGTACAAAAATAATAATACTAAAAAGACAAGATAATATTGCACTAAAAAAAAGACTATTACAACAATGAAGGAAGAACACTTGAACTAGCACTCTCTACAAAAACTAAAACTACTTAACATCAACAAGAGGGGAAGGGGTTCCTTTTATAGGAGAGGGAGAAGGATCTAGATGGGGGAGACAAAGGGGTGGCCGGCCATGCATGTTGGGGGAAGTTCATGCATGATATTCAATGATGGAGAGAGAGAAGGCTACATGCATGCATTGTATTTTAGGAAAATGAAAAGAAAATTAAACATGAGAGAGGGGGGATGGATGAGGAATAAAGTGGAGAGAAAAATAATAATAGTGGGGAGAGAGAATACATGAGTGAGGTGGCAAGATGCATGCATGAGAGTGGGAAAGAGGGGGTGAATGTGAAATAAAAGAAATAAAATAAAAGGGGGAAAGAGAGTGGCCGACCACATGATGGGAGAGATTCATGCATGCATTAAATGATGTGGGGAGAGGTAATACATGAGGTGGCCGGCCATTGCATGGATAAAATGGGCTTTGTATAGGCTTTAATGTAAGGGCTCTGGTTTGAGGTTGTGGGCTGCTCCAAGTTGGGATTGAGGGCTGCACTTAAGGGCTCGGGTAGGGCTGCATGTAGTGGGCTCGGCTAGAGGGCTGCATGGGCTTCACTTGTGCTCGGGTTGGACAAGGGCTGCTACAAGTGGTGGGCTGCAATGAGGCTCGGCCATGCACAAAAGCTGCTCCAAAAGTGGGCTCGGGTTGGGCTTGAACCTACAAATGACAAGACAAAACATTAGACACAAAATATTAACATTGAACATAATAATTTAACAAAACTAATCATCTTATAATATGATATAATATAATAGAATATAATAAGATCAAACACAACAAAACAAAACATAAAATAAATAACAAACATACTAAAACATGACATACATAATACATATAGTAACATAATATTGGTTATTAAAATTAAAACTAAACTTAACAACATAACATAATATAATAATATTTAAAGATAAAACTAGACATAACTATAACATAAGCATAACATAAAATAACCACAATACATAAAATAAAACTATAGATTCTTATCAAATAACACACTAAGCATACAAAAACACCAAATTATAATAAAACTTAGGAATTTTGACTACTAAATTACCCCAAAAAAGGATGACTAAAACAAGTCATCAAACTCCCCCATGCTTAGACCTTTGCTATTCCAGAGCAAAAGGAAGAGAAATATTTATAAGGCATTATAAAATTTTCAAATAAACTAAAAATTTATTAACACCAAAATCTAGCCAAAAATAAAATTTAGGGATTTAAGAATCAAGTTCTAAATTATGAAATTAAAGTGAAAAGAGAGAAATATTTAGCCAAAAATTTTCTAATAAATTAACTAGCATTCAAAATTTAGTAACGTGCAAACAGGGTTGGATTGGAATTATAAAAACCATGACTTAAAAGAAACTTAAGGAAGAAGACAACCTACTACTTATGCTCTCCACATATTTTAATTTAAAAACTAAGACAATGATATTGGCTAAGGGGTTTGGGGAGGAAAATAACATGAAGAGGTCTTTGATTGGAGGTGATCATCATTTTTTTTTCACACCCCACACAATTTTGTTTTTTTAAATAATATATATGTAATACCAGAAAATGATAGACTAACATCCTATCACTTCCCACGACATATATGAACTTTTAATTCCTCTCTTCATTTTTTTTGGGTTGCATATGTGTACCAGAGAATGAGGAACTAACATCTCCTTATTCCCATGACATATGATCTAACAAATAAAAGAAAAAAGGGAATTGGGTAAGGATAAGGGGTAAAACAAGATTTTTAGAAAATAAACTAAAATACTAGAGAGCAACTACTAGTAGAATGAGATTTCCTAAGAATCTAAAAGCATGAGGTAAAATTAATCCAAAATTGTTTAGCCAAATTACTACAAAATTGAAACTATTTAAAATAAAAGAGAAAAAGTGCTAAATAAATTACTCTAAGCAAATTAAACCATAAGATGATTTCAAAACAAAATCACTAAAAGTTAAATTTAACTAAATATGATGAAATAAAGATTAGCAAATAAAAAATGCTTATAAACTAACTCAAACTAAATTTCTGAAAATAACAAAAATCTAAGCATGAGGTTTATTATATTTTTTTTGATTTTTTGACATTTTTCATTTTTTTTGGTTTTGAGATATTATCTTTTTTTGGAATTTTTGATTTTTCTAATTTTTTTGGATTTTTGATAAGGCTAAAAGAAGCAGTATTAAAAAAAACTTAAAAAAAAACTATACTAAACATTTGTTTTTTTTGAAAAGAAAGAAAAAAGAAAACAACAAAACCCTCCCCCATGCTTAAACCTTTCATTGCCCTCAATGAAAAATAAAAATAAGAAAGAAAAGGAAGAAGAAAGGGGAGGGGGGATACAATAAAGTAAAGAAAAAAAGAAAATGACTTCCCCAGAGTCGTAAGGCCGAATGCAGATGTCGCTCCCCCATGCTTGAGCTGAACACCGGCTCGGGCCTAAGGAAGAGATGAAATGATGGAGCCAAACGAACTGCTGGGGGTTTTATTCCTTCAAAACAAAATAAACAAAAAGAAAGAAAAAAAAGGATAAGCAATGGGTGCCTCCCAAGAGCGCTCTCTATTTAACGTCAGCTGAGCCCGACGTTATTTGTTAGCTAAAGGGAAAATAAAAACTAAAGTGAAGAGGTAACTCCCTAAGTATGCGCTTAGGGGAGTAAATTAAAAAAAAAGAAAAATTGAAGAATCGCACCGACATGTGGTTGAAACTTCAAGGGAATGACGCCCAAAAATGAACGGACGGAGTTATAGAAGAACTCCGCCGTATGTAAGAGGGGAAAGAATGGGTCGTCAAAAGAGGAAGAATAAAAAGAAGAAGAAATAAAAAGAGGAATAAAAAGAGTAGAAGAAGAAATTTCATCATCGGAAATTTCACAAGAAGAAGAAGAGTCTTGTGAAATTTCGGGAGAGGAAGGGGAAGAAAGAACTAAAGGAGAGTTATCTAAAATAAAAGAAGAAGAAAAAGAAGATTCGCTAAAAAGAGAAAAATTAGGAACAGTTGAATTTAAAAGCGTAATGGAATCACCAACGTCTTCAAATGGAGAAATAAGAGACGTCTCGTCATCCTCAACGGGTAAGAAGCACACCGGAATATCCATAGAGGTGTCTTCCAAAGGAGGAAGGAAACAATCCGGGATATCCGAATAGTTATCCTCCTCGAGAGGAAAAAGACAAGCCGGATATCCGGTGACTCATTACATGAAGAAATAGGAGGAGACGGAGAAGAAGACGAAGAAAAAGATGCGGCCTCTCGAGAAAGATAATCCATAATGGTTTTGAAATGCGAACTAATATTATCAATAGAAGTTTGCAATTCAAGATACCCATTATCGATAGAATTAAAATTAAAATTGGGAGGCACGGCGCTTTGCGGGGCAAAATCATAAGAAAAATAATGCGGGTTCCCCGCCTCCCAAGTTGGATAAAATTGGAGTAAGGGTCAAATTAGCCATTTTGACCTTCCCCAGAAAAATTAAAGTTAAAAGAGGGAGGGGTTCCCGAAAGACATTCAGAATAGAAGTGGTCGGGCGACCCGCAAGAAGCGCAAAAATACGACGATTTCATAAAAAAAAATAAACTGCTACCAAAAAGAAAAAAAAACTAATTTTTTTGATTTGTTTTTTTTTAGATATATATATATTTTTTGAAAAATAGATATTTTTTTTGTGGATTGGCTCCCGAACTTCCCAAGGGCTACCCGGTGAAGGGTTCGCAAGGTACTAGGTAAAATGGTGGCGTATAAAGCCCCTTACCCTTTTCGAGAGATTTTAGGTTGGGTAGAAATAAGATGGGGTGGGTGGATAAAACTAATAATAATAATAATAATAAAATTTTTTTGAATTTTTAAATTTTAGTAGAAGTAAGAAACTCGAAGCTTTCTTAATATTGCCAAAAAAATCCCCGGCAACGGCGCCAAAAACTTGATAGGGAAAATCGTATTCTCCAATCTATACTCGATTAAGGCAAGTGTACCTATCGAAATATAGCATAGGATATGAAAAATATCAAGGTCGTATAAAAACTCGGGGCAGACATGTACTATTACTCACAACGACTCTATTATTCTACCGAACGATAAATGAGTTTTGAGAATGAAAATAAACTAAGTTAAAAAGAGAAAATAAACTATTACGAGAAAAGTGCTCGATCGACGATTCACCTTGAAATAAAATAACGAAAGAAATTAGTTTAGCATTTGTAATTCTATTAAGACCGTGACGGATCCAATATTAGGAAGTAATCTCGCTAGAGCATTAAATCCCCTAACTTGTCGACGTTTTGACCAAAATCTCTTTACAAGTCAAAATGGCCTAAAGTCACATAATCGAAGTGACCCGCACTATTGGATTTGACTCCAATCCGGAGGATTTACGCCATCCTATCTCTAGGGGTGCGTTCAACTCCTTCCTTCCTTGAGTGATCTTTCAAATCAATTAGTCTCTCGACTTCTATGAATTGAGATCGGATGCCTACTACCGTATACCGGAATACGGAGTCGACACAAAATAAATCAAGGAAGGATCAAAAATAGAAAGAAACAAATGCAAACATAAAAATAAAGATATGTTATTTCATTGCAAAGATCATCGCGATCAGGCACAAAATAAAGTTAGCTACGCATGATAGAAAGGGATTGAGAATAAGAGAAAAGAAATGACATTTGCATTGCTTGAATAAAAGAGGTACAAAAATAATAATACTAAAAAGACATGATAATATTGTACTAAAAAAAGACTATTACAACAATGAAGGAAGAACACTTGAACTAGCACTCTCTACCAAAACTAAAACTACTTAACATCAACAAGAGGGGAAGGGTTTCCTTTTATAGGAGAGGGAGAAGGATCTAGATGGGGGAGACAAAGGGGTGGCCAGCCATGCATGTTGGGGGAAGTTCATGCATGATATTCAATGATGGAGAGAGAAGGCTACATGCATGCATTGTATTTTAGGAAAATGAAAAGAAAATTAAACATGAGAGAGGGGGGATGGATGAGGAATAAAGTGGAGAGAAAAATAATAATAGTGGGGAGAGAGAATACATGAGTGAGGTGGCAAGATGCATGCATGAGAGTGGGAAAGAGGGGGTGAATGTGAAATAAAAGAAATAAAATAAAAGGGGGAAAGAGAATGGCTGGCCACATGATGGGAGAGATTCATGCATGAATTAAATGATGTGGGGAGATGGAATACATGAGGTTGCCGGCCATTGCATGGATAAAATGGGCTTTGTATAGGCTTTAATGTAAGGGCTTGGGTTTGAGGTTGTGGGCTGCTCCAAGTTGGGATTGAGGGCTGCACTTAAGGGCTCGGGTAGGGCTGCATGTAGTGGGCTCGGCTAGAGGGCTGCATGGGCTTCACTTGTGCTCGGGTTGGACAAGGGCTGCTCCAAGTGGTGGGCTGCAATGAGGCTCGGCCATGCACAAAAGGTGCTCCAAAAGTGGGCTCGGGTTGGGCTTGAACCTACAAATGACAAGACAAAACATTAGACACAAAATATTAACATTGAACATAATAATTTAACAAAACTAATCATCTTATAATATGATATAATATAATATAATTGAATAAGATCAAACACAACAAAACAAAACATAAAATAAATAACAAACATACTAAAACATGACATACATAATATATATAGTAACATAATATTGGTTATTAAAATTAAAACTAAACTTAACAAATAACATAATATAATAATATTTAAAGATAAAACTAGACATAACAATAACATAAGCATAACATAAAATAACCACAAAACATAAAATAAAACTATAGATTCTTATAAAATAACATACTAAGCATACAAAAACACCAAATTATAATAAAACTTAGGAATTTTGACTACTAAATTACCCCAAAAAAGGATGACTAAAATAAGTCATCATCGAGCAAGACGCTGATGTCTGCTCTTCAGGTGGTAAAGGCAGTTCGTGCTGGTGCAGAGCTGTTCTTCGCAATAGTGGGGGTTGTGGAGCCAAAGTCCACGTTGGATAGCATCCCCGTGGTTTGTGAATACCCCGATGTGTTCCCGGATAGTCTTCCCGGAGCCCCACCGCAGGGGGAGATTGATTTCACCATCGAGCTTGTACCGGGGGTCAAACCGGTGTCACGTGCTGCGTATAGGTTGGCGCCTAAGGAGATGGCAGAGTTGAAAGTTCAGCTAGAGGAGCTGATGGAGCAAGGTTGTTTGCGTCCAAGCTCGTCTCCTTGGAGCGCACCGGTCCTCTTCGTTAAGAAGAAGGACGGTAGTATGTGGTTGTGTATCGACTACAGAGAGTTGAACAAGCTGACGGAGAAGAACAAGTACCCGATCCCGAGGATTGATGATATGTTCGATCAGTTAGTAAGATCGTCGGTATATTCTAAGTTGGACTTGAAGTCGGGGTACTATCTGTAAGATCCTCCCCCTTACCAAGGGAGCCCTGATCTTATGCCCAGGACCGCCGCCTTACGGTGACACTAACTCACAGGTTAGTCGACACCGCAAGACGCCGATCCTGCCGGCTAGTACGATCATAACCTGTTCGGCCAATATGAGAAACAGAAGCAAGTATATAGTAAACAAAACTACACAAGTCCACAGCCACAGAGTACATAAATATAGTCCACAATGAGTACAACAAAGAGAGAAATAAGGGCTTATGCCCATTACATTATATCACTGAATCTCTCCTCATAAAGCAAATAGCGGAAGTCTAAACTATCACGGACATCTCGTCCCTTCTGAGAACGCGCTGCAGTAGTAGTAGTAGTAGTAGTAGTAGTCGTAGTAGTAGTCGGCATCTGCTCCTCAAGTCCTGCCTCCTCGTCGTGCTGGTCCATCTCCTCGAGCTCCTAAAAATATTATGGTCACCGACCATTAGTCAAAAAGACTAAGTCGTATCCTCAGCACCTCCTCCTGCAACTCCTAGGCACCGTGCGGGAGGACGAAGTGGAGGACAAACAAGGGGTGACAAAGGCGGAGCAGGTGACAGGAAACTAAGCAGAATATGTAATCAAGTAAGTAATGAAATGTAACCTTCACTTATGCGGGTACGCATAAGCAAATGGTCTTCTGTAGGGCTCCCATTGTATAAAATGTCCCATACCATTTTATACAACGGGGTGTCAGGTGTCACAAGCATATATATATATAAAAGAAAAGTAACCTCAACCTATAAACAAGCCCATAACATCCCAATGTTACTCTATCAGTTGAGGATAAGGGAATGTGATATCCCGAAGACGGCGTTCAGCATAAGGTATGGGCATTTCGAGTTCACGGTCATGCCATTTGGACTGACGAATGCACCATTAGTGTTTATGGATGTGATTAACAGGACGTTCCGAGATTTCCTAGACCGCTTTGTGATCGTCTTTATTGACGATATATTTGTGTACTCGCAGTGCGAAGAAGATCACTTCAAGCACTTGCATCTGGTGTTGGAAACATTGAGGAGGAATGAGCTGTATGCGAAATTCTCCAAGTGCGAGTTCTGGCTACCCTCAGTAGCGTTCCTTGGTCACGTTATTAGTGGGGAAGGAATAGCGATGGATCCGGCGAAGATCATTGCAATACGGGAGTGGCCTGCATTGTCTTCTGTCGCGGAAGTCCGTAGTTTTCTCGGGCTTGCCGGATATTACAGGCGCTTCGTAGAGAACTTCTCGCGGATAGCGCTACCTCTCACAAAGTTGACAAGGAAAATCAGAGATTCTTGTGGATGCAGGAGTACGTGCAAGCTTTTGAGGAGCTGAAGAGACGGTTGACCACGGCGCCAGTGCTTAGTTCGCCGAGTGGGACCGAAGGCTTCGAGGTTTATAGTGATGCCTCGGGTAGTGGGTTGGGCTGTGTGCTGTTGTAGCATGGGAGTGTTATAGCGTATGGATCGCGTCAGCTAAAAGTGCATGAAAGGAACTATCCAGTCCACGACTTGGAGTTGGCGGCCGTGATATTTGCACTTAAGCTGTGAAGGCACTACCTATACGTCATAAGGGTCGATATATATACCGATCACAAGAGCCTGAAGTACCTATTGGATCAGAAGGATCTTAACATAAGGCAGAGGAGGTGGATGGAGTTCTTGGGGGACTACACCTTCAAGATTCATTTTGTACCCGAGAAGGGCAATGCAGTTGCTGATGCGTTGAGTCGCAGGGCTCCCGCCCAAGTCAACTGGTTGTCGGTGCATGATGAGCGGCTGATATGGGAGTTAGAGGAGCTTGAGATTTGTTTCATTGACAAGCAGACAAGCGCCAAAGCAATGTTGAACTGAACAGAGGTCCACTATGACCTGGCTGACCGGGTTCGGCAGGCATTGGAGTTAGATGACTCCATGAAGGAGCTTATAGAGGAAGCGTTGGATGGGTCAAATTCCCAATTTCAGGGGAAGATGGGTTGTTAAGGAAGGATCATCGGTTGTGCATCCCAAGCGGGAGTAACCCACGGGCGGAGTTGATGTACGAGGCTCATCATACCAAGAACTCGATCCACCCAGGGAGCACAAAGATGTACCGTGACCTCAAGAAGCTATTTTGGTGGCCGGGGCTTAAGAAAGACGTAGCGTTGTTTGTGGCTAAGTGCCAAGCATGCGCCTTGGTGAAGGCGGAGTGCCAAAAGACGGGAGGATTTCTGAAGTACATGCCTATACCGGAGTGGAAGTTCGACGACATATTTATGGACTTTGTGCATGGGTTATCAAGGTTGCAGAAGGGGAACGACGCCATCTGGGTGATCGTAGATCGGTTAACTAAGGTGTCACATTTAATTCCGTATAGGAAGGACGACTCAGTGGAGAAGTTGGCGAAGCTATATGTGGACAATATAGTTAGACTGCATGGTGTGCCTCGCAGCATTGTGAGTGATTGCGATGGGCATTTCACATCCAATGATTGGAGGTTGGTGCAACAGATGCTGGGGACAAAGTTGAAGTTCAGCACAGCCTTCCATCCGCAGACGGATGGGCAGACCGAGAGAGTCAATATGACGATGGAGGACATGCTACGCATGTGTGTTCTAGACTTCGGGAAGCATTGGGAGGACCACTTGTATTTGGTGGAGTTCGCGTACAACAATAGCTACCAGGCGAGTATCCAAATGGCTCTCTTTGAGGCCCTATATGGTAGAAAATGTCGCACGTCGTTGTCTTGGTTAGAAACGGGTGAGGCAAGGTTGTACAAGAAGCAGGAGGTGGAGAGTGCTACCTCATTGGTGCGGATCATTCGGGAGCGCTTGTTGATCGCTCAGGACAGGCAGGTGAAGTATTACAATGCCATGCACCGGAACGTGGAGTTCGCGGTAGGCAATTGGGTATACTTGAAAGTGAAGCCGTTCAAGGGGGTTTCGTGGGTGAGACGCTTGAAGAAGCTGAGCCCGAGATTCCTTGGACCTTTTGAGGTTCTGGAGCGAGTCGGCAAAGCAGCATACTATTTGAGGCTATCGGAGTAGTTGAGTGGGCTACACGATATGTTCCACATCTTTGTGTTGCGGAAGGCGGTGCAAGAGCCTTCGCTAGTGATTGCAGTGGATCAAGTACCGGTGGACGAAGGCTTGACGACTAGGGTCAAGTCCGTTCGTATCGAAGACTCTGTGGTCAAGAGGCTCCGTAATAAGGAGATCCGGATGGTCAAGGTCCGGTGGGACAATTGCGGTCAGGAGGAACTCTCTTGGGAGCGGGAGCAAACTATGCTGGAGGAGTACCCGGAGTTTTTTCGCTCAGGTACCGATAAAAGTTTTAAGTTCCTATGGTTTTCCTTTAGTAAATTTCGTGGGCGAAATTCTTTTAAGGGGGAGAGAGTTGTAACACCCCGAAACTCAAAGGAGGGACGGGTGACGTTTTAAGACAAGTCTGGGACTTGGAGCAGGTATCACGGGCGTGTCACGGGCGTGACGTGGGCGTGCCACACTTGGGAGTTTTCTGAGTCATGTACACGGGTCATGACACGGGCACAGACACGGGCGTGTCACATGTGACACGGGCGTGTCGGGTACCGTGTCGCAGGCCGTGTCCTCCTCGGGAAATAAGTGTTGGCAGTTGTGCATGGGCCATGACACGGGCACAGACACGGGCGTGTCACTTGTGACACGGGCGTATCGAGTGCCGTGTCGCAGGCCGTGTCCTTCTCGGGAAAAGAATGTTGGTCGTTGCACATGGGCGTGACACGGGTCGCGACATGGCCGTGTCGCATGCGACACGGGTGTGTCGGAGGCCGTGTCTAAGGCCGTGTGCTGGTTATCGAGTCGGTCGAGATGGCGAATGGGTGACACGGCCATGCACACGGCCGTGTTGCAACCCGTGTTTGGCCCCAAATTTTGTATTTTAGGCCTAATCGTGGTCGTCCGTTTTCTTGTCTTGGGATCCGATGGCTGGGATTGGTCCTGAGGGACTTAACTCCGAGAATAGGTTTTAGAATCCATCATTTCCCTTGGTTGACTCTCTTTCTAAAGTTAGAGAGAGGGGAGAGCTTGGAGGTAGAAGGAGAAGCTAGATCCGGTCACCGACGGGGCTTCGGAGCTCCAAATCGCGAGCCGTCTTCGGATCCACGGAGGCAAGGAGATTGTGGTGCTTTTCATCCGCTTAGATTTTCATGGCGCTGCGGAAGAATGCAAGGGTAACGATTTCTCATCCTTGGGCATGTGAAGCCCTTTTTCCCATTGCATAGGAAGCCCTCTCTCGCAAGTGAGCGAAGAGTTGGAGCATTCCTTGGGGTAGATATGTAAAGTCCCCCTTGTATAGAGTCCGTATGCGAAAACGGGCATAGGTATTGTGTGTGAAGCCAATCCGGACAAGTAGAGCCGGATCGGTGATGTTGCATTGCATATAAACCGGGGAAGACTCCGGGTGTTTGGGGGTTTTTCGGGTTTTCTAAGTAGTAGATTGCAGCAGGGAGCCTTGGGGATTAACTCCAAGGTGCACCCAGAAAACTGGGCAAAAGCGGGTTTTGCCAACATGATGGTCGGGGAGCCAACGTGAACATAACCGGGTTATGAGATTGTTGTGGTGGAAATGAGACTCGGTGAGTCTTGACCTGCGCATATGGCTTAAATTGTCGTTGCGGAATGAGCACGGGTCAGGCAGAACCGTACACAATCTATATCGTTCGGTGGGACCGTTGGCATGGATGAGAGTCTTCGGCGGTCTATGGCTTAAATTGTTGTGACCAAGGCCAGGAAGACAAAATGCTCATGTGATTGGCCGTCCAAGGGGCGGTGGTGGAATGGGAACGTCTATGGCTTGAATTAACGTGACGTTGGCCAGTTCGCCGTGACTGTGCCCTGTGTGCACGAGGTGTGTGGCCGTGCGAGCCTACGCCTGTGTTGAAGTGTGTTTACACTATATTGTTGCTATACTAATAAAGTGCAGGGAAAGAGCATCGCAGCCCCGATTACGGGGGCGAGATCGTTATAATTTGGTCAGCATAGCTGACCGTTGCTTTTGCTTACCACCGGGCGGTGGATTGTGGCTTGCGGGTGCTGCGGAGCCGAGCAGGAAATAGCGGGCTAAAGCCCATGTTGCGGTGCTGGCCCTCGAAGGCCTACCCTTTTTATGTTTTTCGTTTATCTAAGGTATGGCCGGCCTGCGAGCCAATGTATGAAAGACACTCTTGTATGAGGGAACTATTATAAGGCCATAAGGCCGGTACTTTTGTATTAATCATTCCTATTTTATCTAAGTAGTGGACATTCGTGCTTTGCAGGGTTCTTTTATTTGTGCAACTTAAGAAATTTCTTCCGATAGAATGACTCTGTGTAGGACGTTTGTGATTGGTTGTATGGTTTCAACGCGTAACCTACCGGTCTGTCCGTAGTATTTGGCGTCGGGCCCCGGCCGGACCTACTGCTATATGCTATGCGACGGATAGGGGTGTTATAGAAGGAATCCATGTCAATATCGAAACCTATGTCGAACTTCATCGAAGTAAGAATGGCTGCTGAGATCGCCATTAGAGTCCTGCAAATATAACAAGGATCAAGTGTAAAAGAACTTGGAAGGCCCGTGATAGAGCACGACGAGAAGCCTTAATGTAGGTTTTTATTTTGAAATACGAAAGGTCGGGCTCTGTCCTACGATAAGATAAGAAAACTTCGATCTTAGGTTGACGACGTATTTATAGAAAAATATTATCGTCGACCTCTGAAAGAAGAGGGAAAACAGATCGTAGATCTCAGGTCGACGATTTATTTTCTGAAGAAAAAAGTCGTATAACTCTGGTCGACGATTTTAGCTTCACACAGAGATGTCGTCGATCTCAGGTCGATGATAGAGCTCAAGATGTGTTCGCCGATCGTCGATCTCTGTTCGACGATTTGTAAATAGATCTTCAAACACATACAGAAAATAAATTAATCCACTCCATTTATCATTCCAAACTGATTTAAGAAGAATAGATGTTTCTTTTCATCCAAAGGCTTGGTGAAGATATCTGCTCTTTGAAAATCAGTGGAGATAAAGTTAAGATTAATTTTCTTTTTGTCTACACTTTCTCTAATAAAATGATGCCTTATTTCTATATGCTTAGTTCTAGAATGATGAACTGGATTCTGAGTAATAAAAATTGCAATAGTACTATCACAAAATATAATTGAATTATATAGGTTGTATCAATAATCCAGCAATTGGTTTTGAATCCACATTATGAGAGGACTTAGCGCTACAAACTGCACCAAAAGACTGGCCTGAAAGTCAAAGGCGCATACTAATATTTATATCAAAGGTCCTCGGGCGGATCCACGGGGCAGCCAGTTAAGCCATTACCGCATAGCGCCGCAACGCGGGGGCGATTCCGGACCCGCAAGCCCCAACAATCCCCCCCGGAAACGACCCCGGGGTTTCGAACCCGCGACCCCCTCTGATACCACTTGAGAGGACTTAGCGCTACCAACTGCACCAAAAGACCGGCCTGAAAGTCAAAGGCGCATACTAATCTTTATATCAAAGGTCCTCGGGCGGATCCACGGGGCAGCTAGTTAAGCCATTACCGCATAGCGCCGCAACGCGGGGGCGATTCCGGACCCGCAAGCTCCAACACATTATCTGTGAGCAGTAACTATAAGCTGCAATTTATTCAGCCTCTGTAGTTGAAGTGGACACTGATGTTTGCTTCTAACAAAATGAAGACACAAGCCTATCACCAAGAAACTGGCATGTTTCTAATGTGCTTTTTCTGTCTACTCTGCTTTCAGCATAGTCAGCATCTGAGTATCAAGTTAACTCAAACTCTGACTCTGTTGGATACCAAAGTCCTAGATTAGGGCAACCCTTTATATATCTCAAAATCCTTTTTAGCAAAACTAGATAAGATTCTTTAGGGTTCACTTGGAACCTAGCATAAATACATATTGAGAACATGATGTCTGGTCTACTTGCTGTGAGGTATAATAGGGATCCAATAATAGCCCTATAAGTTTTCTTGATCAACAGGTTTCCCTTTTTCAACAGAATCAATCACAACATTGGAAGCCATGGGTGTTTTCCTTGCTGAGGCATCAGCCATCCCAAACATTTTTACTAATTTCTTAGCATACTTAGACTGAGATAAGAAGATGCCATCAGGTGATTGCTTCACTTGGAGACCAAGGAAGTAAGAGATTTCACCCATGCTACTCATTTCAAACTTAGAATGCATCAGGTCAGAGAACTTTTGTATAGTTTGGAATCAGTAGAACCAAAAATAATATCTACCTAAATTTGTACTAACAAGATTATATCATGATGATGTCTAATAAATAAAGTTCTATCTACTATGCCTCTAGAAAATTTATGCTCTGAGAGAAAGCTAGCTAAGGTTTCATACACACCTCTTAGAGCGTGCTTTAGACCATAGAGAGCTTTATGCAATCTAAAAACATAGGAGGGATGGGTTAAAGAGATAAAACCTGGAGGTTGTTCAACATAAACCTCTTCATTTAGTTTTCCATTGAGAAAGACACTCCTGACATCCATTTCATATACCTTGAATTTCTTGTATGCAACATAAGCAAGAAATATCCTAATTGCTTCAAGCCTTGCAACAGGAGCAAAGTTCTGAACATAGTCAATTCCTTTCTCTTGCCTATAGCCTTGAGCTACAAGTCTTGCCTTGTTCCTTATGATTGATCCATGGGCATCAAGCTTATTCCTGAAAACCCACTTAGTTCTAATGGCTGGGTAGTCTTTGGGTCTTGGAACTAAGTCCCAAATACTGCATCTCTCAAATTGGTTGAGCTCCTCATGCATTGGAATAATCTAGTGTGGATCTCTCTCAGCATCTTTAATGGATTGGGGCTCAATTTGAGATAAGAAGCAGACATGCATCAAGTCTTGGTTGAGTTGATTCCTTGTCTGCACACCAGCTATTATGTCTCCAATCACTTGAGATGTTGGTTGATCTCTAAGTGTGACAAGTTCAGGTGGTGGAGTTGGTTCAACAACAGCTTGGGGAAATAATTCCTCCTGTGGAATTGAGTTAGATGTTGGAGGAAGTTTAGACTCTTCCAAGTTTCTTCTTCACTTTCTTCATCAACTTGTGAGGAGGAATGTGATGTAACCTTTTGAGTAAGGTTGAGATCATCAAATTTTTCATAATGTTGGGGTACCTGCAAAGAGTTACTGGTAGAAACTTCCTTCTCCTTGTAAAAT
Source organism: Platanthera zijinensis (assembly GCA_039513925.1). NCBI lineage: Eukaryota > Viridiplantae > Streptophyta > Magnoliopsida > Asparagales > Orchidaceae > Platanthera > Platanthera zijinensis. Next base: position 80,465,073 of record CM077090.1, on the reverse strand, counting down.
ATATTAGCTTCATCAAAAGTAATATGGACAGATTCTTCAATTTTCAAAGATGATTTATTTAAAACCCTATATGCCTTTCTGACTTGGGAATATCCTAGAAAAATTCACATTACAACTTTGGCTTCAAACTTTCTAAGATGAGTTTTTTTGTTATTATGAATGTAATAGATGCAACCAAAAATTCTAAAGTAATCTATTTTAGGTTTCTTCCTTTTGAGTAGTTCATAGGGATTCTTGCCCTTAAGTTTGTGTATCAAGCTTCTGTTCAGGACATAATTTGTTGTTCTTACAACTTCTGCCTAATAAGATAGAGGCATGTGAGCATCTGTAAGTAATGTGCCTGCAGATTCATTGAGTGTTCTATTTTTCCTTTCTACTACCCCATTTTATTGAGGAGTTCTAGGAGCAGAGAAATAGTTCCTGATACCTTCTCTCTCATAGAATTCTAGCATGGGAAGAGATTCAAACTCAGTACCATGATCACTTCTGATCAAAACCACTGGAGTAGAATACTCAATCCTTATGCATTTCAGAAAGTCTGTAAGAACTTTAAAGTTATTAGACTTGTGTCTCAAGAAGAAAACTCAAGTGAATCTGGAAAATTCATCTACAATAACTAAAGTATAGAACTTCGCTCCTAAGCTATGTACAATAATTGGTCCAAAAAGGTCCAAATGAAGCAAGTACAGAATCCTTGGTGAATCACTCTTATTTACTGATTTAAAACTATTTTTAGTTTGCTTGCCTAACTGACAAGCCCTACAAAGGCTTTTCTTCTTGTAGGGGCAACCCGGCAATCCTCTAACCAGGTTGTCTTTAGATAACCTAGCAATGTTTCTAAGATTTGCATGGCCTAGTATTTTATGCCAAAGGGTGTTGTTATTGCTAACTTGATTAAATAAACAAAATTCTGAACTTGCGGAATTAAAGTTAACAAAATATATATTACTTTTTCTAAAACCAGATAAAATAATATTCTTATTTAAAGAAATATTGCATTTGGATTTAGTGAAGCATACCTGATAACCTGCATCACATAACTGACTTATGGATATCAGATTATGTTTCAGACCATTTACATAAGCTACTTTGCTGAATGTGACAGCTCCAATAGTAAAATTTCCATAGCCTTCTGTCTAACCAAAGCTTGAATCTCCAAAGATCACCTTTGGACCTATCTTGAACTTGAAATTAGTTAGGTTGTCCCTATTCCCTGTCATGTGCTTTGAGCACCCACTATCAAAATACCACTTATCATGTATGGTAAGATAGGTCTTCACCTACAAGAGAACAAACTAAATATTCTGGACTCAGGTGACCTTGGGTCCTTGTCTCTTTTCATACTTGAAACTGGAAAAAAAGGAACATACAGGTTGACATTTATAACCTAAGGGATGAAATTTTCTAGTTGGGATTATCCAGTTAGAAAAAGGGTTAACAGGTTTAGGGTTTTTATTGAAGTTTCTTTTGTAGTTAGGGATTTTATAAAAATGATCTGGGTTCGACTATTTATGTTGAAATCATCGATCAGTGTTCGACGACTAGTGCTGATCTCGTCTATCTCGGTTCACAGAATAATAGTTGCTACTATCTGTGTTCCACGATCGTCGATCTCTGATCGACGATGTTTGATGATATCGTCGATCTCCCTTTCATGAGTATTTTAAACCCAATCTCTGGGTTCAGAGATTGTCGGTGGCATTCGACGAGAAGTACTGAGATCGTCGATCTTGGTTCGACGATTTTGGTTCAGACTTAGCTTTTTGTTTCTTTTTGTTAAGTTCAACTTGCTTTAACACTTTGTTCACTTTTTCTATGTGTTCAGTGTTTTTATTACCTTATTCTGAAATATATTTTATAGGTTTAGATAAGATATTTTCTGAATTTGAGGAGGTTCACTAGGTGATGCCCCTAATCCTAGTTTACTTTTGTTTAACCTAGCATTTAGTGTGCTAGTGATTTCTATCATCTATAGGCTTCTGCCATTTAAAGTTTCTTCTAATTGTTTTTCTTTACTTAGTTCAGTTTTCAGAAATGTGATTTGTTAACTACACATATTCAATTCATTATTTAATTTGATATTTTTTGATACTAAGTTATCATATTCAAGTTGTCTATCTCTGAGAAGTTTAATTTCCTTCTCAGATCTTATAAGATCATTACACATAGATTTAAAATCATTTTTTAAATCTTCAGAGGTAAAATCAAAAGATTCTATTACCTGATCACAGTCTGAATATTTTCAGATTCTTCTACTTCTAATCCATGACCTAAAGCATTTATAACCATTAAGCATATTTCTTTGGCATTTTCTTCTTCAACATCTTCACTAAAGCTATAGGAGGATGATTCTTCAGTTTCACTCCAGGTTTCAGCAACGAAACCTTTCTCTTTCGTCTTGTGCTATTGAGAGGATGGTTTGCTGTGGTGTTTCTTAGATTCCTTCTCCTTTCTTCTTTCCTTGTGTTTATTCTCTGGACATTCTGGTAAGATGTGTCCGGGATTCCTGCAGCCAAAGCAAATAATCTCCTTAGTTGGGGTTTTGTCATCCTTGGTTTATCTTCATTTCTTGAAGACTTTCTTCTGAAATCTTCTCTTCCCATCATGAAGAATCTCTTTGCAAAGAGACTCATTAGTTCTTCATTGGAAGGAGTTGCTTCTAATTCTTCAGAGGCTTTGAATGCTATATTTTGATCCTTCCTTAGAGGGGAAGAAGTTTTCTGTTCTTCTTCTTCTCTTGTCTATAGGAGCCGCTCATAGCTCTTGAGCTTGCCCAACAGAGATACAGTTGTGATCTCATTGATGCTTCTGCCTTCTTTGATAGGCCAGATTCTGGAATCCCATGACTTGGGAAAGCACATGAGTATCTTATCATTTAGCTCAGTCGGTGAGATGTCTTTGTCCAATTTTTTCAGCTCATTAACAAATATGTTGAGTCTATTATACATCTCAGCTACTTGTTCAGTTTATGCTTTCTTGAAGTTTTCATACAAAGAAAGAAGACGAGCTCTTCTATATTTTCTCTCATCTGCAGATCCAATAACCATTTGGTTTAGTGAGTCCCAAATGGCTTTTGCTGAAGTGTATTCAACAACCTTCTAGAAGATTTCATCTAACATAGTTTGGGCCAGAATGTTCATGGCTCTGGCATCCGCAATCTTAACCTTTTTTTGAGCATCATTGTAGTCTGGATGAGGAATAACCTTTAAGCCTGTTAATGTTGTTGAGTTAGTTGCCACTGGAGCTGGTGGACCTGTCAAAATGGAGTTGAAGATATCCTCATCAATAGAATTCATATACAATTTGATTCTTGCCTTCTAGAGAGCAAACTTATTCAGGTTGCATACTTGAGGCCTGGTTCTTGCAGAATCATTATTTTGTGCCATGGTTTATAAAAAAGAAAGAAGGAGAGAAGAGGATCTATCAAGGATCTTCAGGTTCAGGTGTTAGCCTATACAACCAATAGAAACAAACCTCTTATACCAATTGAAAGAGGGGGATAAATCAAATCTACTCTAGAGGGGGGGGGGGGGGGTGAATAGAGTATTAAAAACTTTTAATTAATTTTTATAGCATAATTAAAATAGGTGTTACTTATAAGTATAAGAGAATTAAAAACAAGAGCAAACACAGCACAACAGGAATAAAGAAAGATAAGCAACCAGATGACACAAGAAAATTATAGTGGTTCCCCAAATCTAGGTACATCCACTCTTCTACCACCCTGGTAGGAATCCACTTAGGTTTTTTATCAGGTGCCCTATCACTAGAAGATCTGCTTCAAGTAGATCTAGAAACCCTTCAGGCTTTTGATCAGGTGCCTAAAAACTAATAGGTTTTTGATCAGGTGCCCTATCACCAAGGAGTTCACTTTTGAAGGGAGTAATAACCATATATAAGAGAGGTTAAAGAAAATAAGTGGCAGTCTTCTCTTTCTCAAAGCAAATGAGAAGAATCCGTGGATTTGATGATGACAAAGCTCCCCCTGAGATATTGAGTAGATTCAGGAAGATGGAAGCTTTGTCCAGGGTATATGTCTTCAATAGACTGGTGTTCTTATTCTTCAGAATCTATAGAATGATGTTGATTCTTTGTCTCTGTAGATTCCTGAAGATAGAACAGAAGAAGAAGACTCAAGATAAAAATTAGTTGTTGTTCTTCTGTTTTCTGAGAGTAGAATGGAGAGTTATCAGAGCTATTGCAGACAAATGCTTGTATTTTCTGAGAGACTCTTGATTCTGAAATCTGCTTGTCTTACTATTAACCAGTCTGAATATCTCTTTTTGAGATTTAAAAACATTCCTTAAATTACTGCAGAAAACGAGGAGATAAACGGCTACAAATTCTGTCAATTAATTTTCTCACCAACTGTCTTGGCAAATAAGATAGAATAATTACTCTGTGAAATACAATTGTTAATGCTATGAGGAAACGGCTATATGCCTTGAGAATGTCAGCATTAACTATCAGAGATTATTTGACATAAATGGAATCAATGTATAAGGAAATAAATCTTCAAGACAGCTGCTGAAAATAAAAGGAATCGGACACAGAGAATGATCGTCGATTTGGGCTCGAAGATCGTCGAGCTGAGATCAACTATCTGCGATCTGAGATTTCTGAGGACAAAAGAGAAAATGTCGACCTTAGCTCGTAGATCATCGAGCACAGTTTAGAGACTAGTCTCTAAGATCGTCGATCGGAGATTTACGATCGTCGAGATGAGTTTGACGAAAGTTTAACTCATATGAAATCCACAGATTTCTTCTGAGCTTGAGATCTAAGGGAGAAATACATAGCTGGTCTTGACATGTCTTACCTAGAGAGACTAACTTAGACCTAGACCTTGACCCTGGCTATACATATGGGTCAACATCCTAAGAGTGGACCTAGCCCAAATCCAACAAGGGTTCCAACATCCATGATGTGCCATTTCAATTTCCTCATGGGGAGCCTTTAGTGCACTCACACCGATATCCTTTCTCCCTCCATTGTAAGATATCCTTGTATTCATACAAGTAGAGTTCCTATTTTTCCAATGACCATAAATGTTATCTTGGCCATACCTGTTTGATGGGAGAATTACCATATAAAAGGTTGTCTGAGGCACTACAGGATCTTTGCCTTTCCCTCTGGGATGGGCAGCTCTGGAATTCCACATGAACCCCAAACCTCTCTTTTCCTTTAGAGAAGTAAAGGAGTCAATCAGTGGCAGCACAGTTTTGGGCTTTGAGAATTCAGCCACAAACTTTCTCTCCTTTAGGAGCTTTTGTTCAAGATCCATAATGATCTTGTTATTATGTATGATGGTCCTAGTCTATATAATTAAGATATTCTTCAGTTGGATGACTTCCCTCCTCATCTGATTAAGCAAAGCTGATGAGTTAAACTATAGGGAAGCAGCTAGCTGTAGGGAGATAATCTCCTTGTCTTATTTCTTGACTAGTCTCATACTTCTTTTCAGAGCATCCAAAATGACAGCATACTTATCAATCAATTGATTGACATCTTCCTCAGATTCTGAGCCATCTTCATCACAGGATGAAGGTGCATCTGAATTGGGACTTTTAATATAATCAGATTTAGAGGAGGAGAGGGAATGAATTGGTACCACAGGTTGATTAGTCTGATCCTAGCTAGATTCACCATCTTCCATGTCCATAAGTCCATAACCACAACTAACATCTTCATCTACCTCATTATCACTATCTGAGTGTGGCAAAGAGGCCCTGATTCCTATCCTTGCAACAGGATTGTCCTCATCTTCTTCAGCAACAACAAACAACCCAATATTGGCTTCATCTCCTTCTTTAAAGTCTGAAGATGCTGAGTTTGTTTGACTCCAGCTCTTCTCATTCTTGGCAATGAAGGTCTTTTCCTTCTTTCCCTTGTGGTAGAGGTGCTTCTTCTCACTTGTCTATTTTCTCTTGACTGGGATGCTAAATGACATGCCCAAGCTTTCTACAATAATAACAAATCATTTTAGAGGAAATATGATTACTGGGTTTGGAAGCCAATTATGCCTTTATATAAGGTTTCATCAACAAGTTTACCAGTCTCATTCTTATCTAATGACACATTTGACCCCATATGAGTTTTCATTATTAAGGAACTTTCCATTCTAAATTTTCTAATTAACTTCTTATTGAACTTAGACTGAGAGATAGATAATCCATTCTCAGACTGTCTTACTTAGAGACACAAAAAGTACTTGAGTCCACCCATACTGCGCATCTCAAATTTCTCTTGCATAAGTTTAACAAATTTTTTATAGAGTCCATCATCAGTAGACCCAAAACTTATGTCATCTACATAAATTTGTACTTGGATGATCTTACCCTTGACTTACCTTAGTAATAATGTCTTATCTATCTTTGTCCTTGAGAATTTGTTCTCAATGAGAAAGGTAGATAGGGTTTCATACCATGCCATAGGGGATTGCTTCAACCCATATAAAGCCTTTCTAAGCTTAAATACGTAATCAGGAGAGTTAGTTAACAAAACCCGAGGGTTGCTCATCATATACCTCTTCTTTTATGCCACCATTTAAGAAAGCTAACTTTACATCCATTTGGTAGATCTTGAATTCTTTATGAGTAGCATATGCAAGGAATAATATTATAGCTTCCAATTTAGCTACTAGTGCAAAGGTTTGATCAAAATCAATATATTCTTCTTGTCTTTATCCCTTGGCAACTAGTCTAGCTTTGTTCTTGATTATAACACCATTCTCATCAAGATTATTCCTATAGATCCAGTTGGTTCCAATTATTTTAAGTCCTTGTGGTCTAGGAAAAAGTTTCCAAACTTTGTATCTCTTGAACTGGTTTAGTTCTTCTTGTATAGCCACAATAAAAAATGGATCTATATTGGCATCTTCAGACCTTTTAGGTTCTACCTTAGACAGGAAGCTGGAGTACATAACAATGTTGAGGCTTTTGCTCCTTGTTTAAATCCCTTGGCTAGCATTACCAATGATTTAATCTCTTATATGATCCATCAAATTCCTGACAGCTATTGGCAATCTATTCTTAGCATCTTGACCATCATTGTCTGGATTATGCTTGTCTTCATCTATGTCCTATGTACTTTGTCCTTCTTCAGGAATGCACACAACATTTTCTTCCTCTTGGGCAGTAGGAGGGTTCTTGATAGTCAGTTTAACCATCTCTAACTCCACACGTGCAGGTTTAGAGGAGCTAGGAAGCTCACTGTTAATCATTGATGATTCATCAAACACAGCATTTACAGACTCTTCTACAACTTAATTTTTCATGTTGTAGACTATATAGGATTTTCTATGGTTGTTGTACCCAACAAAGATTCCTTCATAGGATTTGGCAGTAAACTTAGATAAGTAGGACTTCCCATTATTGAGTACAAAGCACTTACTTCCAAAGATCATGAGATAGTCTAGATTTGGTTTTCTGCCATTCATAATCTCATAGGGAGTCTTCTTGTGATACTTGTTGATTGAAGATCTATTCATAACATTAGATGCAGTGTTTACTGCCTAAGCACAAAAGTATTCTAGGAGATAGGTGTCAATGAGTAGAGTCATGTCGATTTCTATGAGAGTTTAATTTTTCCTCTCAGCAATCCAATTTTGTTGGGGGTTCTTGGAGAAGAAAACTTCTGATGAATCACTTGTTCTTCACAAAACTTTGTAATGACTTCAGATTGATATTCACTACCATGGTCACTTCTGATTTTAACCATAGAACTGTCCTTTTCATTCTGAACATGCCTAACAAAGGTCATAAAGATGCCAAGTGTTTTTGACTTTTCTTTACAAAGAAAACCCAAGCAAACCTGGAATAGTCATCAACTATCACAAGTGTGTAGACTTTCCTACCTAGACTGTGAACTGGCATAGGGCCAAAAAAGTCCATATATAGGATGTACAAACACCTCTCGGAATCCTTTGCCCCAACGCTCTTAAAGGATGCTTTTGTATGCTTTCCCTTTTGGCACGCAGAACAAATTCCCTCTTTGGTGCATCTTAGATTGGATCCATTTATGACTAGTCCTTCACTGAAGAGCTTGCTAATTTTCTTGTAGTTAAAGTGAGAAAGCCTCTTGTGCCATTATACACAATATGAGAATTTCTTATTTGCTTCCAGAAAAATTGGTGAGTCTGTACTTAAACATATGAAGTTTATACAATATATATATTTTAACTCCTAGTGCCTATCAAAATGACCTCTTGGTCAATTGAGCTTTTGATCAAACATATATCTTTGTAGAAGACAATGCCATTACCAATGTCACATAGTTGACCTATGCTAATTAGATTGTGTAGCAATCCTTCCACATAAGCTACTTTTGTGATGCAGACTATGCCATTGGAGATCATACAAAAAACCTTGGTGACACCTCTATCTAAACATCCAAAGATCACCTTAGGTCTATTCTTCACAAGAGTATAATCCTTCATGTGGCTCCTTATTCCAGTCATATGTCTGAAACATCCACTGTCTAAGTAGCATATTGTCATTGCATGGGTACTTGGACTATCTTGCAAACAAAGTTTAGTTTACCTTAGTACAACAAAAGGGATTGGATCTTTGGTTCTTGTTAGCCTTAAAATGAACATGTCTACTTGTAGCACTTATGATAGGAAGACTCACCCATGCCCTTGGCACACTAGGGTTATTCCAACAGTCTATGGAAAAGTGACCCATTTTACCATAACACCAACATTCATGAATGTTGTATCTCCTCTTCTAAATAGCCCTTGTGGATTCCAAGCTATAAATTGCTGTCTGTTCAGAAGGGAGAGCATTACTTTTCTTCTTGTTTCTTTCAGCAAGAATCTTACTGAAGGAGAGTCTTCCAGTAGAAGTACTTGGCTTAATCTAAGTTTCATCAACAGTTATCTTCTTTACAGTTGACATGTTGTTAATGGCCTCAGAGATAGCCATGTCAGGCTTACTTACTTACCCTTGGTTTGTGTTTTTACTGGAAGAGCCTGAGAATGGGCCACTACATTATCCTTTAGTGTGGATGTTGGAGCACCAAATACAAATGGTCTATGATGGGAAATCAAGATTTCCTCATGGGTAGCCTTCAATACACTCAAACCCATGCCCTTTCTCCTTCCATTGTAAGATACCCTTGTACTCTTACAAGAAGGATTCTCATTCTTCTAGTGACTATACATGCTATCCTGGTCGTACCTATTAGAATGGAGGATTACCTTGTGAAAGGTGGTCTGAGGCACTACTGGGGCTTTGCCTTTCCCTTTAGAATGGACATCTCTAGAGTTACACTTGAACACCAAACATCTCTTATCCTTTTGAGAGGTAAAGGAGTCTATAAGTGGCAGTATTGTTTTGGGCTTTGAGAATTCAGCCACTAACTTTCTCTCCTTAAAGAGCTTCTCTTCAAGATACATATTAACCTTTTTCTTCTAGCTGATTGTCCCAATTTTGATGATTGAGATTGTCTTCTGTTGGCTAACTTCCCTCCTCATATGTGCCAGTAAGGGTGCTGACTCAGACTTCAGGGAGCAGCTTGTTTTAGGGAGACGAACTCCATAGATTGTATCTTGACAAGCCTTTTGCTCCCCTTCAGTGCATCCATAATTGCACCATACTTATCAATCAATTGATTGACATCATCTTAAGAATCTAAAACATCATCCTCACTGGAGGAAGGGGATGCTTCAGAGTTTGAGCTAGACTCATAGACAGAAGGAGACCTAGGGATAGAATGTACCTCATCAGGAATAGCATTATACTGATTATCTTGTGATAAAGCCATGAGACTTAATTCCTCATTCTCTTCACAATCACTATCATTAGCGGATAGTGGAGCCGTTATGCCTGATGGGGAAGCTGGTTGATCTGCCTCTTCTTCAATGGACATGAGACCAATGTAGGCCTCTTTTTCAACTGATTTTGAAGATTCAGTGTAACATCCCATTTCCGGCTAGACCCCTAGGAGTCGGTTGGTCGTGACAGAACCCTAGGAAGCCCAAAAAGTGAAATAAATCGACTGAGATTTCGGGTCACGGTTTGGTCATGCCCGTGACCGACCCGTCACGCCCGTGACCTAGGGCGTGACTCCTTCGACGATCGTCGATCTCAAGGAGACGATCGTCGGGCGCAGAATCTTCAACCCGGCCCTGTCACGCCCGTGACCCAGGAGTCACTCCCGTGACCAAGGGCGTGACCCCCTTCGACGATCGCCGAGCGAGGAATTTGCCTCATGACCATGTCACGCCGGTGACTCATGTGTCACGCCCGTGACCTAGGGCGTGACCACCCTTCGACGATCGTCGACTTTAATTCGACGATCGTCAAGCCCGTGCCTGTCACTCCCGTGACCCATATATCACGGCCGTGACCTAGGGAGTGACCACCCTTCAACGATCGTCGATCTCAGTTCGACGACCGTCGAACCCAGAATTAGCCACCCGGGCCTGTCACGCCCGTGACCTATGTGTCACGCCCGTGACCAAGGCCGAAACTTCAGCCAGACTTTAAATTTCGGTAACCGACGTCTTAATCAATTCTGATTATGGAATGAACAGCAGGAATATTTATGGGCCGTTTCAGTACCTAATTAGTTAATAAAATAAGGAAATGAGGTCCAATAGAAAACCGCCCCTTGGATCAGCCAATTCATCTTCCACCTTTTCCCCTTCCCTGCATCATAACCGAAACGTTATTAACAGAAATATTAATCGCCATGAATGTTTCAACCTTTCCCCTCCCTCCCTTATTCCCTTTAAAAGGGCTCCCTAGACTAAGAGATGGAGTTTCCACCCTTACCCGACGGATTTGGAGCTTGTATGGTGCTGTAGAAGAATTCCGGCGACGCCACCACCGCGCCATGACAGTCCGACGTCCATCTCGCCTTCAAACCGCGAATAAGGTCCTTCTCTACTCTTTCTTCTATGGACAGATCTTAGAAATCATTAGGAGAGATATCGGGCTCAAAAGAGCCGGATCGGGTGAGCGTTTCCATGTTTTCTCCAAAATTTCATGGTGGCGGGTTCGCCGGAAACCGCCTCTCCGGCGGCCGTGCCGCCGCCCGACGATTGCCCTCACCTCAACAGAGGTGGTGGTGGTGGTTGCCGGCCAGGGAGATGGCTGGATGGCCGGGAAATAGCTTTGGAAAAGATACAGTAAAATCAGTTTTCAGGGCTCTGGTTTCGGGCTGTAGAAGAAGATGAACAGTGCCATGAAATTAGATTCTATTTTAAAATAATTTCTGAATGAAAATATCTGTCACATTAAAAAATTTGGGAAAAATACCTAGAGGCTCCTAAAGGAAAAATGGTCAACATAGAAAATGTAGCCCATGAAGTCTACTTTAATTCAAAATTAATTTCACTAGATTTGGAGTCCTAGTATGACCACAACACTCTTTTTGGTGAGGTCTATCCATAGGGCTGTCTTGACCTTAGAAAAATTCCCCACTCCGATCAAGTCATCAAAATGACTTGAAATTTGGGGTGTGGCCTAATCATACCTATATCTAGGTTTTATCCAAAAATGAGAATTTTTGGAGAAGGTTTTTCTATGGTTTTTAGAAAAATTCAATAATCCTAGCTCAATTTAATTAGATGGCTAAAAGACTTCCAAACCCTCCCAAATTTTGGTGAGTGGTCCCTGGGTTTATCATAAGGTTCTGGTAATAATTTCTTCTCATTTGGAGATGTTTTAGTTAGGTTTGTGTCCAACCCTAGGTTGATCCGTATAGGATAATTTAAGATCAAACACCCCCTTGGTATTTGAGTGGCCATATCACCTCAACAGAGGCTGATATTTTGGTCACTGACTTTTTAGGGCATGACATACCCTCCAAGGGAGTTTAGAGTGGTTTGGTGTAGGGCAGCCCTGGAACCCTAGGGTAGGTACCTTAATGGGGATTTATAGGGTTGTGAAGGTCATGGGGTCAAATGACCTTGGACTGACTTGAAATTTGGTGGAGAGGACCATAGAGCTATTTAAGTCCTCTGGTGAAAATATTATGGTATTTGGAGACATTTAGCCCACCTCAAACCCTAACCCTAGTTTAGCTCACCAACATTTATTTGAATTATTAAGCTATCAACTGAACTACAAATCTAGTAAAATTTGGGTAGAGTGATGTTATGGTCCAAGTAGCCATAATATAATTTTGTGGAGATTTTTGGGCAAATTTATACAGTACTTTATTTACAACTCTAATTGTGCCCTATGTATTTGTTTTGATGATTCTGGAATTTATCTTCACTGGAATGTTATGAAATCTTGGATTAATTCATATTATAGCATGATACTCCTTATGAAATTTTCTTGGAAATTTTATCTAATTATTTTGGGTACTTTATTCTTTAATGTGCTAAATGTAATATACAGTCAAAAATACAAATAGTGCCCAATTATTGATTGGAAAATTATGAAATTTGATCAGTGGGTGTTTTAAATTACGATAGTCACCTAGTAATTTTCTCTGGAATTTTAGATGGATAAAAACAGTACCTCCTTCATTAAGTTATAAAAATTAGTATCTTACTTTAAAATAAATTCAGAGTTCAAATGATAGAGAAAAATTATGGTACTTGGTTTATGATGGTTCTAGGTCACTATATAGCTTATATAATTTTCTTGGGATTTTTGGATAAATATTTCCAGTACTTCCTTCATGATATAGTAAAAGTGGCCTAAAATGGTAAATTAGGAAATATAGGCATAAACATCTCTGGAATTTCTCAAAACTTGGAATTGCTGTTTAAATGTCTCATATGATTTTTACTGATTTTATGATGATTTATTATTGACTCATTAGTGCACTTCATGTTCATACAAGGGCATTTGGGATCTTAGAATAAATAAATTAAATGCCAAATGAAATAGGAAAATTATTATTTTCTGGATTTAGACTAATTAGGTCATGGTAGACCTTCAGTAAATATTATATGGGAATCGGAAGATAGATGGGACTACCACCCTTTGCATACCTCATAAAGCTAAGGATGGTCTGCGTTTAGTAAAAACTGCAGAAGCCAAACTAGAGTGGGTAATGAGCTTGGGGAGATGGAATTTTGGTAGATTGCTGGTTTGGATAGTGTGAGTTAAATCAAGTTCATTATTAGAAGTCAGGATGGGTAGGGTGTGAGATTGACTTGCGATAAGTAGTGTTCGGGTTCGACGGAAGACTGTCCTCCCCGAGAAGAGGAAGAGTCAAAGCCACCCTAGGAATGGCCCACTGTAATGTGAAAAGGGAATGGGTTAAGGGAACCAATCAATTATAATAAGTGCCTTGGAAAGGGAGTTTTGGGATTCACCCCATCATAGCTCCTAGTTCCGTTGCGAGCCCTTCACCGGGTAACCCTCGGGAAGTCCAAGGTTAACCTTAAATCTTAGGAATAAAATGATCAAGAGTAACCCTAATAATAGTTGTACCTCACACCTACACTTATACACTTAGGAAGAAGAAATGGCATGGAATGGGTAGAATAGGTCCGTGGTCTAAGGGCCTACCAGTAGTGATGGTGGTTGGTTTGTAATTGGGAAGTCCAGGGAGCGGGATGCTCGGGGACTTGGTATATGCTTGGTAGCCTAGAGAGCTAGAGGCTCGGTAATATGAGAACTTGTATAAATATAATTGTCATGATTGCATGTGCATAAAAGTGGTGGGTCATCGGTACTAGGCGATCGATGACATCGACAGCGGTACGTTGACTCGGCGAAAAGCCTGGTGTGTACAGCTAGCACAAGTACGTGGATACTCTAGGTTGTGTTCTTCTAGGGGCGTACGGAAGGGCTAGGCCTGGTAGTGTGGTTACCTGCCTAGGAGTGGGGGGCCCGACTCACTGTCTCCGTTTGCCACAACGGAGGTTCCTGGGGGTGAAGCTAGCCGCCCGAACAGGGGGAACTAAAGGTCTGTGCGCATAGAGTCGTGTGGGTGTGTTGCACTTGCTTGTGCATTTCATAGCATAATTGTGTGTCATAGCATAAACATGCCACCTAACGTATAAAATGGTATGGGACGTTTTATACGATAGGCCCTGCAAAACGACCCCTTGGTCTATAGGGGTAATCCCTATAAATCAATGGTTATATTTCTTGTGCTTTTTGCTACTTCTTGCTGTTTGATAACCGACACCCCAACGTATAAGTGATATGGGACACTCTATACGATGGGAGCCCTGTAAAAGATCCCTTGGCTTATGCGCTTCCGCGCATAAGTTAAGGTTATATTTCTTACTTTCTGTTTCTATCTTGTTTACTATAGAATTGCTAGCATAGGTCCGCTGTCACCTGTTTCTTGATTTAATCTCCACCATCATGTCCTTCCCTTTCTTCCTCTCCGCTTGGTACCTAGGAGCCATGGGGGAAGGGGTAGGGGATGATAGGGCTTAGTATTTATGACTAACGGTTTTCGAACCACAACATCTTAGGTGTACCATATGGATGGGTCACAGGTGTTGCAGTTTCTGACAGAGTTGACCCTGCGACCGTGTTACCATTTTCACCAGCCGGGACATACACGGGTTAAATGCCCCTTGATGGGTGGGATCCCACTAGCTCAGCAGCCAGGTGGCCGAAGACGTAGACGTAGACGTGGATTACGAGGCGGTGACGGCAGGCCAAAAAGGAAGAAGCGCCCAGAGATGCAGTACTAGCAGAGTAAGGAGTCGGTGGAGATGAGCCAGTCTAGCTTGGGTGCTCTCGGTTCAGTGACAGTTACGGTGACGCTTTGTTTTAGTTTTGCTTCCCCGAGTGACTTGTAGTGAGGATTACATGTACTGGGCACAAGCCCACCTTTTGTACTCTGATTATTGTTATTATTATTGTGGACTCTCCCTTCGTGGAGATTTATACATACATGTGGTTATGTGGACTTGCTTTTACTTCATTATGCTACTATTCTGCGATCGAAAAGGGCCGGCAGAATTGGCGTTTTATAGTGGCGGCCTTCCCGTGAGTCGGTGCCACCGCAAAGCGGCAGTTCTGGGCTAAGACCCCAGTGTTTAAAAAGAAAAAAAAGGGGGGGGGTCTTACATTCAGAATCACCGTCTGATAGATAGACTTTATTCTTAGCTAAGAAGCTCTTCTCAGTCTTCTTATCTCTGTGATGTTTTTTGCCTTCAGACTTTATCTGCTCCTTCCTCTTAACTAAACAGTCATCAATGACATATCCACTCCTATTGCAACAATAACAAACAACATTATACTTCACATATTTGTTATTTTATGCATCATACTTTTCCCTAGAGGGGTCATTTCTTGATTTGTCTTTGCTGGAGTAGGGCTTCTTTGAGGTGGAGCTAGAAGAGCCTTTGTTCTTTTATTTTCTCCTCCTAGTCAGCATCTTCTTTAATAGATTGGAGAACAGTGTTAGTTCACCATCTAACAACTCGTTTTCAGAGGAGCTAGGATCTGAGCATTCTTACTCAGTAAATATCCTTAGAGGAGAAGAGCCTTTTCCATGCTTCTTCTTGTGGCTTCCACTCTGAAGGCCACAGTCTTCTCCTTGTTGTGAGATCTGCCAGCATCATCTTCAGCCTTCTTGGAGTTTAGCTTCATCTCATGGGAACGCAGCTTCCCAAAAAAGTTCTGGGGAAATGTTTTTGCCAGGTTGCCAACTTCTTCTATGACACAAATCTTGATGTCTCATTCCTTATTTAGGGACCTCAAAAACTTGCCATTCAGCTCATAGTTAGTGAATTATTTGCCATAGGTGATTATATTGTTCACTATCAAGAAGAACTTCTCATAGCATTCAACTATGGAATCTTTCCTGCCTTGTTTGAAGGCTTTATATTGTTAATTTAGGAGGGATTTCCTGTCATCCCTCACCTCCTATGTCGCATCCATGTAAACAATAAGTGAATCACAAATCTCTTTAGTTATCTTACAGCGGACCAAGTTCAGGAAGGTGGAGTCATCTATGGCACTAACAATGATGTTTTGTGCCCTCTCATCTATAGTGACCAAGATGACTTCATCCTTAGTCATTTCAGTGTACTTGGGAGTCTGGACATTTGCATCTAGGAAAGAGACATTAATGGTTATGAACACTCCCTCTTAGACTGTAATGAAAATCCTAGGGTCTGAAACTTCCATGAATAGCCTGACCCTCTTTTTAGAAATCACAAAGTTTTCATTTTGGTAGATAGGCAGCTTCATTGAGCTCAAATCCCTATGGTTCTCACCTGAACTAATGGAGATAATCTTTAGCTACTCATGGAGGTCTGTTCAGACTATTAAGTCCTTTTTGAACAACCTCTCTCTGATACTACTTGAAAGTTCTTATTTCAAAAGTAGCTAAACATGTAGAGGGGGGGGGGGAGAATACATTTTTAAGTATTTTATGACTACCTTTTGGTTTTGGTGAGTTGTGTGATTGACTTTATGTTTGCTTTCCATAATTAACACTAGCACACCATTATTCATAGTGGCTCCCCATGTTATGGGTACATCCACTTTCCCTCCAACCTTTTTAACAGTGTGTTAGACAAGACAATCTTCTCCAAATCTTGGCTCAAAGAGCTTACAACACAGATCCCTTAGGATCTCTCAGAATTCCTCCAATTCCTACCTCTGGCCAAAGCCCTACAACTCGAAGATAATATCTCCTACACCTCAGTGATCCTTCAGATAACTTACCTCAGACTTAATAAAAAGTCCTACAACTCAGGCTAGGAGGGTGCCCTACACTCAGAGAGTATAACTCTCCTACCTCTAGCACACAGGCCCTACCTAAGATTCACAACTAAATCCTACCTCTCAGCTTTTATATTTTAGGCTTATAGCTCAGATCAAGATTGATCATACAGAATGAGTATGTTTGGTGTTGATGATTGACTCCAGAGTAAGTGTCCTCTGAGCTTGCCTTTTAAACTGAGTAAATTCAACCCAACCTTTTTCACAACACCAAGTATTAGATCTTCAGTAAGTTTTACTTGTGCTGGGAAGATACCTGTAGAGCACTGCTTCATCATGCCTTGATTGTAGTAGAGTTTATAGCAGTGACCTTGAAGATGAGAAACAGCTTTAAGCTTGCTCTACTTCTTCTTCTTACTCAGAAAAAATGTTTCTAAACTTTTTGTTGAAGACAGAATGAGATTTTAGTTCTTTATTTCTTTAACAGCTAACCTTATCTGTTGTTTACAGATTTTCTTTCAGAAATTAGTTCCTCTAAAAAACATCTCCAACATTTTTACCCGAGGAATAAGATGACCGAAAAAATTATTTTAATTTCTCGGGACTCTACTTTTATATCCCATCGTCCAACGACTCTTTCTTCCATATGGACCACTAGAGTTGGTAACTGTCTGATAAGTTAAGTTTGTTTTAAAGAAGATAGATTTGGTTTTATATAATCTTTTACGTATATAAGTCTATCTTTTTTTTACTTACTTATATCTTGTGGATTAAGGCAAGAGTACCTATCGCATTGGAGTATAGTATTTTGTAGAAAATATCAAGGTCGTATTTTTCCTGGGATTGGTGTTAATTATTCTACTTTTTAGAATGGACTATTATTTTATCGAACAAATGGATTGGAGTTTATATTTAAAAACAAAAGATAGAAAAATATATATATATGTGATTTTATTAAGATAGGGACTTGGAAGGTAGTCCTTGATTTCAGAATTACTTTGAGAGAATATTAATTCAGCTATTAAAGAACAACTTTATCTTTTTATTACCTAACTTAACGAGAGGGTCCCTTTGGTAGCATCACTGACTCGAAAGTACGGCCGGGGAGGCTTGCATTTAAAACGGGTTAACGTAAACGTAGTGTCTCTTCACCTAGTATATGATCAATTAACAAAAAACCCTAGTTAGGATAACAAGAAAGTAGAGTTGAAATAGTTGAAAATAATATCCAGCCCAGAGCTCATCTTGACCAAGTGCTAAGGGTTCTTAGCCTCTTCTCAAGATGGGGGCGGTATAAAGTACAAAAAATAATATCTACCTATCTATCTCAATCAAGGATTTAAGCTTTCGCTTCACCTTTGTTTTTGGGATAGGGTAGTAAAATTTTGCAAAGCTTCCGCACTATCTTAATTCAGGTCATAGGCTTTCGCCTCGCCCTTCATTCGGGATAGTATGAAATATTAAGGTTTTGAAAATAATTTTGAAAGCAGTTTCACGCTATCTTAATCCAGGACATAAGAAGAGCTTCGCCTTTCATTCGGGATAGTATGAAAAAAAGGAAAGTAACAACTTAAAATAAAGCAGTAAAGTACTCAGAATTAAAATTTAAAGAGTCTATTTTATAAAGTCCGAAAAATTATTACAACTTTCTAAAAAGCTGAAAAGAAAGCTAAAATATTACAACTTACAAAACTTTGAATACTTGAAAGCTACTACCAGTTTCTTGTCAGAGAGCTGGGGAGTTCTAACAGTTCTTAAGGAAGCTGCTGGTGTTCGAATAATTCCACTCAGCCCTGCCCTCCTATTTATAGAAAAAAAATTTCAAGTGACACAGCCCCTGAAACGGGCGTGTCGGTTAGGGCAAGACAGGGTCACAAGCGTAACTTCCAGCATGTTGGGATAGGTGTCGAGCTGGTTGGAACTTCGAATAGAATTTGAGCGGGTCACGGGCATGACTGATGAAGTCACGGGCGTGTCAGGCAGCTGATTCATCAGGCAGCACGGGGCGTTGCGACAGTGCGGCAGCTTGTTGGATTTTTGGATAGAACTTTAATAGGTCATGGGCGTGTCGCTTTTGTCACGGGCGTGTTCAGCTGTCACGGGCGTGTTCGTCAATTTCCCGATTTTCTTGGGAAAAAACAGAAACAGAAAAAAGATTAAAAAAGGCTGTCACGCCCTAGGTCACGGGCGTGACATAGGGGCGTGACCTAAGTTAAAAATACAAAAAAATCTAGAAAAACTCAGAAAATAAATCTAAAACATAAAAAATACAATATAATAAAAATAGTTTGTTTTATATAACAAAACTAAGGTTTTATTTATAAATATGCAAATTTAATACGATACAAAATTATATATTTTTATACTCAACAAATACCCCCATACTTAGATTTTGCTATTCCAGAGCAAATATAGAGTTGAGTATATTTACAAGTTATGAAATTTTCTATTTACTATCAATTTATTTCTTCAAGATAAAACAGGTATAATCATCCGGTGAATAAAGAGTTGAATGCTATCGTATATATATATCATTGATACCAGAGTTAGAATTTATAGCCATAAAAAGTTTTTGAAAACAAATAGTAAGCATATATTAAAATCAGATATAACAAAGATAGATTGGCTTTATGACTACTATATCTTGCATGAGATATCTTGAAACATTACAACCTATTAATTATGCTCTCTAGAAATTTTAAGCAAAATTAATTTAATTTTGTAGTGGTTTTAGGGGATATCAACTTGGTGGTTTTGCCCATACAGAGGCTTTGAATGTATGAGGTGGTGAATTTTATCCTCTCACCTTTTTTTTTAATATTTATGCATTGTTATAACTATTTTAGGAAAATACTTTGCAAAATAGAAAATAAAACTTGCAGAATTGAACTTTGAATTTATCCAATGCATATGTTTAGGAGCACATACTCCATTTCATATGATCTTTTAACATTTATTGGATGCCTATGTTTACGGAATTTTTTTATTCCCATGGACATAAGATCTTTTCTTTTCTAGGAGCACATACTCCTAGATGCTTGCGTGCGTAAAGAAACATGCCAAGCGAAATAGTATGTATGGGGTTGTAAAAATAAGTTTGATAAAAGATTTTGAGAGCAATGGTAATAGCTTGATATTTTCTATATTTAACAAGATTGAAGTAATGATAATTACAGTCTAAAATTGTTTGATGAACATAATATGTTTTGCTTCTATTGTATATATATGTATTTTTGATATGTTTAAAGCAGGCTTGCTAAAATAATAACTCCGATTGTAATGAAATTTTACAAGATAGGGTTTTATAAGTTTATTCCGGATATTTATATCTATCTAGTTATGAGAAGGAGCAGTAAATTTGAAAATTGAATAAATTGTATTTTTGATCAACTCAAATTTTTGGAATATATATACATAGTATGGTTTTGAAAGTTTTGACTTGTTGGGATGAGTACTAAAATAAATAATATTTTTATTGAAAACATATAAGTGAGAAAAAAAATTACAGCTAAAAGCACCCCCATACTTATGTTAGGCATAGGTATGAAGTGAAAAATATGTACAGAATATACAAAAACATAAAAGATGGAAATATACAAGAGAATTTATATTTCGAGGTTATGGAGTAGTGTTAGGGTTTCAGGTTCTTTTTGAAAAGGGTCCCCAGTAAAATATAATTTTAAACGGTGCCTGTTTACTTTGAAAGTTCTGAGTTCAGGGTTAGAAATAAGAACGGTCCCATATGGCCAAATTTGTTTAACAGTAAAGGGTCTAGTCCATCAGGATTTTAATTTTCGTGGAAATAATTTAAGGCGTGAGTTATATAGTAGGACAAGATCACCTGGTGAAAAAGATTTTGGAAATTTAATTTTCCTATCATGATAAAACTTAGATCGATCTTTATAAAATTTATTACTTTCATGTGCATTTGCACGCTATTCCTTAAGTTCATTGAGTTGAAATTTACGTTGTTCGGCGGCTAAGTTTGTATCTAAGTTAAGAAATTTTAGTGCCCAGTATGCGTGATGTTCTAATTCTACAGGTAGGTGACATGCCTTTCCATATACTAAACGATAAGGTGTACAACCGATCGCAGTTTTGAATGCTGTATGGTAGGCCCAAAGTGCATCATCTATTTTGAGGGACCAATCTTTTCGATTGGTATCTATAGTCTTTTCTAATATGCGCTTTAGTTCTCTATTGACTACCTCCACTTGGCCGCTGTTTTGGGGGTGATAATCGTAATGAGTTTATGAGTAACTCCATATTTGGCTAACACTTTAGCCATCTGGGTGTTACAAAAATGAGTACCTCGATCGCTAACTATAGCCCTAGGCGTGCCAAAACGTGAAAATAAGGTTTTCATAAATTTAACGAGGACTCTCGAGTCAGCGGTGGGTAAAGCTTGCACTTCAGCCCATCATGAAACGTAATCGACTGCTACTAAGATATAACGATTTTTAAAAGGAGGTAAAGGGACTACAAAATCTATTCCCGCAAGATCAAAAATTTCACATTCTAAGTAAAAATTTTGGGGCATTTCGTCCCGACGGGAAATGTTACCTGACCGTTGGCAGCGGTTGCAAACGCTTACCAATTTTTGAGCATCCTTGAATAAAGGAGGCCAAAAGAATCCTGCTTCAAGGGCTTTACGTGCAGTCCGGTTGGATTGATAATGTCCGCCGGTTGGTCCTTCGTGGCAGTACCATAGTACTTTTAGTCCTTCCTCTTTCGAAATACATCTTCTAATTACTTGGTCGTCATAGACTCGAAATAAATACGGGTCTTCCCAAAAGTAGTTTTTCAAGTCAGAAAAGAATTTCCTCTTTTCTTGAATTGAAAAAGCTTTTGGAAGGACTCGTGCTACAAAATAGTTAGCCAAGTCTGCGAACCAAGGAGTAGAAGAGTTTGTTACCTTTTCGAGGGCGAGGAGACTTTCTTCTGGGAATTTATCTTCGATGTCGGCTTCCACGAGTGTATCTGTTGCAGTATTCTCTAGTCGAGAAAGATGATCGGCTGCCAAATTCTCTGTGCCTTTCTTATCTCGGATCTCTAAATCAAATTCTTGTAATAAGAGAATCCAACATAATAAACGGGGTTTTACATCTGCCTTAGATAGTAAATATTTTAAAGCAGAATGATCCATAAAAACTATAACTTTTGATAGCGTTATATAAGATCTAAACTTTTCAAATGCAAATACAATCGCTAGTAGTTCCTTTTCCGTGGTCGTGTAATTGATTTGTGTGGATGTGAGAGTTTTACTTGCATAATAGATAGAATGAAAATATTTGTCTACTCGCTATCCTAAAACAGCTCCTACCATATAATCACTCGCATCACACATGATCTCAAAAGGAAAGGACCAGTCTAGGGCTACTAAAATAGGAGAGTTGATAAGTTTGTCCTTAATAATATTTAATGCTACTAAGCATTCACTATAAAATATAAATGGGGCTTATTTTTCTAATTAATGAGTTAACGGTTTTGTTATTTTAGAGAAATTTTGAATGAACCGTCTATAGAAACCTGCATGGCCTAAGAAACTTCGAATTGATTTTACATTTATTGGAGGAGGAAGTTTTTCAATTATTTCTATTTTGGCCTTATCTACCTCGATTCCCTTGGAAGAAATTTTATGACCGAGAACTAAACCTTCACGGACCATAAAATGACATTTCTCCCAGTTCAACACTAAATTCGTGTCTTCACAGCGTTGAAGAACACGAGCGAGGTTATCTAAACACGTATTGAATGAGTCTCCAAATACGAAGAAATCATCCATAAACACTTCCATAACGTCCTCTACTAACTTGCCGAAAATAGCTAGCATACATCTTTAAAATGTAGCTGGCGCATTACAAAGTCCAAACGGCATTCGCCTATAGGCGAAAGTACCAAAAGGGCAAGTGAATGTAGTTTTGTCTTGATCTTCAGGGGCTATAGGAATTTGTAAATACCCTGAATAACCATCAACAAAACAATAATATGAGTGACGCGAGAGTCGCTCTAATATTTGATCTATAAACGGTAGTGGAAAGTGATCTTTACGGGTGGCATCATTTAATTTTTGATAGTCGATGTACATCCACCAACCCATAATAGTACGTGTTAGAATTAGTTCATTATTAGCATTTGGCACTACTGTTATACCTCCCTTCTTAGGGATGACTTGTACGGGGCTAACCCATGTGCTATCTGAGATTGGATAGATAATTCCTGCGTCTAATAATTTCATTACTTCAGCTTTTACGACATCCTTCATATTAGGATTTAAATATCATTGGGGCTAGATAGATTTACAAGGGTTATCTTCCAAAAATATTTTATGCGTACAAAAAGATGGGTTAAGTCCTTGGATATCAAAAATTTGCCATGCTAATGCATGGCGATGTTGTTTTAACACTTCTATTAATTCAGACGTTTTCTTATCATTTAATTCGGTAGAAATGATAACATGGAGTTTAGATTCAGCTTCAAGAAAAATGTATTTTAAATGTGCAAGAAGTGTTTTCAGCTCGAGGGTTGGTGGTTTTTCATATGAAGTTGGAGTTTTTAGAGTTGTAGAAGTTAAGGATATAAAAAGTTCTGAAGGATCATTGATAGGCATTTCTTGTGAAAGGGGTAAGTCTGCCAAGTTCGATTCTTCTACAGTTATTGAAAATAAATCAGAATAGGGAAAACCATTTTTCTTAAAAGAGGCTTCCGCAAGATAGCAGGAATCGTCATTTTTTAAAGATATTTTCATAGAGGGATCTATATCGATGGTAACCTCATCATCTCCTACTCGTAAGAGAAGTCTACCGTTACTTACGTCTATTATTGCGCGAGAGGTTGCGAGAAAAGGACGACCGAGAATTATGGAACATCGACGTCTTCCTCTATGTCAAGTATAACAAAGTCTACCGGGAAGATAAACTTGTCTATTTTGACCAGAACATCCTCTACTATCCCTATTGGATATTTAATAGAACGATCTGCTAATTGGATGCTCATTTTAGTTGGGCTGGGGTTACCTAATCCTAGTTTATGAAAGAATGAGTAGGGCATTAAATTTATGCTAGCACCTAAATCTGCTAACACATCTTTTATTAATAGATTACCGAAGAGACATGGGATGGAAAATCGTCCCGGATCATTTAATTTTGGGGGTAATTTATGTAATAAAACGGCTGAACATTCAGCATTAAGGAAAACTCTCGAAATATCTTCGAGTTTCTTTTTATTTGAAAATAATGCTTTTAAATATTTTGCGTATTTAGGCATCTGTGCAATTGCCTCGCAGAAAGGTATATTTATTTTTATTTGTTTTAGCATTTTTAGAAAAGTTTTATATTGTTCATCTTCTCGCTCATCTTTTAATTTAGATGGATAAGATAAAAAACATGTGGGGAAGAAATTCGCGGGGGTTGAGGAGGTAGAGACGTAATAGGAAGTGGTGTAGGGAGGCTTACTTTAGCTTCTTTTTCTACCCTAACGGGTGGTGGTAGCTCCCTGCCACTTCGTAGTTTGACGGCTTGTCAACTTGGTGGGTTACTGGAATGGCCAGTATCCCGCGGATTTGGTTCCGTATTTCCTGGCAAATTACCAGGTTAGCGTTCCGATAATATTTTTGAAATTTGTCCAATTTGTGTTTCTAAGTTTTTAATTGATCCGGTCAGGTTTCGGATAGTGGATTCATTGATACTGACATATTTTGTGAATATGTCTTCTATCATGGTTGGCCTAAATTTGTGCGGTTGTGGTGGTGGTGTTTGTGGTTGTGGGGGTTGCGGTGAAAATCCACTTGGATTTGCAATCGGAGGGCGTTGAGCATTATTGGGGTTGCTCCATGAAAAATTAGGATGGTTCCTATATTCTGGATTATAAGAATTATTATTTAAGTTCATATTAGGATTATAGGAAGGTCTATAAGAGTTCTCAATATAATCAATTTCTTAAATTATATTATTATTCGGATTCCAAGTAGTTGTGGCGGAGGAAGCAGATATTCCGTCCAATTGTTTAGTTAAATTTTCTACTTGGAGTGCTAAAGTAGAAGAAGTGTCGAGCTCATAAATCCCAGCTTATTTAGGGCATGACCTTGGCACGTTCCACTAGTATGTTTTCATGGCCATTTCCTCAAAGAGGGTTTGAGCGGCCTCGGGGGTTTTGTTATTGAGCGTGCCACCAGCGGTAGCATCAATGGCATGTCTGGTTTGAATATTCAAACCATTATAAAATATTTGTACCTGGAGCCAAGTTGGCAGTGCGTGATATGGACACCGACGTAGATATTCCTTAAAACGTTCCCAAGTCTCATAAAGAGACTCAGACTCGCCTTGAACAAAGGAAGAAATATCTGCACGCAGACGTGCGGTTTTTGAAGGTGGAAAATACTTTATAAGGAATTTTTCGGACATTTCAACCCAAGTGGTAATAGATCCTCTAGGGAGAGAACCTAGCCACTGTTTGGCTTTCGTTCGTAGCGAAAAAGGAAATAAGCGAAGACGGATGGCATCATCAGGGACGCCATTTATCTTAAATGTGTCGCATATTTCTAAGAAGTTGCATAAGTGCGTGTTTGGATCTTCGTCAGGCAATCCATCGAATTGAACAGAATTTTGAATCGTTTGGATTATACTCGATTTAATCTCGAAGTTATTATTAGCAATTGGTGGACGAACGATACTAGACCCGGTGTCATCTAAATTGGGTCGTTCATAATAAGACATGGTCCTTTGGGGGACCACCTCTTGCATTTTTTGTTGCTTTGCTGCCATTTCTTGTACATGTGCGGTGCCTACGGACTCTTCCAAATTTAATACGAGCTCTTGATTTAGAGATCGGAGGCGCCTGCGAAAGGTGCGATCGATTTTACGATCAAGTTCAAGATTTAAATCAGATTGAGTTCTGCGGGTCATACACTAAAAAAGACTTTTTATAAAAAAAAAAAATAGGTAAAAAAAAACTACGTTAAACACACAAATACAAATACAAACACACGAAGATACATAAAATGAAAAATAACTAAAAACAGGTTTTCTTAAATAAAACAGGTTTTATAATAAAAAGCAGTTTTTATTATAAACTAGTTTTTTAAGAAGAAAAGTTTTATATAAAATACGTTAAAATAGTAGGTTAGGTTTTTTTGTTAGAAGTCGTTAGTGGGTAATAAACTTTTTAATAAAAAAATTAGGTTTTATAAAAACAAAGTTTTAAATTCAAGGAATTTTATGTTTGTTTTATTTTTATATAAAACTAAGGTTTTTTAAATAACAAGAAAAAGAAAAGATAAAATTAATAGAGTTCTTTTATTTTCAAATATTAACACATATAAACAAATCCCTGGCAACGGCGCCAAAAAGCTTGATAAGTTAAGTTTGTTTTAAAGAAGATAGATTTGGTTTTATATAATCTTTTACGTAAATAAGTCTATCTCTTTTTTACTTACTAATATCCTAAGGATTAAGGCAAGAGTACCTATCGCATAGGAGTATAGTATTTTGTAGAAAATATCAAGGTCGTATTTTTCCTGGGATTCGTGTTAATTATTCTACTCTTTAGAACGGACTATTATTTTATCGAACAAACAAATTGGAGTTTATATTTAAAAATAAAAGATAGAAAAATATATATAGGTGATTTTATTAAGATAGGGACTTCAGAATTACTTTGAGAGAATATTAATTCAGCTATTAAAGAACAACTTTATTTCTTTATTACCTAACTTAACGAGAAGGTCCCTTTGGTAGCATCACTGACTCGAAAGTATTACCGGGGAGGCTTGCGTTTAAAATTGGTTAACGTAAACGTAGTGTCTCTTCACCTGGTATATGATCAATTAACAAAAAACCTTAATTAGAATAACTAGAAAGTAGAGTTGAAATAGTTGAAAATAATATCCAGCCCAGAGCTCATCTTGACCAAGTGCTAAGGGTTCTTAGCCTCTTCTCAGGATAGGGCGGTATAAAGTATAGAAAATAATATCTACCTATCTATCTCAATCCAGGATTTAAGCTTTCGCTTCACCTTTGTTTTTGGAATAGGGTAGTAAAATTTTGCAGAGCTTCCGCACTATCTTAATTAAGGTCATAGGCTTTCTCCTCACCCTTCATTCGGGATAATATGAAATAATAAGGTTTTGAAAATAATTTTGAAAGCAGTTTAACGCTATCTTAATCCAGGACATAAGCAGAGCTTCGCCTTTCATTCGGGATAGTATGAAATAAAAGGAAAGAAACAACTGAAAATAAAGTAGTAAAGTACTCAGAATTAAAATTGAAAGAGTCTATTTTTTAAAGTCCGAAAAATTATTACAACTTTCTAAAAAGCTGAAAAGAAAGCTAAAATATTACAACTTACAGAACTTTATAATACTTGAAAGCTACTACCAGTTCCTTGTCAGAGAGCTAGGGAGTCCTAACAGTTCTTAAGGAAGCTGCTGGTGTTCGAATAACTCCAGTCAGCCCTGCCCTCCTATTTATAGAAAAAAATTTTTCAAATGACACGCCCCCTGACACGGGGGTGTCGGGTAGGGCGTGATAGGTCATGGGCGTGACTTCCAGCATGTTGGGACAGGTGTCGAGATGGTTAGAACTTCGAATAGAATTTGAGCGGGTCACGGGCGTGACTGATGATGTCACGGGCGTGTCAGGAAGCTGATTCATCTAGCGGCATGGGGCATGGCGACAGCGCGGAAACTTGCTGGATTTCTGGATAGAACTTAAATAGGTCACGGGCGTGTCGCTTTTGTCACGGGCGTGTTCAGCTGTCACGGGCGTGTTCGTCAATTTCCCGATTTTCCTGGGAAAAAAATAGAAACAGAAAAACAGATTAAAAAAGGCTGTCACGCCCTAGATCACGGGCGTGACCTAGGGGCATGACCTAAGTAAAAAATACAAAAAAATCTAGAAAAACTTAGAAAATAAATCTAAAACATAAAAAATACAATATAATAAAAATAGTTAGTTTTATATATCAAAACTAATGTTTTATTTATAAATATGCAAATTTAATACGATACAAAATTGTATATTTTTATACTCATCACTGTCACACCTCTTTTGCATTAAATTTTTTAATAAAAGCAAGGGACGTCTTTTGTCATCTTTAGTGCAAAGCCTGCGACATTTGAATTCTTGTTGATGTCATCATGACTTAGCGCTTCTGGACTTAGCAAATTTCAAATAATCTTCATAGGCATTGAGTGAAGCCTTGTCACGCAACGCAAAAATACTTAGCAGAATTATGCATCTTCCGGCATTTAGTGAGCCTTCATCACTCAATGCTTTGACTTGACTTTTATAGTCTAACTGTTAAGACATTGAGTGACCCTTCATCACTCAATGTTTCTTGACTTGGTTGAATTTTCTGTTTATGAAGGCATTGAGTGTAGCTTCTTCACTCAACACTTCTATCCTTAGACAGATTTCATGATGAGGCATTGAGTGGCCCGTCTTCACTCAATGCTTCCATGCTTGGATAGATTTCTTGATGAGTAGGCGTTTAGTGAACTGCCTTCACTCAATGCTTATGTTCTTGGATAGAAATCCTATTGAGTAGGCATTGAGTGAACTACCTTCACTTAATTCTTCTGTCCTTAAATAGATTTCCTGTCACCAATATTGTTTCTCTAACTACTGTATGTAGTTCTATCAACAATTTTAGGCTTCTGTCATTGAGTGAAGTGAGTTCACTCAACGCTTCTATACTTATTATATTTTCTGCCTGTCTAGAAACCTTATTTTCTTGATTGAGGTGTTGAGTGGCCATTCTTCACTCAGTGCTTCTATACTTAGATAGAATTCTGTAGAGTAGGCATCGAGTGATCTACCTTAACTCAACGCTTCTATCCTTAGATAGATTTCTGGTCAGTAACACTTAGGTTTTGACAGCTTGAGGTTCTATTAATGCTTTTTTCCTCTTGGCGTTGAGTGAACTGTCTTCACTCAATGCTTCTGGTCTTAGCCAATTTTCTACTTGTTCAACAACCTGTCTTGGGTATAACAACCATTATGATCCTGACAACCTGTCTAATCAACATAACAGAGTACAACCTACATACAATGAACTTGAACATATATTAAATACATTCATGTGCATACTATTGACTTGTGGGCATTCTTCAAAACTAGGACATTGTGTTCAGTGGACCCAACAACAACCTCAAGGGTAGGAGGTTGTACTTGCCATCCTGACTACACATTGATCATTACAAACATGGCTTTAGTAACCAACTATATTGTTTTAGTAGAAGGAGGTAGTATATGCCCCTCAACTAGTACACTTCACTCCGTCGAGCACTGGATGAGACTACCCCGCGCTGCTTCAAGTCACCTATAATTGTGAAAAACAAAATTAACCGACCAAACATATTGTAGAACTCAATTATAAGAACAAGCAGATTCCATAAACTTGTATATTTTAATTCCTATGCGGACATTCATGGATTCTTTCATGTTATAAATATAACACACTACATGTATTCACCACCTCTTAAAAGAATTTGACCATGAATTCGAATAAGGAAGACCGACACGACATTCTGATACCAAATTGTAATACCCTCATCCATCACGTAGAATGTAACAGAAGGTACGACCGGGCCCCACACTATATTCCACATACAGTCAGTGGAGTTATGCATTGAAATCGAAGCATTAACGCATCCTAACTCTAAGTTGCATTCTAGCGAAAGATTTCAAGTTAAGAAGAACCCAACACAAGGAATGTACACTAACAACACCAAAGGAATAATAATAAAATACACAAAGTTCTTTATCATTAAGGCCTTACAAACTATTCTTCTCACAAGAGTATATTACATGCTTCGGCCTACAGGCCGGTCCCACATGAAAATAATAAAACAAGCTTCGCTTGGCCTTCGAGGGCCGACATAGCTCAAAGGGGTTGTAACCCTCTACCTTCTGCTCGGCTCTCCAGCACCTGTATAGGAACAATCCACCAAGAGGTGGCAAAATAAGTCAATGGTAAGCTTTAGATGAACAAATTCTAACGACCTCACCCCTCACTCAGGGCGGCTGTTCTCCTTACCTACAGGTAAATAACATGTATATCTCATGGCATCATAACCTACAATTCAAGAACCTTTCACCACAGATGTTGGCATGAAATGCCATACGTCCCGTGCACCTATGGCACATTATTTGTGTACTGGATTCCTAGTCCCACGACCATCCTCTGTCCTAGACTTATTGTTCATCACTAAGTTTTCATAGTCAAGGCCACCATGCCTTACGAACTATCCCAAAATCAGAGGGTGTACCGAGGGGCTACCTCTTCACCAACCAGTAAGCGACGATTTTGGATTGACCTTACCCATGCTCATATCATTGACATCATACTGTCATGACATGAGTAAATCTTTTTCTTAGCCCATATATAATAAATATCATTATCCAATAATGGTCGGCACTCAAGGCCACAAAGCTAGGAAATGTAGGGCTCATAACTTCACTTGCCACCCATTATGTCCCTAGGATATGGGCTCGCAATCTCAAGTTAGCTCACTAGGAGTTATTGTTAGTGGTAGCACTACTGTGATGCGATACTGAAAGATTCACAACATCTGTTCTTCAGCTAGGCACATCAAGCCTTCACGATATCTAATGTTACGCATCCTGTCCCCAGGGCCTAGGCTTCATATCCATAACAATCAGCTCACTGGATACGACTAAGAGATATCATTAGTGGTAATATTAATGCAGCGCAGTACTAACATAACTTTGATTCTGCTTCAATCAAGGGTATTTTCCTAGAGAACACCTGTAACGTCCTGATTCGCGCTAGGCCCCTCTTGCGCGCTTTTGAGTCAGGAGAGCTGATTTAGGCTCAAAGAGTGCAGGCGATCAGGCACGCACTCATGGGGAATAGAGAAGTTGGGCCTGTGTAGGACATGGGTAGAGACACGGGCATGTCCCTACCCGTGTGCATCTACAAGAACTAAAGTGGCTCTAGGTGGTCTTAAGAATGGCGTTGAGTGCCGGTTTTGATTATGACACAGGTAGAGACACGGGCGTGACCCTACCTGTATGACGTGGCGTTGAGTAGCATGGCGTTGAGTGTCTGTTTTGAGTATGACACAGGAAGAGATACGGGTGTGCCCCTACCCGTGTGCCGTGGCCTTGAGTGGCATGGTGTTGAGTGATAAGAAAATGGTGCTGAGTGGTCTGACCCGAGAATAACACGGGTAAAGGCATAGGCGTGTCTCTACCCGTGTGCATCTATCAGGAATAAGCAAGATTGTCCTGAGCAGGACACGGGTAGAGGCACGGGCAGAACTACGACCATGTCACCTTGACACGGGTATAGACACGGGCGTGTCAGTACCCGTGTATGTACATGAAGCGGCAGTCGAACCATTGACGCTGTTTCGCCCGAGCAGGACACGGGTAAGGACACGGGCGTGTCCCTACCCGTGTCTCTTCTAAATAAAAAGGCAAAATGAAACCCTAGCCATTTTCATTTTCTTCCAAACCACATCTTCTGGAAAAAAAGTTTTGGAGGAGGGAATAACTTGCTGGAGCTAACCAAACTCCGTGAGGAATCGCCACCGCCGCCAATAAAAAGGGATGCCGACGAGAAGAATGACAAGATCCATGGTCGGAGATGGCAGAACCGCTGAAAATAAGGTGAGCTTCTTCCCTACTCCCTTGGTGCTAGATCCATAGTTATTCTTAGGCGAGACACTGACTCAAATGAGTCTTAATGTGTGAGATGAAGGTTTCTATGAGGGCCATGCTAGTACTTAAGTCTTAAGGTTTAGTCATCTTCAACCTCCCCTTCCTTCAATGTGATGATGGGGGTGGTTTCGTGAAGAGGAATGTCCTTAACAGGGTGAATAAGGGTGGAGGAACTTCTTGTTGGGATATCGGAGGATCGGCTTGAGGAGGAAGATGAACCGATGTCATTTATTCCGCTTCAAGATGCTTGCAGAAATCTGTGTTCTACACGCAGTGACCTTCTTGGCTATTTTCAGGCAAGATTTGGCCAGATCTAGGCTTCCGCCTAAATACAAAAGTCGTAGCCCTTGGAATTACCTTTCCAACTAGTGGTTACATGCCTTCGGGTGAAATCTGTAGCAACGAAAATGTCTGATCGAAGTAGAGGGCTGTCAGAATAAGCATGCAGAAATTTTATTTTGTACGCAGTAGGCTTTGGAGCTGTCGAAGTATGAGACCGGGCGGTCTAGCGGTTTGAGCCTGGTGGGTTATAGACCAGGCGGTCTGACGATTTATCTCTGGCGGCTTGGAAACCGGGCGGTCTAGCGGTCTCCTACTGCATCTCTCTTGCTTCTGGTATTGCCGAGCGGTTAGAACATTGTCTAACCGCGCGGCCTATTCCGGTCTACTATTCTAGCTGCCCGGATCTGATGTATAGCTTTAGTCCCATATTGTTAGTTTGTATTCTATCCTCTCTCCTCCATTCTATAAAAGGGAGGCCATACCTTTGTAAATGATATCTTTTTGGATAATAAAATTTCAATTATTAAAAGTTGCGGCCCTTTTTCTAGTCATTTGTTCGCTACTTTAGTCTTTTGTTCGCTACTTCTCACATGGTATGAGAGGACTCGATCTTCTCCTCCTGATTCTGTGCACCCTGTCCGCGCGGCTTGCCTCTTTTTCTCTCACGACCTGTTCTCACGGTTTCTCTTCCGCTTGCTTGCGCCCTGTCCGCGCGGCTTGCCCCTTCCTCTCGCGACCTGTTCTCGCGGTTTGTCTCTTCCGCCTGCTTGCGCCCTATCCGCGTGCCCGTCTTTTCCTGCCTTTCAGTCGCAGCGACCTGTATCTTTGCTTGCCGCGACCTGCTGCCTTTTTCCTTGTTCGTTCATCCCTTCTGTTCACGCGGTCTATCTTCTAGCCGAACGACTTCTTTCCCTGCTTGGATCTGCGGCTTGGTCGTGGCTTCTCTGGCCGCTGGTGTTTGTCATCGTGACCGCTATAGCTCTTCTTCTTCCTATCCGTACGGCTTGTATTCTAACCACGCGACTTCTCACAGATTTCTCCTATGGCCCTTTCTGAAACCTCCACTACCACTACTCCCATCGCCACTCCGAGGCCACTTCCTACTCCCTCTGGCAACCTTGACACTGTTTCTAAACTTATTGGCTCCAACTATCCGGAATGGAGCGTTTCTTTCACCTTTCTTCTTTGCTCTCAGCGCAAACGTCATCACCTCACTGATGACCCTCCTCCTCTAGACTCTACTGAATTTGATGACTGGGATGCCAGTGATGCGCTTGTCCGAACGTGGTTGGCTAACAGCCTCTCCGATGAATGTCTTCCTATCATACGCCATAATGAGACAGTCATGCCTACGTGGCTTCACCTTGCTACTCTCTACTCGAAGGGGGCCCAGACATCCCGCATTTATACTCTCTATGTGGATCTCTTCGCTCGCCCTTCTATGTCTGCTGCTGCGGCTTATCAGCAAGTTCAGGCTCTTGGCGCTGAAATCCTCCAGAATCGCCCTTTCTCCGCGGACTTGGCCGAGCAGCACAAAAACTTCCAGGAACTCCTGGCCTGCTACTGACGCAGATGCAGGTACCTCGCTAATGACGAGCGTCATCTCCTCGATATCGCTCACACTCTAATGATGCAGATGCAGGTACCTCTCTCCTACTGGGGCTATGTTATTCTTCTTGCCTGCTATCTCATCAATCGCATTCCCTCTTCGGTTCTTCACGGCAAGACCCCCTTCTCCATTCTCTACCCGGGCAAGGAACCCTTTCCTCTTCCTCTCTGTATCTTTGGGTGTACGGCTTTTGTGCATGCTCCATCTGCTACCTGTGACAAGCTTTCCCCCTGTTCCATAAAATGTGTCTTTTTGGGATACTCGACAACTCAAAAAGGCTATTATTGCTTTGACCCCGTTCTACGCAAATAGTTTGTTTCTGCGGACGTCACCTTCTTCGAAAATGCATCCTACTTTTCTTCTCCATCCCCGCTTCCTCCTGCTGTCTCTGACTCTCCACCATCTCTTTGTGATCCTTCAATGCATATCGACGTCTCCCCTCCTATATCATCTCCTCCTCCATCTCCTCCTCTCCTTATTATCTCCCCTCCTTCTTCTCCGCATCCGTCTCTCTAGTCCCGGGCCAGCTTTCTCCGCCACGGACGCTCTAGTCCCTGAGGCACAAGATGACCTGGATCTTCCCATTGCCCTTCGCAAAGGGGTGCGGGCGTGTACCCAACACCCGCTTATAGCTGTTGTTTCCTATGATCGGCTTACTCCCTCTCGCAGGTGCTTTGCTTTGGCTATCTCGGCTACTACAACTCCCCGCACTTACCAGGAGGCTCTTGTTATTCCTCATTGGAAATCTACCATGGATGAGGAAATTGCCACTCTTACTGAAAGGGGTACCTGGACCCTTATTCCTCCACCGGTAGGTACTGATGTGGTTGGCTGCCGCTGGGTGTTCGTTGTGAAGTTTTGCCCAAACAGCATTGTGGATCATTACAAAGCCCGACTGGTGGCCAAAGTATTTACTCAGACTTATGGAGTTAACTATTTTGATA
The DNA here is from genome assembly GCA_039513925.1 of Platanthera zijinensis. Lineage (NCBI taxonomy): Eukaryota > Viridiplantae > Streptophyta > Magnoliopsida > Asparagales > Orchidaceae > Platanthera > Platanthera zijinensis. The sequence goes on along the minus strand of CM077090.1, from coordinate 80,430,947 downwards.
CTTTCTCCCCGGTTGCTCGCCTCAGCACCATCTGGGTTCTTCTTTCTGTGGCTGTCAACAGGGAGTGGGCTATTTCCCAGGTTGATGTCAAGAATGCTTTTCTGTATGGGGATCTTCAGGAGGACGTCTATATCGAGCAACCTCCTGGGTATGTTGCTCAGGGGGAGACACGAGTATGCCAGTTGAAGAAGGCCATCTACGGCCTAAAACAGAGCCCTCGGGCATGGTTCGATAAGTTTAGTGGCATTGTGGCTGCCATTGGCTTTACAAGAAGTTCAGCCGATCACTCATTGTTTATTCGCAAAACCATATCGGGCCTTGTGGTTTTGGCAGTGTATGTGGATGATATTCTTCTTACCGGCAATGACCAGGCTGGGGTGGACTTGACAAAGAAACACCTCCATCAACACCTAGTCATGAAGGATATGGGCTCCCCAAAATATTTTTTGGGGATAGAAATCTCTCGGAAGCCCGACTCGTTGGTTCTCTCCCAACGGAAGTATGCTCCTGATGTTCTACAAGAGGCAGGATTGACCGGTGCCAAACCGGCTTGGTATCCCATGGCCACTAGAGAGGACAAAACATGGACAGATGACTCACCTCTTATATCCGATGCCACGAGGTATAGACGTCTGGTGGGCAAACTCATTTATCTCACGGTGACCAGACCCGACATCGCCTATGCTGTAGGCAAGGTCAGTCAGTTCATGCAAACTCCTAGGGAGTGTCATCTTCAGTCTGCCTTGAAGATACTAGAGTAAGTCAAAGCAGCACCAGGAAAAGGGCTACTCTTTCAGAAGCATGGTCATCTGAGAGTTGAAGCCTACTCAGACTCAAGCTATGCGGATGATAAAGGTGACCGTAAATCTACATCGGGTTTTTGCACATTTGCTAGAGGTAATCTTGTGAGCTGGAAGAGCAAGAAGCAGTCTGTTGTCTCAAGGTCCAGTGCAGAAGCCGAATACTGGAGTATGGCGTCAACCACGTGTAAGTTAAAATGGATACGGGCTCTCATGGTTGACCTAGGAGAGGTCTACGCCTATCCTCTGCCTATGTTCTGTGACAACAAGGCCGCTATATACATATCCAAAAATCCGGTCTTCCATAAGAGAACGAAAGATATAGAGGTCGACTGCCATTTCATCCGAGAAGAGGTCTTGAAGAGACAGATTTGCACTTTGTTCGTCACCTCCGACAAAGAGTTGGCAGATATCTTCACCAAGACGGTTTCTATTTCCTTCTTCCATATCAGTAACAACCTGGGCATGATTGATATCTATGCTCCAGCTTGAGGGGGAGTGTTGAAGTATGAGACCGGGCGGTCTGGCGGTTTGAGCCTAGCGGGTTGTAGAACGGGCGGTCTGACGGTTTATCTCCGGTGGCTTGGAGACCGGGCGGTCTAGCGGTCTCCTACCGCATCTCTCTCTTGCTTCTGGTATTGCCGAGCGGTTAGAACATTGTCTAACCACGCGGCCTGTTCCGGTCTGTTGTTCTTGCCGCCCGGATATGATGTATAGCTTTAGTCCCACATTGTTAGTTTGTATTCTATCCTCTCTCCTCCATTGTATAAAAGGGAGGCCATACCTTTGTAAATGATATCTTTTTGGATAATAAAATTTCAATTATTCAAAGTTGCGGCTTGTTTTCTAGTCGTTTGTTCGCTACTTTAGTCTCTAGTTCGCTACTTCTCACAGGAGCCTATTTCATGTGGGATACAATCTGAGCTGGGTTGCAGACTGAACATAAAAGTTGTAGCCCATGGAAAGAACTTTCCATCGAGGAGCTGCACGCACTCACCGGATTCCTATAGCCACGGGAATGTCCGGTTGAAGTTGCTGTCAAGCAGGTATTCCGCACCTGAAATTCTTGTGTAAGTGTAAAGTTGGGTTTGGACTCGGAAGAGATTTTGTAACAATCTGACGTTAAGTTGTAAGCGATTCATAATATGCCTAATTGGGATAATTCAATGCATGATGAAATTATTGGATAGACCCCACGTAAACAAATTGTGAAATGGTATGTGGTTGAACGAAACGACTTGGTGGGGGTTAGTGAACGAAGGGTAATTATAATAAGATTTACTAGAGTTTGGGTAATTGTTCGGTATGTGTTGTTATGAATATATGATGTGTTAGATAAATGGTTAACTCATGTGCACACAAATGATTGTTTTTGGTGAAGGATTTATAAGTGGTGATGTTAATGTTATGTGACCATAGCATTAGACGTAATCATGGTCTTGAGGCTTGTCATATAAGGGAGTCTAAGATGGTCCGTTGTACAAAGTGGTTCGCCACCTGTGTTTGCGGTAAACCCTTGAGGTGCCATGAGCACCGGATTTTGAAAGGGGTTAGTATGGATATCTGATCGCACTGGTTAGTAACGTTTGGAAGTGTCATGAATGGACGGTTGGGCTTGGTCCTCAGTGTTCATGTCCCGAGGCTCCTTCCGTGCCAAGTGGTCGGTTGGTCTTGGTCCTTGTGCTCGTTTACAAGAGTCCTTCCATACCATGATGTGGTTGTCATGCATGTGGTGTGAGTCGACACATGGTGTTGTAATCCCGGGTTAAGGATAGTGTGGCAGGTCTACGGGCTCGCCAATCATCACACCGATGGGAGTTAACAGCTAGACCTTTGGCTGTTGGGCTTGGTCCTCAGTGTTCACGTCCCAAGGCTCCTTTCTTGCCAAGTGAACGGTTGGGCTTGGTCCACGTGCTCATTTCCGAGACTCCTTACATTTCACACCTTAGGCCAGTTTGGGTCTAGGATCTCGGTGCACATCTACCCGAGACACCCGCTGAGCCATAGTATGCGTGTGAGCTCCGCCTTTATGTTCTTAGTGTTGAGGCATATGGAGGCCTAGGCCAGGTAGTATGGAGACTAGCCTAGTAGTGGAAATGCCCGCTCCACTGTCACTGTCTTTCCACGATGGATGATGCCTGAGAGGTTAGCTACCTGGTCGAAAAGTGGGAACTGCGAGTCTTTTTCGACATAGCAATTCCCTGTGCGTGTCATAGGGGAGTCATTGCATTGCATACATACCATTACACCTCATTACATACACAAGATCCTCATCGTATAAGTTTGTATGGGCACTCCTATACGATGAGTTACTTACTGCTGAATGACCCTCAACCTATATGTTTGTATGGGCATTCATATAAGTTGAGTTACTTTCTATTATAGCTGTACACTCTTATGCTACTGTAGATGGTAGAATTGCTAGATTAAGATGCTGCTCATTTATTACACTGCTTTATATACATAATTATATTCAGTCTATACAACCTGCTTGTACCTATGTTTCATTTATATTGTACCATGTTCCTTTCTTAGCCCGGTGCTGAGGAGTTGCTGGGGGAGCGGATGTGATGCCACTTAGACTTTATGACTAATAGTTACTACGTCTTCCTTTTTAGGAGAAAACCCCGCAGGTGGAGCAGCAGGTTATGCAACTGGACAGCCAGGAAAGGACGACAAGGCCTAAGGGGATGGTACCGTCGCTAACGCCGGTTACAGATGTGAGTGTGAGAGGTTTTGTTGTAGCCCTTTTGGGCAAACTACTATTTACGTACTCTGATATTAGAAGCTTGTTGTAGCTTCTTTATTTATGATATTATGGACTATATGCTTTGTGTGGATTTGACTTCTGTGTTATATTTTGGTTGGGTTTGCAATGTGTGATATTTGTTGTGGCCGACAGAATAGGCATCTTGTGGTACAGGCTAGCCCGAGTGTAAGTGCAACCGCGAGCCAGCTGTTCTGGGAATAAGACACCTCTCGTGCCATGTTTTGTGTTCCGGGAGGGGGTCTTACAACACCTCTAGTACTTTTTGCAGCAACCTGCAATAACCCAGACTCCGAAATCTACATGTTTAACTATGGAGTTTCCTCCGACATGTAAATCAATCATCACAAATCCATACCAACCTATATGGATTGTCTTCACAAAAATTGCTTACTTCATACTACGATTCCAGATTCTCTATGAATGTTTCAAACTGGGGATATCATTGATAAACTCATTCAAAATCTCTCGTTCTTATCCAATTGGTAACGGTTTCTATGTACATGCAAAATAAGGACTTCACTTGTGCAAGAAGGAAGGTCGTTATCCCAATAGATCGCCTAGGATCCATGAACAAGAATTTTGTTTGGATGGAAAGGATATTCTTGACTTTCTATTTGTGGATCTAACCACAGATCGCAAATCCAACCGTAGGTACTCCTTCAGCAGCTTTCTAAAGGTCTTCCTCCAACCCTCTTTCTCCTTTCTTATTTTCTTCCAAGGTTTAAGAGATGTTTGAAGAGAGAGAGTGAGAGAAAGAGAAATGAGTTTCTTTCCACCACTCCTCTAACTAAGTGGACACGTGATTAAACCCAACCACAAGGTCATTTCATCAAAAGGAATGAAGTGTTCCGATTTCCGCCGCACAACTTAAATTAATGTTATCTTTGGGAGATATCCACTATCACTACCCGATAGCTCCAGCATTTGCCACTTGAACCAATCAGCGTCACTCAATGAGTGATTTTTTACCTACAACATGTGCATGACTATCATGTGCCATGTTATCTCCTGTTAATATCGAGCTAATGCCAGCGATAGCTCCAAAATTAAACTTTTAATTGTTTTCATTATAGGAAACCTCGGGTGTTACAGAGATCATACATAGTAAATGATTTTTAAAATAAATTACAAAAATTACTCATAATGTTACATTGAAGCTTTGAGTCTTTCTGAGCTTTCCTGAGAGAAATCTTTCTTCTCGGCACCTAAACAGAATTGATTTGATCTTTGTAGCAAGTTGAGAGATGAATGGTTTGAATTAAGAGATGGCTTGATCTTCTTCTTCTTCTTCTACAGGAGTAAGATAAGCTTCCTCTTTTTTTAATGTGTGTGCAAACTTACAGCACAAGGATCATAGAGTTCTTCTTTGTTAGCTTATTGCGGCTATCTTTTTTCTTGATGGTGGTTATAAGATGTTAGGATTTCTTACTTTGAGAGTTATACTTTAAAGAGCCCCTCTCTTTGACTTTTATATGTACGACTTATCAAACGGTTGAAAAAACTTCTGAGAATAAGTCAAAACATCTTTCATAAATCATTGATATGACATTTGCTTTCGACGCCACACAGATTTCAAATTCTGCCATTTTGGATAACAAGATGGTAAACTATCATTGTGCAGTCTTCTAACAAAAAAAAATCATTTTCTTCTCTTTACTCATCAAACTGGCAGCATTTTGATCTTTATACCCATCAAGATAATATTAACCAGAACTTCACAAGTTAGTACATAGACAAATTCTATGTTATACTTGTTGGATCTTGCATTTCACACTCCTTGGTTTGAAAAAAACAAATCCTGAATATATTTGATCATAGTGTATTTATGGTATATATGTAGATATAACAGGAAAAATACACTGATGATTTTGTTTTGAAGAGGATCAATAGTTCTTCAAAGAAATCGATATCGCTGGCGATAACTCACTATCACTAAGTGATAGTGTGATGACGTCAGCATAACGATGGCCATGACCCACACATTCTAGAAATGATACACATCGTCTATGGTATTTCCAAGCAATATTGGATATCTTCGCAGCCCACATCTATAAAAAAATCTTCAACTTCTAGGCATGGTTATAGTAGGGTTGGACACGCGATAGCTAGAGGACATATCACAGGCGATATCTACCTATCACTGGGCGATAGCTCGATTTCTATATAATAACTAGATTTCAAGAAATTTTTGTTACACGCGTCCTAAAGCTTTTTTTTACGTGAATTCCCACCCATTGAAATCTAAAACCCAGAAAAACTCCCAAGTACACAAGAAAGTTAAAGGGTGAAGATAAGACTATTTGTGTACTTCAACTCCAGTGATCTAAGGCTTAACCAAATTCTGTATTTCTTATGACCAGAGGGATTTTTTAATTTTAAATTTAAATTTTGTATTATTTTCATTATTTTTTGTAAATTGTTGAGAATTCACCTCCTTGTGAGTGATGACTAGGCCCATGTGCAGTTTAGGGGAATTCACCACCTTGTGCGCAGCAATTAGGTCATGGAGAGATCTAGGGGAGGCTAGAGGCTGTATTTAGGGAGAGATATGCAATAGTCGATCGGTCCTTGGGAGAAGGACCATCAAATTTTATTAAAAGATTTTCATCACTAGTAGCCTCAATATCAAGCTCTATTGAAATAAGTGATTTTATCACATATGAAATAAAAAAATATCTTTTCATTATTCTTGAATTTCTAAGTGTTTATTAAATATTTTTAGTTCAGAGGAAATTTCATTAAGTCTCTTTACTATTTTGCCTATGTTCTAAGTTTGCTACAAAATTTTTAAATAGACCTTATTCGATCCAACATTTAGTATCAGAGCTAGGTTACTCAAAAATAGTTTTAGCACCGGGAGTAATGATGCACTATGATCATGCATTTTCTGAAGGGAAAGGAATTAGTTGACCTCCCTTATTCACAAGCACTAATTATAACTATTGAAAAACTCAAATGTTATGTTTTCTATTAGTGTTAGATTTGGAAGTTTGGGGAATGGTAGAACAATGCTACACTCCACCTACAATGGTTATTGGAAGTGTCACTATGGAAAAACTAAAAGAAAAATGGGATGAATTAGACATGCTAATGTGCAAAGATAACGCTAAGGCTATGAATGCTTTATTTTGTGCGTTAGATAGAAGTGACTCTAATAGGGTTTACGCTTGTGAAACTTCTTATGATATTTAGAATTTACTTGAAGTCACTCTTGAAGGTAATTTGCAAGTGAAAGATTCGAAGTTATTTCAACTGGAGTCAGAATTTGAAAAGTTCAGAATGAAAGTTGATAGGGATGATGATTCTAAATATATCCGGGGAGCCAGCCTTGAACATAAATGGGTTATTTGTTGTTTGGGAATAAATTAGGATCCGGATGAAGCTTGGCCTGCGCTTACATCTTAAAGTGATAAGGTGGAGTGAGAAATGGGCGGGTGGAAACAGACCTGGGATTTGCGGTTCGGTTCTATAGGCCCTAAAGTGGAACTGGTCGTTGGCATAGTCGGGAGTCTTGGACTGCGGCCGGAAAGGCTCAAAAATGCTCACAATGTTTTACCATCCTGAGGATGGTGGTGAAGCCACGAAATTTATCGGATTCACCGAGAATGTGCCCTGAGTGCACGGGGTGTTTGGCCGAGCGAGCATACACCTATGGCGAATTATACTTATGCAATTAATTGTTTAGCTGGGCTAATGAAATACAGGGAAGAAACACCGCCATCCCGAGTAACGGGCGGGGTCGTTATATTTTGTGCAGCCTTAGCTAACAATTGCTTTGTTGCCACTGTACGGTGGAATGTTGCTTGCAGGTGCTGCATTACCAAGCGCCAAATAGCGGGCTGAAGCCCAAGTTTCTGAGCTGGCCCTCGAAGGCCAAAGCAAACTGTTGTTTTACTTTTGTCATGTGTGGCCAGCCTGTGAGCCGATGTATGTAAAACATTATATTGTCAAGTGAACATTTGTAATATAATTAGTTAGAAATCATACCATCTAAAGACTATTCAAATTGAGAGCCTCATTTTGAATCTCAAAACTCATGAGGCGGAGTTAAAGATTTAGCAACAAGAGTACAACTTATAGCCAAAAAAAAGGCGTTGGGATTGAAGTTCGAAAAGGAAGAAGAAATTTAATGTAATGAGGATGAAGAAGAATATGAGGAGAGACTTTTTGTGAAGAAGTTTAAAAGGTTTATGAGAAATCTGGATAGGAGAAATTTGTTCAAGAAATACTTTAGTAAGGAGTCTAGATTTAAGAATGGAAAAGGAAAAATTGATGTTGAAGATGATGAGGAACGTCCCCCATCAGAGTATTACAATTGTAGAAAGGTAAGACTCATTTGAATTAAGTGCCCAATGTTTCTAAAAGTGCAAAAATAAAAGAGGCACAAAAAGTGGGATAAGAAAAAGGTGTTGAAAGAAGAGATGTGGGATGATTCCTCATCTGAGGTTTCAAGTGGATCGAGTGCTGACAATGATGAGGACGCAAATATGTGCTTAATGGGAAAGAGCAACTCGCTATCTGATGATGAATGCAGTGTCCAAATCGACACCGAGGTAACTCCTCTTACTTATGATGAATTATATACTAAATTTCTACAAACTTGTAAATTTTTTGATAAAAGTTTAAAAGATATTGAATTGTTGAATTATGAAAATAATGTTTTAATAAAAGAAAACATAAAATTAACTACTAAATTAAAAGTGCTAGGGAATAAGAAGATGACTTGTCAAGAGTGTGATCACTCTTTGATAAGGGTTTAAGATTTAGAAGAAGCTCTTGCTAAGTCCCAATCCAATACTGAAAATCTTACTAAGAAAAAGAGGACTTAGAAAGATCTCTCAAATCTTCTTGTTCTCAAGTAAAAGAAAGAAAAAAGGCCTTTACAAGCCGGTGTGTCATGCTTGTTACTGAAAATACTGCTTTGAAAGCCCGGATCCATGACCTGAATATTACAATTTAAAAGTTTTGAAATTTGCTATAAATCACTCAATATGATTTTAGCCAATCAGTGCCATAGATCTGTAAAGTATGGGATGGTTTATGTCATTGGAAGCTATCGCCCGACGATATGTGCTATCGCTGGCGATAACAAAATTTCGTGGAAAATGAATTTTAAAAATCAAAAATATTAATTCTACTATAAACTCACCTTCTAGTAACAGTCCATGACAAAGTTTGAAAAAGTATTCATCTCCTTTTATTATGTGTGCCAAATGTAATAGGTTTGGATACAACACTGACTCTTGTATGAAAAAAGGTTATAGTTTATTTAAATAAGTTTGGTGCCTAAAGTTTCTACATATACTATAGGAGGAACCACTTGGATAGCCAGATATTTTTTCCCATCTCCTTTCTAGGTGTGTTTACAGGCTAAGGACAAAGATTATGTGTGGTACTTAGACTCAGAATGTTCAAAGTACATGACTGGGAATAAATCGAAGTTCTTTAGCCTAAAAATGAAGAAAGGAGGAGTAGTGACCTTTAGCAATAACGGAAAAAGAAGGACCATGGGCATCGATGCAGTGGGTAACGAATCCTTTACTATTTCTAATGTCTTATTTGTAGATGGTTTGATACATAACTTAATTTCTATATTTCAATTATGTGATAAAAGTCTACAAGTTTTATTTGAGTCATCTACAAATTTATGCAAAAATTTACTCAAAATCACATGAAATTGTTCTTATTGCATCTAGATTTCACAATGTTTATATGATAGAATTTCATGATCTTTCACATTCTATATTAAAATATTTTTTTTCTAAAAATGAAGAATTAGAATTTTGGCATAGGCGTCTTGGTCATTCTAGTGTTAAACTAGTTATAAAACAATCAAAAATTAAGTTAATAAATGGTTTACCCTTATTACATGGAAAATTATCATCGTTATATACGACATATCATAAAAGAAAATTTTCAAAATCTTCATTTAAAAGTAAAAAATGCCATTTCTATCACTAGATCTCTTTAATTAATTTATTTAGATTTATTTGGACCAGTTACTACACAAAGTTTTGGTGGTAGAAAATATACTTTTGTTTTAATAGATGATTACTCAAGATTTTGCTGGACTATATTTCTAACTTCTAAAATCTGATGCATTCTTTGAATTTACCAAATTATGCATTTGTATTCAAAATGAACTTGTTTTAAAAATTAAATGCATATACTAGGATCATAGAGGTGAGTTTGAAAATTATAGGTTTTTTTTTCATTTTATACCGAGTTAGGAATAAAATATGAATTTTCTGCTACTCACACACTACATCAAAATGGTGTAGTATAGAGTAAAAATAGGACTCTTCGAAAACTAGCTCGTACTATACTTTATGAATATATGTCACCTAGATCTTTTTGGGCTAAAACTATCAGTACAACATGCTATGTTATTAATCATATTATGCCTTATCCATTTTTAAAAACAAACTCCTTGTGAAATTTATTTAAAAAAAAACAAATGTATCATATTTTAGAGTTTTTGGATGTACATGCTTTATTTTGAACATAAAAGATATATTATGAAAATTTGATGAAAAATATGATGAAATAATTTTTATTGATTATTCTTCAACTAATAAAGCATATAGAGTTCATAATAAAAGGATCAAAATAGTTGAAGATTCAATTTATTTTAAGTTTGATGAGTTTGTTCCTTATGTAGACTCTAATCCTATAGGAAATAAAAAAAACCCTTTCTTTCGTTGGAATAAAATGATGAAGAACTTCTTGGAGACCAAGAAGAAGAAAAAGGGGAAAGAGAAGATGAAGCGGAAGAATATGTGCCTCTAAGTGAACTTCAATTTTCAAAAGATCATTCAAAAGAATAGGTTATTGGAGAACCATAAAAAGGGGTTAGTACTCATTCTTCTTTACATGATTTATTTTCAAACCTATATTTTTTCTGATATAGAACCAAGAGATGGTTCATCCACTTTAAATGATGAATCCTTGTTTTTAGGTATGAATGATGAACATAATCAATTTGAATGTAATAAGATTTAGAAACTTGTATAAATGCCTTCGGATCATCTTATAGTATCATTAAATGGATTTTTAAAAATAAAATAGATAATGAATTTTGGATTACAATAAACAAGGCTAAGTTAGTAGCAAAAGGATATGCATAAATTGAGGGAGTAGATTTTGATGAAACTTTTTCACCTATAGCACGTCTTGAAGCAGTTAGGATTTTTCTTGCATTTGCTAGTTTTAACAAATTTAAATTATTTCAAACAGAAGTTAAAACTATATTTTTGCATTGGTACATTAAGGAAGAAGTTTATGTATAACAACCCCTGACTTTGTTAACGAAAAATTTCCTAATCATGTTTAAAAGCTAGAAAAAGTACTTAATGCTTTTAAAACAAGTGCCTCATGCATGTTATAAAATATTGACTTTATATTTATTAAAGAATGATTATAAAATGGTTAATGCAGATAATACACTCATCATTCAGCATGTTGATATTGATTTAGTAATTTTACAAATATATATTGATGATATTATATTTTGAGCCACTAATGAAGAGTATTGTAAATAAGTTATTTTAGTTTTGAAAACTGAATTTAAAGTAAGCATGGTAGGTGAACTTATTTATTTTCTAGGATTTCAAATTACTCAATAACATGATGATATTTTTATTTGTCAATCTAAATATATTCATGATGTTCTTAAAAGATTTGGATTGAAAAAACTTAAGCAAGCTAGTACTCATATGAGTATTTCATTAAATTTAGGAAAAGTAGAAAGTGGAATTTAAATTAACCAAGCCTTATATATAGGGATGATAGGATATTTTTTATATTTAATTGCATCTAAACCCGATATTATGTTTTCTTTTTCTTTATGTACTAGATTTTGGGCTAATCTCAAAGAATCATATTTAAAAGCTATCATTCGGATTTTAGATATCATATCAGTACATCAAAATTTATTTTATAGTATCCTCATAATGATTCATTTATTTTAAATTATTATTCTGATTCAGACTATGCTCGTTATTCATTTGATCGTAAGAGCACTAATGACACTTGTCACTTCTTAGGCCCTTCACTTATCTCTTTGTCGAGTAGAAAACATAATTATGTTGCCCTCTCAATCACTGATACTGAGTAAATTGCACTAGGTAGTTGTTATGCATAAGCCCTATAGATGAAACAAACTTTAGAAGACTTTGTGGTAAATCAATATAGTGTAAAATTAAGATATGATAGTAAAAATGCAATTGATCAAACAAACAAGCCAGTACTTCATTCTTGATCTAAACACATAGATTTCCGACATCATTTCATTAAAGACTATATCAAAAAGAATCTTGTGAAAATTAGTTTTATAAGAACCGATTTACAAATAGCAGATATTTTCAGTAAACCACATCACAATTCTCATTTTTTATATTAAGATTAGAGTTAAAAATTAATTAATACTATCATTATTTAAGAATCTATTAATTAAATAATTATATTCTAGTTCATTAAAACAAACAAACATTCACAAAATATAATATTCGTCTAAATAAACCAAAAAGTCTCAACAAATTTAAATATACAAAATAGTATTCAATCACACAAAACATAAATTTAAACTTTTTACTATCATCGGCGATAGTGTTTGTTATTGAGCGATATCATACAGTAGTTCAGCACCTATAAAAAACATAAAATCATGAATTCCGATCTCCACTAGTCTTAGAATGATCTTCACTGGAACTCTGGCCTCTATCTTGCGGTCATCTTGTGCTATAAATCAAATGACGTGGAGGATCCACCACTAGACTCTCCCATTCCTTTTCTTCCATCAGGGTTGCCTTAAGCTTCAAACCTTTAGCAAAAAATTTCATAAACTTTTGCATTCCAATCGGCTTTGCCTTAACCTCAGCATTGTGTTCTTCCAATATATCTAATATCTCCTCTACCATTTCTCGAAGAGATTCTCCTCGTGAAAGTGGCGCTTTTATAAAAGGCAAGGCTTCTCCTAGAGATGATGGAAATCTTGTTAATTTTGTATTATATATTGTAGGAATGCAATCATCCACATAAGAAGTTCTGATCTATCAAACTGTACTTCTGATATATGATTTGTTGGATGATAACTCCTAGTGGGAGTGTGTTGATTTTCTTTCTCATGAGACTCTTCACCTTAAACATGTAATGAATGATGGACAAAACCAAACCGACCACATCAAGTCGCTCAACTTCTATAATCATATATGTTACCAAATTTAACTGTGTGGTAATCTTCATGGTATCACCTGCCATTAGATTGATGGTATTAATCAAAATATCTTTAATTAATAAAGGATCAGGGGTGAGGGTGATAGTGGATTGAATTGGTATTTTTGTATAATTTCCAAGAAGAAATTGATTTAGTTACATCCTATTTCTATCTTTCCTATAATTTTCTACCACATCCAGCATATCTATACTTAATATTAGTCCAAACTAGTTTCTGAGGTCATAATGGGTTATTACAACTAACCCTCTTTGTATTCTTGATCTCGCTCCACCATTCAACTCAATAAAATATGATCTTCTAAGTGATTATAAAATTCTCTCACAAGAATTAAACAAAACATATTCGGAATAATAATTTACATAATATTTTCTTGAGCTAATAGGTCATGGATGTGAGCATCACGAGATTTGTTAAACTCAACAGCTACCTTTTCAATTCTTGGGTATGTCTGATATGACGAATGGGGATTTCTAGAAGTGTTTTTCATGCTCGGTAACTAGAAGCCATTTTCCTAAAAACAAACAAAATCCAATTAATATCCACTATCGTTGGCGACAATGACTATCGTCGGGCGGAAGAAAAATTCATATTTCCCTCGAAATCTAAACTTTCTGCAATTATCTATTTTCAAAAAGATTACTACCATACTAATCTCGACATACTCTCAACAAGATGCAACCATATTTCTAGAAATCACATCATCCTTTCATATGGAAATCATATTCTTCTTCTTCCTCAAATCCAAATGTTCAACATGGATTTTTAACTAAACATTTTGAATCTATGTTTACTCTAACATTATTACTATATATTTTTTCAAAACACAATGTTTCTATAGTTCTAAAGATCAATAAAAAAAATCTCAAAATTCAAAAATTTTCCAAACATTCTCAAGAGATCTTTCAAAGTCTATATATTTCTTATTAAACCTACTTTAAATTACAAAGGATCTTCCAAATTAACTTAAATTTCGAAATCCCTAAAAATTTCCAGAGAATCATGAGCAAAATACCTTGGATTTCATATTCCACCAGCAAAATCGTCAAATTCTTGTGATAAGGTTTTTGGAAATGAGAGCCAAGGTGAAGACTTTACTCAGATCCGCCCTTTTATATAAAAACAATATTTCCCGGTGATATCACACAAAATTTAACTATACTTCCAATCAAATTCTAAATTTTGTTTATACATATAGTACATATGCTACAGTCGAGATTTTGCTGATTTATCATTCACATATTATTTTTAATGTGTAATTTTCTTTTTAAGATTCATATAACATTGTTTTTGACTATTTCATGTCTTGTATATCTTAACTATACTACAAATTTGTGAGTAGCAAATGTTTAAATTCATTTCCGCATGCCTCTAAATTTGGTAATATCTTATATTAGATAATGAAATTGCACTCACACTATTTGGTAAACTATAAGTATGTTTAAATTTTATTTTTACATGTAAATGTTTTGTTAAAACTTAACCATTTGCATTACATAAAACACTTGCATCATCACTGATCCATGTACCTCTTTATTCGAATCTCATGCCTTAAAAATTATTATCTATTTTTGTGACACAAATGGATTCGGATTCCTTGGTCCAAAGGAAAAAACTATAATGATGATATATATATAAAAAATTGAAGAGCAAAATAGAAAGACAAGGATACTCCACAAAGAACTATCCACCCTCCTAATAAGTCTTAATGAGCGATGTGAGGTTGAGAACCTTAGAAAGAATCGTAAAGTATATATATCATGTGCAAACATGTTTGGCCATTTTCTTCAAACTTAATATGCAATGAATTCTTTTTATGAATGTTAAGTTATTTATGTATATTCAATGTTAAGTTTATAAATTTCATATTCTCATATGGTTTGAAATTTATTCAGTTGTTTTCTTTACCAAAGAACAACTTGTACGTCTCATTATCTCTATAAAATTTCTTCTCAAAAGAATTGGACAAAAATGATTTTCTCATTTCTATCTCATCTTAAATATTTGTATTAGATATCTCAGCATGAATTTTACATTGTGTTTGTTTACTTGAATTTCATTTCTTTACATTGTATACACTATCTTTCCTTGTTAATTAAACATTATCATGCACATTCTACAAATGGCATACTTGATTATCTTTATTCCTTTTTAAATTCTTCCTGAAACTACTCACATCACCAACTTTTAGTATTCTCTCGTATGCTTTCGCTTCTCAAACTAACTACACCTCAAATTTCTCTTTATACATATGATCTTTAATACAAACCCCACCTTCTTTTGATAAAACTAAAAGGGGGATAATTATATACGAAATCTATTTTTTAGCTTTTTAGGTGGAGTACATTGTAGGGGGGCATCCATATAGCGGGAGTCTGTGAATATTCACATTTTATCTCGCTTATCCTATTTTATAAACATCACTATAGTTCATAGTTTATTTCTTTCTAAGTGGATTTGTTATTATCAAAAGGAGGATATTTTTGAAGCATACGGTCCACACTCCTTGGTTTGAAAATAACAAATCTTGAATGTAATCATTCATAATGAGTTTATGGTGTGCAGATATAACAGGAAAAGTACTCTGATTATTTTGGTTTGAAGACGAGAAGTAGTTTTTTAAAGAAATCAATATCACTGGTGATAGCTCACAATTGCCAGCAAGATAATGACCCTAACCCACATATTTTGGACAAGATGTGCATGTTTTTGCAGTTTCTCCAGGAGATAGCCCCACATCTTTACACGATCTCCATATTCCCAGTACGATTATTTCAGAGTGGGACACATGACAGCTGAAGGAGATATCACAAGCAATATATACCAATCACTGGGCGATAACTCGTTTTTTATATAATGGCTGGATTTTGGGAAATTTATGTTACACACCTCATGAAGCTTTCATTCCAGTGCATTCCCAACCAGTTAACTCCAAAAGGCAGAAAAACTCTTAAGTACTCAAGAAAGTTCAAGGGCAAAGAAGAGATCATTTGTGTACTTCACCACGGTAATTTTTGCAAGGCTACGTGAACTTCTTCAGTGCTCATGACAAGAGGGTGTTTTTTATATTACTTATGAAATAAAAAATAATAATTTCTTTATTCTTGAATTTCAAAGTGTTTATTTCATATTTCTCGTTCTGAGAAAATTTTTGTAAGTCTCTTTATTATTTTGCCTAAGTTCTAAGTTTGCTACAAACTTTTTAAATTGGCCTTATTCACCCCCACCCTAAGGGCGCCTCAAGATCCAAAAATACACCAGATCAAATTAGTTCTGAACTTATCACCTGTCGTACTGAGTTCAATTAGCAATAAGAAATATTGAGCCTACAAACATATATATAGAAAGACATTAAATATAGGATGCACTTGTTATTACATGATGTACTACTTCAAATCTTGGAATATTGAGGGCAAATTCCCAATAAAGAATATGTCAAGAGTCAGTATATCAATAGTTGATGTTTATAACTTGATAGATGAAGAAGTTGGTGTGCAAAATGTAGGCTTATAACTTTGAACATCAAGAGAGTAGAGCGCTCATTGAAGATGGAGGTGTGGTTTGTTTATTGGAAATATTTAAGGAAAGGCGTTTGTATGATAACATGTTCTCTTTTAATGTATAAATAGACAATGAATTGGCTACATAATTTCTTTTGGATTGAAAGGCATGGGAAATTAGATTATTAATGTTTTGGCGATATCATCATTTTTTCACTACTTATAGGTTAAAAAAATTAATTTATCAATCTCTCCTTTCATAGCAGTGATCCACAATTAACATAACATTTTTGTTGGCGATTCATTTGTAGCATACGAGGCAATACAATTATTTTACTGAGTTTTTGAGATGTTCATAAATTTTGTTGGAGGTAAAAAAATAACCACCATTTATATAGATCAAGATCAAGCAATTCAAGTTACCATTGAGAGGGTATTCAGTTGTACTCATCATCACTTATAGCAATGACATATTTTAAAAAAAGTAGCATCGAGGTACTAATTTTCAATCATGATAAGCAGGTTTGGTCTTTATTTATAAATGTATGAGAAAATGTGACAAAGAAATGGAGTTTAAGGAATATTTAAGAGAAATGATAATCAAAGGAAACTTGGAAGAGAATTGATGGTTACATGATCTGTACAACATTAAAATTAAGCGGTCCACTGCATTTAATAAAGTAGTACTGGATCTCAGCATATTATCTACCCAATATAATGAATGAACAAATAATCATCTGCACGGATGCTCAAATGCTACAAGTTCACTAGTTTACTAATTTCTTGGAATGGAAAAAATGATTTATGGTTGGCGAAGGAGTGAATATGATGAAGAATTCAAATATAAATAATGTACTATAATTTTAAAATTAAAAAATCTTAATCCTTAAGCAAATGTCAAAGATATATACTAGAAAATATATTTTGTATTTGAGTAAGCTTTTATGGTGGGTGCAGTAGGTTTGATGGTAGAAAAAGAAATAATATATAATAAAGATATGGTTGTAAACAACACCCGCCTTTATGATTGAGGTAGTGTTGAAAAGCAGTGGATTATGACAATAGAGATTAAGAGCAATGATATAGAGTGCTCTTGTAGGGGTTTTCAAACAAAGAGTTTACTATGAAAATATGCATTGTAGGTATATAATATTCGCAATGTAAAGAATATTAAACCAAATTAAATTTTGAGGAGATTTATAATGAAAGCTAAAAGCAAAACAATTTTTCAATGCCCGAACCTCAAACCACTATAATTGTAGCTTAATTTTTAGAAATCATATGGTGAGATACACATATGAATTATGCCAATGAATTGAAAACTATTGTTGTGAGTCACCCAGTTTTTTCTCTTTCTGGAGAATCAGTCAAGTTAGCTCAGAATTGGAATGGGCACGCAAACAGTCAAAAAATAGTAGCAAGTGACAAAAGGCTTTTTGACGAGGAAAATCAAAAAAAGGTTAAAACCCACGTGGCAAGAACTGTGTCGAACCAAAATCCACTAATTTCTTTGAGATTACAAGAGTTAGGGATGATTCCTCATAGGGTGACAGACACCTATCCATTATAAGGTACAAAAATGATGAAAAAGTGACTAATTCCACGGAGCCTTATTGGAAGCGCTCTTGCATGAAAAATGGCAAAGTCTACAGAACCTCGAAGGAAGCATTCTTATGGATGAAATCTCTAAGTTTACAAAGCCTCTATGGTAGCGCTTCTACAAAAGTAAAGGCTTGGTGGGACTGTTCTTGCAGAGATGAATGTCATGCCTTAGAATCCTGAAGAAACCTTTGTGCTAGAAGGGAGCGGGGAAAATTATTGAGCGGAGGATTGTCCTAAGTCCCTACCTCGCTTGAAATCCTCAGAGCTCTTTCTAGTGTATGGAGTTACTTGTCTTCAAATGATGGTCTGGGGGCCGATTTATTGTTTTCTTGAAGGATACGTTTGTATTTGTGCCAGGACAGAATTTGTGATGGATAATGGCGTCACTTCATTTCGGTCCCCTTTAATCAGCAATATTATCAAAATAACGAAGGTGCTCCCCGTGTGGTCGAAGTGGTCCGAGAAGGGAGCCCGATCACGGTGGCAGGGGATGCCAGTAGGGCATGCACAGAGTTTGTAGCCGGATGGTGGAGGAGGGCTAATGGAAACGTGTGCATGGGGTATGCAAGCGTGGTGTATGTGTGTGTGGGCCAGTCGTGTGGGATGGTCGTGCGTATACATAGGTAGCGCATGTGTGCGCACAAGCCACGCTCCCACATATTGCATGTACAAACGCAAGCTAGCTGTGCGCGTGCGAGGATGTTGCCTGTGCGTGTGCAAGGATTTTTCTATCTTCTCGGATGTTTTTGGGCCTTGGGGGAGCGCGACGTGGAATGCAAGACTTTTCCGATCGGATTGTCTTTCTCCCACACGTCCTTGGTCTGAGTCCTTCTAATTTGGCCTAAAAACTTCAGGGGGAACCCTATTAAATGCACAAAAAAATTTGTAGGTATTGAACTACAAAGTGGCAAGTCTTGGAATTTCTAAGCTTAACTGCCCTGCCTTGTGGTTGACTATTCATACATCATTCTTGTTTGTTGTCCGATTCTTCCGACGTGTTGCATGAACTTCCTTTTACATTGCACTTTGTGGGCTGCGTTGAAGCAGAAGAGGTGGAGTATTAATATTGATGGAGATTTCTTTAAGTGATGTGGAGGTATATCCTTCCCCCTTGCTTCAGCATTGCAAAAAGACCTATAATATTGTTGTCCCATGGTGCCCATTTTTGTGTTGTAGCATAGCATAATTAAGTGTCAGTTCCTATCAGGAGTTGTGGTGGAGCTTCTAGGGACAGAGGTTATTGATGGAATCTGTGCCACAGGGTTTTATAATGATGCGATCTTTCGCATTTGAAAAATACAAGGAGTCTCAGGGCATTGGAGTGGAGCGATACTAGATGGCTGAACATGCCCAGAGATGATAATTACGAATGTAGACTTATTACGGCAGGATATGCATGCTGTTAATCTCTGCATTATACTTGGCGAGGGGCATCATGTAACGCAAAGGATTTGCGGGTGTTCTATCCCAAGGAAGGTGCTACCTTGAAAGATTGTGTTGGAGATAAGGGAACATTTGGTTGCATTCATGCTGAACACGTATTTGGTAATGTTAGCTCATGTATTGCCTTTGTTGCTTTCTTTGCTTAATCTCATAAGATTCTTACATGATGAGTTGAGCTTGCGACTCCACTCGGGTGTCGACCTTGTGTGGTGGAGATCCTACCGTCATCATTAGGTAGAGAACAGTAATATCTAAACTATTCCTTGTTATTGTACATGCTGTGGTGACTTAGTGTCATGGTATGTGTTGCAGAGGCTTGGGAGTTTCTCGTGTATTCATGCTCCTTGTTCTCCATACATTATTATTGGATATTTTTATAGAGCATTATTTATAAGAGATTATTGTTTAAGTATGATGAGGAGAATGCTTGCCTCCCTTGTCTTGGTGGTGTGTATGGATTCAAAGCTCTATTAATTTAGGGTGGCAGTGATAGACCTTGGTATGTGCGTGCTTTGAGAGGGCCCTAGATTTGGCAAAGAGACTTTGCTCGCTTTTATCTGAGGATGACTAGGGTCTGTCCGTGTTGTTGTGGTAGAAAATATTTATTCTATCGCTCTTTAGGAGGACCTGAGTCTATCCAGATGAAGGTGGTGCAGCTGAAGGAAGAGAAGGCTCGATGGACCTTAGAGGTGAAGAACATTGAGGTTTTTCGAGGGCCTACATTGGCTGAGTACAAAAGCTATTATGACACTGAGATGGAGAAGCCTTGTATTGTAGAGTAGGTCTATTCTGAGGTGATGGAGATTAGGAATAATTTGCTTGAGCGCGATGTCGCGTACAGCTTGGGATTTGGCAAGGGGTTTTGGACTGCTTGGAGGTTTACGATCCTCTATTCCCCCGGTTTATTTGTTTTGCTTGACTTTGTTTTGTAGGCGTGCCTCTGCGTAGTTGCATGTTTGTTGTTTTTCATGTTGATGTAGCCAATGGAGCAACTTTTACTTGAATAAAGACCTTTTTTGTTTTTAGACCCTTCGTACTCTGATTGCATTTTTTGTGCTCGTTTATTTCTTGGAAGAGTAGCGCCTAGATTGAGTGTTGGAATTTTGAACATGTTAGTGAGAGATATTTGTTCACTTATATTTTGAGAGGTTTAGAGGTCGCATAGGAGTTGGAGGTGAGGAGCCATTATTTGTTCATACCTTTGATGGACTGGGGTTTGTCCAGGTGGAGGTGGCTAAGAACCTATTTCAATTTGCACCTCCTGAGGACCGGGGTCTATCCGGGTAGAGATGACAAAGAACCTTTGTTAGTTCCCGCCTCAGAAGAACATGGTCCATCCTGATGGAGGTGGCAAAAAACCTTTATTCATTCACGCCTCAGAAGGACTGTGGTCCTTCCAGTTGGAGGTGGCAAAAACCTTTGTTTGTTCGCGTCTCAGAAGGACTAAGGTCCATCAAGGTAGAGGTGGTAAAGAACCTTTGTACTTTCATCTTTCAGGAGGACTGGGGTCTGTCCGGTTAGAGGTGGCAAAGAACAATTTTTCTTCATACCATAAGAGAACTGGGTTCTTCCAGTTGGAGGTGCTGGAGAACCTGTGTTTATTCGTGCCTCAAAAGGACTGTGGTCTGTCCGGGTGGAGTTGGGGAAGAACCTTTGTTCATTCGTACCTCAGGAGAATTGGGATTCGTCCAAGTGAAGGTGCAGATGAACCATTGTTCATCTTGCTTGGGAGGTGCAGACAAACCTTTCTCACTCTCTCATAAGGTACAAAAGGGATTTTGATGACCTCCCTTGAGATATAGAAAGTATTTCACTGGTCAAATCTGAAAGGTATAGAAAGGATTTCACTTATCTCTCCTGAAAGGTGTAGAAAGACTTTTGTCTATCTCCTATGATAGGTGCAAAATGTCTTTTGTCTATCTCTCTTGGGGGTTGTCGTGCTTGCAAATGATTGTTATAGTTAGCAAGACAAAAATTAATTTGGTTATTGTTGAATGAAAGTACAGGGGTACGCTGGCCTGATCGCATGTCTTTTATTCTTGTAGTTGTGAAATAGTAATCCATTGAGGGGACTGAGTTTCCTGTGCAAGTTTCGCTACTCAAATTCTGATAGTGTCTTTTAGGAATTGCACCTTGCACTTAGATTTTTGCCCAACGTTAGTGTGACTTATTGGAGTGCCCTTAGAAGCAGCCCTCAAAGAGTAGTAGTTTTGGAGGAAGCTGGCTTTTCTTTGATTGGGCCTGCTCCAATGAAAGCTCCTTTGCCCCCTTGCCAATTGTGAGTTTGGTCAGGGCAAAATGAGTCACTGTCCTTTTCTCCTGAGATTGTTCAAGTTGGCCAACCTTTATAATTTGCCTAATTTCCAATTTCAGGTGCACCAAATCTTCTGTAGAATGCCCCCATCCTTGATGAAAGATACAATACTTGGATTGGTCTCTTAAGTTTAGTGCGAGATCCCTTGACTTCCATTGGGTTCGATTATTGTAGATGGAGAGCAAATCTTTAGTTTGCAAAGATTAAGGGAAAGATTGGTGTTGGCAGTGCCCACGGCTTTGCGAGGGCTAACATGGTGTTTGCAACTCCTTCCGGGATTTGGTAGTGACTCAAAATTCTTCATCCTTTTTGAGCTTCCTTCAAGCATTAGTCGATGCTCCTCTTTTTCCTCATCTGTTATGATTTGAGCCTCGACTCGGCGGATGAGGCTAATGTAGTTAGTCTTTGCTTCACTCCTTATCATGGCATAGAACATTCTAGGCTTGAGTCCCCCAAGGAAAAGATGGCGTATAAGCTCAGGGTTAAGTTATGGGACATGTTGTGCCTCTATGGTGAAGTGGTGGAAAAAATCCTTCAACGGCTCTGCCTGAGTCTATCAGATCCTTGTGAGGAGAATGAGTTGTAGGTTGGCAGTGAACCGATTCATGAAAAGATGAGCTTGCTCTATGGATTTCTTGATTTCCCTTTCTTTCAAAGAGTGGAACCAAACAAAATTATCTTCTTTTAGAGTTTCTAGGAACAATCAGCATGGATGTAGGTCTGAGGCATTGTAGATTCTTATGAAGATTACAAACTGCTGGACGTGTATCACATGATCATCAGTCCTATCGAAAGTATCGAGGTTGGGGAGTTAGATCCCAGGAGGAATGGAATGCGATAGGATTTGTGGGAATAGAGGAGAGATTAAGTGAATAGGGCATTGCACACCTAAGACATGCCGCCCCCCATATCCACGCACTTCCTCGACCAAGCATCCCGCTCCCTTCTGTGTGAGTCTTCTATCAGTTGAAGCGATGAATTTTTATCATTTTACAAATTTCTCTCACCGTGTGTCCAGGAAGACCATCAGGAAATGCAAGGCGTGTTGAGAAGTTAGAACCACGTAGCTCACCTATGATAGAGTCCCTAGAGCTTGTGATGCCTTTATGTATTATTTGGTTTGGGATCAATGATGAGTGGCCTCCTGGGGTGATGACCATGTTAGATGCTTGCTTGGTGACTAAAACTTCCGCGTGAGCAAATGGAGTGAAGCGCATGGCATATAGCTATCCTCTAGTCCTTAAGTATCGCTTAGGTGTCCACCTCCTTCTCTGGATGTTAGGGTCAGACTTAGCTTCTTTTTTGCTTTATACTTTTGCACTAGCTGGAGAAGGGATCCCAAGGGTGATGTGCTTCCATCAATCTGTGCCCTCCAAGTCTGTGTGTAGCATGCAATACGAGCGAATTTGTCGAACGAGTGGTGGTTTCAAGGTAGAGATCGCCCATTTACGGTCGTAGGAGGTGCCCTTAGGGCTTAGGAGTCTCTGCCTTAGTAGGGTGACTGTTTTAGCTTGAAGTTCCTCCATCAAATGCATCTGCCCTCTATTAATGATGTCAATATGATAATAATCACCTCGATTAGTGGAGTGAGTTTAATGGGCGAGTCATTGGTTGTTTGATCAATAGACTATTCGTAAGCTAGCTGGTCAATGGTGTGTGCTCTTCCTTTCATCATTGAAGCTGGTGTTGTGATCTAAAATTTTATTAGAAATTTTGGGAACACCTTCCCATAAATGATGCCAAATTATTGGGGGTCACCCGTAGGTTTTCCCCGGTCCGGAGAATCAGACCGCCTTAGCTCGAAATGTGACCAGGCGCGAAAATAGTCAAAGAAAAATACCAACAAATGGCAAAAGGCTTTTTTGACCTAGAAAACTCAAAAAAGGTGAAAAACCACTTAGACGAATCTGTATCGAGCAAAAATCCACTATTTCCTTGGATATTATAAAAGTTTGGGATGATTCCTCAGAGGGTGACATGCAAGCTCTGCACTATAAGATACAAAAATGATGAAAAATAGACTAAGTCCCCATAGCCTTGATGGAAGCGCTCTGGCTTGGAAAATGGCTAGGTCCACGGAACCTAAGTGGAAGCGTTCTGGCTGGGTGAAATCTCTAATTCTACGGAGCCTCAATGGTAGTGCTCTGGCTGAAGAAGAGCCTTTGTGGGAGCGTTCTCGTGGATACGAACATCCTGCCTTGGAAGCCTGACGGAACCTCCGCGCTAGAAGGGTTGTAGAGAGAATTCCTGACCGGATGATCGACCTAACTCCGTAGCTTTCTGGAAAATCTCAGAGCTCTTTCTAGCCTCAGGAGTTGCTTATTTTCCAATGTAGGTCAGAGGGGCTATTTAGAGTTTTCTAGAGGGATACATCTGTAATTGAGTCGATGCAGAATTTATGCTGGAAAATGACGTCACTCCGTTTCGGTCACCTAGATCACAAAAATTATCGAAATGACGAAGGTGTCCGGGGCGGTTCGGGCAGGCCACCTGATAGAGGCGATGTTCGGGCGCGGGGCACCTGATGGAGAGCGCACCGGGTATGTAGGGCACGCTCTGAGCGGGCGCACCGGGCACGGAGCACGGCCACATGTGACCAGGGTGAAGGTTGGAAAAGAAGTTGGCGTCAAAGAAGGGGTCAGATGAATTTAGAGCACCGAAGCTGGCGTCAAATTAGGGTCAGGATGAAGTTGGAGCACCTTGAACTGGGATAAATTTGGTTATTGTAACATACAAATAAATTTTGAATGTGTATAGTTAAATTTTATGTGCATATTTAAAATTATAAGTGTAGAAAAAAAAATAAGTGCAAAGCCTCCCTTTGGCATATGGTGGAGGTCATGGGTTCGGTCATGGGTTAAATTGTCGTTTTTAATGATCATTTAACAAACATCATCTGTTTTGACAAAAAGTTAATGAAGTTTCTTAGGTGGGCGTTAACAAATGATAATTTAACCCCATGTTAAATTTGAAGAATGATTAAAAATTTGAAGAAAGTGGCCCTCGTATTAAAATTAAATTAAAAGACAGATGCACATTATTGGAAAATTTCTAAAATACTCCAGGAATTTCTCCTATTCACTTATTTTGATGGAGAAAGAACTTTGAGTTATCTGGTTAGGAATTTTTGAGAGAGGCCAAGGAAGTTAAAGCACTTGCACGGAGATAAAGAGGAAGGATTTTTGCCACTTTGCACCACTGAAATAGGGCATTTTGGCACTTGACTTCAAAGGATCAAAACCTTCAAATAGAGCACTTTGAACCCCAAAATAAGAATGTTCAAATTTGAGATTTTTGAATTTAGGTAAACATTTAAATAAAATAGAGAGAGTAGTTTCCCTAATACAAAAATATAAAACCGTAAAACTAAGGCTTCATTTGATTCAGTGTTGGTGCCGGCATTTGTAAGAAACATTACCAGATAGCGAGAAATCAAACAGCCTCTCGCAGCATTTACTCGGTCTGGCCCTGCCGCTCCCTAAAAAATAGAGTAGAAAGCTATGTTTGGAGGGGCACCTACCCCCTATAGTTCGTCCTACCACCTCCTAATCAAATAAAGGCATCATTTGATTCTGCATTCTCGCTGGGCATTTGGAGTAAACGCTACCAGACAACGGGAATTCAAACAGCCTCTGATAGCGTTTGCTCAATCTGGCCCCGGTGCGCCCTAAAAACGGGAGCAAAAAACTTCGTCTGGAGTGGCTCCTACCGCCTCCAGTTCGAATACTCCAGTTTGTCCCGCCTATTCGTCCCGCCACCGCCTAATCAAATGAAACCATAAAAATCAGTTCAATCCTTTTTCATTCCCCCTTTGTTTGCGAGGCAATTTTTGGAACTGGAGGCCGTTTCCAAATTTTCCGCCCGGGTGAAATTAAAAGAGCACGTCTGTCATACACTTTTTGTGTGTAGATAAGAGATAGAGAGAAAGCAATTTTAGGAGATCAAAAATAGCCTAGAAGATCATCAGGAGATCTCCATTTGATCTCCCCAGAGATCATATTTCGATCTCCCAGAGATAACATGGAGTCTGATCTCCGGACGGAAAAATTAAGCCCTATTTGCATGAGTGCAGTGTGAGAGCACTATGGCGGACGACGAGACTCGCCCGCACCCAGCGTGCGATCTTCTAGTGAGGGTCCTATTTTTCGGTGATCTCTCCCACTGCTACCCCTATTGGCAAGTCTCTTATCCTCTACTTTTTCTAGTAATCTTCTCGGCCACATTTGATTTATTATCGACTCGGCAGAATTCATGTACCTTGCATAATCAGATTTTATTAGCAATGGATGTTGATGTTAAAATTTTTATCAGATATATCAATGGTTTGAGGTAATTGATGTGTATATTGAAACAATTGCAGCTCAAAGTAACTTTTATATGGAGGTAAAAAATCCTTAGGGCACAAAAAAAATTGAACTTAAAAATGATAGTGATTTATTTATCAATGAAGAGGACACATACAAGAATGATTCTACTTATAATGATGATTTTGAAAATGATGATTTCAAGAAGGATGATTTAGAGTTTTGAAAATGTTGATGAAGTCATTAAATGGATTGGGTGGAAGGAGACCACTAAAGGAAGTATGTGTGAACAAAATCAAATGATTGAGAACTATAAATGCAAAGATCAACTCGCCTCTTTATCCAACAAAAGTAAATCATCACTTTATCTAATATATCAAGGCAATATTAATGAATCACATTTTGATTTTGAAGTTGGATTTTGCTTCAATACATCTGAAGAGTTTAGAGAGGAAGTTTAGACATAATTTAACATGAAAGGTAAGCTTATTAAATTCACAGGGAATTGTAATGATAAAACACAAGTCACTTGTGAATGTGGATGAATTATGTATGCTTCTTTTATATCTAGAATTGATAAAACTTTTCAAGTAATGACCATAAAAGATGAACACACATGTTATAGGGATGCAAGCTCTAAACATTATACTTCCAATTACTTATCAAAGAATTATCAATATCACCTTAGGAGTAACCCTGAGTGGCTGGTTATTTCAATGCAAGAAATGATGCAGATGAAAAATTAAACTTCGCTCTCTATTTGGAAATTGTATAGATCAAAAAACATGGTAATAAGATCATTCATGACACATAGTTGGAGCAGTATGTTAGTTTATGGGACTTTTATGAAGAAATTTTTTGAACTAATCCAATTACAATAGTTAATGTTCAATTTAAACAACATTCAAAATCCCAAACATGCTAATAATTTCAATGTTGGGGGGCTTTGAAGGTGAGTTTCCTTGCCTATTGTTGACCCGTTATAAGTCTAGATGAAAGTCACCTAAACACCTAAAATGGAGTTCAATGCACAGTTGTGATTGACGACAACAATGAGATGTACTCAATAACTTATGTAATGGTATTAACGGAAATAAAAAACAATGTGGATGGTTTATTGGGATACAAATGCTTCATTTGTGTATTATTAACAATCATTTTAGGACAATCATATATAATATGCAAAAAGGGCCTTATACATGCAATGGAAGAATTATTGCCTAATGCAGAGCATAGGTTTTGTCTAGGACATATGCATGATAATTTTAAACAATTACATAAAGGATTGTAATTGAGAAAATAATTGCAGAAGGTTGTATCCGCTACAAGAGTTGTTGACTTCACTAGTGAAATTGAAAAATTGAAATTTTTTAATATAGACGCTTATAATTGGGTAAGGGTCAGAGATCCTAAAAATTGGGCAAACTCCCATATAGTACATGGAATAAATGTGATATGCTACTTAATAATTTGTGTGAATGTTTCAACAATGCAATACTAAAGGCAAGAGGCAAACTCATCATAATAATGCTTAAGATTATAAGAATAATTATGATATGGAGACACAGACACAAAGAGATAATGATGCTAAAATTTAGTAGAGATATTTGTTCAAACTTTAAAAACAAATTAGAGAATGACAAAAGAGGGGTTCATGACTATATTTTAGAATGTAAAGACAATGAAAAATTTGAGGTGAAAGAGTGTCCTGGTTATAAATGGATAGTTAACTTAACATCCCAAAGTAATAGTTGTATTAAGTGGTATCTAAGTGGAATCCCTTGTGTGCATGTCATACCATATCTTTTACAATCATAAAAATGGTTGAAGATTTTGTTTGATCATTGATACAAGAAAAGCACAATCTTAAGATGCCCATTAACATTTGATGAATCCTATTAAAAGACAAAGGGAGTAACCACATTCTGACTTAAATCTTCTAGTATCATGGATTAAACATAATAATGTTGGAAAACATTCAATGCAAATAAGAATGAAGGAAAAAAGCTGAGTTGGATAGCAAAAATTCAAAAGTATAGTTTAAAAAGACAAGACAGAAAATATGCATGCTCCAATACACTATACAAAATGAGATTTTTAACCAGCGCAAATTGTCCAACCACGAGAAAAATTCATTGTTAAAGGTCATTTGGAAGAAGTTGTATAGCCACCGACTGGCTGTGGCAAATAGTATTTGACATAAAAAATATGGTTGTGGATAATGCCTTGACCTTTTTGCCACGATTTTACACCCTGGCAAAAAACTTCTCCAAAATTTAAAAAAGGACTATTTGCCATGGATTTGACTGAGGAAACTAATCTAACTATTAGCCACGTTATAAAACCATGGCTAATAATAATTTTAATATTTTTCAAGAATAATTACCAAAATTTTCCCCTGAAAGTTTACATAATTATAGATTGCACCACTATTATTATTGAAATTACAAAAAAGTCCCCTGAATGTTTCAAAAGATAACATTTACCTCCCATGAATACCACATTTCATAACATCCATGAACAAAATACCCCCTTGAAAATGTATTCCATGGGCATATTTTTGTGCATAGATGTTATGAAATGTGAACTTTAGGGGAGGTAAATGTTATGTTTTGTAATATTCAGTGGAGGTTTTTGAGATTTCAATAATAATAGGGGTACAGTCTATAATTGTTCAAGCTTAGAGGGGAGCTCACGGTAAATGCCCTGATTTAAAAAAATTTTTTTGTCACGGATTAAAACCGTGTCAAATAAGAAATTATGTTGTGAAGAAATTTGCATAGGTGGGGTTTAGTTAGAAAGTACATGTTAACTGAGAAAAATAACCAATTTAGATAAGCAATTTAGAAACATTTAATGCATCAACACTGTATTAATCAATAGTCAAAGAAATTACAAAGAAATTTGATTTACTGATTTATTCAGAATCACAAACAACAAATCTTATGAATAATTAGTGGTCTTAAAAATCTACTTAAACAATTGCAAATAAAATATAGAAAGCCATACTTTTTTGGCCTCAAGGTGTCCCTTCCATCAGAATCCTTCAATCTAGACAAGATCAAACTACATAACATTATTTATCTAGGAGAAACCCCCCAAAATGTAGCAATAAAACCACACAAATCTCCTCCTGAGAGTCGACAAAGCTTGAGAGTTGAGAGGCACAATTTCATCATGGCTGGCATTTTTCAGGGAAATAGGATGGATAACAAATTGTTTCCATAATAATACTCGTAGAAGCATAATCAGGGCTTTTGTACACATTCCACGACTATACATAAGATTTGATTGATTCAAAAATACTACTTCTTTGTGAGCATAAATATACATACGACTAATTTTAATTTATTTCTCCTTATTTTCTAAATTGTATTCCTTTAATTTATGTTTAGAAGAAATCAAAAAATGCTGTGTTTTTGATTTAAGACTTTAAGAAACAATAAAAACATTGGTAGGCAATAATCAACGAGCCAGGTGGAGGTCAAGAAAAATTAGTTGAGATCATAAGATAACGATCTCACCTGCCCATAGAACTTATGTTTAATTTCAGAACCACTCATATTCCCTTCGTAATGGGATATATCTATTTATGTTAATCCTAAGAACAACATCTTGATAGTTCTCAATAGTCAGACTAAAAATAAGAAAACAAAATAAAAGTGAAAGTAATATCAAAAGAACGACAATACAATTTGAAGCAGGGCAACTATGGGCGGCAGAAAATCAATGATCTAACCCTACATACTAAGCAAATCCGACGGTTATGCCAGAATTAGATAATAATTGAAACATCTCACGGAGATAAATTCACAACAAGATACAAATAATTTATTAGGGCAAACAAGCTTAGGCTTTCCTCCATGTGGAGGGTCAAAGCAAGAGCGTGCAATGAATAAATCCTATAAATTACTATAATCATCTAAACAAACCACCATAATACAATATATCCAAACAAATATAGCATCTGACTTAATATAAATATGCTGAAAATTACAAACAAATACAACGAGGTCTTACAACCTAGTGGTCTGACCAAGGCACTGAAGAATCTGGAGCTGGAGATGCATGTACGAAGATTCGAGGTAGAATCAACAATGTGGAAAAGGCAGAGGCATCTGTTCATCGCGATGGATGGCGGGATCGGGTGGGAAATAAATAGATTTAGCTAGGTGGGGGTGGATCCAGGCATCAGGAGGATGGATCTGGTGTTTACGAATGGATCCGGGATATGGAATGTGGAGTGGATAAGGGGAGGTATAGATCTCAAAGGAGTTGTCTAGATCTAGGAATTTTAGGAAGTGGGTAGTTGTGGGGAGAGGATCTACAGAAGGAGAGGCTATGGGGAGAGGAAAAGGGTGGCTAGATTTGTGGTCGGCGGCTGGTGGTTGCTAGAAATAGCAGAGGGGAGATGACAAGAAACATGTTGGCTGTAGTGGACAACCTTAGAGGGGGGGGGGTGAATAAGGTTTTTTGCACTAATTAAAAATTAGAAATATTTTCTCTAGAAAAACTAGTTCTAGAAGCTACCATGGGGCGCTAACTAGCTAGCGCACGGTAGTAGGTCACAGACCTTATTTTCCTTGGTAAATTTCTCTTTGAAGAAATACACTCCCTTTAGAGATCTACTGGCAAATAATCACAACATCACACACAGAATGAAAATCAATAAATAATTTTTATTCAAACTGAATCAATAATTGCTTTTACAATTACAAAAACTTTGTCTCCTTGGCGCCAGAGATCGGAGGTGGTGAAAGTCAATAATCTTTTGGTTTTCTATAACAACCCACTACCCTGACTAGTGGTTTCTCTCCCTTTACTTGCAAAAAAGGTCTTCGAGCCGGCTCTTCACCTTCACAAAATCATCTAGACATCCCTTCCCAGGGACAATTTCTCACGGAAAACTCCCCGGATTTCGACGACCTTCACCGGTCGATTTACCTCACCATAAGAATAGAGAAAAAGGGAAATAAAGTACAAGTGTAAAAGATTAAAGTTTGAATCTCCCTCAAAACGATTTCTCTGTTGAGTTATCCATGACCGGTGCTTGAGATATTTGTGTGGTTGCAATCGATCAACTCTTCATAGTAGTTGATGTCTTTGGCTCGTCAGAGATCTTCATACATGAACGGGAGGGAGGCAGTTTTCTTTTCCTTTGTTAGATACAGCATTTTGGTGCTCTAGAAGAGGCACAGGAACCCTATGGTTAAAAATAAGTGTCTCCTTGTTTATGGAACGAAAAACGAAGCCTTTTATAATTTTTTTGAAAATAGGCTATCGCCGGCGGTAGAGTAAGCACCCGATGGTATATCGACGTGCTTGATGCTGGCCGCTGTCCTGCAAATTTTGATAATTTTCCAAAAATAATATTTTACTCTTTTTTGGTCTAGTACGACACGGTAGGAATGTATCGTCTAGCTTTAGCCTAATCGACTCGACGCACTCGACGAGCATAGAGTGAAATAGCGTTTCATGTTAACAAGCTATCGCTCGACTGTAGCTCGATCTGGACGAATTAGTCTCGGCGAGCGGTAAGTGAGCTAGCGCTCGACAGTAGGAAGTTAAGTACTAGCGCGGTAGTATCCCGAGCGCCTGACTAAAATATATCCTTAGGCTAGCACGGGCGGTAGCGATAGGTTTGTGCGTTAGAAACCCTAGCAGCTTGTCATTGTATTTATGCTACCGCCCGGTGGTAACTGCTACCGCTTTGTGGTAGGTGCCAGAGCAGAGTTTTCTTTCTTCGCTTGAACCTCTAAACTTGCACACTCTACCAAACACAAGATGTGATCAAATATAACCTGGAATTTGATATTGTCAAACTAAGATATATGAACTGACGACTCCAACAAAATGATGGGTAGGTATGAGGGGTGCGGTTGTATGGTAGGAGGGGAAGGGGGTTAGTCGGAGACTTATTGGATGGGGGCTTAAATGTTGCTGGAAGGGGAATAGGAGGCCGGCGGTGGAGGGAATTGCTGCTAGGGTTGTGGTGTAGGAAAGGGGAAACAACAGGCTGGAGGTGGATTAGGGGCCTAGGAACCTGAGAGATCAATAGTGTTTTTCATATTTGAATAGTAGACATGAATAGGAGTGGGGAATTTTTGGATAGCCATTATGTGTAGATTTGGGGGCTGTAAGAGGGTTGCGGATGGAGTTTAGGAGGGGAAACATAGGCTTATGGTTAGGGAAAACCTTGGGGGAGGAGATACACACATAGGAGTTGTCACCTACGGTTCCACACTTCCATTGAGTTGTTACCATTGAGGGATCGCTGGAATCTTGGAATTCTTTTCACCAAACTCTGCAATAGCCTCAATAAGACCACTACCCATCTATTTATAATAAAATAAAGGCTAGGGGATCCAGCCTTCAATGAATATGAATGGATGGAGGTGGGCCACCCAAATACATCAAAATACAACACAAACTAATGAAGTAATATATCATATGGATTCTCAACATGAACATAAACACATCTGCATAGTCCGATCATTGATTCAGGCATATTATATATGGAAAGTTTCCAATTGGCCTTGAACGGGCCTAGAACTCATCGTTCATTGTAGGTCCTCGTCTCTACTTCACATCGATCTCTCCGACATAAAAGAATTCTTATCCCGATAAATTTGGATCATAATTCTCTCCATATATGCCAGGTAAGACTCAAAGAGGTCCACCAAAAGCAATCCAAGTGTCATCGATGGAAGAGTGTCCCCGCCAATCAACTCCCCCAACTAAATAGTTATCATCCCCAGTGAATAGAAATGGCCATGCTGAAGTTAATGTCCACGGGCGAATCGATCAAGCTCTGCTACAAGTACCCAGGTGTCATCAATGCCTGTACTAAGAATGTACTAATGGAGTCTGTCCTCCATGATGTTCATAATGCTCAACTCTCGAGTGGTAGATCCCGGTTTGATCCACAACACCATATGTAGAACCAAAGAAAATAAGTCCCCAGGTGGGTTGGGTCAGATGTGGGTTAGTAGTGGGGACAATCAAACATGGGTGGGCTGTGCTATGAGGGTGGTAAGAAAATAAGAGTGGAAGTTTGGGCAGCTTAGAGACCCCCACTATTTGGGTCCACATACTCGTGAGGCCTGTAGTATGGAGTCAGATCTCGAACATTAAATATCATATGGATGCTTATAATTGCAGGGATATCAAGTTTATAGGTGTTTTCCTTGATCTGCCTTTTGATTATATAGGGATCCATTTTCCTAATGCTCAAGCTTTTAACAAGCCTTGCACGGAGCCTCACAATACAGAATCTTGTTGGAACCGTTGTTTCACATTCCCTATGTTTGGGAATATCAAATCCCAGGTTATATTTGATAACGTCTTGTGTGGATAGAGTGTGCAGGTTGATATGTTCACGCAAAGAAAAAGAAGTCTCCTATAGATACTAACGCCGAGCAATAGAAGTTACGGCCTAGCGGTAGACGCAAATTATTTGGATATACCTTGTAACGCCCCAAATTCCATAAGGCACGATATTGTTCTCTGAAGGTTATCACACGACGTAGCTAGTCATCACGCCACGGTAGCTCCATGGTTAGCGTCGACAGCGCTTAGAGAATTAAGTTAACTCAATATTGGACTTACCACGTGACGGAAGGTTTTTATCGCACAGCGGTAGTTGGGGAATTGATTTTTTAGAGATCTCAAAAATCTATCGCCTGGCATTATGGTTACCGCTAGCGATAGACAACTCAATTTTATTGACAAAGTTCTCTGGTGGCTACCGCACAGTGTTAGCCTTACCGTAGAGCAGTAGAAGAGCAGTTATGGTGTATCCACGTGTCAACGCCCGAATCGAGTTTTGAGCGATGGTGTCCTTAAGAAGCAAAACGAATGAGGTACCACGCGATGGTAACTTCTTACCGTGCGATAGTAGCGCTCTTAAACTTAATTCTAGATAGAATCGTGACCGTTCGCTAGTTTTATTTAGGGATCCGATGGCTGGAGGTTGCCCCAGCGGGTATATGGCTAAGAGAGTAGGGTTCCATCTCACTTTTCCTTTGGATCTTCTCTTTTTAAGTGTTAGGAGAAGAGGGAGTGAAGAAGAAAGAAGAGGAAGGAGATCTCGCCACCGTTGGATTTCTGAAGCTCTAATTCACAAGACGATTCCGGATTTGTGGAGACAAGTTCATTACGATCGCGTTCATCTGTATAGATCTTTGGCATGGCACCAAAGAGAGAGCAAAGGGTGATGCTTCTCTATATGGACATGTGAAGTCCTCTTCCTTTTGCATAGGAAACCCTCTCCTGCGAGTGTGTGGTGAGTGTAATGCTTTCCTTTGGGTAGATACGGTATATCGCCTTAGTTTTGTATTTAGAGTTTGGAATCGAATTACAAACATAGGCATGGCGTGTGAATCCCATCCGTATAGGTTGGTCTGGATTGGTGATGTTTTTAATATGCTTGTTTTGTCGGAGAAGACTCTGTGTTGTATGTTTTTTGGGTTTCTACGGGGCAGATTGTAGTAGGGAACTTTAGGGACTAACTCCAAGGAGCACCCGAGAATTTGGGCAAAATCTCATTTCTGCTAGGTACCACGCGGCGGTAGCTCTATGAGAGAGCTATTATGTGGCCTATCTCGTCAAGGCCTGAGGGCTAATGTTGTTAGGCTAAGTGCTTAGAGAGCCCAGCTTGGTGGCCTGAGAGCCAGCTTGTGAAAATAACGCGATTATGTGTGTTGGAATGGGAATGGGGAGGTTGACCCGTATTGTGGCTTTCTGCGCCCGGTGATTTGAGCAACGGGATATGACCGAACTGTACCTAATAGATATGTCTATATACTTATGGGCAGTGTTAGCTGTCGTAACCGTAGTTACGAGTCTTAGGCCTTGAGCCGGAAAGACTTTTTAATGCTCATATATGTTGGACGTCACTGAGTATGGTGGTGGGACCCTGTATTTTGTCTAGCACACCGAGAATGTGCCCTGAGTGCACAGGCCGTGTGGTCGTAGCACCAGCATCTGTGGTGAAGTGTTCTGATGGGCTAAAACGACGGTCTTATTTAATTATGAAAGGGAAGGTGATTTTATTTTATAAAAAAGAAGTGCATTTTATTTTGTTAGAAACTGAGTTTTAACGAGAGGGAGATAAGTGCACCTATCGCGTGTAGTACAGGATATTCTGGTGTGGAATATCGGGGTCATATTGTTCTCGGGGCCGGCTTAACTATTTCTACTCTTTCCCAGAATGCCTATTATTTTACCGATAATATTTAGTTTTGGTTAAAAAAATGAAAATGGCTAAGAAAAAACATAAAAAAATGCATAATAATAATAAGCATATTAATAAAAGCAGGATAATAAATGCAGGAAATAAATAAAGTTTGGAAAGCCGATGAAGAACTCGGCGCGACGATATAAAAAGAGAACTGAAATAAAATAACTTTTAATAAAAAGAGATCCTAAATTTCAAATTAATTAAGGCGGAGACTTGGCCGTGGAGGTTCCGTAAGAATGAGCTCACTTATCTCTAAGACTATCGCTCACCTGAACGCTAAGACTATTCGACCGATCACTAGACCGACGAAGGATTCCTATTAATGCCCGTATTACGCTAAGAAACCCGCTATTGGGTGGGGAACCCAATCCGGTAGAGTCACGCGCCTCCTCTCTCGAGGGTTAGCGTGGAGCTCTCTTTACCCAAGGGTGATCAGTCCATACGCACAGCCTCTCGGCGTTGCGTATGGATAACGAAAATAGACCCCGCACATCGATATGCGGTCCTACGCGGCGTTAACCCGGGGCAAACCTTAAGAAATTTAATTAAGCTGAAAAAAGGACCTTTAATTATTTAAAGCTATTTTATCTGTCCTGATGCTCTTCGATATTGAGGGATAAGGGTGGTTATCCACTCATCAGAATGGGGGCACTTAAGGTAGAACGCGGTAAAGAAAGCTATAAAGAAATAGGAAATAAAGGAGTAAAGGAAAGCAGAAAATTACGAGTCCTACTCAAACGAGTAGGGCTGAAGAAAGCAGTAAATGCGAATCCCGGCTCAAATGAGTGGGCGGGGGTAAATTTATCTCATACACGCACGCACTCTACTTGAATGAAAATGCACGCACGCACTCTACATAAATGAAAACACACACACGCACACAAAGTTTTCCTACTCAAGTGAGTAGGAGGAAAATGAAAGAAATAAAAAAGACAAGTCCCACTCAAATGAGTGGGCGGGAAATGAAAGCAGAGTGCAATTTTACTCTTAACGAATAGGCGGAAATAAATGCGCACACGCACACACTCTACGGAAATAAAGCTATAAAACTAACTCATACACGCACGCACACTTGCAAAAAAATATGAAAAACAAAGTGCTCTAAAAATTAAACAACTACATTTCTACCGCTAGAATGCGGTAGAAATGCATAAAAAGAGAAAATAAAAATTAAACGGAGCGAAAAGTTTTGCAAATAAACGCAAAATGGAAGTTGGCGAAAAATTAAAACGACTACATTTCCATTCTTATATTTTCATAAAAACTCCTAAAAAGTGAAAATAATGCTAAAAAGACGAAAAGTATTACGATCCTAAACAGTCCTATGTTAAAGAAAATTAAAAATAACACTTTTAAAGGTGTTTTTATAAAGCTAAAAGAATGAAAATAAAGCTAAAAAATAGAAACCTAAACCTAAATAAGTGTGGAATATGAAAATAAAACGGACATTACAACGGCTAGAAATGCCGAGAAATTCTAAGCTAAACTAAGTTATAAAAGCTATAAAATGAAGACATAAAAAGAAAAGCACAAAAAGGAGAATGAAAAATCACTTAAGGTAGGCGCATTCAAATGGAACTTCAAGCATTATAAAGAGAGAAAAAGATAACATTGTATTATTAAAAAGGTGATTATAAAGAAAGTTAAAAAAATATCCTAATACAAACTAAGAGAGCGGGGGGGGGGGATAAAATTCCCTTACATAACATTTGGATCCATTTGGGCAGCACCTCCCCTAAGCAAAGTGGTCAAAAAGTGGACAAGAAAAGCTTTCTGAATGCTTTTATTTATAGACAAAATTTCGGGTGTGACACGCCCAATGTCACAGACGTGACAGGGGGCGTGTCAGTCAAAGTCATATTTGACTTGGCATTTTCGGCAAGCTGGCGGAATTCTGGAAGGTCGGGGAGTTGACACGTGTCGGTCACGGGCGTGACAGGCATTGGACACGGGCATGACATGCTTGGTTCGACGATCTTCGAGCGCCGATCGACGATCAGGAAGCTTTTGGAAGGAATATGTGGCTGTCACAAGCATTACAGGCTTGGTCACGGGCATGTCGGGGGGGGGGGGGGGGGCGTGACATGGACAGCTGGCAGTCCTGATGTCGGCAGCATCGAGTGTTGAAAAGGCGTTGAGTGTCGACATCGACACGGGCCTGACGGGTCTTGGACACGGGCGTGACTGGGGCGTGTCTGGATGGCATTGAGTGTTGAACAGTAAAATTGTCGAGTGTCGACTGGCGGAAGGTGTTGAGTGCCGGACATGGGCGTGTCGGGCAATATCACGGGCCTGATTGGTCAATTTTTGACTTTTTTCTGAAATTTTTCAGAAAATAAAAAAAACAAAGTTAGAAATAAAAATTACAAAATATGAACAATTTATTAAAGAAAAATAACAGAAAATAGCTAAAACATTCAAAAACAACTTAAATAAAATACTAAAAAATGCGTATATTTACAACTCATCAAATACCCCCATACTTAAGCTTTTGCTATTCTAGAGCAAAAGTTGGAGATGAACCTATAAGGAATAAAAAAGAATCCTAAATTTAACTAACGCATAATTTAATTGTAAGAAAGATCGAAATAAATTTCCGGGGTTTCAGAATTAAATCTTAACTTATGAAAATGTTATAAATAGAGGAACTATTCCAAAAAAATACTTCTAAATGGAAAAATAAAAAGAGAAAATTATTTTTGTTAGTTTAACAAAAATGGATTGGAATTATAGAAAAAACATTAGCTAAAAAGAAATTGATAGGAAATAATTCATTTTAAAAATTATGCTCTCAAAAAGATTTAGATTAATTCTAGATTCATGAAAATAGGATAAGTGGTTTGACGGTTTATGAAGAGGCCTTTGATTTTTGAGGCGAGGCAATTTTTTCTCGAACCTCCATAATAATTTTGAATAATTAGGAAAGTGAAATCTTATTTTCCTAACATTTAATTTTTTCTTCTTCTTCTTTTCTTCATAAATAATAATAAACCCAATATATATGTATAGGAGTAATGAATTTTATCTTATTACTCCATAACATATAATCTTTTTAAATATTGGTTGCCGATGTTTACGGGACGAAATCTTATCCTCATTGACATAAGATCTTTTAAAGGTGAGTGGAGAATCATACCGATTAAGGCATGAAAAAAATGTGGATGGTATTTTTTTTTATTTCTAAAAGAAAACTAGAGTTTAATAAAAAAATTTGAGAGCAACCTTTTTAATTTGAACATTTCTACATTTCTAAAAGCATAAGTAGAAATAATATAAAATCAATAAATGTTATTTTCTAACATAAAAATGTGCTTTATTTCAAAAAATAAGAAGTGAAAATGAGAAAAACAAGTTCCCTATAATAAAAAAATGACATAAAAAAATTCTTTAAAATCTTAACCCCAGAAATCTAAGTCTATCGAGCTACAATTAATAAACGAATAGTAAATAAAGAATTAATTAAAATTCACTTATAAATAAACTCGAAACGATTATTTTGGAGAGCAAAGAGGTTAAGAAATGAGGTATTCGAATTATTTAATTCGAGATAGAAATTTTTTGATTTTTATGAGATTTTCTAATTTTTTTTATATTTTGGGGTTATTTTCATTTTTTGGGAATTTTTTTAAAAGTTATGCAAATTTTTTTTAATTTTTTGTAAGTTATACAAATTTTTTTGATTTTTAATTTTTGGAAATATTTATAAGAAGAGAGAGAATTTTTTCAAGATAGGAAAGAGAAGGGGAAAGAGACGAGAATATTTACAAAAAATATTTACGAAGTAAAAAGAGGATCGCCCGCGAACATACTCTTATTTGTGGTTAGTTCGATGAGTCGAACGTCGCGGAGCGATGTTTAATTTTTTTGAAAATTTTATTTATTATTATTATTGAAGCATGAAAAATATAATTTTTTTTTGAAGTTTTAAATTTTTGCAAAAAAATTTTTTTTTTGGAAATTTTTTATTAAGTGCAGGAAATAAAAGGGCAGAAAATAAGAATCACCCCATACTTAAGTCCAACATTGTCCCCAATGTTGCACAAAGTATGAGGAACGATATATATATATATATATAAAAGACTAAGCAGTTATGTACAAAAAAAATTAAAAAACAGGGGTTTAGAAATATTCCCTAAACCGCGTTCGGGGAAGCCCATTAAGTATAGCCCTGCAAAAGTTAAAGTAAAAGCAGAAAAAAGAATAAAACAGAAAAAATGAAAAATATAAATTCGGCGAAAATGTGCGGGTGATACGGGGGAAAGTGAGTGTGACTCGTAAGCAAACGTCTTAGCTAAGAGTGTGACCGATATGCGATCCCTTAGCGCTCACAGTAGTGAAGCCCGCCGAAATGACAAAATAAATATATAATTAAATATTTTTTTGTTTTACATATTTTTTTGTTAGTTTTTTGAATTTTTTTAGATTTTTAAGTTTATGTTTTTAGTTTTTTTTAGTTTTGATTTTTTTTTATTGAAAATAGGAAATAAGAAAAAAAAATGATAATAAGTTAAAGGCAAAAATAAAATAAAAAGAAAAATGAAAGATATATATATATATATATTTTTTTTGAATTTTTAATAATTTTTTTTTAAAATTAAAATTTTTCATCAATTTTTTATTTTTAGTTTTTTAAAAAGTTTTATAAGTTTTTTTAGTTTTTAAGTTTTTGAATTTTCTAAGTTTTTAGTTTTCTGATTTTTTAAAGTTTAAGTTTTCTGATTTTTTAAAAGTTTTTAAAGTTTTTAAATTTTTGATTTTATCTTCTTTTATTTATTTATTTTATTTTAATTTTTTATTATTGTTATTATTATTATTGATATTATTATTATTATAAATATAATTTTTTTGGTTGATCTTTTTTTTTATAGAAAATTAATAGTTTTTAGGAATTCAAAATAGTAAGTCGAAATTTTCCCCGACAACGGCACCAAAAACTTGATGAGCTTAAACGACGGTCTTATTTAATTATGAAAGGGAAGGTGATTTTATTTTATAAAAAAGAAGAGCATTTTATTTTGTTAGAAACCGAGTTTTAACGAGCGGGAGGCAAGTGCCCCTATCGCGTGTAGTACAGGATATTCCGGTGTGGAATATCAGAGTTGTATTGTTCTCGGGGCCGGCTTAGCTATTTCTAATCTTTCCCTGAATGCCTATTATTTTTCCGATAATATTTAGTTTTGGTTATAAAAATGAAAATGGCAAAGAAAAAACATAAAAAAATGCATAATAATAAGCATACTAATAAAAGCAGGATAATAAATGCATGTAATAAATAAAGTGCAGAAAGCCGATGAATAACTTAGTGCGATGATATAAAAAGAGAACTGAACTAAAATAACTTTTAATAAAAAGAGATCATAAATTTCAAATTAATTAAGGCGGAGACTTGGCCGTGGAGGTTCCATAAGAATGAGCTCACTTATCTCTAGGACTATCGCTCACCTGAACGCTAAGACTATTCGACCGATTGCTAGACTGACGAAGGATTCCTCTTAACGCCCGCATTACGCTAAGAACCCCTCTATTGGGTAGGGAACCCAATCCGGTAGAGTAACGCGCCTCCTCTCTCGATGGTTAGTGCGGAGCTCTCTTTACCTAAGGGTGATCGGTCCATACGCACGGCCTCTCGGCGTTGCGTATGGATAACGGAAATAGATACCGCACATCGATATGCGGTCATATGCGTCGTTAACCCGGGGCAAACCTTAAGAAATTTAATTAAACTGAAAACAGGACCTTTAATTATTTAAAGCTACTTTATCTGTCCCGATGCTCTTCGATATTGAGGGCTAAGGGCAGTTAGCCACTCATCGGAATGTGGGCACTTAAGCTAGAAAGCGGTAAAGAAAGCTGTAAAGAAACAGGATATAAAGCAGTAAAGGAAAGAAGAAAATTGTGAGTCCTACTCAAACGAGTAGGGCTGAAGAAAGCAGTAAATTCGAATCCCAGCTCAA
The DNA here is from genome assembly GCA_039513925.1 of Platanthera zijinensis. Taxonomy (NCBI): domain Eukaryota; kingdom Viridiplantae; phylum Streptophyta; class Magnoliopsida; order Asparagales; family Orchidaceae; genus Platanthera; species Platanthera zijinensis. The sequence goes on along the minus strand of CM077090.1, from coordinate 80,389,787 downwards.
ATGAGTGGGCGGGGGAAAATTTATCTCATACACGCACGCACTATACTTGAATGAAAACGCACGCACTATACTTGAATGAAAACGCACGCACACACTCTACATAAATGAAAACACACACACGCACACAAAATTTTCCTACTCAAGTTAGTAGGAAGAAAATGAAAGCAATAAAAAAGATAAGTCCCACTCAAACGAGTGGGCGGGAAATGAAAGCAGAGCGCCATTTAACACTTAATGAGTAGGCCGAAATAAATGCACACACGCACACACTCTACGGAAATAAAGCTATAAAACTAACTCATAGACGCACGCACACTTGCAAAAAAATAAGAAAAACAAAGTGCTCTAAAATTAAAACAACTACATTTCTACCGCTAGAATGCGGTAGAAATGCATAAAAAGAGAAAATAAAAATTAAACGGAGCGAAAAGTTTTGCAAATAAACGCAAAATGGAAGTCGGCGAAAAATTAAAACGACTACATTTCCATTCTTATATTTTCATAAAAACTCCTAAAAAGTGAAAATAATGCTAAAAAAGACGAAAAGTTTTACGATCCTAAAAAGTCCTATGTTAAAGAAAATGAAAAATAACACTTTTAAAGGTGTTTTTATAAAGCTATAAGAATAAAAATAAAGCTAAAAATGGAAACCTAAACCTAAACAAGTGCGGAATATGAAAATAAAACGGACATTACAACGGCTAAAAATGCCGAGAAATCGTAAGCTAAACTAAGTTATAAAAGCTATAAAATGAAGACATAAAAAGAAAAGCACAAAAAAGGAGAACGAAAAATCACTTAAGGAAGGCGCATTCAAATGGAACTCCAAGCATTATAAAGAGAGAAAAAGCTTACATTGTATTGATAAAAAAGTGATTACAAAGAAAGTTAAAACAAGCATCCTAATACAAACTAAGAGAGAGAGACAAAGGGGGGGATAAAATTCCCTTACATAACATTTGGATTCATTTGGGCAACACCTCCCCTAAGCAAAGTGGTCAAAAAGTGGACAAGAAAAGCTTTCTGAAAACTTTTATTTATAGACAAAATTTCGGGTGTGACACGCCCGAGGTCACGGGCATGATAGGGGGCGTGTCAGTCAAAGTCGTGTTTGACTTGGCATCTTCGGCGAGCTGGGGGAATTCTAGAAGGTTGGGGAGTTGACATGTGTCGGTCACGGGCATGACAAGCTTGGTTCGACGATCTTCGAGCGTCGATCGACGATCAGGAAGCTTCTTGAAGGAACACGTGGCGGTCACGGGCGTGACAGGCTTAGTCACGGGCATGTTGGGGGGCGTGACTTAGACAACTGGCAGTCTTGATATCGGCAGTGTCGAGTGTTGAAAAGGCGTTGAGTGTCAACATCGACACAGGCGTAACGGGTCTTGGACACAGGCGTGACTGGGGCGTGTCTAGACGATGTTGAGTGTTGAATAAATCATCGAGTGTCGACTAGAGAAAGGCATTGAGTGCCTGACACGAGCGTGTCGGGCAATGTCACGGGCGTGACAGGTCAATTTTTGACTTTTTTTTGAAATTTTTCAGAAAATAAAAAAAACTAAGTTAGAAAAAAAAATACAAAATATGAACATTTTATTAATGAAAAATAACAGAAAATAGCTAAAACATTCTAAAATTACTTAAATAAAATACTAAAAAATGAGCATATTTCCAACTCATCATGTGCTTATATTGCACTTTCGTAGACATGTTCGATTTTGCTAATGTTATGTAGGGAAGGTGCACCGCCGCCCCGGGTTAGGGGTGGGGTTGTTATATTTTGGTCAGCCTTACTTGACCGTTGCTTGATTTTTCCATGGTTCGGTGGATTGATCTTATGTAGGAACATAGGAGACAAGTGGCACGTAGAGGGCTGAAGCCCTTGTTGCTATGCTTGCTCTTGAAGGCCAAAGCGATGTGTTTTCCTTTACTACTTTCATGTGTGGTTGGCCTGCGTGCTGAAGTCTGTAAAATAGTAATTGTTTAAGTAAACATTTGTAAGGCCAAAAGGCTGAGACTCTTTGTCTATTTCTACTTTCATTCTTATTTTGGACTATAATGGACATTCATGTTTTGTGATGGGTTCTTCCAACTTATTTAAAAGGCTCCGCTAGAATGCTCTGTGTTAGGATTCAAAATTTCATTATAGTAATTTGGTATTATTATGTAACTCTACTGACTGTCCGTAGAATATGGCGTAGGGCCCCGACCGGGCCTTCTGTTATATTCCGTGTGATGGATGGGGTGTTACAATTTGGTATCAGACTATGGTGTCAGCCTTTCTTATATGAATTCACGGGCGAATTCATTTAAGGAGTGGTGAGCACGTGTATGTGCATCATCGTTATAACATGAAAAGAACCCATGAATGTCCAATTAGGTATGAAAATACACATGTTTGAGGATCCTACGTGTTCCTACGATTGCTTTTTGAAATTTTGTTTGGTCACTTAATGGTGCATTCTATAAATATATGTAACCAGGAGTGATGCAGGATAGTCAGAATGTTTGCACTCTACGGAAAGAAGTGCACCTAATCGCATGCATGCAATACCTCCTTTGGCAGAGACGATTAGACTTGTGGCTGAGGCAGTATTTGCAATGATAAATGCCCATCCATGGAGGCATGCATAACCTCCTGCCCCTGTCGTAGAGTAGGGCTCGCTTTGTACGTTAGAGCCTAGAGTGGTGGAACGAGTGGCTGTAGAGCCTTTGGTGCCAAGAATAGCGACAAAAAAGCAGCTCAAACATATGATGATCTTCAATCCTCCAGTATTTACGGGGACTGGAACCCTAACCCAAGCCGAGTATTGGCTCTCTCATATTAAAAGAGTCTTGATGGCAACTAAGATGGAGGAATGGCAAAAAACCACCTTAGCCACCTTCCTGTAGGATTGAGAGGCGAGACTGTGGTGGGAAAAGTTGGAGCTGCATCTCTTAGTGGGAAGACAACTCAATGATGTCTCAATGGAGGAGTTCTCGAGGTTATTCCTGGCTAGATACATCCCCTCGATATAGAGGATAGATATGGAGAATTAGTTCTAGAGACTGACATGGGGAGAAAGAAGCGTGGATGAGTATCTCCACAAGTTCACAAGGTTGGGACGTTATGCTGGCGTTACTTTTGCTGACGAGGAGCGTAAGACCAAGTGATTCTATGATGGTTTCCGTGTTGACCTAAGGCTACTACTCTCTGGGACCATGACGTAGGGTTTTTTAACTATTGTCAATACCACCCGATCTCTTGAGAAAGATGTGAAGAGAGTTCAAGAGAAGAAGGACTCGATTGTGAATATATCGGAGTTCAAGGTGCCGAACTCGTCAAAGTCTGGGTTCGTAAGTGGAACAAGAAGGCAAGGAATTTGGGTCCAGCCCCACCTTCAGGTGCGTCTGGAGTTACTATAATGCGAGACCTGGTTACTTTTTATAATTATGGCAAGCAGGTACACATCACCCAAGACAATTGGAGTTGGCGCTTGAAGTCAGAGAAGAAGCCTGGAGCATCTTATGAGGAGAGGGGAAAGGTGGTGGAGTCAACCGCATCCCACTATGCTCAAGCCCATCCTAGAGTTTTCAACATTGGCTAATAGGAGGACATAAAGCAGGCTGATGTGGTAACAGGTATGATTTTAAAAAATAACATGTTTAGCTTTTTATACTTGTTTCCTTATACGCGTTAGCATATGACTTGTCATGCTAGGCTTTTTTTTGATCTTTAATTGTCCGACGAGAGCACTGTTTTATATAGGAGCTTCATGCTCCTTTTTGTCCGAGGAATTTGTTTCGCGCATCAGAGTGCCTTCTTCGATGGAAAGGGATAAATTGGTTGTGATCCTACCTAACAGGCATTCTATGCGCGCAGATAGAGTTTGCTATTTGAAGGTATGGATTGGGAGTCAAGAGTTTTACTTGCAAGCATCACTACTACTGATAGTGGAGTTTGATGTGATCTTTGGAATGAACTAGCTCTCGGAGCAATGTACGTACATTGATTAAAATCGAAAGGTGGTCAGACTTGGAGTGGATATAGAGCGTGAGACGACGTTATCTGGCATGAGGGAATCGAGCAAGACTTTTATTTCTTGTGTCCAGGTGGTTAAGGCAGTTCGTAGTGCTGTAGAGCTATTTTTCACTTTAGTGGAAACTTTGAAGCCCAAGCCAAGTCTGGATGGCATCCCAATTATATCAGAGTTTCCTGACATTTTTCCTGAAAATGTCCCTGGAGCTCCATCTAAGTGAGAGATCGACTTCACAATCAAGCTAGTACAAGGTGCAAGGCCTGTGTCACGCTCCCCATACCACTTAGCACCTAAGGAGATGGAGAATTTAAGGTACATCTTCAAGAGCTGTTAGATCAAGGGTATGTGCATCCATGTTGTCCCCTTGGAGTGCGCCATTCCCTTTTGTTAAGAAGAAGGATGAAAGTTTACGACTATGTATTGATTACCTAGAGTTGAATAAGATGACAGAGAAGAATAGTTATCCGATCCTGAGGATTGATGATCTATTCGATTAGGTGGTTGGGTTAACTGTGTACTCGAAACTAGATTTGAAATCTGGGTACTATCATTTGAGAATAAGGGAAAGAGACATTCCAAGACGACTTTCAACACACATTATGGGTTGTATGAGTTCACTGTCATGCCATTTGGGTTGAAGAATGCACCTTCCGTGTTTATGTATTTGATGAACAGGATGTTCAGAGAGTACTTAGACAACTTTGTGATAGTCTGCATCGATGATATACTGGTATACTCACAGTGCGGGGATGATGATTTCAAGCATCTACATATGGTATTGGAGACACTAAGGAGGAACAAACTGTATGCCAAGTTCTCCAAATGTGAGTTTTGGCTATCCTCGGTATCATTCCTTGGTCACGTAGTTAGTGGAGTGGAAATCGAGGTAGATCTTGCGAAGATAGTTACGATACGGGAGTGGCGTGTGTTGTCTACTATGGTGGAAGTCCACAGTTTTCTGTGTCTTGGCGACTATTACAGGTGCTTCGTGGAAAACTTCTCGTGGATAACATTGCCCCTTAATACTCTGACAAGGAAGGATCAGAAGTTTGTTTGGTCGCCGGAGTGCGCACAAGCTATTGAAGAACTAAAGTGTCATCTGACTAGGGTGACTGTTATATATTCTCCAGATGGATCAGAGGGTTATGATATTTATAGTGATGCCTCTGGACTGTATTAGGTTGTGTTGTGCTTCAACATGGGAAGGTGATAGCCAATGGATCACACCAGTTGAATGTGCATGAGAGGAATTACTCGGTCCATGATTTGGAGTTGGCGGCCATGGTATTCGCTCTCAAGCTTTGGAGGCATTATCTGTATGGGGTAAAGGTCGATATTTATTCATGTCACAAGAGCCTGAAGTATATGATAGATCAGAAGGAGCTAAACATGTATAATCGAAGGTGTATGGAATTCCTTGGGGACTATACCTATAAGATTCATTAAATTCTCGAGAAGGGGAATGTCGTGATAGATGCTTTGAGCCGTAGGACACCTGCACGAGAAAATTGGTTACAAATGCATGACGAGCCGCTTATTCGAGATTTGGAGCCCTTGAAAATCTCTTTTGTTGACAAGGGATCTAATTGATAATACGTTTTGTAGCCTATACTATTATCGTATTTTCTAGTTTATAATGTGCAAATCATGTCTTATATCCTATATATTGACCTCTTTTTATATTTATTTATGCCACTAATGTTTATTTCTGTTTTTGCAGGTTTCCTGATATTTGGCCAAAAATGACCTGACACGGCCACCAACACGGACGTGTCATAGGGTGTGTCAACCTTGCCATGTCAACATGTCGTGTCACCAGAGGGAAAAACCAGAAATCATCCAGAGAAGGACATGGACAGTTGACAAGGCTGTGTCTCCAAATGTGTTACTGGCTGTGTCAACCCGGCCGTGTCGCCGCCGTGTTGACTAAAATCCAAAGACTCTCCAAAGAAGGACACGGCCACAAAACACAGTAGTGTCGCCGCCGTGTTGCCAGAAGTCGAAGACTTTCTAGAGAAGGATACGGCCGTGTCGCCATCACATCGAAGCCTGTTGCCCGCCATAAATGCATTTCGCGTCAAAGTCCATCAAATGTGGTCGACACGACTACCAACACGGCCGTGTCGCTGGCCGTATCAGCATCACTACATGACAGGGCCAACAACATGGCCGTTTCACTTGTCGTGTCACCCCCTTATGTTTTTCTATAAATTGAGCCCTTCTCCATGCATTCCATATAGTTTTTGGATTGTGTAGGGAGGTGCTGCCCCTTTGCTTAGTGAAGCATTTCTTGTATTTTTCTCCCTCTCCCTCTCTTACTCCTTTTAGTATTGCTTAACCCTTGTTTAGTTTGAGCTTTTGTAATAGCTTTTGTAATAGCTTTTGTACTTTATTTAGTAGTTTAATGTAATGTTAACTTAGTCTTTTCATTTCCATGCAAGTGTAGCTCCTTCATTTCAAGTTGTAAGCTATCTTTATCATTAATAGAAAAGTGTTGTTTTCTCTCCCTTATGACCTTGTGTTCTTAATGCTTTACTACTCATCCCTCCTCTTCCACTCCATTATGATTAACTAATCCTCCTTATACTCGATCTTGATCATCCGAAGTTCGAGTGATTATGTTATGATGCTTTGAATTTACCTTTTCTTTTTAGGTTTTGCCCTTGAATTACTCATGATTTATTTCGGGTTGGAGATATATCATCAATATATATTCTCCACCTTTTCTTTCATTCTTGGCTTGCCGAGAGGCCGATAGTTCGAAGTGAGTACTCAAGAGTAAAGGGAGTTGTATGGACCCCTCGAGAGAGGAAGACTTCCAAATCTCTCGGATTGGAGTAAAATCCAATAGCGGGGTTTACTGCGTAAAGTGAGCTTTAGGCCTCCGATTTAGACGAGAGTCGGTTGGACCTTCCTAAACTCAGTTGGGAACAACTTCGAGAGAAGCGTGTTCAAGCTTTAGGAACCTCCACATTCAAGGACCTTTACCCTATTAAGTTTAGGTTTATTTATCGTATTTTTAATCGACTTTAGCCGAGGTGATTCTTGATCGAGTGCATTTCCATCTCATCGTTCCCGCCCCTTTATCGTAATCATTTCCTTTATGCTCTCTTTCTTTTTAGTGCAAGTAGTTCTCTTTAGCTTTATTTCCTTTCCTTAACTGCAATTAGTTTTTCTAAACCCTAGATTTTCTGTCGATAAAATTATAGTCTTCGTGTGAGTAAGTGTACTCAATAGTTCCCGGATTTAAATACGGCACTTGTGTCCCCTAGCTATGGTTCGATAGGTATACTTGCCTTATTGTATTGCTAGTTCGATTGCTTTATTTTCTTCGAAGCTTAGCGACAATCAAGTTTTTGGCGCTGTTGCCGGGGAGCAACTTTCGTTGATATATCTAAAACACGAACCTATTACTTTTATCATTTCTCTTTCTCATCATCCTTCAAAAAAATTTTAAAATCCAAAAAAAAAATTATTTATTATCGCTTTTAATAGAAACCCACTTCAAAATTTTTCTACGCCACCTAAATCTCTCGAAAAAGGAAAAGGGCTTTTAGTTCCACTATCTTGTATAGTACCTTGCAAACCCTTCATTGTGTAGCCCTTGGGAAGTTCAGGAGTTAAAAAATAAAATATCTATTTCAAAAAAATATCGAGCTTTTTTCTAGTTTATTTATTTCTCTTTCTTCTCTTCTCTTCTTCTAGTGTATGACCCGCGGGAGTCCATCGATTATTTTGGACTTGGACAAAGAATTTGAGCGTACTCTTCGGATAAGATCGTAATTTTAAGGTCCTACTATCCAAGTACCGGTTGAGGAATCCGAGTCATTTTCTACTGTAAGAATGGAAAAATCCTACGTGGAGGAAGCCGTGCAAAGGACTATGTCGTATTATGCACGACCGAATCTTGAGGGTAAAAAATGAAGCATAGTTCGCCCTGCGATAGCAAATAATAATTTTGAACTAAAGCCTAACATAATTCAAATGGTGCAGCAGTATGTGCAATTTGACGGACTTCAAGATGAAGATTTGAACGCGCATATTGCAAGCTTTCTTGAGATTTACGACACCTTCTAGATCAATGGTGTCACAAATGATGTAATTAGGCTTAGACTCTTTCTTTTTTCTCTTAGAACTAAGGCTAAGTAGTGGCTGAACACTCTACCTAAAAACAACATCACAACCTGGAATGAATTAACTGAAAAATTTTTGGCTAAGTATTTTCCGCCAACTAAAACTGCAAAATTTATGAACGACATTTCCACTTTTGGACAAATAAACTATAAAACCTTATACGAAACAAGGGAAAGATTTAATGAATTATTAAGACGATACCCACATCACGCACTGCCTGTATGGTTACAAGTGCAGACGTTCTATAATGGGCTAAATCAAAGTACGAAGCAAATGATAAACCCAGCTTCTAATGGTACTTTAAACCATAAGACCCCGGAAGTAGCTCTTGATCTTTTCGAGGACATGGCCATGAACACTTATCAGTGGAATGTGCCTATGTCCCGCCCAAACAAACCTGTAGGTATCTTTGAAGTAGACAACGTCTCCAAACTCGCTCTACAAGTTGAAATATTAAGCAAAAAAATTATGTAGATTACTGCTGCCTCCGCCCCTCAGGTATGGGAATCTGTAACTCCTGCCCCCGAACAATTAGATTTTTTGAACAATATTCCTAAGAATGTTTTTCATAAATTTTCTGTTGAGAATTTTCCTGTGCCCGGTTTTAATTTTTCGAATAATTATAATCATGCTTTTTCAAAATCACCCGAATTTTTCTTCGAGTAATCCTTCGAACGCGATGCGCCCGCCACCACAAAACGATTTTTCTTCACCACCACCACCTTTTCAAAACTATCCAAAAACTCCAAGCTTGGAGGAGTTACTTTCTAAATATATAACCATAAATGACGCTACTATAATAACCTTAACTGGAAGCGTTAAAAATCTTGAAAATCAAGTAGGATAGCTCGTAAAAATAATTTCTGAGCGACCCGCAGTATCTCTTCCTTCTAATACCGAGCCCAACCCGAGAGAGCAAGAGAAAGCTATAACTCTTCGGAGTGGGAAGCAAGTTTTCGGAAGGGTTAGTGAAGAGCCCGAGGCAATCTCCACTCCTGTTTTAAAAAATCAAAGCTCCGCTCCCATTTTAAAAATTCCACCCTCTGTTGAAGAAGTTATCACCCCTATTTTAGAAAAAGACCTCACTCCACCACCCATCTTTAAAAATAATCAAACCCCGCCATAACCTTCTGAACTTAACAAACAACGTCTAGATGATCAGTATACCCGCTTCTTAGAGATGTTTAAGCAAATCAACATAAATCTTCATTTCTACGAAGCAATCTCCCAGTTGCCGAAGTACTCTAAGTATCTTAAAGACCTCCTGACCAATAAGAAGAAGTTAGAGAAACTGTCACATGTCACGTTAAATGTCGAGTGCTCTGCTATTTTGACAAATGGCTTACCAAAGAAAATCTGCTACCCGGGTAGTTTTTTTTATTCTGTGTGTCTTTGGTGATCTTTTTGTCAAGAACGCATTGGCCGAATTAGGTGCGAGTATAAACCTGATGCCCCTCTCATTTTTTTAAGAAGTTAGGAATTTGTAGACTCAACCCCACACGCATGAGTATCCATCTCACCGATAGATCCGTCAAGTACCCGTTTGGAATAGTGGATGATGTCTTAGTAAAAGTCGACAAGTTCATCTTCACGGTGGACTTTGTCATTTTGGACATCGAAGATAATGTTGAGGTTACTCTGATACTTGGCAGACCCTTCCTTGCCACCTCCTCGATCCATCTTTGATGTAAGCAATGGTAAGCTCTTCCTTCTAGTAGGCGACGACGAAGTGACTTTCTCTATCACACCTTCGATGAAAAACACCCTAGCAAATGGCGACTCCTGTTTTTTCGTAGATGCCTTAAGTTATGAATCCTCCTATTTGCTCTCCAAATTTGAAAAGGAATTTTATGCTTTTTGTTCCTCCTCTTCTCTTCCAACTGAATCGATACACCTAAGGGAAGAAAGTGAAGAATCCTCTTAGCGTCTATTTGAATTTGAAAAAGAATTTTCTGATTTTTGTTCCTCCTCTACTTGTCCATCTAAATCATTGCAATAAGCCGCCTTGGACACTAGCTCCACCCCTTTTAATTTTCCGTCTAAAAAGATCTACGAAGATATAGTATTTGAAAAAGAAAGAATTTCTAAAACCTCTTATGAAGAACCCCCTACCCTAGAACTTAAAGAACTTCCTGAACATCTCATGTATACCTGCTTAGAAAAAAATTCAAAACCTCCAGTAATAGTTTTGTCTTACCTCACGGATGCGCAAAATGATAAACTTCTTTTAGTTCTACGTAAGCATCACCAAGCGATTGCTTGGAAAATTTCTGATATAAAGGGCATGAGCCCATCTTTCTACACTCACAAAATCTGAATGGAAGATAATTCCTGTAATTCAATACAACCTCAGCACCGTATAAACCCAAACATGAAAGAAGTAGCAAGGGCGAGTTTATGAAACTCTTAGATAAAGGAATTATCTATCCTATATCAAATAGTAAGTGGGTTAGCCCTGTTCAGGTAGTACCAAAGAAGGGAAGGATAACTGTAGTTGTAAATGAAAATAATTATTTAATCCCAACACGGACGGTGACGGGGTAGCGAATGTGTATAGATTATCGTAAGTTAAATCACCCCACCCACAAGGATCACTTTCCCTTGCCATTCATCGATCAAATTTTAGAACGATTATCCGGCCATAGCTTTTATTGTTTTCTCGATGGTCTCTCGGGGGATTTTCAAATCCCCATCTCTCCCAAGGACTAAGAGAAAACTACATTTACTTGTTCCTTCGGCACCTTCGCTTACCGAAGGATGCTGTTTGGATTGTATAATGCGCCAGATACATTCCAGTGATTTATGCTCGCTATCTTTGGCAAGTACGTTGAAAGCATTATGGAGGTATTCATGGATGATTTCTCTATGTTCGGTGACGCATATGAAAGTTATTTAGAAAACCTCGAAAAAATCTTAGAACGATGCGAAGAGACTAACCTTGCCCTTAATTGGGAAAAATGCCATTTTATGGTGAGGGAAGGGTTAGTTTTGGGTCATAAAATTTTTGCGAGAGGTATTGAAGTAGATGTTGCTAAGATAGAAGTTATCGAGAAACTGCCTCCGCCTATGAACATCAAAGCTATAAGAAGTTTCCTAGGGCATGCTGGATTTTAACGTGGTTTCATAAAAGATTTCTCCAAGATAACCAAACCCCTTACCCATCTCTTAGAAAAAGACGCCCAATTCATTTTTTGATGACTCTTGTCTTTCTGCCTTCGAATTAATAAAATAAAAGTTAATTAACGCACTAATTATGATAGCTCGGGTGTGGGACCTTCCATTTGAAATAATGTGTGATGTAAGTAGCTTCGCGGTGGGAGCCGTATTAGGTATAAGTATATCGAAAAATTTCCACCCCATCTATTATGCAAGTAAGACACTCACATCTACACAAGAAAACTACACAACCACCAAGAATGAGCTCCTAGCTGTAGTATTCGCTTTTGATAAATTCCGCCCTTATATTTCACTTTATAAAATTATCGTTTTTACGCACTGCTCGACCCTCAAATATCTTCTTGCTAAAATGGATGCCAAGCCGCGCTTGATTCGTTTGGTCTTACTCCTCAAGGAGTTTGACTTAGAGATCTGTGATAAGCGAGGTGCCGAGAATTTGGCCGCCGATCACCTCTTATGCCTAGATAACCCTTATATTGAAAATCTAGATGAAAAATCTTTTAATGATTATTTTCCTGATGAGAAGCTTCTTTCAATTAGCACTTCTCCTTCTCCTTGGTTTGCACAGATTGCCAATTATTTAGTGGCTCGTGTGCTCCCAAAAGAGTTCTCCTCTCAGCAAAAGAAGAAATTATTTTCTGAGTTGAAGAAATACTTTTGGGAGGAACCGCATCTTTTCAGTCTGTGCGGACCAAGTGAAAAAGAGATGTGTTTCTTATGAAGAAGGAGTTGATATTTTAAAACACTTATAAGAAGGTCCGACTGGTGGGCATTATCAAGCTGCTCGCACCGCTCACAAGGTGTATTGCGCGAGTTTTTATTGTCCTAGCCTATTTAAAGATGCACAAGCCGTTGTGAGTTCGTGTGATAGTTGCCAACTGTCGGGCAACATTTCCAATAAAAATGAAATACCGCAAAATTATTTCCTTGAGTACGAAATTTTTCACCTCTAGGGGATCAATTTTGTTGGCCCCCTTAATTCTAGCTTCGAAAACAATTATATTTTAGTTACTGTTGATTATGTTTCTCAATGGTCGAAGCCCAAGCACTTCCTACAAACGACTCCCGAGTTTTAGCTACCTTTTTAAAAAAATTTATTTTCTCGATTCGGTACGCCGCGAGCCATCGTTAGTGACAAGGGTTCCTATTTTTGTAACGCACAATTTTCTAAAATTCTTATTAAAAACTTCGTTACGCAAAAGCTTTCAACTGCCTACCACCCCCAAACTAACGGACAAGTTGAAGTAGTGAATAGAGAGATAAAAAGAATATTAGAAAAGACTGTTTCAACTTGTAGGAGAGACTGGTCAGCCAAATTAGACGATGCTCTATGGGCCTGTAAGAGCCCCTTTTTTTTTCTTTTTCAACCACCGGGGTCTTAGCCCAGAATTGCCGCTTTGCGGTGGCACCGACTCACGGGAAGGTCTCCACTACAAATCGCCAATTCTGCCGGCCCTTTTCGATCGCAGAATATTAGCATAATGCAGTAAAAGCAAGTCCACAACAATCACATGTATATAAATAAATCTCTACGAAGGGAGTGTCCACAATATATCAGAGTACTGCAAATACGGGCTTAAGCCCGGTACATCATATCCTCACTACAAGTCACTCGCGGAAGCAAAACTAAAACTAAGCGTCACCGTAACTGTCACTGAACCGAGAGCACCCAAACTGTCTTCCAAATCTCATATAATATTTACTGGAGGTCTACCATGACCTAATTAGTCTAAATCCAGAAATTTATAATTTTCCGAATTAATCTGATATTTATTTAATTTTTTCCAAAGATTGGCCACGGGTAATTTTAAACATGAACTACATGATATTCTTAAGTAATGGCCACCCAAAAATTATGATCACTAAATAACAGTAAGGTATCATCAAATACTAATTTATAGGATTTTACAGAAGGTATTTAGCCTCTAATTAATTTATCCATTATAATCTCATTTTTCCCATGTAAAGAAGGAAGTACTGAAATTACTCATCATAAAAATATAAAAAAATTACTGATTAATAGTATGGAATAGAAAAGATCATTGTGCAAAGAATCATAATTTTACCAGCTTGCTAAGCACCAAAAAAGATTTAATCCAATTTCCATGATAAATAATACTTAATGAAGCAAGCCTTAGAATTAAACATCCAAAAATCCCATAAAAATTCACAGAGATTTAAAACCATAATAAACGTTCTCTGCCTAAATCTCATCAATTTCCAAGAAGTATATAGTTCATAATAAATTTTCTAAGCAAATCAGACAAGCTACTACATCGTTAATGAAGTATCCAAAATAATGAGCTTAAAATTCATAGAAAAATATCCAGAGCTTGTACCATCCTTATAATTCAGTCTACCCAAATCTCAACACTTTTCAATGTGTTTTAGTGTCATTTCCTATCTCTACAAGTTTTGCACCCTAAACTAGGGTTTGATTTTTAGGTATCCCAACAGTCTCCAAATCTACTAAGATTTCATCCAGAGAACTATATTGGCCCTATGGTTCTCTTCACCCAATTTCGGGTCAATCAAAGGTCATTTGACCACATGACCTTCACAAACCACCAAGATCCATCCTTTGGGTTTGTCCTTGGTTCTTAGGGTAAACTTACCCCGATCTGCCTCAAACTCTATGAGGGGGTGCTAGAGAATATTACTAGCCGGTGGTAAAAATCTCAGCCTCTGTTGAGGTGATCTGACCACTCAAATTTCAAAAGTGCACTTTTAACCTAAGACCCCTTATTAGGGCAAAACTTAGGGTTGATCATTTCTAATCCAAACCATCTACAAATGAGATGAAAAATTATACAAAACCTTATGGTGACCCCCAGGGACCACTCACAAGAATTTGGGAGGGTTTGGAAATTATTTAACTATCTAATTAAATTCGGCTAAGATTATTGAATTTTTTCTAAAAACTATAGAAAAATATTCTCCAAAAATTCTCATTTTTGGATAGCACCTAGATATATGTAAGATTAGACCACACCCCAAATTTCAAGTCATTTTGATGACTGGTTTAGAGTGGGGAATTTTTTCTAAGGTCCAGAAGGCCCTCTGGATAGACCTCACCAAAAAGGATACCGTGGTCTAACCACGATTCCAAATCAGGTGAAATTAATTTTGAATTTATGTAGACTTCAAGGGCTACATTTTCTATGTTGACCATATTTCCTGTAGGAGCTTCTAAGTATTTTTCCCAAATTATTTAAGGTGACAGATATTTTCATTCAGAAATTGTATTAAAAATAGAATTTAATTCTCATGGCACTGTTCATCTTCTTCAACAGCCCGAAACCAGAGGTCTGAAGACTCATTTTCCTGTAGCTTTTTCCAAAGCTATTTCCCGGCCATCCAGCCATCTCCCTGGCCGGCCACCACCACCACCACCTCCGTTGAGGCGAGGGCTATCGTCGGGCGGCGGCACGGCCGCCGGAGAGGCGGTTTCCGGCGAACCCGTCATCATGCAAATTTCGGAAAACCATGGAAACGCTCACCCGATCTGGCTCTTTTGAGCCCGATATCTCTCCTAAGGATTTCTAAGATCTATCCATAGAAGAAAGAGAAGAGGAGGACCTTATTCATGGTTTGACGGCGAGATGGACGTTGGACTGTCATGGCGCGGTGGTGGCGTCGTCGAAATTCTTCTACAGCACAGTAAGAGGCTCGATACTTCAGGTAAGGACCGGGAAACTTCATCTCTGAGTCTAGGGATCCCCTTTTAAAGGGAAGAAAGGAGGGAGGGGAAAGGTTGAAATGTTCACGGCCATTAATATTTCTCTCATCAACGTTTCGGTTATGATGCAGAGAATTTAATTGCTGGAAACGAAGAGACGTTTGCCAGGTGGCGAGTACCTATTGGACTAACATTTCTTTATTTATTTAACTAATTAGGGACTGAAACGGCCCATAAATACTCCTGTTGTAACCTCCCATAATCCGAATTGAATACAACGTCGGTTACCGAAATTTCCAGTCTGGCTGACGTTTCGACCTTTGTCACGGGCGTGACACATAGGTCACGGGCGTGATAGGCCCGGTTAGCCAATTCTGGGTTCGACGATCGTCGAACTGAGATCGACGATCGTCAAAGGATGGTCACGGGCGTGACACCCGGGTCACAGGCGTGACTGGCCCGGGTGGCCAAATTCTGGCTCGGCGAGCGTCGAACTGAGATCGACGCTCGTCGAGCATGGTCACGCCCTATGTCACGGGCGTGACATTGCGGGTCACGGGCGTGACATGTCTGGTGACTAATTCTGGGACGACGACCATCGAGCTGAAATCGACGATCGTCGACCGTGGTCACGCCCTATGTCACGGGCGTGACATTGAGGGTCACGGGCGTGACTGGCCCGTGTGGCCAAATTCTGGGTCGGTGAGCGTCGAACTAAGATCGACGATCATCGAGCGTGGTCACGCCCTATGTCACGGGCGTGACATTGTGAGTCACGGGCGTGACAGGCCCGTGTGGCCAAATTCTGGGTCGGCGAACGTCGAACTGAGATCGACGATCATCGAGCGTGGTCACGCCCTATGTCACGGGCGTGACATTGTGAGTCACGGGCGTGACAGGCCATGAAGCAAATTCTGCGCCCAACGATTGTCTACCTGGGATCGACGATCGTCGAAGGGGTCACGCCCCAGGTCACGGGCATGACACCTGGGTCACGGGCGTGACAGGGCCGGGTGGAAAAATTTTGCGCCCGACGATCGTCTACCTGAGATCGACGATCGTCGAGGGAGTCACACCCCAGGTCACGGGCATACGCCTGGGTCACGGGCGTGACCAACCCGTGACCCGAAATCCTGGTCAATTTATTTCCACTTTTGGTCGATTTATTTCAACTTTTGGGCTCCCTAGGGTTCTACCGCAACCAACCGACTCCTAGGGGTCTAGCCGGAAATGGGATGTTACAAATCTCAATAAACAAAACAAAGATTTCGTCCCCGAAATCAAGGTTAATCCTACGGGACTCTAATCGGGAAGAGAAGCTTGTAACATCCCATGAGAATTAAAGAAATTATTTCCCTACGTTATGTTGGCTTTATGCGGTTTCAAATCTAAGATTAATCCGCCCACTTAACTAGGTATATACAACCCAATAAACAAAAGATTAGCCCCTATTCTTGAAGTTTTAGTCCCATTGATTTAAAACAGGAAGGCAAATTAATTGTCCAGGGGGGGTTGTGAGGTATACCTGACGAAAAAGTTCCGGGTATTTTTGCCGCATCAAGTCCTGTGGCTCCCATGTATGCTTCTCCTGCCCATGATTGTTCCACAGAACTTTGACCAACGGAACCTTCTTCCGTCGCAAGACACGCACTGCCGTGTCGTCAATCCTGATAGGCTCCAAATTGACTGACCAATTCAACACAATTGTCTTGGGCACCCCGTGCTAACGAACAGCTACTCACCATTCTTATGAAACACCCACAAGAGTTTTCTTTCGGGTAGAGGTGACGCCAACTACCTCGTCCAGTCTATCCTCGACGCTCCCTTTACCATTGTGCCTGGGGTGGGGACGACGAATCCTGTGCATGAAATCTCCAATTATACCTTCGTATTTCCCTTATATCTCAGGCAGTCGCTGTAATAGTTTCCCAAAAATTCTTTCACTTAGCCATCAACAACTGAAGGACCTCACCGTGCATCACCAAATCCATGACACTTTTATTCACTCCAGGGGGTAGATGTTCTGAGATACACCACACTTCCGGTAATTTAATTTCTCATTTGTGTGTGTAGGCAACAGATCTATAAAATCTCCACACGGTGATTGTCCTATTCCTTCGAGTACGCCCGAAATCAATCAATTCAACCTTACGGGTTATATTTAAGGTATCCGTCTTTCAATATATTGTTTGCTCACATTGTGTAGTTTCCTAGAGTCATTGTACTCCGATGATATAACATAGCGATCTAGTCTTATCTTGCCCGAACAACGTCGAATTATGTCAAATTCAATCTCACTATTCCTAAATTCGGGCTAAGAAAACCTAAGTCAATCCTATTTGCCCAATAAACAAAAGTTTAGCCCCCAATAAACAAAAGATAAGCCCCTACCTACCTTGGGCTAAGCATCTTTTATATTACCATGTTATCTCCGTCCCAGTTGGGTGCACAATCCCTAGGGCATCAATCTTCGACTTGGGGTTCCACCCTGAAATTCGTCGATATACCCCATACTTCAAACACTTTGAGTCACATTTTCGACAGCCTTGTCCGAGTCAAGATGTTCCCAATCCCAAATGGGTATCTTCCGAACTTGTATTCCTATCCGACCCTCAGTATTTGTCTCGGTGGTTGCCTCCAAGTAATTCTTGTTACAGGCATGCGGGATAAAACTGCTTTTCTTCTACCATTCTGTTAATAGATCATTGGCCTCAATTCTCCTTAAGGTCGTCCTACCGGTTTGAGTAATCGTTGATTGGGATAGGAGGGACACCTGAGTTTTCGTCTTAGGTAGTCATTCTCGTGCTAAACTCCTCCTTCTTTCTCTTTGGGTATCTCCTTACCTTAATTAAATTCATAACCAAGGTCTATTTTGAACTAGGGCATACTATAGATTGTCCTAGTAAGTCACGAGTCCTAGTTGGTTGAGTCTAAATCGTAGATTAGAGGATTATGTGAAATGTTCTCTGCCGCCGGAGGTGTTCCCTGCTGGGGGCAGGGTAGGCCACAGGCTTCAAAGAAGGATTCCAATTAACGATGAAGTGGACTTTCACATATGATTTCCCCTATGGGCACACCACTGCTTCCGCTGCTTTGTTTGTCCCCAAACTAAACTCGAGCGGGGGTGACCCAGGGTTAGTGGACTACTACTTTTCCGATCGAGGTTTCGCTCTGATACCACTTGTAAGACCCCCTTTTTTTTCTTTTTCAACCACCGGGGTCTTAGCCCAGAATTGCCGCTTTGCGGTGGCACCGACTCACGGGAAGGTCTTCACTACAAATGGTCAATTCTGCCGGCCCTTTTCGATCGCAGAATAGTAGCATAATGCAGTAAAAGCAAGTCCACAACAATCACATGTATATAAATAAATCTCCACGAAGGGAGTGTCCATAATATATCAGAGTACTGCAAATACGGGCTTAAGCCCGGTACATCATATCCTCACTACAAGTCACTCGCGGAAGCAAAACTAAAACTAAGCGTCACTGTAACTGTCACTGAACCGAGAGCACCCAAACTGTCTTCCAAATCCCATATAATATTTACTGGAGGTCTACCATGACCTAATTAGTCTAAATCCAGAAATTTATAATTTTCCAAATTAATCTGATATTTATTTAATTTTTTCCAAAGATTGGCCACGGGTAATTTTAAACATGAACTACATGATATTCTTAAGTAATGGCCACCCAAAAATTATGATCACTAAATAACAGTAAGGTATCATCAAATACTAATTTACAGGATTTTACAGAAGGTATTTAGCCTCTAATTAATTTATCCATTATAATCTCATTTTTCCCATGTAAAGAAGGAAGTACTGAAGTTACTCATCATAAAAATATAAAAAAATTACTGATTAATAGTATGGTACAGAAAAGATCATTGTGCAAAGAATCATAATTTTACCAGCATGCTAAGCACCAAAATAAATTTAATCCAATTTCCATGATAAATAATACTTAATGAAGCAAGACTTAGAATTAAACATCCAAAAATCCCATAAAAATTCACAGAGATTTAAAACCATAATAAACGTTCTCTGCCTAAATCTCATCAATTTCCAAGAAGTATATAGTTCATAATAATTTTTCTAAGCAAATCAGACAAGCTACTACATCGTTAATGAAGTATCCAAAATAATGATCTTAAAATTCATAGAAAAATATCCAGAGCTTGTACCATCCTTATAATTCAGTCTACCCAAATCTCAACACTTTTCAATGTGTTTTAGTGTCATTTCCTATCTCTACAAGTTTTGCACCCTAAACTAGGGTTAGATTTTTAGGTATCCCAACAGTCTCCAAATCTACTAAGATTTCATCCAGAGAACTATATTGGCCCTATGGTTCTCTTCACCCAATTGCGGGTCAATCCAAGGTCATTTGAACACATGACCTTCACAAACCACCAAGATCCATCCTTAGGGTTTGTCCTTGGTTCTTAGGGTAAACTTACCCCGATCTGCCTCAAACTCTATGAGGGGGTGCTAGAGAATATTACTAGCCGGTGGTAAAAATCTCAGCCTCTGTTGAGGTGATCTGACCACTCAAATTTCAAAAGTGCACTTTTAACCTAAGACCCCTTATTAGGGCAAAACTTAGGGTTGATCATTTCTAATCCAAACCATCTACAAATGAGATGAAAAATTATACAGAACCTTATGGTGACCCCAGGGACCACTCACCAGAATTTTGGAGGGTTTGGAAATTATTTAACTATCTAATTAAATTCGGCTAAGATTATTGAATTTTTTCTAAAAACTATAGAAAAATATTCTCCAAAAATTCTCATTTTTGGATAGCACCTAGATATATGTAAGATTAGACCACACCCCAAATTTCAAGTCATTTTGATGACTGGTTTAGAGTGGGGAATTTTTTCTAAGGTCCAGACGACCCTCTAGATAGACATCACCAAAAAGGATGCTGTGGTCTAACCACGATTCCAAATCAGGTGAAAATAATTTTGAATTAAAGTAGACTTCATGGGCTACATTTTCTATGTTGACTATTTTTCCTGTAGGAGCTTCTAATTATTTTTCCCAAATTATTTAAGGTGATAGATATTTTCATTCAAAAATTGTTTTAAAAATAGAATTTAATTCTCATGGCACTGTTCATCTTCTTCAACAGCCCGAAACGAGAGTCCTGAAGACTCATTTTCCTGTAGCTTTTTCCAAAGCTATTTCCCGGCCATCCAGCCATCTCCCTGGCCGGCCACCACCACCACCACCTTCGTTGAGGCGAGGGCTATCGTCGGGCGGCGGCACGGCCGCCGGAGAGGCGATTTCCGGCGAACCCGTCATCATGCAAATTTCGGAAAAGCATGGAAACGCTCACCCGATCCGGCTCTTTTGAGCCCGATATCTCTCCTAAGTATTTCTAAGATCTATCCATAGAAGAAAGAGAAGAGGAGGACCTTATTCATGGTTTGACGGCGAGATGGACGTTGGACTGTCATGGCGCGGTGGTGGCATCGTCGGAATTCTTCTACAGCACAGTAAGAGTCTCGAAACTTCAGGTAAGGACCGGGAAACTTCATCTCTGAGTTTAGGGAGCCCCTTTTAAAGGGAAGAAAGGAGGGAGGGGAAAGGTTGAAATGTTCACGGCCATTAATATTTCTCTCATCAACGTTTCGGTTATGATGCAGAGAATTTAATTGCTGGAAACGAAGAGACGTTTGCCAGGTGGCGAGTACCTATTGGACTAACATTTCTTTATTTATTTAACTAATTAGGGACTGAAACGGCCCATAAATACTCCTGGTGTAACCTCCCATAATCCGAATTGAATACAACGTCGGTTACCGAAATTTCCAGTCTGGCTGATGTTTCGGCCTTTGTCACGGGCGTGACACATAGGTCACGGGCGTGACAGGCCCGGTTAGCCAATTCTGGGTTCGACGATCGTCGAATTGAGATCGACGATCGTCAAAGGATGGTCACGGGCGTGACACCCGGGTCACGGGCGTGACTGGCCCGGGTGGCCAAATTCTGGGTCGGCGAGCGTCGAACTGAGATCGACGCTCGTCGAGCGTGGTCACGCCCTATGTCACGGGCGTGACATTGTGGGTCACGGGCATGACATGTCTGGTGACTAATTCTGGGACGACGACCGTCGAGCTGAAATCGACGATCGTCGACCGTGGTCACGCCCTATGTCACGGGCGTGACATTGAGGGTCACGGGCGTGACTGGCCCGTGTGGCCAAATTCTGGGTTGGCGAGCGTCGAACTGAGATCGACGATCATCGAGCGTGGTCACACCCTATGTCACGGGAGTGACATTGTGAGTCACGGGCGTGACAGGCCCGTGTGGCCAAATTCTGGGTCGGCGAGCATCAAACTGAGATCGACGATCATCGAGCGTGGTCACGCCCTATATCACGGGCGTGACATTGTGAGTCACGGGCGTGACAGGCCATGAAGCAAATTCTGCGCCCAACGATCGTCTACCTGTGATTGACGATCGTCGAAGGGGTCATGCCCTAGGTCACGGGCGTGACACCTGGGTCACGGGCGTGACAGGGCCGGGTGGAAAAATTTTGCGCCCGACGATCGTCTACCTGAGATCGACGATCGTCGAGGGAGTCACGCCCCAGGTCACGGGCGTGACGCCTGGGTCACGGGCGTGACCAACCCGTGACCCGAAATCCTGGTCAATTTATTTCCACTTTTGGTCGATTTATTTCAACTTTTGGGCTCCCTAGGGTTCTACCGCAACCAACCGACTCCTAGGGGTCTAGCCGGAAATGGGATGTTACAGGGCCTACCAAACAGCATACAAAACCGCCCTCGGATGTAGGCCGTATCGGTTGGTCTATGGAAAATCGTGTCATTTACCCGTAGAACTAGAACACCATGCTTCTTGGGCCTTTAGATTTTTAAACTTCGATCCCCACTCTGTAACCGACCTTAGAAAATTTCAACTCAACGAACTCGACGAGTGGGGCTCTTACGCATACAAAAATAACAAACTTTATAAAGAGGAGACGAAGCGTTTGCACGATAAACACTTACGGCGTTCGAAAAACTTTAAGGC
Organism: Platanthera zijinensis; assembly: GCA_039513925.1. Classification (NCBI taxonomy): domain Eukaryota; kingdom Viridiplantae; phylum Streptophyta; class Magnoliopsida; order Asparagales; family Orchidaceae; genus Platanthera; species Platanthera zijinensis. The sequence continues at coordinate 80,367,735 of CM077090.1, read as the reverse complement.
GGGCGACCAGGTTCTTCTTTATAATTCTCAATTACGTTTATTTTTGGGCAAGTTAAAATCATGTTGGTTTGGGCCCTTTACTATTTTAGAAGTTTTTCCATATGGAACTGTTTTGATTTCACACCCTGATAATAGTAATTTCAAAGTGAATGATCAGCGTCTTTAACAGTATTTTTATGGTGATGTCAGTCCTAACTGTGTTAACTCTATCCTCCATGATTTGACTTTGGAATAGTTTAAAACTTTGTTAGAACATTGAACAATATTTTTTGGATAATATTTTTGGACAATATTTTTTTGATGCGCCGAGCTCAAACGATGCTTTAAACAAAGGGCGCTCTTGGGAGGCAACCCAAGTTATCTTTTTCTCTTTTTTTATTTTACAATTTTTGCCCCGGACGGCTCCGACAAGCTGAAGATTCTGCGATCGCCTGCTCCAACGTTGCTGAATCCATCACAAAGTGCAAAGAAGTCAATTCATGAAGATCTAAAGCGCAAGCACATGGGAGAGTCAACACTCAGCTTTCACAGCAAATAAATGCGGGGAAGTACCTATTTTTCAATTTTGTAATTTCATTTTCTCTCTCTCACTCAATCCCCTTCTTTTGCCATTGAGGACAATGTCAATTTTAAGCTCTAGGGAGGACTTCCTCCTTCTTTTTGCTTTGTGTGAATATTTTGCTTTTTGTGAATATTTTTCAAAAATCCAAAAAAATTAATATCTTAAGAATCCAAAAAATAGAAAATATTTCAAAATTAAGAAAATATATATTCTTTTTGTCATTACTTTAATAGTTTAGACATTTTCTTATTTTAATAGTACCTTTGTTTTTGTTTTATTTTTCCCAAAATCTCATATAAACAACTTAATTAATTATAATATTTTTAATCACCCTTTTAATTATGTTTCACAAGTAAAATGTTGTCCATGCTGTGTTTCTTATTCGCGGTAACATGTTAACGTAAAACATTTTTTCTAAAACTTGCATTTCCATTATGGTTTTCTTTCTTTATTTTATGTACTTTCTAAAAAATTTATCATCCACTATTTTCCTTTTCGTTTTTAGATAATTTTTGTAAGGTCAACTTTTGAATAGCATAGTAGATGTGAACGATCCAAGTCACCTATTATTTCTATTTTCAAGATAATTTCATCAATCTTCTTTTATTATTTAGGACTTACTTTTTTAAATTTTTCAAATCTATGTTTTAAATAAATTTTAAAGCATGAAAATGATTTAGACCATTTTTTTTCATTTGAGTTTTCTGCCAACCTAAAAACATTCACCACTAGTTAGCTGCTTTTGAGCCTTTGTTCAATTTCATTTGATAGCTCCTCTTTTCATATCATTTTCACCAAAGCCAAAATTTCCAACCTATCTAATCACACTAGCCTTTTTGAGTTTCATAAAACATTTTCTTGATTATGATAGGTTATTTTGTGATATTTTTGTGAAAAGTTTTTGAAAAAAAAGTATGCTAAAAAGAAATGTTTGTTTTTGTTTGGCCGATTCAAAATGAAATGAAAAAATTATTTATCCTTTGTTTTGAAAAAGAAAAAAATGGAAAAGAAAAAAAAATTATATATATATATATATTTGAAACTCTTTGTTAAGGTTTAGTGTAATTTTAAGCCTTCCTACTTATCTTTGAATTCCACTCCTAATCAAAATCCTAAAGCAAACGTTTTTGTCCCAATAAAGTCCTTTTGATTGATGCTTTTGAATTTTATTTAATAACTAAGAAAAAAAGAAAAGTAAATAAGTATTAGTTTTTTATTTAAACTAAGATTTTTGTTATTTAATTGTTATAATTATAATGCGTTGCTTGGATCTAGTAACTACTCAATGCATTTTTTCATTTTCGTTGCTTTGCTTAAATCTATTTAAAGAATTTCGTCAAAATTTTGGAAGATTTATTTTCGTTAAGTAAAGTTTATAAAAGTTAAACCATACCTAAATAATTGTTTTAGATACGTTTCACCTTTTCCCTACTTAGAATTTCGCATAGTACTTTCGTAGGCATAATTAGAATCTTTTTGATTAGTCTTTTTATGATTATCTAGTTTTTATAATTTTGCTTGGAGACAAGCAATGCTTAAGCTTGGGGGAATTTTATAATACATTTTGTACCCTAAACTATTATCGTATTTTCTAGTTTATAATGTGCAAATCATGTCTTATAAGCCTATTTATTGACCTCCTTTTATTATTATTTATGCCACTAATGTTTATTTCTGCTTTTGCAGGTTTCCTAAAATTTGGCCAAAAATGACCTAACACGGCCACCAACACGACCCATAGGCCATGTCAATGTCGTGTCAACATGGCGTGTCAATATGGCGTCTCCCAAGAGGAAAAATCCAGAAATCATCCAGAGAAGGACACGGCCAGTTAACACAGCCCTGTCTTCAAACGTGTTGCTGGCTGTGTCAAACCGTCCGTATCGCCGTTTTGTTGACTAAAAGCCGAAGTCTCTCCAGAGAAGGACACGACCACAAAACATGGCCACAAAACACGGCCGTGTCGCCGTCGTGTTGCCAGAAGCCGAAGAATTTCAGAGCAGGACACGGCCACCCACACGGTCGTGTCACTGAGAGTGTCGCCATCAAATCAAAGCCTGCTGCCTACCATGAATGCATTTCACATCAAAGTCCATCAACTGTTGTTGACAGGCTACCAACACGGCCATGTCGCTAGCTATGTCAGCATGGGAGAACCCACTTTTTCAACGATGCCATGATTACTCCCGCCAAAACCACTGCCCGAGGTCAACCTGTATAGGACAAAGCCAGCATCACAGCCTTGTCGCTGGCCGTGTCACCCCCCTTAAAGTTTTTCTATAAATTGAGCCCTTATCCATGCATTCCATATAGTTTTTGGATTGTGTAGGGAGGTGTTGCCCCTTTGCTTAGTGAAGCTTTTCTTGTATTTTTCTCTCCCTCTCTCTCCCTTTCTCCTTTTAGTTTTTATTAACCCTAGTTTAGTTTGAGCTTTTGTAATATCTTTTGTACTTTATATAATAGTTTAATGTAATGTTAGCTTAGTCTTTTCATTTCCATGCAAGTGTAGCTCCTTCATTTCAAGTTGAATGCTTTCTTTATCATTAATAGAAAAGTGTTGCTTTCTCTCCCTTCTTACCTTGTGTTCTTAATTCTTTACTACTCAACCCCCCTCTTCCACTCCATTATGATTAACTAATCCTCCTTGTACTCGATCTTAATGATCTGAGGTTCGAGTGATTAAGTTATGATGCTTTCAATTTACCTTTTCTTTTTAGGGTTTTGCCTTGAATTACTCTTGATTTATTTCGGGTTGGAGATATATCATCGATATATATTCTCCACCTTTGCTTTCATTCTTGGCTAGCCGAGAGGCCGATAGTTTGAAGTGAGAACTCAAGAGTGAAAGAAGTTGTACGCACCCCTCGAGAGAAGCATACGTCCAAATCTCTCGGATTGGAGTAAAATCCAATAGTGGGGTTCACCGCGTAAAGCGAGCTTTAGGCCTCTTATTTAGACGAGAGTCGGTCAGACCTTCCTAAACTCAGTTGGGCACGACTTCGAGAGAAGAGTGTTAAAGCTTTAGGAAACTACACGGTCAAGTACCTTTACCCTATTATGTTTTTGTTTATTTATCGTGTTTTTAATCGACTTTAGCCGAGGTAATTCTTGATCGAGTGTATTTCCATCTCATCGTTCCAGCCCCTTTATCGTAATCGTTTCCTTTATGCTCTCTTTCTTTTTAGTGTAAGTAGTTTCCTTTAGCTTTATTTCCTTAACTGCAATTAGTTTCTCTAAACCCTAGAATTTCCGTCGATCAAATAATAGTCTTCGTTTAAGTAAGTGTACTCAACAGTTTCCGGATTTTAATATGACACTTGTGTCCCCTAGCTACGGTTCGATAGGTATACTTGCCTCATTGGATTGCTAGTTTGGATACTTTATTTTCTTCGAAGTTTAGCGACCATCACTAATACGAACGCAAGTTTGAGTTGGACAGAGGTTTAATACGACCTCGCGGACAGGATTCAATAGGCCTTGGAGTTGGATGTGAGCTTTAAACGTCACTAGGCGGAAGCCGATTGTGCGTCCCCAATATTGAGAAGTTACGAGAAGAATTGTTGTCCGAGGTGCATTTCTCAAAGTATTCGATTCACCTCGGGTGCACCGTTATGTCCAAGGACAAGAAGAAACTGTTCCGGTTGCCAGGTTTGAAGAAAGACATAGCGTTATATGTGGCGAAATGTAAGACGTGTGCCTTGGTAAAGGCCGAATGCTAGAAGAGTGGAGGATTCTTGAAGTCCTTACCTATACTGGAGTGGAAATTTGATAACATCTCCATGTATTTCATACATGGCATGCCGAGATCGCACAAGAAGAATGATTCCATTGGGGGGTTGTTTATAGTTTAACGAAGGTGTCACATTTCTTACCCAATAAGAAGGATGATTCAGTGGATAAGCTAGCAAAGCTTTATGTGGACAGTATAGTCAGTTTGCATGGCATACCCCGGAGAATCGTTAGTGACTGAGATGGTCGTTTAACTTCTAATGATTGGAGGCTCATTCAAAAGTTGTTGGGTACCAAGTTGAACTTCAGCATGGCTTTTCACCTGCAGACAGATGGTCAGACTGAATGGTGAAGAGGACTATTGAAGATATGTTTTGTAAGACTCCCCTCCCGGAACACAACACACGGCACGAGGGGAGTCTTATGCCCGAAATAGCCGCCTTGCGGTAGCACTAACACACGGGTTAGCCTTTACCATAAGACGCCTATTCCGCCGGCTACAATCCATATCACATAAACAATGCCAACCCAACCATAACAGAAAAGTAAAGCAGTTCAATTCACAGCTAAGTTTAAGTCCAAAAGAGCGGAAGATAACAAGCACAACAAGCTTGTACAAAAGAACAAGAGTCTAGAAATGTTTTGCCAAACGGCTACATGAAAACACTCACGACTGTCACTGACGGTGCCGATGGAACCACCACCTCAGGTCCTATCGTCTGGGCCTGGCTGTCCTGCTGCATAGTCCGTTGCTGCTCTACCTGCGGGGTTTCCTCCTAAAAAGGAAGACGTAGCAACCGTTAGTCATAAGACTAAGTGGCTTCACATCCGCTCCCCCGGCGACTCCTCGGCACCGGGCGAAGAAAGGAACAAAGGTACAATATATATATGTAAGCAAGTGAACAAGCAGGTGACTGTAAATATGGTGGAGAATAAACTACGCTACACAACTAGCAGTTCTACGAATATCTATAATATATGACAGCAGGTATAATTAATCAGAATAGTAACTTAACTTATAAGAGTGCCCATACAAACTTATAAGTTAATGATCGGCTTAACAGTAAAGTAACTCATCGTATAAGAGTGCCCATACAAACTTATACGATGAGGATCTTGTGTATGCAATGAATGACATGATATGAATGTTATGCTATGACTGAATCATGTGCACGCACATGCAAGTTGCTATGTCGACACAGACTTGAAGTTCCCACTTTTCGAGCAGGTAGCTAACCTCTCAGGCGTCGTCCGTCGTGGCCAGACGGCGACAGTGGAGCGGGCGTCTCCACTACTAGGTGGTATCACACTACCTATCCTAGGCCCCCGTACGCCTCAACGCTAAAAACACAACAGCGGAGCTCACATGCGTACTACGGCTCAGAAGGGGTCTTGGGTAGATGTGCACCAAGAACACAGCCCAAACTGGCCTTTGATTTCGAACCGGGTGGAACCTCGGAAACTCACGAGGCGCAAGCCCAACCGTTCTCATGGCGCGGAGGAGATCTCGGTTTATGGACACCAAGTATCTAACCCTACCGCCCAAGGTCTACCCATTGGCTCCCATCGGTGTGACGACTGGCGAACCCGTAGACCTGCCACAGTCATTATCTCAATATCGCGACACGATGAATCGTCGCACATCGCATGCCCCAAAACAACTCACTCGATGTTACCCGTAGGGAGACTTCAACTCTAAGCACCGGTTGTTAATAAACCCCTTGGGCTCGGATTACGGTTACAAAGTACTCTTCACATAGTGTTCATCATATTCACGCCCACCTATTCAATGAATTCACCTCAACACTACACATAATAGATATGTTCAACTCCCAACTATATAAATATATTTCGTACCACTCTCAACCCTTAATTTCTAGCCTTCTCACCCAATCCATTCCTCTACCAATACATGGTTATTCCTTATTACACCACCAAATGAGTAACCATGCTAAATTACAGTAACTACAGCATTATAAATATATGGGAGCAAGATAACGAATGAGCAAATCACAACCATTGTAAGAGTGCTAACATTTTAAATTAACAAGTGCATTAACATAGGATAGTCCGATACTAAAACTGAGATTCCCGGAGCTACAGGAATCTGATCACAATGCTCAACCCCTCGTTGGAAAGGTATTCGCGAGGGCTACGACTTTCGTGTTGAGTTGATCAACCAGATCTGGTCGCAACATACCAGAAATTCAACTCGAATACGTACAGGAAACAGTTCCCTGTACAGGATTTTCCCAAACGCAGCGGACTCGAACCCGCTTTCCCGTGGCTACAGGTATCGCATGGAAACGTGCAACCACTCATTGGAAAGGTAATTTCAAGGGCTACGACTTTCGTGTTGAGTCGATCACCCAGATCTGGCTAGAACACCTCCGAAATTGGCCACGAAGGTCGCCGCGTGCAGAAATCAGATTTCTGCACGCATCATAAGGCGAGATGAACGGCATCCGTTCATCTTCTTCCTTGCAACGACCTCACATAAACTTCTCCAGAAATCACACCCAACCTTATTTCTCCTACCCGTGTTCAGGTGACACGGCCGTGTCGCCTGCCGTGTTAAGGGCCGTGTTCATCCCAGAACATCTTTCTGCCGTGTCGGGGTTGCGGCACACGGGTAGAGACACGGCCGTGTCTCTACCCGTGTCCTCGGCACACGGGTAGGGACACGCCCGTGTCCCAATACCCGTGTACCTCTCTGACTTGAAGCCTAATATTGGCATGAGGCACACGGGTATGGACACGGCCGTGTCCATACCCGTGTCGGCCAAAATTACCATTTTGCCTTGTTTTCCTCATTTCCCGTACGCTCGCACCTGTTCACCCACACCCCCATTGGGCTCACCACAGCCCCCTTGACTCAAATACGCAATCAAGGGGCCTAGCGCGAATTGGGACGTTACAAATCCTATAAACAAAATAAAAGATTTCGTCCCCGAAATCAGGGTAAGGCTATGGGAGTGAAACACATAAAAGGGAACTATGATTTCAAGTAAAATTTTTACCTGGGGTAAATAATTCCGGGTAGCGCCCTTGCATCAAATCCTTTGGCTCCCATGTGAACTCCTCCTTCCCATGATTAGACCATAACACTTTCACCAAGGGAACACTTTTGCGGCGCAAGGTTCGTGTCTCGTTATCAACGATCCGCACCGGCTCCAGTCGCACAGACCTATCAGACGCCACGGCACCATCCGCCGTGGGGGTATACTGTTCAGGCCGCAACAAAGCCTTCCGAAGCGACGATACATGGAACAAGTCGTGAAGGTTCTCCAGCTCCGGTGGTAACTCCAATCGATAGGCCAGAGGGCCAATCCTTTCCACTACGATATAGGGCCCGACATACCTTGGCCTGAGCTTCTTGACTCCACGTACCCGCGATACTCCGTGCATCGGTCGAATCTTCAGGAACACCTTATCACCCACTTGAAACTCCACCATACGGTCCCTTGCGTTGTAATATTTCGCCTGTCCGCTTTGAGCCTCTAGCATTCGATCCCGGATCAACCTAACCAACGCGTCCGTGTCATCAATATACTCATTTCCCAATGTCTTCGGATCTTTGTCTTGCACCCAGGACAAGGGTGTTCTACACCTCCTTCCATACAAAGCTTCATGAGGTGCCATTCCAATACTGGCTTGATGACTGTTATTATAAGAGAACTCCACGAGAGGTAAGAGTCTCTCCCATGGTTCTCCTTTATCTAGCACACACAACCTTAGAAGGTCCTCCAATGTTCGGATGGTTCGTTCAGATTGCCCGTCCGTTTGTGGGTGAAAGGCTGTGCTGAAGGCGAGGCGCGAGCCCAAATAAGCCTGTACAGCCCTCCATTCTCTTGAAGTAAACCGACCATCCCGATCGGAGACGATCGTCTTCGGCACACCATGGTACCGCACAAATTGCTCCACAAAGAGACGCACTAGGACGCCCACCTGCGCCTCCTTCTTCATTGGGATAAATCGGGCTACCTTGGTCAACCGGTCAACTATCACCCACACAGAATCATTCCCCGAGCGCGAGCGAGGTAACCCGTGGACGAAGTCCATGGAGATGTCCTCAAATTTCCATTCGGGGATGGGCAACGACTGTAGCATTCCACCGGGGCTTCTGCACTCCGCCTTCACCATTTGGCAGGCCACACAATGAGTAACAAAGTACTTGACATCCCTCTTCATGCCCGGCCAACACATTGTCTTTCTCAAATCGGTGTACATCTTCGCGATCCCCGGGTGCATCGAGTACTTGGAGCAATGGGCCTCCTTTAGAATATCCTCCCGAATGTTGTCACCTTCGGGGATGTAAAGCCAGCCACGAAAATGGATGAGGCCGTCTTTTAGGGAGTATTCTTCCGTAGTCCCATCCTCCATTGACTTGAAAGCCGGGGTTAAAGCCGCATCCTTCTTTTGTACAATCCGGATCCGGTCTCGTATGTTGCAAACTATACTCATCGTGGCCAAATATTCTGTATACTCTTCCGATTGATTCTTAAAGACCAAAGTGATTTCCATCTCTTGCAGTGTCCGGATTAACTCCATCCCCATCAAGCGGGATTCCATGCTCGTTCCCGGTGCTTTCCGGCTCAAGGCATCAGCTACGGAATTAACCTTCCCGGGGTGGTAGTTCAAGGTGAATTCATAGTCGCACAAGAACTCCAACCACCGCCGCTGTCTCAAGTTTAACTCCTTTTGGGTGTGAACATACTTCAGGTTTCTGTGATCCGAGTAGATCTCGCAGTGGACGCCATATAAATAATGCCTCCACATCTTCAAGGCGAATACCACCGCACCCAACTCTAGATCATGCACCGGGTAGCTGGCTTCATGCTTCTTCAACTGTCTTGAAGCATAAGCGATCACATGCCCATTCTGCATCAACACAGCTCCCATCCCTTGATACGACGCATCCGTGTAGACTTGAAAGCCCTCCTTCCCAGATGGAAGAGCTAGAATGGGTGCAGTCGTCAATCTGTCCTTCAACTCTTGGAATGCAGCTTCGCACTGGGGTGTCCATTCAAACGGCACACCCTTCTGAAAACCCCTCTCATCTCCACTTTGAATGATGAAAGGGTTGAGGGAGACTAAGCCTAGAAAACCTAGGCATGACTTATCCTAAGAACTCTCCTCCTCACCATCAAGACTCTATGGAGTCGATATCTCTCCTAAAATAACTATAGATCTAGCACCAAGGGAGAGGGGAGGAAGCTCACCTCAAGTCCAGCGGTACCACCATGGCCGGCCATGAGCCTCGCACTCCTTCGCGGCGGCATTGTTTTTTCCCTTGACGGCAGGGGCGTTTCGATTCCTCCAAGGATGGCTCCGGCAAGCTCCTTTCCCTTCCTCCAGCAAGCTCTCTTCCTCTCAGAAGTTTTGGGGCTGAAAAGGGGGATGAAAACTAGGGTTTCCAACTTTTTCCCTTTTTATACACCGCAGACACGGGTAGGCACACGGCCGTGTTCCTACCCGTGTTCAGGTGACACGGCCGTGTCGCCTGCCGTGTTAAGGGCTGTGTTCATCCCAGAACATCTTTCTGCCGTGTCGGGGTTGCGGCACACGGGTAGAGACACGGCCGTGTCTCTACCCGTGTCCTCGGCACACGGGTAGGGACACGCCCGTGTCCCAATACCCGTGTACCTCTCTGACTGGAAGCCTAATATTGGCATGAGGCACACGGGTATGGACACGGCCGTGTCCATACCCGTGTCGGCCAAAATTACCATTTTGCCTTGTTTTCCTCATTTCCCGTACGCTCGCACCTGTTCACCCACACCCCCATTGGGCTCACCACAGCCCCTTGACTCAAATATGCAATCAAGGGGCCTAGCGCGAATTGGGACGTTACATGTTTCGTATGTGTGCTTTGGATTTTGGGAAAAGGTGGGAGGACCACCTTTTTATGATTGAGTTCACGTACAATAACAGCTACCAAGCCAACATTCAGATGGCGCCTTTTGAGGCTCTATACAGTAGGAGGTTTCGTACTCCATTGTCTTGGGTATAAACGGGAGAATCGAAGATGTAAAAGCGAAGGAACGTTGAAGATGTTACTTCAACGATACTATTGATTCGATAATGGCTACTTATTTCTCAAGATAGGCAGGCCAAGTACTATAATGTCAAGCATCAGAACGTGGAGTTTGCGATGGGCGATTGGGTATACCTTAAGATAAAACCGTTTAAAGGCGTATCAAGGATTCGATGCTTAAAGAAGCTTAGTCTAAGGTATGTTGGGCCTTTTGAGATCTTGTAGCGTGTTGGTGAAGCCGCCTATCATTTGGATCTTTCGTTTTACTTAAGCGGTTTGCATGATCTATTTCACATCTCAGTGCTGCGGAAGGATATTCAAGAGCCTACTAAAGTGATTACTATGAATAAAGGCCCGGTCGATAGTGGGTTGATGACGAAGGTCAAGCCCATTCTGATAGAGGATGTAGAGGTCAAGCATCTACGGAAAAAATCCATTAAAAAGGTCAAGATCCTTTGGGACAACTATGGCCGAGAAGAGCTGTCTTGGGAGCGCAAGAAAACAATGAGGGAGGATTTCCCTGAGCTTTTTTGCTGAAGTAATCAGTTGTTCTATTTTTTTTGTATTTTCCTGTAACGTAAAATTTCGGGATGAAATTTATTTGAGTGGGGAGATTTGTAACGCCCCAAATTTCTTAAGGCAGGAAATAATTCTCTTAAGGTTATTGCCCGACTGTAGCTAGTTACTGCGCAGCAGTAGCTCCAGGGTTAGCATCAACAACGCTGAAAGCGGTAAGTCAACTCAAGGTTTGAATTACTGCGTGCCGGAAGGTTTTTACCGCATGGCAGTAGCTGATGAAATAAACTATCAGAGCTCTCGAGAAGATATTTCCCGACATTTTGGTTACCTTTAGTGATAGACGGGTCAATAAGATTAACGAAGTTCTTGGGTGACTACAGCACGACGTTAGCCTTACCGCGGAGCAGTGGAAGAGAAGTTATAGCTTGTCCACGTGTCAACGCCTGATTCGAGTTATAAGCGGTGACATCCTTAAGAAGCTAAATGATTGAGGTACCGCGCGACGGTAACTTCTTACCGTACAATAGTAGCGCTCGTAAACTGAATTCTAGATAGTATCGTGACTGTTCGTTTGTTTTATTTAGGGATCCAACAGCTGGAAGTTGCCCCTACAAGTATATGGCCGAGAGAGTAGGGTTCCATCTCACTTTTCCTTTGGATCTTCTCTTTCTATGTGTTAGAGAGAAGAGAGGGTGAAGAAGGAAGAAGAGGAAGGAGATCTCACCACCGTTGGAGTTCTGAAGCTCTGATAAGCAAGATGAGTCTTGATCTGTGGAGACAAGATCATTGCGGTCGCGTTCATCCGTCTTGATCGTCGGAATGGCAATGAAGAGAGCACAAAGGGTAATAATTCTCTACTTGGACATGTGAAGTCATGTCCCTTTTACATAGGAAACCCTCTCCCGTGAGTGTGTGGTGAGTGTGAGGCTTTCCTTTGGGTAGATACGGTATATTACCATAGCTTTGCTTTTATAGTTTAGAATCGAAGTATGAACATAAGCATGGTGTGTGAAGACCATCCGGTCAGGTTAGTCTGGATTGGTGATGTTCTTTATATGCTTGTTTTGTCAGAGAAGACTTTGTGTTGTATGTTTTTCGGGTTTATACGCGGTAGATTGCAACAGGGAACATTAGGGACTAACTCCAAGGAGCACCCGGAAATCTGGGAAGAATCCCATTTTTGTTAGGTACCGCGCACCTGTAGTGTTACAGACAGCGGTAGCTCTGTGAGAGAGTAGTTGTGAGGCCTGTCTCATTGAGACCTGAGGGCCAGTATTGTGGGGCTGAGTGCTTGGAGGGTCCAACTTGGTGGCATGAGAGCCAACCAGTGAATATAACGCAGTTATGTGTGTTGGAATGGGAAAGGTGAGGTCGACCCGCATCGTGGCTTACTGCGCCCGGCGATTTGAGCAATTGGATATGACCGAACTCTACCTAGTTGCTATGGCGATCGACCTGTGGGTAGTGTTACCGATCGTAGCTATAGTTACGAGTCTTAGGCCTTGAAATGGAAAGAATATTAAATGCTCAAGTATGTTGGCCATCACTGAGTATGGTGGTGGGACCCTGGATTTTTTCTGGTACGCCGAGAATGTGCCCTGAGTGCACGGGGCGTGTGTTCATAGCAACAGTGTCTGTGGTGAAGTGTGCGTATATTGCACTTCCGTAGACATGTTCGGTTTTGCAAATGTTATGTAGGGAAGGAGTTCCGCCACCCCAGGTTATGGGTGGGGTCATTATAATTTGGTCAGCCTTAGCTGATCGTTACTTTATTTTTCCACCATTCGGTGGATTGATCTTATGTAGGAAAGGAGGAGCTAAGTTACAAGTAGCGAGTTGAAGCCCTTATTGTTGTGCTAGCCCTTGAAGGCTAAAGAAAAGTGTTTTCCTTTACTACTTTCATGTGTGGTCGGCCCGCATGCCGAAGTTTGTAAAACATTTATTGTTTAAGTAAACAGTTGCATGTCCATAAGGCCGAGACTCTTTGTCTATTTTTACTTTCATTCCTATTTTACTTTCATTCATTTTTTGTGATGTGTTCATCCAACTTATTTAAAAACTTCCACTAGAATGCTCTGTGTTAGGATTCAAAATTTTATTATTGTATTTTGGTATTATTATGTAACTCCACTGGTTGGCTGTGGAATATGGCGTGGGGGCACCGGTCGGACCTTCTGTTATATTCCATGTGATGGATGGGGGTGTTATAGAGCTCTCGGTAACCTACCGCTCTGCACTAGTCCTACTGCCCGTGCTAGCTCGATGAATTAATTTGAAAAAGCCCTCGAGAACCAACCGTGCAGGAGCTAGCATGGTACCGCGCAGTGGTAACCCATTCAATGCTCCAAGACATTTAGTGCAATGAGATAGCACTATAGTCGGACACTAGATTGGAACCGCGCTGCGATAATCCACTCAATGCTTCAAGGCATTGAGTGCCTAGAGACAACACTACTGCCGGGCACTAGCATGATACCGCATCGCGGTAAGCCACTCAACGCTCGAAGCCATTAAGTGCGTTGAGACAGGCCTACCATCGGGCGCTAACTGCATACCGCGTCGTGGTAGCATTGGAAAAAGGAAAATATTCATTTTGAATATTTTTCCTATTTTGAATTATAGCTGGCTCAACAAGTGCGCGAACCTACTGCCGGGCACTATTCTTACCACCTATGGTAGCGTATTTTCATGAAGATGTATATAAAGCCCCCTCGGTTTCTGTGCTCATTACCGAAAATGAAAATACATCAAGTTCGTGCATTCTATGGTTCGGCTGCCTCTCAACGTTCCGTTCCAAACGTCTTCGTCGAAGGAAAAGAAAACAACCTCTTTCCCATTCGTGAATGAAGAACTCCGGCAATCCAAGGACTACATCGAGTACGAAGAGACGACCGGTTGCATGCACACGGAGATCTCAAGCACCGACCTCGGATCGCGATATAGAGAAATCATTAAGAGGGAGACTTTAATCTTAGATCTTTTAAACCTTTTCTTTTTGTAATATTCTTTTTCTGTTCATTCTTATGGTGAGGAAAATCGACCGGTGAAGGTCGTTGAAATCTGAGAAGGATTCTGTAAGAAATCGTCCCGGGGTTGGGACGTCTAGATCGAGTGATCTAGCTGGGCTCTAAGATCCTTCCTTCATGGAGGTGAAGGGTCGGCTCGAAGACCTTTCTTGGAGGGAAAGGGAGATAGCCAACCAGGCCGTGGAGTGGGTCAATATAGAAAACAAAAGAGTATTATTTTTCTCACCACCTTCGATCTCCGATGTCACGTGGATAACGATTTTGTAATCGTTAAGAACTCACTATTAATTAAATTTTAATAAAGTAAGTTTCTATTATTCTTATTCCTTCTATGATCTATTATGATTGTTAGTTGGTATTCCACTAAGTGGTTTACAAGAGAATTTGCACAGGAAATGAGTTCATAGATATACCGCCGTGCGTTAGCTACCTTATTCCGTACGATAGCTTCCAGAACTTGATTTTCTGGGGAAAAATTATTTAAATTACAATAAATGCATAAAACCTTATTCACCCCCCCCCCCTCAATGGTTGGGCAATAGATCCATCAAATCTCACTATCAACTACTCGCCTTTATAAAGTTACTTCTCTTGTTAGTGAACATCCGCATGTGACTTGCAAAATTTATTATCATTATGGATTATCTGTCGGACCAAATCACGCCACATGCAAAAGACGGACAAACAACTCAACACACACATGCAAATAATGAAGAAATGGCTCAATAGACTCATGTAAATGATGTAAATGAAACATGACCAACACAACATGCACTCTACAGGAAAATCTAATAATGCCTTAAAAATCTATCATGGGAGACAACCTATCAAGAAGCTCTCTCGATGGATTGTAGAAAAACTCATCACGTGTGAGACGAGTGCCCAGATGACCGTGAGAGACAATTACACTCAAATACAAGATCGTAAAAGGCCAAATGTCTCTCAAGGAACATAACACATCAGGGGGCTCACCAAGAGGTGTGTAAAAAAAATCATCGTTGATGAGATGACCCCCCTTGGTGAAAATCATGTACACAGGATAGAAGGAATGGCTCTATAGTGTGCTGATCATCCCCAAATTAAAAAAAAAACTTATATGGTGGCTCAAGAGGTTGTGCATCTCAAAACTTAGCGAGAGTGCGATGTTTTTGCAGGTGGTGACCTAAATATTGTATGCTTCTCATAATGTCCATCATTTGGGGTGGGGTTAGGTATGATAATGGAAGAGGCGTCCATAAATTGATACTCATGCATGTTGGGCTCACCTAAATCTCATCCTCACCAGGATGTGAAGGATCATCATGAAGCTCAACTTGGGGCTCGTCATAGAACTCGTTACTAGGGTCAGGGACCCCTAGATGAGTACCCTCGGAAGGGATAGTGTCCCTATGAATGGATAATGTAAACACTACGAGATCAACACCAACCTTCAGTTTCTCGGACGTGAAGTGACTCAAAGCAATAATAATTAGAGAGCGACATAGGCATACACTCAAAAATGGGTCTGTGGGTCGATATCAAGAAGTGGGCATGTAGCTGGAGTGCTAACTTACCCAATGCATTATAGAAGAAGAGGTGTGGTTGAGGGATAAGATATTACAGACTAAATAGGTCACTCAGGCAAACTCTCAGTAAGGGTCACACGAGACGGGCCAGAAATAAGAGATAGGTAACTCATTGGGCTAAGCACCTTACTAGGGTAATAGCAATCTAAATCAGGTATCACTTCAGTCATGTCTGACATAACAATGATAGCCAATATGGTGTCCTCGGTTTGGGAGGAGCTCGTACTATAGAGGTCAAGGTTAGGATACAAATGACTTTCTCTTGCGGTTCTCAAAGACTACAAGTAATGAAGCGCAAGTTGATATGTCGAGTTGAAGGACTTCTAGCTATGATAAATCACCTTAATTAGTATGAATGTTAGATTGAAGCCTAGATCAAAATTGGGAAGTGTTCATGGCTTGGTCATCTCGGATATCACACCTCACAACTAACTCATTGAAGCAATCCATGTACTCATCGTCAGAGCTGGATCCTTGCTGAAGGGAAAATAATTGGTCGAGCAAGCAACTCTAATATGACGTGGACAGATAGCTCTGACACAAAGTATGTTTTATGTCCACCAAACTAGTGAGATGACGAAGATGGTCTCGATTGCAGGTATTCATAATATTAGAACAATAATCCCTCGCCAGATCTAATAGTCTAATTCTAACAAACTTGACGCGAAGCTCACCAAATAATTCAAAATGATCGATATAATACTCTATATCCATGAACCAATAACTGAAAGACTTCGAAATTGATGAGCGGTCAAAGGAAGGGGTAGCTGTACAAAACTGCTCTTAAGATCTCCCACTGAATGACGATCCTTAGAATAATCATCTCTAAGACAATCAAGTTGAGTTGATGGATCAACACGATTTGTTCGTGTGTAAGGATATAAACGGCAATAATCATCGTATTAATCGTCTCTAATGTAGTGGAGTCGCATCAATGGGTCAACATGATCCCTAAATGTGGTGTGTTGTCACCGAGGATAATCATCTTCATAACATGAGGATCTCCTTGATTGGCTCTGTAAAAGTGGGTGCGTGTGGACTTGAGATCTCCAAAGTGAGGAGAGGAGTAATTGTGACACCTAGACATAATAAAAAACCAATAAATTCCATGACTTCATATTAAAAGAGTGTGTAACCTAGCTTTTGAAACGAAAACTGGTTCTAAGTGGAGTTTGGACCCAAGGGGGTACCTTGTACCTACTTCTCTAAAGATAGATCCCCTGACCATTTGTGTGAAACTAAGAAACAGACATTGAGCTGCAGCAAGGAGGTCCCGTCATACACTCGAAAGATCGAAGAGAGCTTCCCCTCCCTTGCTAATTCTGAGCGGAGTACCTTAGAGGGCACTAGAAGCCTACCAAAAATAACTAGTGGAGGAATAAGCCAAAGAATCAGGCCCTCTCTTAAGGTGCCCTTAATGGTATATTTATAGTTTATCAAGTTTGGGCTACAAATACAGGAATCCCGCCTTTTTGTTCTAATATATGCATCCCAAAGTGTTGTACTAACAATGAAACTCCACAAGTTGGAGAGTATATTGGCAAACCTAAAGATGTATTCTAGGGGCCTAGGCTCTCCCCTAGCTGCCTGAACTTGCCCATAGGAGCCTAGACTCGCCCTTGGGTGCCTAGATTTGCCCCTAGGAGCCTGGACTCTCCTTGGGTGCCTGTCCTCGCCGCTGGGAGCATAGACTTGCCCCTGGGTGCCTACATTCTCCCTTGGTGCCTGGACTCGCCCCTGGGTGCCTGGACTTGTCCCTGGGTGCCTTGACATGCCCTTAGGGGGAATTTATCTACACTCATCCTAAGGAGACGAAATCCTACAGGCCAACCTTGGTCATCTCTAATCGCGACAAATTACGAGTTATACACAATCCCCATTTTTCGAGCTCAACATGAGCTTGGAAAAAACAATATAGAACTCGTGGTTTAGAGAGAGGGGCCTTAAACAACACGCCACTCAAAGTCCCCCCAAGGGGGATGATTGACCAATAATAGAGAGGAGAAAGATCTCGACACTTCCAAGGATATAAGCTCAAATAGAGGTGGAGGAAGCTCGACACCTCCCAAAACCCCAACTAGAATTGATGTGGAGAAATATTAATACCTCCCAGGAGCCCGGCTAAACTATAGGTGGAGGAGGTTTCATAGGGGCCTTTGCTAATCGAGACCACTTATTTTTCTATCTAGTCACCTGAGAGATCAACCAGTCCTACCGACTTGTAAGAACCTGGTCAACATAATATTTTTTGGGACCTCCAACCAAAACCACTTGTTCATTTCAACCTACCTCTTTGAGAAATCAACCTGCTCTACTGGCTAGTAAGAGCTTGGTTAGTGGGATTATCTCAGGGATACTACTCAACCATATCTTTTCATGTTCAACCTGCTACCGGGTAACTATCATCCTTGTCAACTAGAGAAAGTCTGGTCAGTGAGATCTGCTCGGAGTTACCATTAAACTATATCTTTTAAATATACCTTGCCATTGAGTGACTTCCAGCACTGCCAACTAGGAAGAGCATGGTAAGCGGGATCTCATCGGGGATATCATTTTGAAAATATGTTTATTTTTATCCTACCACTGAGTGAGCCATCAAACCTTCCATCTAGTGAGAGTCTGGTCATCAGTTCTACTCTGGACAATTAATACCACACATCTTTCTTTCTACTATCCACCGAGTGAGCATTCAAACCTATAAGCTAGTGAGAGTCTAGTCAGCGGGTCTACTTAAGGACATTATTCAAATAACTTCCTTCTCATTTCAACCTACCATAGAGTGATCCTTCGTACCTTCCAGTTAGTAAGTGCCTAGTTAGTGGGTTTGCTCGAGTCCAACATTTTAATATCCTCCTTCTCATTTCAACCTGCCACCGAGTGAGCCTTCGGACCTAGCAGTTAGTGAGAGCCTGGATAGTGGATCTACTCAGGGCCTACATTTCATTAACCTATTTTTCATTTAAACCTACCACTGAGTGAACCTTTAGACCTACCACCTAGTGAGAGCCTAGTCAGAGGGTCTACTCGAATCTAATATTTCAATAACCTCCTTCTCATTTCAATCTGCCACTGAGTGAGCCTTCAGACCTATTAGCTTGTGATAGACTAACAAGCGGATCTTCTCGAGACCAACATTTAAATAACCTCCTTCTCATTTCAAATGCCATAAGTGATCATTCAGACATGCTAGCTAGTAAGAGCCAGGCTAGTGCATCTGCACGGGTCCATTATTCCAATTACCTCCACATTTCATCCTTCCACTGAATAAGCCTTCAGGCTTGTTAGCTAGTGAGAGCCTGTTCAGCGGGTCTGCTTAGGGCCAACATTTGAATAACCTCCCACTCATTTAAACCTGCCACTGAGTGAGCCTTCGAAATTTCCAGCTAGTCAGAGCCTGGTCAGTGGGTCTGCTCATTGCAAATATTTCAATAACCTCCTTCACATTTCAACCTGTTATTGAGTGATCCTTCGAACCTACCATCCAGTGAGAGCCAGGTCAGCGGGTCTGCTCGCGGCCATTTTTCTAATAAACTCCTTCTCATTTCAACTTGCTATCGTGTGAGCCTTCAGACCTACCAGCTATAGAGAGCCTTGTCAGCTTGTCTGCTTGGGGCCATTATTCTAATAACCTCCTTCTCATTCCAACCTGCCACAATGTGAGCCCTCAGACCTACGATTTAGTGAGAGTCTAGTCAGCGGGTTTGCTTGGGGCCAACATTTCAAAAATCTCTTAGAGCCCACAGAGAGTAATACATAAAAAAAGAAAGTTTAAGGAGATAAACATCTTTTCATTACTTAGGGTCAAGGATAGAAATGTTTCAAGTTGTCACCATTCTATGCCTGGCTGATGGATAAAATTCATGCTAAAGCGCGACTCTAAATCGATAAGACAAGTATACCTATCATTCTAGAGTATAGGATCAAGTGTCATATTAGACTCGGGGCCTGTTGACTACTTCTATTCACACAAATTAATATTATTTTATCGAATATAAAAATAAAATTTTAATAAATCTATGAACTAAAATAAACACTTAATCTAGACTCCCTTCGAAATAAAATAAACTTTTCATAAAAATTCAAGCTTCTAAATTAACTACTTCGACCGTGGAGGTTCCCAATTTACAAGAGCGCCTCACTCGAGAATACACACTCGACTAAACTTAGGTTGATCGATTAAGACCTCTCGTCCAGTCGAAACCCCTAAGCTTGCTTTAAGCGGTGAACCCCACTATTGGATTTAACTCTAATCTAGAAGATCCATTTCATCCTCTCTCGAGGAGTGCATGCAGATCCTTTTACATTTGAGTGATCTATTCGTATCCACAACCTCTCGAAAAATCTAAGATACATATCTAATATCGAAAAGTGAATTCGACATAATTGAAAACAAAGGTAAATAAAGAGAGCTTGAAAAAGAAGTTCATTTTATTCAAAGATCATCATGATCAATTGCGAATTGAGGATTAGCTACTTGACATGATGAAGGAGCTACATAAAAAAGAAGAAGGAAAAACATATTTGCTAAAAGAAGTGCTTGAATAAAAGTAAAAGCAAACCTAAACTATGAATTGAAAGTACATAAAGGAAATACATAAAAACTGAAAAGTAAGCTACAAAATCTTCCTAAACTCTACTCCTAGTTGAATCTCCCAAGCTCCTGACTCTGTCTAAAATTTATAGAATTTTTACTGGAAAGTCACACCCCTATGAAAAATGTCTAAGTTGTCTACCTAAATCACCTAGAGGGGGGTGAACAGGTGAGTTGTGCTACTTTTTGCGGAATAAAAACTTTATCGATCTAAGCACAAGAAATAAACCAAGCAAACACAGAAGACACCAAGAGTTATAGTGGTTCCCCCATCTTGGGTACGTCCACTTACCACTCACCGATCTAACAAGCACTAGAATCGGCTACTCCTCTAATCTCGAGTTGAAAATATTCCTACGACTCGAAAAAACGTTCCTACAACTCGATCAAAAAAGGGATCTACACTCGAAAGATGAAATCTTCCTACAACTCGGAGAACAAAGATCCTACACTCGAAGAATAATTGTCACAACCCGCATTTCTCTGAATTTAGGCAATATCAGAGTATGAGAAAATACACGCCATGATGCCACGTCAAGCAGGGGATAAGTACTGACGCTCAGGAAAAACCAACTACAATCCTTATGCAAGAAAATCATGTGCTTAATGAATAGAAATTCAGTTATGTTTTAGAGATCGTATCCCTCGGCTCAGTGGATCACCTAGTCCACAAAAGAAAAACTATATTCATACGCTACGGAAAGAAAAAAATACTTTTATTAGGTTTTATACCCTAAAGAGCGCATAAGGGTCCCAAGAGAACCACTCATGCTATGCAAGACCCTACATTTAATTTATATATATATATAAGAAAACGGTCTTTATACGTTGTTTGGAAAATAGTGATTAAGTTTTATAGAAACATGCCAATCATGAGCTTTATTTATAACAATAATTATAGTTTAAAAGTAACTAGCAACCTAGCATAATTCCTTCTCAGAGCAAGTAGACTATCTCCAGAAAACGGTAGCAGCATAAGTAAATATATCCAGTACAAAGGTAAAAACTACCAATGGACGCTAACAACCTGACACGAACCCACTGGCACATATGTATGCCTGTAAGAAAGTACTGAAAACTACCTCACCAACAAGGCAAACAGAACACCAAGGTCCAAGAGACCACCAACACCACCACTATAAACTAGCCACCCGACTGGCTACGGCTCAGAACCTGGGGTATTCCAAAAGAAAACAGAATACCTCAGCAAGCAACAAGGTGAAAACAACTGCATGTAAGAGTCAACCAAAAGGAAGAAGTAATTGGAAAACATGCAGTAGAAAGAGTCACAACTGTCCAAAATAGGAAAACAAGAAAAGCACAACGAGCAAAGAAAACAGCAACAACCCAACTCAGGAACAACATCCTGCCGGGCCTTCTAGGCTACCAAGAGCCAAAAGTGCTGCAAGCTACCAAGGAAGGAACTTCTAACACCCTAAACTGTGGAGAGTGGTAGTAGACAAAACAAACAACGAGGAACCGGATCGGAGGCAAACTCAGTCCTCCATCCACCATGTCCAAGTCAACAAGCTCGAGGGTCTACACGTGAAAGCACAAGGGACCTTCCACCCACACATGCCCAGCCCGTACCTGGAGCACGAAAAACAAGAGTGGCCTTGGCTATGTCACACAACTCCACCCCCCTGAAGATCTATAAACCACCACTACTAACCACGACCCACGATTCGGCCTTTAAGAAGGTAAAGAAAACGGCCGACAAGGAAATACCAGAAATAAAACAAGAAAACAACTCGGGAAAGAAAACAAGGTAAAGGAAGAGTACTGAAATGAATCAACACGACAAGGCGCTGAGTGAGACCCACTCAGTTCCTACCTAAACCTTGGTGTTGAGTGAGCTAGCCTTACTTAAAGCCAAAACCAAACTCTAACCACAATCCCACTAAGGTAATACGGAGCTCGACGATCGTCGACCGGAGATCGACGATAGTCGAACGGCCTAAGACAAAAAGAGGCAGGGAACTTCCAGTACTCGAGTAGTTGCCTATTACTCGTGTACCTCATCCCTCTACTCGAGTAGTCGCCTACTACTCGAGTACCTCATCCCTCTACTCGAGTAGTCGCCTACTACTCGAGTATATAAACATAACCAGCACTCGAGTAGTTACCAACTACTCGAGTACCCCAACCCGCTACTCGAGTAGTTGCCTACTACTCGAGTATGCTAAAACCACTACTCGCGTATCTACAAACCTGCACTCGAATAGATGCCTACTACTCGAGAACCAAACCACTTACTCGAGTATCTCGAGCCCAGTACTCGAGTAACCCAAAACCCCTACTCGAGTAGTTACCTACTACTCGAGTAACTCAAACCAAAACTCGAGTATCTCGAAACCACTACTCGAGTAACTCAGACCCCCTACTCGAGTAGTTACCTACTACTCAGGTAATCCAAGGCTAATACTCGAGTTAATGCCTTCTACTTGAGTATTTCAAAGCCACCACTCGAATATCTTAACCCACTACTCGAGTATCTCAAAGCCACCACTCATGTATCTTAACCCACTACTCGAGTATCTCAAAGCCACCACTCGAGTATCTTAACCCACTACTCGAGTATCTCAAAGCCACCACTCGAGTAATACACTTAGCAAACTCGGGAAAAGAAATCACCCCCCTCTCCTAACACTTCCTCTCGGCTACACCCAAACCAGAGCAAAGATCTGAGCAAAGATGAATGGCATTACGCCGGCAAGGTTGGGTTCCAACCGCACAAGTAGGGGGGTTCAAATAGGAAGAACTAAATCCTATAGTTAGCAAGAAAAAGAGAACAATAAGGCCTCTACCCTAGGGCTAGCAGGGATTTCAAATACAGCAAGAATAATTCAAAAGAAACTTGGCAAGGGCAAGAATACCACTTGCCTCAACTTTTGGCGAAGCAGGGACGGCTCTCCTCCTCTTCACACGGAACGAACAGCCGCAGCACCTAGAATTAATCTCACGGCCATTAATGGCGGAAAACTCCAAAACCAACAACCCAAATCTCATCAAAACTCCATGAAAATAAAATATCTTACCGTCGAAACGAAGATCTCGGAGAGAGCAAGCCAACGCCATTTTCGGAATCGAATTCCGTTCACGAACAAGCCCAGAATCGCCGGCCGAAGTAGGTATAGGACGAGCGGTTTTCTCCTCTGTTCTTCCGAGAACAAGCCGACGGTTTCTCTCTCAGGAAAAGAAGAAGAAGTGGGTCATCACTTCTTAAACAGAGCTTTTATACTAAAGCTAACCCGCCGGTTCAGCCTAAAAACTGAACCCTAAAAACGCCTAATCTCTTAATTACAATAAGCGAATACCAAAAAAAAGGGGGGGTAAGCCAATACACGGCCGCCACCTAGCAAGGAAAATAAATACTCAATAAATTCTCCCGCAGGAATTTAATATTCAGCCAAATCAATTTAATTAATTGATCACAAATACTATTAACACACCAACGACACGAGAACCGAATCACCTCGGAATTCGACGAAATTCGCACCGTAGCTAAATACCCACGCTACGAACACAACGGCGAAGTCGAAATTAACTTTCGACGAACAGAACCTGAGTTATACCCAAATAAGCCAAACACAAACATCCCCCCGAGAGGCCACACCGGGTCACCCAAAACGACTCGGCTTGCTAGGGAGATCTTGCCAACAGGCTACCAAACAGGGCACTCAGTTCTAAGGAGCTAAACTATGCTCAACACATGGCACAAGCCACGGAAACGCGTCATCGTAACGCCAACGAGAATACAAATAAACGCAGGAAAATCGGGGGCATTACAGTCACTCCCCCTAAAAGAAAGTTTTGTCCCGAAACTTTACGCACAATACTCCTACTAAAGAAGGAGAAACAACTAATAGGAGTTACAAGAAGGAAAACATACCGATTAAATCAACGAAATAGGTGAGGGTAAGCCCTCCTCATAGCCGACTCTAACTCCCAAGTCGCGCTTTCCAAATCCTGATTCTTCCATAGAACCTTAACCATCGGTATGGACTTCTTTCGCAGCACACGCTCCTGAGTATCCAAAATACGAACCGGCATCTCAACAAAAGAGAGGTTGGGCTCCAACTGGGGCACAACATCCAAGAGCTGCCCACTGCCGCGCACACACTTTCGCAATTGGCTAACATGAAAAACATTCTGCACACCTGGGAAGTTCGCTAGCAAATCCAATCTATAAGCTGACACACCAATCCGTTCCAAAATCTCAAACGGGCCCACATACCTTGGGTCTAACTTCCGATTCTTACCAAATCTCTTAACACCTACCATCGGGGAAACTTTGAGGAATACAAGGTCCCCGACGGAAAACTCCAAAGCAGATCTACGCCGATTGGCGTTCTTTTCATATCTCTCCTGGGCTATACGAAGCTTCTCCCGAATAAGCTTCACTGCGACTTCCATTTCCTCAAGCGCATAGGGACCCAACAAAGGCCTCTCACCAGCCTCAGCCCAAAACAACGGAGTTCTACAGCGCCTCCTATACAAGGCTTCGAACGGAGCCATCTGCAAACTTTCTCGATAACTATTGTTGTAGGCAAATTCCATGAGTCGCAATCGCTCATCCCACGCTCCACCGTGGTCTAAAATATAGCACCGGATCATATCCTCAACAATTTGGTTCACCCTCTCCGTCTGCCCATTGGTCTGTGGGTGGTAGGCAGTAGAATACCTCAGATCCGTACCCAAACCCTCCTGCAGACTCTGCCAAAAACGAGAAGTAAACGGAGAGTCTCGATCGGAAGTGATGCTAACCGGCACACCGTGGAGTCAGATGACTTCATTCATGTATAACTCCGCTATCTTCTTCATCGGGTAATCAATCTTATAAGGCACGAAGTGAGCACACTTCGTCAATCTATCCACTATAACCCAAACAGAATCAAATCCCTTCGGGGATTTCGGTAATCCCATAATGAAATCCACAGATATACTTTCCCACTTCCGAGTCGGGATCTCTAGCGGAGTCAACTTACCACCAGGCCTTCCCTGATCGTCCTTCACACGTTTACAAGTGTGACACTCAGCAACAAATCGGGCTATATCTCCTTTAATGCCATACCACCAGGCAATTTGCCTTAAGTCACGGTACATCTTCGTAGATCCTGGATGGTAGGAAACGCTGGAACCATGAGCCTCACTGCAAATCATCCTCCTAATATCCTCGACAGCGGGAACGCAAAACCTGCTGCGGTACTTCAAAGTACCCGCATCATCGATAGCAAAGTCGGGCAACTCTCCCTCCTCAGTCCTGGTGAAGAAGTGCACAAGATCAGGATCGTCCTTCTGGTGCAGCCTAGTCAAAGAAATCCAGGACGGCTCCGCCACTGATAAGGTACTCTGCAAACTACAACACCCCACTGAAATATCCATAAGGAGGAACTCCTCCACTAAACGATCGGCGGAGAGGTTAAAGATCTTTCTCGTCTTTCGGCTCAGGGCGTCGGCCACCACGTTGGCCTTGCCCGGATGATACTGGATTTCTACATCATAATCAGCCACATACTCAAGCCACCGCCGCTGACGCAGATTCAACTCCTTCTGCGTGAACACGTACTTTAGGCTCTTATGGTCAGTGAAGATCTTGCATTGAGCCCCATAAAGTAGGTGCCTCCAAAACTTCAAAGCATAAATAACCGCTGCAAACTCGAGGTCATGCGTGGGATAATTCTTCTCATGAGTCTTCAGTTGCCTTGACCCATAGGCAATTACCTTTCCCTCTTGCATTAATACGCATCCCAGACCTACAAGCGAAGCATCCACATAAACATCATAATCTACTCCCTCGGTAGGTAGGGTCAGAACGGGAGCAGTGCACAATCTCTCCTTTAGCTCCAGAAAAGCCTCCTCGCACTTTTCGCTCCAAACAAATGCCACATTCTTCTGTGTCAACTTGGTCAAAGGTGCGGCTAGGGAAGAGAAACCCTCCACAAATCTTCTGTAATAGCCAGCCAACCCTAAGAAACTCCTGATCTCCTTAGGAGTAATCGGCCTATTCCAATCCATCACTGCTGCAATCTTTTCTAGATCGACCGAGATCCCATCCTTATTCACCAGGTGGCCTAGAAAAGAAACCTGAGGCAACCAAAATTCGCACTTGCTCAATTTGGCGAATAACTTGTGATTCCTCAACTATGATAGGACCAAACGCAAATGCTGCTCATGCTCCTCACCACTGCGAGAATAAACTAACACATCATCAATGAAGACCACAACGAACTTGTCGAGGAAATCCTTGAACACCCGGTTCATCATATCTATGAAGGCTAATGGTGCGTTGGTCAGACCAAACGACATTACCAGAAACTCAAAGTGTCCATGCCTCGACCTAAACGCAGTCCGTGGAATGTCCGCCTCACGGATCCTGAGTTGATGATAAACAGAACAAAGATCGATCTTGGAGAACACCGTGCTACCACGCAACTGGTCAAATAAATCATCAATCCTCGGCAGAGGGTACCTGTTCTTAATAGTGACCTTGTTCAACTCTCTATAGTCGATGCAGAGCCGCATCGACACATCTTTCTTCTTTACAAACAAAACAGGAGCACCCCAAGGTGACGAACTCTACCTAATAAACCCCTTAGCTAACAGCTCATCCAACTGAACTCGCAACTCCTCTAACTCACGAGGGGCCATCCGGTACGGCGCCTTGGCAATAGGATGCATACCCGGCTCTAAATCGATCACAAACTCAACATCCCGATCAGGAGGAAGACCAGGAAGATCATCAGGAAAAACATCGGTGAAACTACGAACAATAGGAATCTCTTCCAAGCGTGGCACGCTAACAGCGGCTCCAACTGCCGAGACTAAACAAACACAACAATCAGAAAGAAACAATCTCTGAGCACATACCGCAGAGATGATAGGAAAGTCCTGGCACAGATCAGCATACACGCTGCAGGGCTGACCGTCGTCCCTGTTGAAGTCCAAGCGCTTTCCTTTGCACTGAATGACCGCATCATACCGAGAGAGCCAGTCCATGCCCAAAATGACATCGAAGTCCTCCAAATCAATCATTTTCAGGTCCGCCTTCGCAAGAAAGTCCCCCAAGAAAATCGGGCAATCCAAAATGCCCAAAACTGACAACACAGATTCACCAGAAGGGAACTTGAAACGGAAGGAATCCCGAACACGATCTAGAGTCAACCGATGACGCTCTACAAAGGCTCTAGCCACGAACGAGTGGGTAGCGCCGGAGTCAAACAGAACACGCGCCCAGCGGTTCTTCACCTTAAACTTCCCTATAGGAACACATAAACTAAGGAACTACCACAACAATACCGCAACATAGAAGCAAATAAAACTACCAGGCTAGAAAAATAACAAACCACTAACCTGAAATAACCTGGGTCGAAGTCTGAGCCTCCTCGGAAGAAATCACGTTCAGCTTCCCTTTTCCCTTGTCCACAAGCGGAGGTGGAGGTAAAGCCTGCAACGGAACTGCAGGAAGAGCTGACTGAACCTGAGGACACCTCGACTTGATATGACCCTTTTGCCCACACTGAAAGCTGACTCTATCCTTAGTCCAACACTGGGCCGCATCATGCCCGGACCGCTTGCAAACTGAACAGGAGACATCTCTCCTAGGAGCACCCTGGATCGCATGAACCTGCTCCTTCTTCTGAGCTGCTGACCTCTTAAAACATTTCTCGACAGGATGGCCTGACCGGCCACAGAAACTGCACACTACTCGGCTCCTCTTTCCCGGAACAGCATCGGGTACCAGGGGCTTCTTCCCCTCCACAGACTTTCTCTTGTCCTTTCTCATCTGCTGGCCTCTGCTCTATGCCGTTTCAATAGCCTTAACCTTAAGAGCAGCCTCTACAACTCCAGCATAAGTCACAGACCCATAAGCCCTGGTCAACTGCTACACTTCGCTCCTTAAACCACAAAAAAATCTCTTAACTCGATCAGCCTCAACGCTGACCAAAGCAGGGGCAAAACGACTCAACTTACTAAATTCTATTTCATACTCACCCACCATGAGTTGCCTTTGCTTCAGATAAAGAAAGTCATTCATGAGGCGGTCACGCTCGACTGAAGGCAAGAACTTCCTCAACAACATTTCCTTAAACATTTCCCAAGAGCATCCAGCTACTAAGCTCTCCTTCTCTCTCAGCCACCAACTCTTAGCCAATCCTTTAAGCTGATAGGTGGCTAGCATCACCCTCTGGTCACCTGCAATCCCTGAATACGAGAACATCTCCTCCATGGATATCAGCCAATCATCAATAACCATGAAATCTGCCTTCCCGTCATAAGTGGGAGGGATCAGCCTTTGAAACTGCGAGATGAAGGCCATCTCCGCTGGCACCACTACCGGAGGTCTCACGAGTGCAGGGGGAGGAGGAACAGCTAACCCCCTAGCAGGAACTTGCGCACCCTGAGCCTGCCCTGCCACAACTGCCACCAAAGACTGAATCTGGGCTCGCACCTCCTCCAACTGTCTGCCCATAGCTTCGCTATTCTGACGCAGACTATCGATCACCGCACCATTCTGAGCTCCGAACGACTCACCTTTAGACAGGGGAGTCGAACGCATCGCAGGTCGCCTAGCCATCCTAAAATCATAACCACCCCAAATCAGATCCCCAATCAACGACTAGAACCCAAACACAAGTACAGACCATACATATATAGATATAGACTTAAAGCTGCTAAACTTGCTCTGAGAGTTTATCTTTTTAACAAAAATTTGATGACATGCCCTAACCTAGGATGGTTAACCATCACCTTGCTAACTCTCGTGCCTAGATCGGGAATACATGACTTTATTTTGTTTTGAAAACTTATGTGTGTACATATGTCATCCTGCAAATCTTTAGCTTGGCACGTTGTGCTTATGTAATGATATGCTATGCATGTTTGTGATATGCATTCTAAAAAGGCCCTAATGCATGTTATGAGCGGCGTACGCATGAAAATGTTATGCATCCCATACTACATAACATTCCCATGCAACGAAAAAGAAACGTGCTAGTCGCAGTCATGTGGTGAGGTTATGCATCCCATACTACATAACCCTCACATGTAGCCCCTATGGTGGATCCATATACGAACACATATTATGCATCCCATACTACATAATATAACCCGTATACTTCATGTTATGACATGAGTGTAGTGTTCATGCTTTTGCCAAGACGTGCTGATGACATATCGATGTGTGAATGACATGATGCTGAACTACTAAAGCAAACCAAGGAAGGTTGCTCAACTAACTTGTCAAGCAACCTCCCTCTGATACCAACTGTCATAACCCGCATTTTCTCCGAATTTAGGCAATATCAGAGTATGAGAAAATACGCGCCATGATGCCACGTCAAGCAAGGGATAACTGCTGACGCTCAGGCAAAACCAACTACAATCCTTATGCAAGAAAATCATGTGCTTAATGAATAGAAATTCAGTTATGTTTTAGAGATCGTATCCCTCGGCTCAGTGGATCACCTAGTCCACAAAAGAAAAACTATATTCATACGTTGCGGAAAGAAAAAAATACTTTAATTGGGTTTTATACCCTAAAGAGCGCATAAGGGTCCCAAGAGAACCACTCATGCTATGCAAGACCCTACATTTAATTTATATATATATATATAAGAAAACGGTCTTTATACGTTGTTTGGAAAATAGTGATTAAGTTTTATAGAAACATGCCAATCATGAGCTTTATTTATAACAATAATTATAGTTTAAAAGTAACTAGCAACCTAGCATAATTCCTTCTCAGAGCAAGTAGACTATCTCCAGAAAACGGTAGCAGCATAAGTAAATATATCCAGTACAAAGGTAAAAATTACCAATGGGCGCCAACAACATGACACGAACCCACTGGCACATATGTATGCCTGTAAGAAAGTACTAAAAACTACCTCACCAACAAGGCAAACAGAACACCAAGGTCCAAGAGACCACCAACACCACCACTGCAAACTAGCCACACGACTGGCTACGGCTCAGAACCTGGGGTATTCCAAAAGAAAACAGAATACCTCAGCAAGCAACAAGGTGAAAACAACTGCATGTAAGAGTCAACCAAAAGGAAGAAGTAACTGGAAAACATGCAGTAGAAAGAGTCACAACTGTCCAAAACAGGACAACAAGAAAAGCACAACGAGCAAAGAAAACAGCAAAATCCCAACTCAGGAACAACATCCTGTCGGGCCTTCTAGGCTACCAAGAGCCAAAAGTGCTGCAAGCTACCAAGGAAGGAACTTCTAACACCCTAAACTGTGGAGAGTGGTAGTAGCCAAAACAAACAACGAGGAACCGGATCGGAGGCAAACTCAGTCCTCCATCCACCATGTCCAAGTCAACAAGCTCGAGGGTCTACACGTGAAAGCACAAGGGACCTTCCACCCACACACGCCCAACCCGTACCTGGAGCACGAAAAACAAGAGTGGCCTTGGCTATGTCACACAACTCCACCCCCTGAAGAGATATAAACCACCACTACTATCCACGACCCACGATTCGGCCTTTAAGAAGGTAAAGAAAACGGCCGAAAAGAAAATACCAGAAATAAAACAAGAAAACCACTAGGGAACGAAAATAAGGTAAAGGAAGAGTGCTGAAATGAATCAACACGACAAGGCGCTGAGTGAGACCCACTCAGTGCCTACCTAAACCTTGGCGTTGAGTGAGCTAGCCTCACTTAAAGCCAAAACCAAACTCTAACCACAATCCCACTAAGGTAATACGGAGCTCGACGATCGTCGACCGGAGATCGACGATAGTCGAACGGCCTAAGACAAAAAGAGGCAGGGAACTTCCAGTACTCGAGTAGTTGCCTATTACTCGTGTACCTCTTCCCTCTACTCGAGTAGTCGCCTACTACTCGAGTACCTCATCCCTCTACTCGAGTAGTCACCTACTACTCGAGTATACAAACATAACCAGCACTCGAGTAGTTACTAACTACTCGAGTACCCCAACCCGCTACTCGAGTAGTTGCCTACTACTCGAGTATGATAAAACCACTACTCGCGTATCTACAAACCTGCACTCGAGTAGATGCCTACTACTCGAGTAAACCAAACCACTTACTCGAGTATCTCGAGCCCAGTACTCGAGTAACCCAAAACCCCTACTCGAGTAGTTACCTACTACTCGAGTAACTCAAACCAAAACTCGAGTATCTCGAAACCACTACTCGAGTAACTCAGACCCCCTACTCGAGTAGTTACCTACTACTCAGGTACTCCAAGGCTAATACTCGAGTTAATGCCTTCTACTCGAGTATCTCAAAGCCACCACTCAAGTATCTTAATCCACTACTCGAGTATCTCAAAGCCACCACTCGAGTATCTTAACCCACTACTCGAGTATCTCAAAGCCACCACTCGAGTATCTTAACCCACTACTCGAGTATCTCAAAGCCACCACTCGAGTAATACACTTAGCAAACTCGGGAAAAGAAATCACCCCCCTCTCCTAACACTTCCTCTCGGCTACACCCAAACCAGAGCAAAGATCTGAGCAAAGATGAACGACATCACGCCGACAAGGTTGGGTTCCAACCGCACAAGTAGGGGGGGTTCAAATAGGAAGAACTAAATCCTATAGTTAGCAAGAAAAAGAGAACAACAAGGCCTCTACCCTAGGGCTAACAGGGATTTCAAATACAGCAAGAATAATTCAAAAGAAACTTGGCAAGGGCAAGAATACCACTTGCCTCAAATTTCGGCGAAGCAGGGATGGCTCTCCTCCTCTTCACACGGAACGAACAGCCGCAGCACTTAGAATTAATCTCACGGCCATTAGTGGCGGAAAACTCCAAAACCAACAACCCAAATCTCATCAAAACTTCATGAAAAACAAATATCTTACCGTCGAAACGAAGATCTCGGAGAGAGCAAGCCAACGCCGTTTTTGGAATCGAATTCCGTTCACGAACAAGCCCGGAATTGCCGGCCGAAGTAGGTACAGGACGGGCGGTTTTCTCCTCTGTTCTTCCGAGAACAAGCCGACGGTTTCTCTCTCAGGAAAAGAAGAAGAAGTGGGTCGTCACTTCTTAAACAGAGCTTTTATATTAAAGCTAACCCGCCGGTTCAGCCTAAAAACAGAATCCTAAAAATGCCTAATCGCTTAATTACAATAAGCGAATACCAAAAAAAGGGGGGGTAAGCCAATACACGGCCGCCACCTAGCAAGGAAAATAAATACTCAATAAATTCTCCCGCAGGAATTTAATATTCAGCCAAATCAATTTAATTAATTGATCACAAATACTATTAACACACCAACGACACGAGAACCGAATCACCTCGGAATTCGACGAAATTCGCACCGTAGCTAAATAGCCACGCTACGAACACAACGGTGAAGTCGAAATTAACTTTCGACGAATAGAACCTGAGTTATACCCAAATAAGCCAAATACAAACATCCGTCCGAGAGGCCACACCGGGTCACCCAAAACGACTCGGCTTGCTAGGGAGATCTTGCCAATAGGCTACCAAATAGGGCACTCAGTTCTAAGGAGCTAAACCATGCTCCACACATGGCACAAGCCACGGAAACGCGTCATCGTAATGCCAACGAGAATACAAATAAACGCAGGAAAATCGGGGGCGTTACAATAATCTCCTACAATAATAAAATGAAATTTGAAAATACAAATAGTGAATCATTTCTCAGATCTGGAAATCTCTCCCTAGGTCTTCTTTCTTGATCTTTTCGGCTTAATCAGAATTTGTAGAAGACTCTCGGCTAGATCTGTTCTGAGAAACTTGGACTCACACGATCATGGAGGAGATAAAAATTGAAAAGTCTCTTAATCTGTAAGTCGATCTGGATCGGAAATGGCCTTGGAGATCTTAAAGATGAGTGGCGGCTTCTGTAGATTTGGAAATTGTCGGCCGATCCAGAAATCTTACAAATGACATAATATATGAACTTGAGGTTATTCATCTTAGGGTTATTCATAATGACACGACCTTTTATAAGATCTCACTAACTATTATAGTTGTCATTAATGACGGCCACGTGGACCAGTCATATCAAAGAATTCAAAACATAGATATGTTAGGGACTTAAGGAAAGTTTCAGAAATTGAGACAGTGAAAGACTTAATTCAAGAGCCTAAACACCTAGAGGGGGGGGGGGTGAATAGGTTCTAATTTTTCCTTTAATATTTTAGGCAATTAAACAGATCTTGCTTGTCACAAACAAAATAAAACACTGCACAGAACATTCACAGTACAGAGAACACCAGATTTATACTGGCTCCCCAAGATTTGGGTGCGTCCACTTTCCCCCCTTCGCCTATCAAGTAGAGTATTGGATTCAGCCTAACTTCTTTACACTTTCTTAGATCCAAAGATCCTACAACTCAGAACCAAAATGGTTCCTACACCTAGGACTTTTGCATATCCTACATCAGATCCTTCCCAGAATCCTACCTCAGGCCTCAGCCCTACCTCAGCCTGTATCTCAAGGCTTATAACTCAGACTTTTGCAAGTCCTACCACTCAGGCTCACAGCCCTACCTCAGCCTTTATAATTATAAGCATACAGCTCAGATCTACAACAGATCCAACAAGAAATCGTGTAATAAAAGAGATACAAAAGATATCACTAGATAAATCTCTCTATTGATGTTCTTCTTGATCAGTTCTTGATCTTCAGACCCAACCAGACTTAGTTGTTTCAAAGCTTCTTGATAGAACAAAATAAGGTTGGAATTTTCTTGATGTAGAAGTTGATCCACTGTCAGCACCTTCCTTGAGTTCAAAATGAGATCTGAATCTTCTCTGCAGACTATTCTAAATCTGCCTTCTTAAAGGGTTTCCCCTTTTCTTATTGTTAATTTTCTCTTTCTTAGTTGATGGCTTTTCAAACCTTCACTGAGTTGTTATTGGTTGTTAAGGATCATCCCTTTATATAAAGATTCCTCATGGTTACAACCTGATCCGGTTTGTAACAACCTTCTGTTAGTTCTTACAAAGGTGTAAGACCAGTTAGTAATGACAGTTATCGACCCACCAGTCATGACAGTTGATTCCTTAGATATTCTACAACTCAGCACAATCCACTCAGCAATCTGCTTCACATGTGTCGACACAAGTAGACAAAGTGTCGACACAAGTCTTGATGATGTCAACATAATACTCCAAGTGTTGACACAGTCATTCTTCTGCTTCTCAACACATCTTATATTGGTATGTGTCGACCAAGTCCAGTGTATCGACACAACTGCTCTTTGTCTCGACATAACTGCTGGGTGTCGACACAGCCTCTACATTAGGTGTGAATACAATCCTTTCCTCAGGTGTCAACATAAGTCCTACTTTAAGTGTCGACAAAATTCCTGCCTTTGGTGTCGACAAAGCTTCTGGGTGTTGACACAGTTCCTGGGTGTCGACACAATTTCTGGGTATCGACACAATTTCTGGGTGTCGACACAAATCTTGCTTCTGGTGTCGACACAACTTCTGGTTCTAATGTCGACACAATTCTTAGGTGCCGATACAATGCTTTGTTGCTGGTGTCAACACAAGTCCCGTGTGTCAACACAATTCTTCACAAGTGTCGACACTTGTACTTAGAATATTTTTCTTCCATTCCTTAACCCTGCATAAGGAAACTTAAACATACATCAAATCATATTGATGTATATCATTGACAAGGTTGAATCTTCTCCAAATCTGGTACATACTTCTAATGTACCCAACAATCTCCCCCTATTTGGAAAATTCATAACCCTTAGTCAAAGATATACACCAGTCAAGATAAAACACATAAGACATAAATGTACATTCATTCTAGTGCAAGTTAATATTCAAACAATGTAAACAATCTAAAATAAACAGTAAAATGGTTTTAATAAGCAGAAAATATTTGTTTTACATGTTTTCTCTTAGTGCAAAAATCAAAAAGATACATTGTTTATTATCATAAGCCTATCTATCCTAAGATTTGCTAGGCTCCCTTATTACAATGCCTTGACTAGACTTTATCTTTGCCTTCACAGCTGGTTATGTATCTTTAGCAGGCTTCTTTCATTTAAGATCCTTTTTCTTTAGTTGTTAAGCTTTTATCCTTTTCCTTTCAATGTAGTGAAAGGGCTTAGGAAAATACTTGCTGGGCTCTATAGCATTTGTAGGTAGCTCCCCAGCTTTTGAACTCCTCCTGTGCTGAAGAATGGCTTCCTATTTAGCTTGACATTTATTCCACTCCTGCTTTGAGTACCACATACTCCTATCATAGGTCTTGACCTTAACAGCCTTCTATGCAGTCAGAATGATGTTCCTTGATGTAGGGCTCCATTATTCAATGTCTCGCTTTAACTCAACATGTTCTCTGAATCTCTTATTTGATAGCAATTCTTCCCTTTGAGCTTCTTTGGCAGCGTCTGACATTTCAACTTTCTCAAAGACCACATTTTGTGCCTCTTGTGGAGGGCTGTACATTTTCTTCATTTGGTCATGAACCATCTCAAAATTAGCAGGAGGATATATAACTAGAGAACCTTCTGGCTGATCTCCTTCAATATATGCAGGTTGTATTCCAAATTTAGCCATATTATCATCATCACATAAAGGAGGGAAGCCAAGAGTATCTTTGATGGTATTGGAAACCCATTTGGCATGCTCAGAACTAGCTTTGACTAACACTTTCTCTCCCCCTTTAGGACTTCTCTTTCAATATGATCTCTGAGATCATCCTTGTGAAATCTTACTTGACCTTCCAGATGATCAATCCCTTCTCTATAGTATACCCCAAATTTATGAATTTGAGTGGTAATAGCTGTTTGGGCAGCCTCTATCACTATTTTGACAACAGCTAGATCAGTCTCAATTAGTTTTGTAACTTTTATTTTGATAGCAACAGATAGTGCTGCAATATTTGTGAGAATTTCCTTATGAGAATCCGTGAGATTCTCATATGTTCTAAATTGATTTTCTAAGATATAGGCCTATTTCTCTGCCATATCAGCTGCTTTAGTTTTCAGTTCCTGCTGCTGAGTGGCCAGATACACAACTGCATGACCTCCTTTCTCAAAGAAGTCTGTCATTTCTTTTTTGTGTAGACTCACTTCAAATTTGATTGACTTGATGTCCTGAGCTAGCTGGTTTTGCAGCTCTTTATGAGTTTCATCCACATACTTTTAAGAGTTGTCCTTTGTGCATTTAGTTTTAGTTTTAATTTGACCATTAGGGAATTTAAGTCAATACTTGGAGCTGGAGGTTGTGTGGCTGTTTGTAAGGCCCTCTTATAGCCAGAGCTTCTCTTCTTCATTACAGCAAGTTTTGTTTTCTTAGCCAAGTTGGTTCTTCATCATCAGAAAATGAACTTTCTATATAAACAGTCTCTTCATTTACAGTATTCTTCAGCAATTCCTCCCCCTCAGTCTCTAGTAGTTCTTTATCCTATGGTTGTTGCTCCCCCTCAGTCCTTACTGCTGGTCAGTCAGGGAAAACCTCCTCCAAGGTTACCTCATACAACATTTGAACAGGAGGAGTAAGATTTGTTGGTAAAATACACGGTTTTCCCTGGAAATCCATGTCCTTGTCCAGTGACCTTTCAAGGAAGGAGATACTTCCATGCCTAATATGAGCAGTATCCTTCATATGCACCTCAGGTGCCTCTTCCTCTACATGCAGTAGTGCTTCCTTTTTTATATCAAAGACTATATCCATCACAGTATCAGCTGCTAATTCACTGTCTAGTATAGCAACATCATTTACTCCCCCTTGACTAGGCAGATCAGTAAGTATAGTGTCTTGTACTACTGGTGTAGGGTCTTCTCCTCCTGGATTAGAGATTCTTTGTTGCTATGGGAGCATACTACAGTCCACTTGTCCTTGTGCATCTTGTTGTGGTTGTCTGTCTTCATCAGAACTGAAGACCACTTCTTCATCTGAATCACTAGATGATTCTTCCTGTGGAACAACTTTCTTATTCTTCTGTATTATTTTGGTCTATTTTTGAGGAGTAGCAACCTCCTTAGTCAACACCCTATCCCATCTTGATAGAATCCTGGTGTCCATTCTTCTCATATGATTATTTTTTTACCAGGAAGTTGGCTCATTACTTCTTGTATTACAGATGATAGGCATTGACTCAAAATTCTCCCCAGGTTCGATTTATTGATACCTTCATGTAACTTGTCAAATACTATGGTTGTCCAATCAGTCTTAAGTTTGAAAATGATCCTGGTCATCAGGTGGAACATGGTGGCTGAGATTCTGTCATGTCCACCTATTTTACACAGTATGACCATCCCTACAATCTCAGAAAGGAACTTCCCTTGTGAATTCATCCCTTTTTGGTTGATAGATGATCCTATTTTAGTATTTGGGTTTAACCCACACCATTTTAAGGCCTCCTTGATCATAGATGGTTGTACGTCATCTTCTTCCTTAACCTTTGGGAGTTGGAGTGCATTTCGGATTGTTTTCAAGGTAATTTTCACTCGGGGACCTTTAATAGTATCTTTCATCTTCTTCCCGTCTGCGTCTGTAGTTGCAGAAGAATAAAATTCAAGAACTTCTTTCTTTCATATCTTGGTTGGTTCAGAGACCAAGAATTCCAAACCGATGTCTTAAATTACGGCAATTACTCCCTGAATCTCCGGTGATGCTATCGGGAACCCACCACGGACCAGCTAATATCATTCGTTCACCTTGTCTTTTGGATTAGGTGCCATTATTGGAAGAGAGATATGGAGGTGAAAAGGAAAGATGATTCTCGTCGACCGAGGGTCCAGAGCCAGAAAATCAGAAAGCATATTCGACCAGATGTTTGCTTCACCTATTAATAGTCTAAGTGTAAAGGGGAGTTAAAAAGACATGCCTTAGCACTAGGACTAGTCGACAAAATCTTATATGTGTCGACAGAATTTGTCTAGTTCTCGACAATACTGAGGTTTAGTCGACACATGTATGTGTCGACATACTTATGTCAGTGTCGACAAATATGTCGACATGTCTCGACACAGAGTGTGGACTTTGATTTTTGTGTGTCGACACAAAAATCAGCTAACTGAAAATCTCGATATAGTTGTGTCGACACAAACTCTTGTGTTTCGACACAAAATTCCTCTAGTTATATGGTCTCGACATAGTTGTGTCGAAAATTATTCTTCAATGGACACAGATATTATTTCTATGTCGAAACATCCGTTTTCTTTGTCGAAACAACATACTGAGAGTGTCGACACAAAGTATGCTAGTGTCGACAAAAACTTGTTACTTAGCCAAATTTCCTATGAAAACTTGAGCTTACATGTTCTACTAAAGGTAGCTTGTGCTAACCTAATCTAGATTCAACATACCTAATTCAATTTTAAAATAATTGAATTTAGTTTCATCCAGAGGTTTTTTAAAAAAATCAGCAATTTGATTATTTGTATTCACAAACTCTAGACTAATATTTTCTTTTTCTACATGTTCTCTGATAAAATGGAAATTAATTTCTATATGCTTTGTTCTACTATCTGATAGAGGATTCTTAGCAATAGAAATAACACTAGTAGAATCACAGAATAGTGGAATTCTACTTACCTTGATGTCATAATCTTCTAGTTGGTGCTTTATCCACAATAGTTGTGCACAGCAGCTGCCTGCAGCTACATATTCTGACTCAGCTGTTGATATAGCTACACTGGTCTGCTTCTTGCAGAACCAAGATACTAGTCTTCCTCCTAGGAATTGACAGGTTCCTGTAGTACTTTTCCTGTCTTCTTTGCATCCTGCAAAATCTGCATCTGACAAACCAGTTAGTGTGAAATCTCTATTCTTAGGGTACCAAAAACCTAGATTAGGTGTGCCCTTGAGATATCTCAAAATCCTTTTAACTGCAGTATAATGAGATTCCTTACGGCATGCTTGGTACCTAGCACAGACATATGTTGCATACATGATGTCAGGTCTACTAGTAGTCAAGTAGAGTATGGAGCAAATTATCCCTCTATACAAAGACTCATCAACAAGTTTCCCTGCCTCATCTTTGCCTATAGGCATACTTATTCTCATTAGAGTTTTAATGGTGGAAGCTGAGTCAATTCCATATTTTTTAATCAACTCCTAAGTGAACTTAGACTGAGATATGGATAGTCCATTATAAGTCTGTCTGACTTGAAGTCACAAAAAGAACTTCAGTTCACCCATACTGCTCATTTAAAACTTCCCTTGCATAAGTTTGGCAAACTTCCTACAAAGGTTGTTCTCAGTAGATCCAAAGATAATGTCATCAACATATATCTGGACAAAGATTATCTTGCCTTTGGATTCCCTATAAAATATAGTATTATCTATCTTTCCCCTTGAGAATTTATTTTCAATAACGAAAGCAGACAATGTTTAATACCAAGCCCTGGGGGCTTGTTTCAAACCATATAGGGCTTTCCTAAGCCTATATACATAATTAGGACAGTGAGGATCTACAAAACCTGAGGGTTGTTCAACATAGACTTCCTCTTTCAAGACACCATTTAGAAATGCTGACTTCACATCCATCTGAAATACATTGAACCCTTGATAGGCTGCATAGGCTAGGAACATCCTTATAGCCTCCAGTCTTGATACTGGGGCACAGGTTTGGTCAAAAACTATTCCTTCCTCTTGTCTATAGCCTTTTGCTATAAGCCTGGCCTTGTTCTTGATTATTGTTCCATTTTCATCAAGTTTGTTTCTGTAGATCCACTTGGTTCCTATGATATTGTGATCCTTAGGTTTAGGAACCAGTTTCCAGACTTTGCATCTCCTGAATTGATTCAACTCTTCTTGCATTGCATCAACCCAGTTAGCATCTAGCATTGCTTCTTAAAACTTTTTGGGTTCTATTTGAGACAAAAAGCTAGAACAAAAAACTGTGTTCATGCTCTTGCTCCTTGTTAGAACACCTTGACTTGCATCTCCAATTATCTGGTGAGCTGGATGATCCTTTAGGTTTCTTCTTGCTGGAGGAAACCTGTCTACCTCATGACCTTCTTCATTTTCCTCCACCTGATGCTCCTCATTCTCTTCTGCTTCTAGTGTGTTTTGTTCTCCCCCTAGACATCATGCATCATCCATCCTAGCAGGAGATTCATCATTGATAAACATATTGTCCCACCTATCTGTTAGACCTGTAGAACTAACTAAAACACTATGCAATTCATTATTAATCAATCTAGAATCATCAAAAACAACATGAACTGACTCTTCTACAACTTTGGTAGTCAAGTTGTAAATCCTATATGTCCTACTGTTGTTGATATACCCAACAAATATACCTTCTTGGGATTTGGCAACATACTTTGTTTGGTAGTGCTTACCATTCACTAGGACATAGCACTTGCTACCAAAGATTCTGAAATAAGAAATATTTGTTTTCTGCCTTTCAAAATATGATAGGGAGTCAACCTAAGTTTCTTATTAATGGATGCTCTATTGAGAACATGACAAGTAGTATTTACTACCTCAGCCCAGAAATATTCAGGGAGATTAGTGTCACTGAGTAGAGTTCTACCAGCCACAATGAGAGTTCTATTCTTGTTTTCAGCAATTCCATTTTGCTGAGGTGTTCTAGGTGAGGAGAACTCCAGATGAATACCATATTTTTCAAAGAATTTTGTCATACATTCAGACTGAAATTCAGTTCCATGGTCACTTTTGATTTTGACCACAGAATTGTTAAATTCATTCTGAACTTGTCTAACAAAAGTCTAGAAAATACTAGGGGTTTCAGATTTCTTCCTTAAAAAGAACACCCATGTGTATCTAGAATAGTCATCCACAATAACTAATGTGTATGCTTTCCTACCAAGACTTTGAACTGGCATAGGACCAAAAAAATCCAAATGCAAGAGATATAAACATCTCAATGAATCTTTGGTATCTAGTGCTGGAAAAGAGGACTTGGTCTGTTTGCCCTTTTTGCAAGCTGAACACACTCCCACTTTCATGTACTTGACTTGAGGACCATTCCTCACCAACCCCATGCTAAACAGTAGTCCTATAGACTTATAGTTCAGATGAGCTAGCCTCTTGTGCCATTTGACACATAGTGAGGCTGTCTCATCTGCAACTAAGAAAATAGGTGAGTTGTTTAACTCACAATCTAGGTAAAGACAATAAACATTTCCTTTCCTAGTGCCAGTCAAAATGATCTCTTGATCACTTGACCTTTTAATTTGGCACTCCCCTTTGTGAAAGGAGATGTCATAACCTAGATCACTAAGCTGACTTATGCTTATCAGGTTGTTTTTTAGACCCTACACATAAGCCACTTTTGTGATAGTAATTGAGTCACTAGAGATGTTACCAAATCCTTTGATGACTCCTTTTTCTAATCCACCAAAGATGACTTTGGGACCATTCTCTATGGGTACAAAGTTCCTCAACATTCTTCTTATTTAAGTCATATATCTAGAATAGCCACTATCCAAGTACCATATTGGGGTATGGTCACTTGGATTAACCTGCAACAAATAAAGGATTACTTATCCTTAGAACCCAAGTTATTTTTGGGTCCTAGGTTCTTATTAGTCTTGGAAACAACAGGTTTACCTACAGATTTTTTGATAGGTAAACTACTCTTTGTTTTAACACTTCTGTTAAACCAATAGTTCAAGGAAAAGTGGCCTACCATTCCACAACACCAACACTCAAATCTGTTATACATTTTCATAGGTACAGACTTCACAGTCATGTTTCCAACAGTCTTTTTAAGTGTGGGTGCTGGAGAAGCAAACCCCTTGAATTCCTTTTGAATCTGATGGGTTTGCCTATGGAGTAGCCTCTTGGCATTTGCACACTTGCCAAGGTGAACTCCATGCTCACAGTGACCATGAGTAGTTTCATGATCATACCTATTTGTAGGATTCATCACCTTCCTAAAAAGATAAGGGATTTTGCAGCTAGAGGCTGAACTGGGGCCTTACCTTTGCTTTGTGATCTGGTGGCCCTAGTTCTTCCCTTAAAACCTAGACCAGTCTTCCCTTTTTGTGAGATGAAATTGTCTATTAAGGGAAAAACAGATTTTTGTTTGGAGAATTTAGCCACTAGCTCACTTTCTTGCTGAATTTTTACCTCTAGTTTCTTGATATGATTCTCCTTGAAATAGATTGTGTCCTTCAGAATAACAGTAATGTTTTTTAGTTTGGCAACCTCATTCAATTTTAGATCCAACAGGTTTGTTGAATCTGATGTAACCAACTTAAGAGACTCAATCTCCTTGGTCTGCTCTTTGACAAGAAGTTTACTTCTCTATAGAGCTTGCAACAATCCACCATACTCATCAATTAGTTGGTGTACATCCACTTCAGACTAAGAACCATCCACATCTCTTGATGTTGATGCTTCTGATTCTGATTCAATAAAATAATCAGATGTTGTAGGAGAGTTATATACCTTACTAGGACCATCTTGATCCAGGCACTAGTCATTTTCTATTAGGGCCATCAGCCCTCTACAGCAGTATTCTTCCACTCCATTTATGGAGTCCAGCATTTGTAGAAATTCTATCTCCTTAGAATCCTCTTCAGTTGAGAATAACCTAACATATGCTTCAACCTCTTTTTCTTCTCCTGATTCAGATAATGATTAATCTGTCCAGCTTTTCTGCTTTTGGGCAACAAAAGATTTTTCTTTCTTGCCCTTCATTTGTTGCTTTTTCTTGTCTTTTATTCAGCCCTCTTGTCTGGACAGTCAGCAATGACATGTCCTTGCCTGTTGCAACAATAGCACACAATCTTAGTATTAGATTGTTTTCTAGGTTTAGAAACATACCTGTCTTCCTTAGGAGTTTTCTTTTTCTTGTAGTACTCATCCTTTGAAAAGGATGAAGAAAGTCTAGTTCTCCACTTCTTCTTTATGAATCTTTGGAACTGCCTTGTGAAGGATGCAAAGTCCTCATCTGAGGTGTGGATGTCTGATGAAGTATTGTCAGGAATCCATTCTTCTACCTCAGCACTCCTTCTGGGAGGAGAAGTAGATTTTCTCCTGCCCTTTCTTGTTCCTTCATCTTTGAAGGCAACTGACTTTTCCTTGTATTCAGATCTGCTGCTCCTCTCTTCCTCCTTCCTGGTTGTAAGCTTCATTTCATATGAAAGCAACATCCCAAATAGTGTGGGAGGAG
Source organism: Platanthera zijinensis (assembly GCA_039513925.1). Classification (NCBI taxonomy): domain Eukaryota; kingdom Viridiplantae; phylum Streptophyta; class Magnoliopsida; order Asparagales; family Orchidaceae; genus Platanthera; species Platanthera zijinensis. The sequence continues at coordinate 80,324,620 of CM077090.1, read as the reverse complement.
GTGTGTCTGCCAGTTTGGCCACTTCTCTGATGACACAAATCTTGGTGTCCCAATCCTTTGTTAGAGATCTCAGAAATTTGTCATTCAGTTCATAAGTGCTGAAGACTCTTCGATAAGTCATCAGCTCATTTAAAATCCTGAAGAATTTCTTATAGTATTCAGCTATGCTGTCATTCTTGGCCTGCCTAAAGCTTTCATACTACTGAATCAGCATAAATTTTCTGTCTTCTCTGACTTCTTCTGTTCCCTTCATATAGACAATAAGAGTGTCCCACATTTCTTTGGAGGTTTTGCAATGCACCAGATTCTGAAAGGTGGCATCATCTATGACATTTATAATGATATTCTGTGCCCTTTTGTCTAGAGTTACCAGGATGATTTCATCCTTTGTCATTTCTGAATAATTCTTAGGAGTCTTCATATTTGCATCCAGTACTGATACCTTCATTGGAATGAAAGGTCCTTCCTATACTATGATGTAAATTCTTGGATCAGAAGCTTCCATAAACAATCTAACCCTCTCCTTCCTTATACCAAAACATTCCTTCTTGCAGATAGGTAGTTTCATTGATCCAAACTCTTTTTGGTTCTCACTTGATCCCATTCTTGAATTCTGAAAATTGCCTAGGAGATTTACTCAGACTGTTAAGTCAATCCTTTAGGAACCTCCCTCTGATACTACTTGAAAGACTTAATTCAAGAGCCTAAACACCTAGAGGGGGGGGTGAATAGGTTCTAATTTTTCCTTTAATATTTTAGGCAATTAAACAGATCTTGCTTGGCACAAACAAAATAAAACACAGCAATGAACATTCACAGCACAAAGAACACAAGATTTATAGTGGTTCCCCAAGATATGGGTACGTCCACATCCCCCCTTCTCCTATCCTGTAGAGTACTGGATTCAGCCTAACTTCTTTCCTCTTTCTCAGATCCAAAGATCCTACAACTCAGAACCAAAATGTTTCCAACACCTTAGACTTTTGCAAGTCTGACCCCAGATCCTTCCCATAATCCTATATCAGGCCTCAGCCCTACCTCAACCCTTATCTATAGGCTTACAACTCAGACTTTTGCAAGTCATACCACTCAGGCTCACAGCCCTACCTCATCCTTTATAATTCTAGGCTTATAGCTTAGATCTATAACAGATCCTACAAGAAATTGTGTAATAAAAGAGATAAAAAAGATATCACCAGATAGATCTCTCTATTGATGTTTGATGGAGAAAATCCCGGAGGTGTTTTATGAAAGAGTGAAGATAAAGATGAAGATGATGTTCTCAGAATCTATATTCGATAAACGCAAGTGTAACTTATCCCTTATAGCATAGGATATAATATCAAGGTCATATTAGAACCAAGGCGCATCGATTACTTCTACTTCAAAGAGATTTCTGTTATTTTATCAATTAGATACTTTGATTTGGTTTGTAAATAAGAGAACGGTTATACAATAAAAGAGGATGATTAAGCAATAATTTAAAAGGTTAGTACTTGATCTTGAATCACCATAGAATGAAAATGACCAAAAATAGATAAATCCCTAATTCTCTTTAACGAAGGTGTTAGGACCGTGGAGGTTCTAAGAATATGAACACCCCTCTTTCAAGGCTACGCCCAACTGAGTTTAGGTTGATCAACCAAACTTTCGTTCTATAATTGAAACCCCTAAAACTCGCATTATGTGGTTAACCCCTCTATTGGATTTGACTCCAATCCGGGAAATTTACGTCGTCCTCTTTCAAGGATTGTATTCAACTCCCTTTCCCTGTGAGTGATCAATCCATATACATGATCCTTTCGGCTACTAAAGTATGGAAACAGAAGAAAAAAATCATATATCGATGATATGACCTCTCTATAAATTTATCAAGGGTAAATCATAAACATTTTTTCAATGAGAAAGAGAAGATATTGATTAAGAAAAAGAGATCATTTCATTCCTCGGATCATTTCGATCAAGTACTAAACAAAGTTTAGTTACTCATAATATAGGAAATGAAAATCATGGTAAGAATATGCATAAAAAGAAAGAGAAAGAGGGAAAGGTAATAACAAACTAATTTATTTTTTTATTGAAAAGAAGTTACAAAAGATTCAAAAAAAAGACATTATAAGGAGAGTTTGCAAGAAGATTACAAGTACGATAAAGGAAATTACAAGAACATTAAAGCATGAAAATATTAAACTAAAATATTCTACAAACAAACTCAAAAGGCTCTCTACAATGCTCAAAATGAAGTAGGAAGGATGATACTTTCCCCCTTCCTTCATGCCAATTTATAGGGCCAAAACCATGGGGGTAGAGTTGGAATTTGGCATGAGGATGAAGTTTCCATGAAACTTCCCTTGGTCAAAAAGCACATGTTGGTTTAAAATTCAAAGGTGGCTAGCCTCTTTCACACTTGTCATGAAAAGCATGATTAAAGTTGGCTAGCTTTCTCTCTTTCCAAGAAGCTTTCTTTAAGGACACATGTTGAATATATAGTCAAAGGTGGCTAGCCTCTTTCACATTTGTCATGAAAAGTATGATAAAAGTTCTCTAGCTTTCTCTCTTTCCAAGAAGCATTTTTTAAGAACACATGTTTATTTCATTGTCAAAGGTTGCTAGCCTCTTTCATACTTAGGAGAAAAAATCCCATCGGACCATTGGGGCTTCGTTCCCTTCTTGAATATAGTTCACAACATGGTGGCATGACTGCACTCGATATTGTGTTTGGCACAACATAACTGATGGCATGTTCTCTTAGAATTTATAATGCAATTTGTCCCAGGATCCTCGGTTCTTGTTCAAACCCGAGAATCATACATGCAGGAAATCTGCTGGACAGCAACTTCGACTGGCGATTTCTGAATCTACATGAATTCTATGAAGGCGTGTAACAATCCGTTGGAAAGGTATTTTCGTGGGCTACAACTTTCGTGTTCAGCCCAAAATTTGAATCTGACTGTAACAAGCCCGAATGCGGCCCCGAAGTTCGATGCAGGAAATCATCTTGACAACAAATTCGACCGGGGATTCCCGAATCTACGTGAATCCGAGGAAGGCGTGTAACCATCTGTTGGAAAGGTATTTCTGAGTGCTACAACTTTTGTGTTCAGCCCAAGATATGAATCTGGCTGTAACATGCCCGAAAGTGGCCCCGAAGTTTGCTGCGCGCAGATAATATAGTAAAATAGGCATGGTTAAGATAGAATTATAAAAAATACGATTTAGCGGATAAAATTAACAATATAAATATATTTATATTAGATTATTTAGATTTTTATATTAAAAACTTAGGTCAAATTATGCATCATCAAATTCCCCCAAACTTATTATTTTGCTTGTCCTCAAGCAAAGACATACGAGTTAGGAGAAATAAAATAAACCAACCAAACAAATTGGCTCTGCCAAATATGAGTATGATGTGAAATTAAGGTAGAGGAATTATGAAAAGAAAATAAAACATTTTTACTTAGTCTTGGCACAAAATTTTTCAATTTTCACTAGCATAAAAAATAAATCATCCCAAGTTTTTAAGCAAAACTAAAAATTAAGTAATGCGATAAATGAAAAGGATATTGAGTTTCTACTAAAATCTAAGAGACATTTTATTGTCATATAAATCTAATTCAAAGATCAATACTACTACCTAGAACTTACTCAATTTATTTTTTCGCTACCATACTAAAGATAAACCTTGGAAGCATGAATCAAAAGGTCTTTCGTTAGGTGTAACTTTTTTGGCTTAGGTTTTATGGGTGTAGAGTTCAAAAGATAAACGTGAAGGGTAAAGCACACTTAAAACAAAAAAAGGGCTTTGCAAAGAACTTGTTGCTAGAAAATAAAATTTTGACACCCCAAGTAATTTTGCAATAAAAAGTTGGGGTTAAAATGTCATTCATAATCTTTTTTTTGCATATATATAATATATATATCATATCTTCTTTATTCTTTTGAATCAAGTGAGTTTTACCCCATTTTTTTCTTTTGCAGCAATTGAGATATAATACAAATCTCCACCATTTTCATAAAATATTGTACACACAAGTGACATAAAGCTCAAAAAGATTTAAGTGTGCAACATGGGTAAGCTATATGGCTCTGGCGAAAAATAAGTGGGGCTTGTAAAAAGAAAATGGAAAAAGGCATAACGTGGCTAACAATGTTTAGAAATTTAAGGTTCGGGGTGCAAAAGCTCAAACTAATCAAAAAGTTGCCTAGATCATCTTCATGCTCTTAAGTCAACTTAAACCTAGGTATTAAAAAATTCAAGAGACGTAAATTCTAGACAGAAAATAAAGATAATTGACTTTTCATGAAAAATGAAGATAATAAGCGTCTTAGATTAGTTCGCATCTACTATACTTAACACTAATCAATCATTTCAAAGATTTTTAAAAGAGAAAATAAGGGATGGTAGATTTTATAAAAGTGAAAAACATAAAAAAATGGCTATGAAAAAGTGCAAATATTTAAGAAAGTTTTTCAAAAATAACATGTTACCTTAATTAGGAACACTACATGAGTCAACATATTACTCATGAAACATGGACAAAATGTAATTTAATTTACTTTATTTTAACTAAACAAGTACATAAATGATTAAAAACAAGAAAATGCAAAGTCATGGGGTAGTAAATGATTTAGCAAAGATTAACTCAAATTATTAATTATACTAAAATTATTTTATATAAGACAAAGGAATGAAATATATATATTTTTAATCTTTTTCGAATTTATATATATTTTTAAAATTTTTATTAATTAAGGAATTATACCCCCATACTTAAAGTTAAACATTGTCCCCAATGTTTAAAACTAAGTATGAAGCAAAAAAAAATGCAATAAAATAAGAAGTGAGGAAAGAGGACATCCCTGATGGTGAAATTGAGGAGGCAAGATGGAAACCTGCAAAAACATGTTAAAACAAATAAAACAGTAATAAGAAGATAAAGTTTGGGGTGCCTCCCAAAAGCACTTTGTTTACCTCACGTAGCTTGACTAATTGGCATGGAAGATTATATGGAGAGGGTCTTATTATTGGTGACTAAAGTATCATTAAAAAAATAAAATTTTAGCAGGTGGCCATTTACTTTAAAGGAGCAGAGTTCCGGGTGGGAAATAAGAACGGTTCCATATGGCCAAACCTCTTTGACTACTAAGGCGTCGGACCATCGTGATTTTAATTTACCAGGAAAAAGGCGAAGGCATGAGTTGTAAAGAAGGACCAGATCCCCCGGTGAAAAACTTTTAGGAATTTTAATTTTTTTTATCATGGTAGAACTTTGAGCGCTCCTTATAAAACTTATTATTTTCATAGGCGTTAGCACTCCATTCATCTAGTTCATTCAGTTGGAATTTTCTTTGCTCGTAGGACAAAGTATAATCAAGATTGATAAATTTCAGCGCCCAATAGGCACGGTGCTCTAACTAAACTGGAAGGTGGCACGCTTTACCGTAGACTAATCTGTACGACGTACAACCGATAGCGGTCTTATATGCCGTCCGATAAGCCCATAGAGCATCATCAAGCTTCAATGACTAGTCCTTCCTATTAAAAGAGATATGAAAGTGGAGGATAAGATCAGTCTGACTCAAGAGGGGGGGTGAATAGAGTTTGTTAAAATAATTTTTCAAAATAAAACTTTGTAGAGGAAGAGTTAAGTTAATATAGTATGTGTATTGTACTGCAGCAATAAAACAGAAGTAATAATAAAAAGAAAACAAAAGATCCACAGCACACAGCAAAGAATACACACAAGCAACCAAACACAAGAAGCTATAGTGGTTCCCTAATCAACCTGGGTACATCCACTCTTCTACCACCCTTGGTAGGAATCCACTCAGGATGAGTTGATCAGGTGTCCTGGCACCAATGAGCTTTTGATAAGGTGCTCAAAAACCAAATCTAGATTTTTTGATAAGGTGTCTTGCCACCACTGAGTTTTGACAAGGCTCTCATAACCAGATTCAGAACTTTTGAAGGGAGTTTTGATAACCCTTTTACAGCAGAAAAAGAAAAAGGAAGAGGTGAAGTTGTCTTCTCTATCTCAATCACTGAGAGAAGACTTAGTGGATTGATTGTGTTGTCAAAGCTCCCCCTGAGATATAGATGGTTCAGGAGTGAGAGTTTTGCTAGGGTGATAGGACTTCAGAAGCTTAAGATCTCCAGCAGAAGATGATTTCAGCAGAGGCTGAAATATGAATTATCTTGAGTCTTTGATGTTGAAGCTATGAACACTTTTCAGTATGCTAATTTTCAATAAAACTCTTCAGGATTGATCACTTGATTTTTCACTGAGTTGATCTCTCTATCTGTGTATGTATGTATTGAGTGTTTGTGTGTAATGAGTAAGTTGTATATTTTTTCTCTTGATCTGCTGTTGTGTATATTATTCTCTGATGATCCTCTATCCAAGATAGCCGTTAGCAGTCATAAATGTCTTCCATAAATATTTTGTTTTCTGGAGGAATGTCCAATAAACATTCTATGAGAAATCCCTTGAAACTTGCTCCAGAATAAATTAAAACGGCTAACAAATATCTTTAAATAAATGCTGAGAGAATTTGAAAAACATTCCAAAAGCTGACTGAATTTGAATCCTTAAAGTCGTCGATCTCTCAGAAAAATGTCGATCTGAGGTCTACGATCTTCAAACTGAGCTCAGAGATTGAATTTTGAACATCAGACAGAAAACGTCAAACTGAGCTCGAATATCGTCGACCGGAGCTCAGCGACCTGAAGAATAAGCTGAAGGCATATCGTCGATCTGAGCTCGAAGATCATTGACCGGAGGTCGACGACTTAGCAGAGTTAAACTCAGAGATCGTCGAACGGAGTTCGACATTTCATCAACCTAAGCTCGACAATAATTGTCTTTGTCTCAGCTCTAATTCTTGATCCTTGAATGGTCCTGGGGGCAGCTTCAAACCTAAGTTCTAAGCCCTAGACTCATTCTAACTTGACCATTTCAACTATACATCTAGGTCAAACTGATTTCCTAAAAACATAGCGATCCTTACCAAAATTAGTAATAGGGTGTTCCAACAATCTCCCCCTATTTGGGTTAGGATTACTATTTACAGAACTCATTAAAAAATACAAAAGCAAATACAGAAAAACAAAATATTAAAGCAATAGAGCAGAACATGTAGCATAGCAACATTGAGATAGAGTATCAGCAAGTGTTTTAAAATGAATGTACTGTCTGCTTACAGAGATCACTTCTTTTCACTTCCTTTCTTAAATAAGATTTCCCTATTGCAATTGAGAGCCTCTTTCTTTGACCTTCTGTCATCTTCTGCAACTAAGGAGGTTTGAGATCTTAGCCTGGGAACCACAGCCTCAGGATGCAGTTTCATGTAATCCACTGGGTCAAAGAACTTCCTTGAAGCATATCTTTCCAGTTCTTCATTCCTTTGCTCTGACAAGGTAGTGATGTTGGAAGTGTCTTTTCATTGCTCTCTGGCCTTCTTCAACTGATCTAAGGCAGCAAGTTCTTTCATCCTAGCAGTCCATGATAAAGGATTATTCTCTGGATCTTCAAAAGGGATTGCAGGTTCATATCTATTAACAGTTTCTGAAGTAGTAGAAATCCTTGTATTAACAGTTTCTCTTAGTTTATAAGGGAAAGGACCTTGAGTTGAGTCCATATGTCTTTGTCCTTCCCTTTGTTGTCTTGATTGAATCTTGTGTTCTCTCTGATTACCTCTATATTGTCCCATTCTGGACTGATAACCTCTTTGATATTGCCCTCTGGGATGATATCTCTGTGAAGATTGGGAGGAGCTTTGCTTTGGAGCAGAGGTTTGAGAAGCTGAGCCTCCACCTGATCCTGAATCTGGAGGAGGAAAAGGAGGAGGCTGAAACTGGGATGATCCTCTCTCATACTTATCCAACCTTCTTCTTTTCCTCATGGCCTTTAGCTATTTTTTAGAATACTGCATTCAAGATTCAATTATCTGGCAATCATGTAGAATATAATAGGGTATGTCATTAACTTCCTTGGCCTTTGCAGGAGGGACCTTCATCATTGCCTTACTTCTAGCTTTCCTTTTCCTAGCAATAGTGCTAGTAGAGTCATCAGATTCTGTATTGAATTGATCACTTTCAGAACTCTGTGGTCTGTCATACAAATCCTCTATACTTTTGATGTATTTCTATTGTTGTTTCAATTATTTAGGAGTCAGAACAGGAGCAGCAGCAGCAGCAAATACACAACCTATTGAAGTAGCAACAAGAGCATAAGGAATTGGAGCAGCAAATTCTTCTAGATAAGTAGCAAGATCTTTATCAGCAACAACATCAGCATCGGCAAACAACATTTCAATGTCAGTAGTTCCGACAGATATAATAGTAGTACAAACAGAAGCAACAACATCCTCAGCCTTAAACGAGTTGACATATAATACAATCAGGCTGGGATCATATTCTGAAATAGGCACAATGGCCTTAGTAAGATCTTCAACATGCAGAACTGGTAAATATCTTCTGTGAAGAGAATCAAAAGCACTCAACAGTTACCTGAGGTCCACTGTAAATATTGGAACTGGAGCAGCAGCAGGCACTTCATCAGCTTCATGAGGCATCTCCCCCTGCCTTGATTCATTAGGAACTGGATCAAGGCACCCAGAGGAAGGGATTGCCTGAGAAGAGAGAAAATAAGATAGCCTATCAGACAGCTCCTGAACATGTTTCAGAAGTGGAGCCATTGTGGTCTCCAGCAATGAGGATAGCCTGGGGGCTAGTAGCTCATACAGCCTGTCTGCCAGTGCAAGAATATCTACATGCTCAAGATGGGCTTGAGTAGAGGTAGGATTTGATGTTTCTTGCATAATGGTGGATGGTGTGGTGGTAGGAGGTATAGGGATGGTTGGTTGAGATATTGGAATTGTGGAGATAGATGATACGGGTGTGGAGATGGATGGTGAGAAACATGGTTGAGTAAGGATGTCATGGAGGAACTGTTCGTATGAGGAGGATGATGGAGGCTCAAGAGGTGAGGAGGGGGAATCATCCATGAAGGAGTCATCCAAAATGTTGAAAGATGGAACAGAAGAATCAATGGATGGATAGTAGTACAGAGGGTGAAATGGTTCTGAGGTGGTGGCTGGAGGAGATGAAATAGGTGATGAAATTGTGATGGGGGAGGAGAAGGCTGATTGGATGGTTGATGAGGAAGGTAAGGCAGAAACAATAAGAGGTGGAGAAGGAGGAGCAGAGGAGGAAGCAGGCAAATCTTCCGCTGGGGCAGAGACCTGAGGGGAAGTGACTGTAGTAGTCCTTTTGCCTGAAGCAGATGGTGCTGCAGCAGCCCTGTTGGGGTTTATAATCTGCCTGTCCCACTTACTTAAAAGGGTACAGGTGAGCCTTTTGGATGCATTGATGTGCATCCCATTTGAAACTTGTAATTCAGGGCACCTGGAATGCAGGAAAACCCCTAGAATCCTCCTAAAAAAGACACAACTTTTGTTAATTTTCTTCTTGATCAAGTCAAAGAAGATAGTTCCCCAATCCATATGTTTCTTGTCAACTATTGCTCCCATTAAACAGAGCTGATACCTTGAGATGGTATCATGAGCTGAGTGCTTTGCCAGAAGCACTTTTCCCACAACATCAGCCAAAAATTGAAATTCTAATAATAAGTTCTTTTTCAACAGCTTATTAGGGTGTACAGCGGATTGACCTATTCTATCTAACATGGAATCAAATTCTTCTTCAGACAAATTAATAGAGTCATCTCCAATACTTAAGGTGAATACTTTAGTCATAAGAATAGGGGACAATGGTACCTGAGTCCCGTTGATCGTGCCGACTATAGTATTTTCATTCTCATTGGATGCAGTAAAAACCCATTCCTTTATTTCATCTGCCGCAATCTTTATTTTGGTGGTCATAAGCTGAACTAACTGCTATTCTCGAAAAAGATTCAGAATGTCTTTGAACCACTGATCGCAGCCATCGAAGGAGTTCATATCTATGTCAAAACCTGTATCAAATTTCATTTTGGAAAGAGCAGCAACCGACACCGCCATTTGTACCTGCAAAGATTGAACAAACACGACCAAGTGCAGCAAGAGTTTGGAGGGAAAAAGAGTTTTTCTGCAGAAACTATGAACGCACAAAGGAGAACGATGGCCGAAAAATGATTTTTATATTAGGGTTCGACGCCGAAACGAAGAATCGTTGAACTCAGTTCGATGATTTGGGTTTCTAATGGAATACGAAGAGGTTTCAATGTCTTCGATCTCCGTTCGACGACATTGACGAGCGTCGAGCTCTGCTCGACGATCGCTTAACAGAAGGAAGGATAACTTAGAGCTATCAGGCGGCACTGAAATCAGGTCGACGATTCAGGAAACGTCGATCTGTGTTCGATGCTTTTGGGAAACCATCGATCGCCGTTCGACGATTTCTGGGGAAAACGTCGAGCGCAGTTCAGAGACAGAAACTATCCTACAGACACAAAAAAATGAGTTTTTAGCCTAATCTTGGTCTGTTCTTAGATTTTAAAATCTTGGAATTTATTTTAGGCTTCCTCCATCTAACATGCCTAACTGATTTAGGAAGAATGTATGTTTCTTTTCATCCAAGGGTTTGGTGAAAATATCTCCCCTTTGCAAATCAGTTGGGATATATTGAAGTTCAATTTTATTTTTCTCAACATTATCCCTTAGAAAATGATGCATAATTTCTATGTGTTTTGTCCTACTATGGAGGACTGGATTTTGTGCAATGGAAATTGCACTGGTGTTGTCACAAGATATTTTAGACTTCTCTAAGTTGTAACCATAGTCTAGGAGTTGATTTTGTATCCACATGATTGGTGAACAACAACTACCTGCAGCCATATATTTAGCTTCAGCAGTTTAAGTTGACACAGATGTTTGTTTCTTATAAAACCATGAGACAAGTCTATCACCAAGAAACTGACAAGTTCCACTGGAGCTTTTCCTGTATATTCTACATCCAGCATAATCAGCATCTGAAAATCCAGTTAAGTAAAATGCTGAATCTTTGGATACCAGAGACCTAGATTTGGACAGCTTTTAACATACCTAAGAATCCTATTTACTAAAGTTAAGTGTGACTCTCTAGGGCTAACTTGGAATCTAGCACATATACATGTAGCAAACATTATATCAGGCCTACTAGCTGTAAGGTACAATAAAGAGCAAATCATTGCTCTATATGTTATCTTATCAACTGGTTTCCCATGTTCATCAGCATCCAATACAGCATTGGTAGGCATGGGTGTTTTCATACATGATGCATCAGACATACCAAATTTCTTAACCAGCTCTTTTGCATACTTGGTTTGAGAAATAAATATGCCTTCAGCATGTTGTTTGACTTGCAACCCTAAGAAAAAAGGATAGCTCACCCATGCTACTCATTTCAAATTTAGAGTGCATTAGCTTGGAAAACTTTTTGCACATGTTTGAATCAGTAGAACCAAAGATGATGTCATCTACATATATTTGTACTAGTAGGGTATGGGACTTATGGGTTCTAATAAAAAGAGTTTGGTCGACTCTCCCCCTAATAAAATCATTTTCCAGAAGAAAGAATGCTAGGGTCTCTACCATTCTCTAGGAGCTTGCTTTAGACCATATAATGCTTTATGTAGTTTGAAAACATAATCAGGGTGAGTTGGAGAGACAAAACATGGGGGTTGTCTGACATAGACTTCTTCTTTGATCTCCCCATTGAGAAAAGCACTCTTCACATCCATTTGGTAGACTTTGAATCCCTTGTGAGCAGCATAAGCCAGGAAGATTCTTATGGCCTCTAACCTTGCAACTGGTGCAAAGGTCTGGTCATAGTCTATCCCCTCTTCTTAAGAATATCCGTGAGCAACTAGCCTTGCCTTGTTCCTTACAATAATTCCTTGATCATCCAATTTGTTTCTGAACACCCATTTTGTTCCAACAATGGAATGATCCTTTGGCTTAGGCACTAGTTCCCAAACTTTGTTTCTTTCAAATTGATGTAACTCCTCTTGCATTACAATGATGCAGTGTGGATCTTGCTCTGCATCTTGAATGGATTGAGGTTTAATTTGAGAGAGAAAGCAAGTGTGCATCAGGTTTTGGTTGACCTAATTTTTTGTTTGCACACTAGCTAAGATGTTTCCAATCACTTGGGAGATTGGATGATCTCTTGATGTTACTAAATCAACAGGGGTTGTTGATTGTTCACAAACCTGTGTTGTTGTTTCCTCTTGTGGAACAGCAACTGGCTCTTCAAGAAGATTTTCTTCCAGATGTTAAGAAGCTCTTCATCTTCACTACTTTTATCCTTTTGAGTAACTTGCAATATGTCCAAGTCTTCAGCTAGAGAATGTACCTGCAAATGTCCTATGGTAGAAGTATTCTTTTCCTTGAAAGACATATTAGTTTCATCAAAGGAAATATGGACAGATTCTTCTATTTTTTGAGTAGTTTTATTATAAACCCTATAAGCTTTACTGATCATGGAGTATCCCAAAAACACTCCTTCATCAGCTTTTGCTTGAAATTTTGCTATATATCTCTTGTCATTGTTGTTAATATAACAAATGCAACCAAAAATTTTGAAGTAATCTACTTTAGGTTTCTTCCCTTTGAGTAATTCATAGGGAGTCTTGCCCTTCAGTTTATGTATCAAACTTCTATTCAGTACATAGTTGGAGGTGTTCACTGCCTCAGCCCAAAAGGATAGAGGAAGGTGAGCATCTGACAATAATATAGTTGCAGATTCAATTAGGGTTCTATTTTTCCTTTCTACTACCCCATTTTGTTGAGGAGTTCTAGGAGCTGAGAATGTATGTCTGATCCCTTCACTCTGACAGAACTCTTGCATAAGAAGAGAATCAAAATCTTTCCCATGATCACTTCTGATCAGGGCAATATGAGTATTGAACTCACTCTGTATACATTTGAGAAACTCTGTCAAACACTTAAAGTTATCAGACTTCTTCCTCAGAAAGAACACCCATGTGAATCATGAGAAGTCATCTACAACCACTAATGTGTAGGATTTCCCTCCTAGGCTTTGTACTGTAATGGGTCCAAAAAGATCCATGTGTAACAGATAAAAAATCCTAGGTGAATCACACTTGTTAAGTGACTTAAAACTGTTTTTAGTTTGCTTGCCTAATTGACAATCCTTGCAAAGTCCTTCCTTCTTGTAGGGGCCAGAAGTTAGTCCTATAACAAGGTTGTCCTTGGATAGCCTAGCAATGGTTCTAAGGTTAATATGTCCTAGTCTCTTATGCCATAGTATATAAGGTCTGGATATGGAATTGAACAGGCAAATATCTACTTTAGATGAATGAAAATATACTAAATAAATGTTACCTTTTCTGTTACCTGTCAACACAGTTATGTTGTCTTCTGACTTGACCTTGCATATAGCTTTGTTGAAAGTCACTTGATATCCTTCTTCACAAAGTTGACTGATACTTATCAAGTTGTGCTTGAGTCCTTCAACATAAGCTACTTTCTTGAAGGTGACTGTTCCAATTTGGATTGCACCATAACCTTTTGTTGTTCCAAAGTTTGAATCACCAAAAATTACTTTGGGTCCAAGCTTAGCTTTAAAAGATGTGAATTTGTCCTTTTTCACTATCATGTGCTTTAAGCACCCACTATCCAGATATCATTGCTGGTTTGATGTTGGATAGGTCTTCACCTGTACATACAAGAACTTACATGTTTTTGACCCAGTTTACCTTGGGCCTAGGTTGATATCCATTAAATTCAGAAATGAAAGACATCCAAGGTTGACTCTTATAACCTTCAGGATGGTATCTCCTAGGAGGTACTATCCATTCAGTATAGGGGTTGAAACCTTGGGATGTAGGACTTCTAGGATTGAATCTAAGTGTACCTTTGAAAGATTGTTCAGAGCCCTGATCTCTATTCGACGATCGTCGAGCTGAGATCGACGATCTTGGGTCAGATCGTCGAGCTCTGTTCGAAGATCGACTGTCCTTGAGTTCAGAGTTCAGGTGTCGTCGAGCTGAGTTCGACGATTTTTTCTTGGATCGTCGAGTGCCGTTCGACGATCGTCGAGCTCTGTTCGACGCATTCTGTTGAAATATAACTTTCTTTGGCAAATCTGCATTCTTCCTAGCTACCTCTACAACTTCCTTCCCTTTATCAGAGATAAATTTGATTGGAGTTGTCAAAAATATTGGCTGGCTGGATGAAGCTCCCAAGCCCAGTGTACTATTAAGTCTAGAGTTCACTGTGCTTGTGATATCCATCAGTTTGATGCTTCTCCCATTAAGGGATTCTTCAAACTGGTTGGCCTTGGATAGTTCACTTTTCACTGAAGCTTTCTCCTTTCTATAGCATTCTAACTCTTCAGAGAGTTTGAGGTTCTCTAATTTTAAAGTGCTATACTCTGACAGTTGTTTTCTGAGGGAAATGATTTCCTTCTCAGACTCTAATAGATCTAGGCATAGTACTTTAAACTCATGTTTAAAGTCCTCAGAACTGAAATCAAATGAATTGATTACCTGGTCTTCTTCTAGTTGAATTTATGAATCTGACTCTGACTCTTTTGCTTCTGAATCTGTTTGAGAGGCATTGATAGCCATCATGCAAAATTCCTTTTCATCAGCATCATCCTCATCATCACTGGAGCTGGATGAAGCTTCAGAATCCTCTTCAGTTTCACTCCATGTCTCAGCAACAAATCCATTCCTTGTATGTTTGTTATTGTTAGAGGAGGGTTTGTCTGAGCTGTTCTTCTTAAAGTCTTTCTCCTTTCTTCTTTCTCTTCTATCTTTCTTGTCCTTGTTTTTGTTTTCTGGACAGTCAGGCACAATATGGCCTAGTTTCCTGCAACCAAAACATATAACTTCCTTGTTGTTATTTGATTTATCATACCTTGGCTTATCATGTCCCTTGTATGATCTCTTTCTGAAGTCTTTTCTGGCCATTTTGTAGAATCTTTTGGCCAATAAGCTGAGTAGCTCCTCATTGTCTGTGACCTTTTCTTCAGGCAGGTCCTCAACAACTTTGAAGGCTGTTGTCTTCTCTTTCCTTGTGCCTGGTGAGACAGCCTTCGTTCTTCTTCTCTATTTTAATGAGCAGCTCATAAGATTTGAGCTTGCCCAGGAGAGCTTCAGTGGTAATCTCATTTAGACTTCTGGCATCTTTGATTGGCAAGATTCTTGAATCCCAAGTGCTGGGGAAACACATTAGGATTTTGTCATTCAGCTCAGTCAATGAGATTTCTTTATCTAGAATCTTTAACTCATTGACAATCAGATTTAATCTGTTGTACATGTCTGCTACTGACTCAGCTTCTCCTTTCTTGAAGTTCTCATATTGGGATATGAGATGAGATCTTCTATCTTTTCTCTCATCAGCAGATCCTGAGACAATCTTAGAAAGTTTTTCCCAAATTCCTTTGGCTGAGTTGTATTCAGCTACCTTCTGAAATATCTCATCAGACATTGTCTGAGCTAAGATATTCATGGCCTTGGCATCTGCAGTCTTCCACTTCTTTATTTCGGCATCTGTTCCTGAAGGAGGTGGAACAGCATTTGTACATGAGCTTGCTGGTGGACTTTGGCACACTATCAAAACAGAATTAAATGTCTTCATCAATAGAATTCATATAAAGTCTAATCCTTGCTTTCCAAAGTGCAAACTTGGATAGATTGCACACTGGAGGCCTGGTGCTTGCATAATCTTTGTTCTGTGCCATGTCTTTATATAAAATTAAATATAATGAAAATAACCCTCTTACAAGATTGATCTTATCAAGGATCTTTTGGTTCAGGTGTTAGCCTGTATGAACAACCAACCTCCCTCTGATACCAATTGAAAGTGGAGAATAAGATCAGTCTGACTCTAGAGGGGGGGTGAATAGAGTTTGTTAAAATAATTTTTCAAAAAAAAACTTTGCAGAGGAAGAGTTAAGTTAATATAGTATGTGTATTGTGCTGCAGTAATAAAACAGAAGTAATAATAAAAAGAAAACAAAAGATCCACAACACACAGCAAAGAATACACACAAGCAATCAAACACAAGAAGCTATAGTGGTTCCCCAATCAACCTGGGTACATCCACTCTTCTACCACCCTTGGTAGGAATCCACTCAGGATGAGTTGATCAGGTATCGTGGCACCTATAAGCTTTTGATATGGTGCTCAAAAACCAAATCTAGATTTTTTGATAAGGTGTCTTGCCACCACTGAGTTTTGACAAGGCTCTCAGAACCAGATTCAGAACTTTTGAAGGGAGTTTTGATAACCCTTTTACAGTAGGAAAAGAAAAAGGAAGAGGTGAAGTTGTCTTCTCTGTCTCAATCACTGAGAGAAGACTTAGTGGATTGATTGTGTTGTCAAAGCTCCCCCTGAGATGTAGATGGTTCAGGAGTGAGAGCTTTGCTAGGGTGATAGGCCTTCAGAAGCTTCAGATCTCCAGCAGAAGATGATTTCTGCAGAGGCTGAAATATGAATTGTCTAGAGTCTTTGATGTTGAAGCTATGAACACTTTTCAGTATGCTAATTTTCAATAAAACTCTTCAGGATTGATCACTTAATTTTTCACAGAGTTGATCTCTCTATCTGTGTATGTCTGTATTGAGTGTTAGTGTGTAATGAGTAAGTTGTATATTTTTTTCTCTTGATCTGCTGTTTTGTATATTATTCTCTGATGATCCTCTGTCCAAGATATCCGTTAGCAGTCATAAATGTCTTCCATAAATATTTTATCTTCTGGAGGAAAGTACAATAAACATTCTCTAAGAAATCCCTTGAAACTTGCTCTAGAATAAATAAAAACGGCTAACAAATCTCTTGAAATAAATGCTGAGAGAATTTGAAAAACATTCCAAAAGCTGACTGAATTTGAATCCTTAAAGTCGTCGATCTCTCAGAAAAACGTCGATCTGAGCTCTACGATCTTCGAACTGAGCTCAGAGATTGGATTTTGAACATTAGACAGAAAACGTCGAACTGAGCTCGAAGATCGTCGATCGTAGCTCAGCGACCTGAAGAATAAGCTGAAGGCAGATCGTCGATCTGAGCTCGAAGATCGTCGACCAAAGGTCGACGACTTAGCAGAGTTTAGCTCAGAGATCGTCGAACGGAGTTCGACGTTTCATCGACCTAAGCTTGACGATAATTGTCTTTGTCTCAGCTCTAAGTCTTGATCCTTGAGTGGTCCTGGGGGCAGCTTCAAACCTAAGTTCTAAGCCCTAGACTCATTCTAACTTGACCTTTTCAACTATACATCTCGGTAAAACTGATTTTCTAAAAACATAGTGATCCTTGCCCAAATTAGTAATAGGGTGTTCCAACAAGATAGTCTTCTCCAAAATCGTCTGGAGCTCGTGGATCACCACCTCCACTTGGCCACTAGTTTGTGGGTGATAGGCGGTGGAGAGTTTATGTGTAATGCCATATTTTGCTAAAATTTTAGCAAACTGGCTATTGCAGAAGTGTGTGCCCCTATCACTAACTCTAGCGCGTGGTGTGCCAAAATGAGAGAATAATTTCTTTAAAAATTTGACGACGACTCTTACATCAATGGTCGGGAGAGCTTGTGCTTATGCCCACCTCGACACATAGTCGACCACAACAAGAATATATTTGTTATTAAATGAGTTAGGGAGAGGACCTACGAAATCGATACCCCATAGATCAAAAATTTCACACTCCAAAAAGGAGTTTTGGGGCATTTCATCTCGGCGAGATATGTTACCTGACCTTTGGAAGCTGCCGCATCCACTTACAAAAGAGTGAGCATCCTTAAATATCGAGGGCTAGTAGAATCCGACCTCCAACACTTTCCTTGTGGTACGGCTTGCTTGATAATGTCTGCCGGTTGGTCCTTCATGGCAATGCCGTAATATTTGCATGCCTTCCTCATTCGATACACATCTTCTTACCACTTGATCTGCGCAGATACGAAAAAAGAAGGGGTCCTCCCAAAAGTAGTTCTTCGCATCGGAAAAGAATTTCTTCTTTTGTTGACTTGAAAAACCTTTCGGCAGGACCTGAGCCACTATATAGTTGGCCAAATCCGCAAACCAAGGGGTAGAAGAATTCGTTAATTTTTCGATGGCGAGGAGGCGCTCTTCAGGGAATTTATCATCAATGTTGGCTTCCGCCAGCGTATCCGCAGTAGGGTTTTCTAAGCGGGAGAGATGATCGGCCGCTAAGTTCTTCGCTCCTTTCTTGTCCCAGATCTCCAAGTAAAGTTCTTGCAGTAGGAGGATCCATCTTAATAATCGGGGCTTGGCGTCTGCCTTGTTTAGTAGGAACCTAAGGGCAGAATGATAAGTAAACACAATGACTTTAGAGAGAGTAATATAAGACCTAAACTTATCAGATGCAAAAACAATTGCGAGAAGTTCTTTCTCTGTAGTGGTGTAATTGACCTGTGCGGATGTGAGTGTCTTGCTTGCATAATAAATTGGGTGAAAATACTTGTTCACCCGTTGGCCTAACACTGCACCTACAATAATGTCACTTGCATCGCGCATGATCTCGAATGGAAAGGACTAATCCGGTGCTACTAGAATTGGCGAGTTGATAAGCTTATCTTTGATAATATTAAAAGCTGTTAAAAATTCATTATCAAAAATGAAAGAAGATTCTTTTTCTAACAAGTGCGCTAATGGCTTTGTAATTTTGGAAAAATTTTGTATAAACCGTCGATAAAATCCTGCGTGACCAAGGAAACTTCTAATAGATTTTACATTTATGGGAGGGGGAAGTTTCTCAATCACCTCGATCTAGGCTTTATCAACCTCGATCCCTTTACCCGATATTGTATGACCGAGGACCAACCCTTCTCAGACCATGAAATGACATTTTTCCCAATTTAGGGCTAGATTCGTATCTTCGTAACGTTGAAGAACACGATCCAGATTAGTTAAGCATAATTTAAAAGAATTTTCGAATACGGAAAAGTCATCCATGAAGACTTCCATCACGTCCTCAACCAATTCATCAAAGATGGCGAACATACATCTTTGGAATGTAGCTGGTGCATTACAAAGGCCAAAAGGCATCCTTCTATAAGCGAAGGTGCCGAAGGGACAAGTAAATGTTATTTTATCTTAGTCCTCAGGTGAGATTGGGATTTGGAAATATCATGATAAACCATCAAGAAAGCAATAGTAGGAGTGACCGGAAAGACGTTCTAAAATTTGATCAATAAATGGTATAGGAAAGTGATCTTTTCGAGTGGCATAATTTAATTTTCTATAGTCGATGCACATCCGCCAACCCGTAATAGTACGAGTTGGAATTAGTTCATTGTTCTCATTAGCCACTATTATCATGCCGCCTTTCTTTGGTACTACTTGCACGGGGCTAACCCATGGTCTATCCGAAATCGGGTAGATAATTCCTGCATCTAATCGTTTAATTACTTCAGCCTTAACGACGTCTTTCATGTTGGGATTAAGTCGTCGCTGAGGCTGTACTCTAATGCGAGAATTATCTTCGAGTAATATTTTGTGTGTGCAGAAGGAGGGGCTTATCCCTTTAATATCAGATAATTGCCAAGCTATGGCTCGGCGATGCCTATTTAATATTTGAATTAATTTAGAAATTTCCGAATCACACAAATTAGAAGAAATGATGACCGGCAATTTAGAGTCATTTTCTAAAAAAAGACATATCTTAGGTGTTTTGGAAGTTCATTAAGCTCAAGAGTCTGTGGGACTTCGTAAGAGGTCGTAATTTTAATACTCTCTAAGCCAATTGGCTCAGGAGGCGAAGAACAAGATAATTCCTTAAAATAAAATAATTCAGATTGTTTTGCATCATCAGAAAATGAAGAAAAATCTTCTTCAAATGATTCATCTAGATGGTAACAAGAATCATCATTTGAAAGAGAATTGCGCATTGAGGGGTTGATATTGAAAGTAACTTCATCATCTCCAACATGAAGGAGGAGCTTTCCGTTACTCACATTTATTATTGTGCGGGAGGTGGCAAGGATGGGGCGACCGAGTATGAGTTGTACTTCAGCATCCTCTTCGATGTTAAGTATGACAAAGTCAATAGGAAAGATGAACTTGTCAACCTTGACTAGCACGTCTTCCATAACCCCTACTGGATACATAACAGAACGATCTGCTAGGTTTATACATATTTTTGTTGGGATTGGATATCCTAATCCCAATATCTTAAACAAAGAGTAAGGCATTAGATTTATGCTAGCACCTAGGTCGGTGATGACATACTTTACTAATAAATTGCCAAAGAGGCACGGGATAGAAAATCGTCCTGGATCATTCAATTTTTGAGGAAATTTATTTAATAAATCTGCTGAGCATTCTGCATTGAGGAAAACACGTGAGATATCTTCAAGTTCTTTTTATTGGAGAGTAACTCCTTGAGATATTTCGCGTATTTAGGCATTTGAGAGATTGCCTCGTAGAAGGGAACATTTATATGAATTTGTTTTAAAATTTATAAAAAAAATTTGTATTGCTCCTCTACTCGCTCATTTTTAATTTTAGATGGATAAGGGGGTGCAGAAGTAGAAATAAGAGGAGATTTTGAAGCATTCGGAGAATTATAAGAAAAAACTGGAGGGGGTAAAATAGAAACAGTTACCTCGGGTTCAATCCTACTTGGAGAGGTTACATCCTTTTCACTGCGAAGGTTGATGGCATTTGTATTCTCCCTTGTATTCGTCTCAGTGTTGCCCGTAAAAGCTCCATACGGGAGCTCGGCAATCATTTTGGCAAGCTGGCCAATTTGATTCGCTAAGTTCTTTACTGATCCGGTGAAATTCCGTATATTTGATTCATTCGAGGCAACATATTTAGAAAATACCTCTTCAAGCGAAGAGGGCTTTGGTGGTGGTTGAAGAAAATCAGGTGGGTTCATATTAGGTTGGCGCTGGGCATTACCTTGGTTGCTCCATGAGAAATTCGGGTGGTTCCTATAACCCAAATTGTAAGCATTGTTATACGGAGCGTTGTTCGGGTTAAAGGAAGGCCGAGTAAGATTCCCCATGAAATCAACCTGTCCTTCAATAAAAGTATTACTATTATTATTAGCCAAAGAAGGAGTGACAGAGGAAACAGACATCTCTGCCACTTGCTTTCTTAAACTTTCAAGTTGTAAAGCTAAATTAGCTATCATATCAACTTCATAAAGTCTTGCCGGCTTGCTAGGGCGCGCTCGGGGCACATTCCACTGATAGGCATTCATGGCCATTTCCTCAAAAAGCTCTTGAGCGGCCTCTGGTGTTTTATTATTGGGTAGTACACCCAGCGGCTGCATCAATCATCTGCCTTGTTTGCAAATTTATGCCATTATAAAAAAATTGTACTTGTTGCCAAGTAGGAAGTGCATGGTGAGGACATCTACGCAAAAGCTCCTTAAAGCACTCCCATGTATCGTAGAGAGTCTCTGAGTTGATTTGCATAAATAAAGAGATATCAGTACATAATTTGGCGGTCTTTGCAGGAGGAAAATATTTAGTCATGAATTTTTCCGCCATTTTGGCCCATGTAGTGATAGATCCTCTAGGATGAGAGCTTAACCACTACTTGGCATTTGACCGCAAATAAAAGGGAAATAGTCGTAATCAAATGGCGTCATCAGTAACTCCATTGATTTTGAAAGCATCATAGATTTAAAGAAAATTTGAAAGATGTTTATTTGGATCTTCATTTGGTAAACCATCAAAAGTAACTAATTGTTGCACTATTTGGATGATGCTACACTTGATCTCAAAATTATTATTAGCAATAGTAGGGCGAACAATACTAGATTGTGTCCCTTCCAAGTTCGGCCGTGCATAATAGGACATTGTTCGTTGTTGGGCTTCATTAGGATTGGGGTCACCCATAGTTGTTATATTAGTATCTCCGATAGATTCTTCGAAAATAATTGGTAAATCCTGTCCACGAGATTGAAGGCATCGCCTAAAGGTGCGCACAATTTCCGGATCAAAATGGGATTCAGGATTATTTGAAGAACTTGCTCGGGTCATATACTAGAAGAAAAAAAAAGACAAATGATTAAAGATGAGTTTAATAATTAATAATGGAATTTTTTTTTCTTTTTGTTCTTTTTAGGAGGTTTTCGGTATATTATTAAGATACATATATATTTTAGAAAAAAAATTGAAAATTGATAAAAATAACAGTTATATTTTTCTTAAAATATCGACGCAAGTCCCCGACAACGCCGCCAAAAACGTGATGGAGAAAATCCCGGAGGTGTTTTATGAAAGAGAGAAGATGAAGATGAAGATGATGTTCTCCGAATCTATATTCGATAAAGGCAAGTGTACCTTATCGCTTATAGCATAGGATATAATATCAATGTTGTATTAGAACCAAGGCGCATCGATTATTTCTACTTCAAAGAGATTTCTGTTATTTTATCAATTAGATACTTTGATTTGGTTTGCAAATTAGAGAACGGTTATACAATAAAAGAGGATGATTAAGCAATAATTTAAAAGGTTAGTACGTGATCTTGAATCACCTTGGAATGAAAATGACCAAAAATAGATAAATCCCTAATTCTCTTTAACGAAGGTGCTTGGACCATGGAGGTTCCCAGAATATGAACGTACCTCTTTTAAGGCTACGCCCAACTAAGTTTATGTTGATCAACCAAACTTTCGTTCAATCATTGAAACCCCTAAAACTCGCTTTATGTGGTGAACCCCTCTATTGGATTTGACTCCAATCCGCGAAATTTACGTCGTCCTCTTTCAAGGATTGCATTCAACTCCCTTTACCCATGAGTGATCAATCCATACGTGTGATCCTTTCGGCTACTAGAGTACGGAAAAAGAAGAGAAAATCATATATCGATGATATGACCTCTCTATAAATTTATCAAGGGTAAATCCTAAACATTTGTTCAATGAGAAAGAGAATATATTGATTAAGAAAAAGGGATCATTTCATTCCTTGGATCATTTCGATCAAGTATTAAACAAAGTTTAGTTACTCATAATATAGGAAATTAAAATCATGGTAAGAATATGCATAAAAAGAAAGAGAAAGAGGGAAAGGTAATAACAAACTAATTTATTTCTTATGAAAAGAAGTTACAAAAGATTAAAAAAAAGCCATTATAAGGAGAGTTTGCAAGAAGATTACAAGTACGATAAAGGAAATTGCAAGAACATTAAAGCATGAAAATATTAAACTAAAACATTCTACAAACAAACTTCGAAGGCTCTCTACAATGCTCAAAATGAAGTAGGAAGGATGATACTTTCCCCCCTTCCCTATTTATAGGTCCAAAACCAAGGGGGTAGAGTTGGAATTTGGCATGAGATGAAGTTTCCATGAAGCATCCCTTGGTCAAAAAGCACATGTTAGTTTAAAATTCAAAGGTGGCTAGCCTCTTTCACACTTGTCATGAAAAGCATGATAAAAGTTAGCTAGCTTTCTCTCTTTCCAAGAAGCTTCCTTTAAGGACACATGTTGAATATATAGTCAAAGGTGACTAGCCTCTTTCACACTTGTCATGAAAAGTATGATAAAGTTGGCTAGCTTTATCTCTTTCCAAGAAGCATCTTTTTAGAACACATGTTTAATTCATTGTGAATGGTTGCTAGCCTCTTTCATACTTAGGAGAATATATCTCATTAGACCATTGGGGCTTCATTCCCTTCTTGAATATAGTTCACAACATGGTGGCATGACTACACTCGATATTTAGTTTGGCACAACATAACTGATGGCATGTTCTCTTAGAATTTATAATGCAATTTGTCCCGGGATCCTCGGTTCTTGCTCAAACCCGAGAATCATACATGCAGGAAATCTGCTGGACAGCAACTTTGACTGGCGATTCCTGAATCTACGTAAATCCTATGAAGGCGTGTAACTATCCGTTGGAAAGGTCTTTTTGAGTGCTACAACTTTCGTGTTCAGCCCAAGATTTGAATCTTACTGTAACATGCCCGAATGCGGCCCCGAAATTCGATGCAAGAAATCTGCTGGACAGCAAATTCGACCGGGGATTCTCGAATCTACGTGAATCTGATGAAGGCATGTAACAATCCGTTGGAAAGGTATTTCTGAGGGCTACAACTTTTGTGTTCAGCCCAAGATATGAATCTGGCTGTAACATGCCCGAAAGTGACCCCTAATTTCGCGGTGCGCGGAAAACATAGTAAAATAGGCATTGTTTGGATAGAATTATAAAAAATACGATTTAGCGGATAAAATTAACAATATAAATATATTTATATTAGATTATTTAGATTTTTATATTAATAATTTAGGTCAAATTATGCATCATCATTGTTCTTCTTGATTAGTTCTTGATCTTCAGTCCCAACCAGACTTACCTATTTCAAAACTTCTTGATAGAATAAAATAAGGTTGGATTGTTCTTGATGTAGAAGTTGATCCACTGTCAGCTCCTTCCTTGAATTCAAAATGAGATCTGAATCTTTTTTGTAGACTGTTCATAATCTGCCTTCTTAAAGGGTTTCCCCTTTTCTTGTTGTGAACTTTCTCTTTCTTAGTTGATGTCTTTTCTGGCCTTCACTGAGTTGTTATTGGTTGTTAAGGATCAACCCTTTATATAGAGATTCCTCATGGTTAGCGGATGATCCGGTTTGTAACAACCTTATGTTAGTTCAGATAAAGGTGTCAGACCTGTTGGTAATGACAGCTGTCGACCCACCAGTCATGACAGTTGATTCCTTAGAGATTCTACAACTCAGCACAATCCACTCAGCAATCTGCTTCACATGTGTCGACACAAGTAGACAAACTGTCGACACAAGTCTTGATGATGTCGACACAATACTCCAAGTGTCGACACAGTAATTCTTCGGCTTCTCAACACATCTTCTATTGGTATGTGTCGACACAAGTCCAGTGTATCGACACAACTACTCTTGGTCTCGACATAACTGCTAGGTGTCGACACAGCCTCTGCTTTAGGTGTAGACACAATCCTTCCCTCAGGTGTTAACATAAGTCCTACTTTAAGTGTCGACATAATTCTTGCCTTTGGTTTTGACATAAGTCCTGCTTTAAGTGTCGACACAATTCCTGCATTTGGTATCGACATAGCTTCTGGGTGTCGACACAATTCCTAGGTATTGACACAATTTTTGGGTGTCGACACAAATCTGTCTTCTGGTATCGACACAACTTCTGGTTCTGGTGTCGACACAATTCTTAGGTGTCGACATAATGCTTTGCTGCTGATGTTGACACAAGTCCCGTGTGTCGACACAATTCTTCACAAGTGTCAATACTTATACTTAGAATATTTTTCTTCCATTCCTTAACCCTGCATAAGGAAACTTAAACATACATCAAATACATATTGATGTATATCATTGACTAGGATGAATCTTCTCCAAATCTGGTACATACTTCTAGTGTACCCAACAGACAGCATTTCTCGGTTGAGAGTAATACTACTCGAGTGCTATGACAAGCTCTCGAATTGATAGCTCTGACTACTCGAGAAGAGGCATTTTTTGAAATTCTGGATAGAATCTGAAATCACTTTAGTGGAGTATGGATCACTCGAGTGCTAGATAAGTTAATCGAGAGAGGTGAAACTGAATTTCTCAAGAGCTTAACTTAGAGAAAATTCTGGAGAAAAACTTGATCACTGGAGTACTGAAAATGGACTACTCGAGTACTAAACGAACTACTCGAGTAAATGGATTTGCTACTCGAGTGTGGTTAGAATCTTCTCGAGAACTATACTTCTGTCACTCGAAATAACTTCTTAACTACTCGAGTACTATACTTGACTACTCGAGTGATTAACTTAGAAAATTTCTGAGAACTAAAAGCTGAACACTCGAGATCGAGAGAAGGTCTGCTCGAGTACTGTACTTGGCTACTCGAGAGCTAGATTCAAGCTACTCGAGAACCACTTCCTTTACTCGAGTTTCAGACAAGACCTACTCGAGTGCTTCTAAGGTTTCAACTTGAGTACTATAATTTCACTCATGTAAAACACTTAGAAAACTTTCAGCTTTAAGAAAATTTTACTTCTTCAATCCAAACAGCAGCACGTATTCCTCCATCAAACATAGTGCTTGAAAATGAAGTGTATCCCAATAGAGAGGCTACACATGAGTCAACACCATGGAACATACAATGAGGGATTACATTATATGGTCTTGTGTTTAGTGACCCATTATAGACTAACAATTTTCTACACTTGGCAATAAGTCCTGCAAACACATAACTAGAACAGGATATCAAATACAACTTAATTCATGTTAGTTCAAGGGTGACTTCATACAAATCTAGACTATTGTAGATACAATACCAAACAATCTTCCCCTATTTGTAGAATTCAGAACCCTCTACACTAAGGTGAATTATTTCAAAAATAAAAAGAACTAGATATTGAAGATTAACACAAAATGATATGCATGAAAATTAAAGATAAGGAGAGAATCATCAAAACTAAGGATTTATATAACTAGAAATGTTTCAAGATTTCAGCTCTACACAGATTCAATCCTCAATATTATAAATATGATTATTCTTAGCCTCGATGTTGCTATTGGTGTTGTTGATGCTTCCTGTCTTGCTTTTCCTGTTGTCTCCTTTGATAACTGAATGGCTTGGGATAATACTTGGGAGGCCTTGGAGGTGCAGCAGGATTTTTCCTCCCATATTCTCTATCAAAAATCCTTCTTTTAGTCATGGACTTCTCATATAATTCACATTCATGATAACTATAGTGATTTGTTCTGCTTTCATTGTAGTCCATTACTAGCTTAAGAGTATCAAGAATCAATGACTTGGAAGTTGGGCTCTAGATTTCAGCAAATTCTTGTGCTTTTCTTTTCTTTGTCTCTAGATTTGGAGTTGATCTGCTGGAATAAGCTCCATCTCCATATTTTCTTCTCTTTGGGATTTGAATTTCAGGTAGGTTATGAGGTATATCAGATACCCATACCCGTGCATAAGATTCTAGAGGAGGAGGAGCTTCCCCTTGAGGCCTGGGAGAAAAGTTAGGATGGGTAGGCATCTGAGCAGGCATCTGAGCAGGCTGAATTTTTATAAGAGGGTTTAGATGATGTGGAATGAGATGAGGATCAGCCTGGAAATATGGGAAAATCTGGTTGTGTGCCAACATAGTAGTATCATAAGTATGGAATTTCACAGATTGAATCTAGGCTAGTACATCTTTATTAATTTAATTCATTTTTGTAGTCCATAGAGTTTAGACATTTGTACAAAACTTTTCAACATGTTCTTTCACCAGTCCCTCCCCCTTTCTGACTTCAAAACTTAGCTTCTCTATGGCTTCATCTCTGAAAGTGCCCACCTCTTCACATATCTTCATGAGGTGCTCTTGGGCCTTCTATTCAAGTTGAATCTGATTATTTTCTAGAGTAATTCCATGGTCCAACACTTGACCAACACTGGTAATTATATGATTTAGAGCTTTACCACCTATCTGAAAGAGGTGCTTCAGTTGATCAGTATTATGTTGAATCTCAGCATATCCTCGGCTCATTTCTTTTTCTATGGCAGAAACTTTATCTTGAACAACTTTCAGTGAATCATCAAAATACTTCCTTTGATCCATGAGCATTTGCTCTATCTTACCAATAATATCATTAGCAGTAGGGGTTGTAGAAGCAGTAATAGAAGGAGTAACTAGAGGAGGAGGTACAGTCTAAGAAAGAATTTCTTCAATAACTACTGAGCTCTGAGCTCTAGTAGTGTGAATCATGACATCTCCTTCCTCACCAAGAGTGGTGGGAAGAGTGAAATCCAAGCTCTTTAAAGGAGCTTCAGCTAGTTCAAGAGGTTTTGGAGAGTTGGGAACAGGGGATTCTGGAGATGGAGTAGGAGCAGGTGTTAGAGTTAGTTCTTTAGATGGTTCTGCAGCTTGTTATTTCTGGAGAGGAGGTAGAGGCTCTTCAGAGCTGAGTTCTTCAATTATCTGGTTGATATCTTCAACAGTAGAAAGGATGGTTTCTTGCACTTATGCATCTGATAGTATTTCTTTTAGAGAGGATGGATGGATAGAGGTATCAGGAGGAGGAGGAGGCATTCTGACATGCTGAATAGAAGAGGCAGGCTCCCCCTCAGCTGCTACACCAGATGTGCCAACAACATTAGATAGAGAGGGAGAATGGGTCCTCTCTTCTGCAGCTGGTTGCTCATGGGCTTCTGAAGCTTGGGCTTGGTTCAACAACTTCAATTCCCATCTTTGAATGGAGGAGATTGATATTTTTTCATACGGTGGAGGGTTGTTCCTTTGGAGAAATCAAACACATATGTATTTATCTCATGCAACATCAAAGAGATAATCCTAGCATAATTTGGAGCTTTAATGCTCTCCCTTATCTTATCTAAAATCAACATACAAAACTGAAATCTCATTCTGCAGGTAATTGCTGTCATCATGTCAAACATGTCGTTAGAAATGTCTCTGATAGAACTAGTCTTACATAGGAGAATCTTGCCAATTATGTCCACAAGAAATTTGCTCTCAGGGTTATGACGTGGTCTGTAAATGAAATTAACTTCAGCTGAAATCCCACAAAAACTGCAAGCTCTATCACTATCTTCATGTGTAAGATCATCTTCTTCATCAACTACAGGCATCCAAAGGAGTTTAGAAACAGAGTTCTTGGTAAGCTTAATTTTAATACCTTTCACTTTGGACTTAAGTATCTTCCCATTCCTCTTCACTTTAATGTTCTTGAAAAATTCTTCAACCTCTGGTAATAGTATGTTGCACTGCTACTATAGAACAAACATCAGAACTGCTGTGTCGAGAAGAATCAGTAAATTCCTAAAGTCATCAGAAATTTCTGCTATGCCGGCAACAACCACCTTAATTCCTATCCCGATCTTCAATGACGATGCAATCTACTTCAGAGAACTGCGAGAGGTAGACTAGGGAATGATGGCGACGGTTGTGTGCTCTGTATCAACGAGGGAAGGCGAAGAGTTTTTCGAGAGATATAGGATTTGAATTCGAGTAGATTCTTGAAATCCGATATTTCCTTTTTATATAACCCTAGTAATAATGATTAAGAGTGTAATTAAGCTTAAACATACCTTAGATAGCGGAGGATAGGACTCGGTTGTTGAAAATGAAAATTTGAAAGAATTCCAAAAACTATCGGGTCATTTCTCGGGTGGAACTTTATTACTCGAGTTATGGAATGCCAGTACTCGAGTAGCGGTATGACAGTATGAAAGAAAAGGGGGGAGATAATATCTGAATAACTCTAGAAGGGGGGATGAATATAGTTTATAAAAAAACCTTTTATCTTTTTACAAATATTATGTTGAGTAACAAAGTAGGTGATTATATATATATATATATATACATATATATATATACATATATATATATATATATATATATATATATATAGCTAAGAAATGATATCAAAGATAAAGTAAAAAAACTATACTAAGCTAACAATAACACAAGCACAAAGGAAATATCAAGCACAATCCAGACATCACAAGAACTTTATAGTGGTTACACAATTGGGTACATCCACTCTTCTACCACCCTTGGTAGGAATCCACTATAGGTTTTGATCAATTGACTTCCACCAATATATTTATTTTTAGGCAGATATAACAACTCTTTGAGCTTTTGACCGGGTGCCCAAAAACCAGCCTCAACTCTTTTGGAAGGAGACTTGGAAACCAGTCTAACTTTTGAAGGGAGTTAAAACCCTATACAGAGGTGGAAGGAAAAGTTGATGAGAGTCTTCTCTTTTCTAAATTAGCAAACTGAGAAGACTTTGTGGATTCAGAATGTTGTCAAAGCTGCCCCTGAGATGTTGATGGTTCAGGACGAGAAGCTTTGCTAAGGGCGAGGTAGGCCTTCTGCTTTGTAAGACAAGATCCAGGAACTCTAGATAGATGGAGATTTGTTATCTCGGCAAGATCCTGGAAAAGAAGAATAAGAAGACTCTGGATATATTATTTTGGTTCTTCTTCCTTTGTCTTCTTCAGAGCACTATAAGAATAGAGATTGAGAGCAGCTCTAAAATAATGAACCCGAGAACACTTTTCTTCATCCTGCACTGTACTGTTAGAAAACTATATTATGCTTTTGTTTTTCTGTAAAAACTCTTGTGTCTCGTATATCTATTTTTGTGTTTTTGAATGATTCTTTCTAACAGAGTATATCAAAAACGAACAGCAAAAACTCCTTTTCAAATTCAAATCATGCAATAAATGCGCTGCTAGAAAACTGGGAAGGAAAACGGCAACAATTCCTTTTCAATATTCATTTCCTCATCTGTCCCGAGGAATATGTCAAGTAAATTCTCTGATGAATACCATAATCAATGATACCATAAACGACTATATTCATAGGGAATATAAGCATTGATTACTTAGCGAAATTATGACTTAATATAATAAAGGAACAGATATGAAAAGAATAAGGAACAAAACATCTTACTGTTTTTGTCGACCAGGAAATATATTTCGTCGAGCTATAATCGGAGATCGTTGACCTGAGAAATCCTGTTCTTTTACCTGAGCTCTGCAAACTGAATACTGAATAAACAAAACTAAAACTGTGCTCCAAGTTCGTCGACCTAAGAGTCTGCTCTATACTAAAAGATTGTCGACAACATAACTTGAATCACTAGAATTAGTCGAGCTGAGAAATATACTGAGAGAAAACGTCGACAACATAATAACTTCTTATCAAGGATATCGTCGACCTGAGTTCTACGATCGTCTTGCTCAAATTAGAAAAGGATCTCCAAGTTCTTTGAGCTGAGTTTGACGAATGTCGAACTTAATTCCCAGACTGCATAGAATCTTCTAAGGCTTCAATCTGAGGCACTCTTCAGGAAAGTCCATGGAGATAAACTTTGGAGGACTGGACCTAAGAGATAGAAAGCAAAACACTGACCCTGACTATACAACATGGGTCAATAATCCTAAGAAGTGAACCTAGCCCAAATCAAAATAGGGGTTCCAACAATCTCCCCCTATTTGGGTGAGGTTACTTAAGAAAACAAATAACAACAGAAAATCATAGCAAAAGATATAGAGCTAATAAAATAAATAAGCTATCAGCAATAATAAAAGCTATGGATAAATATTGTTCAAAACATAATAAAAACAGACATCACAAAAAAAATAAATCAAGGGTCCTTTGGAGGAGCAGATGGTTTTGCAAATAATATAGTTCTGTTGGGATCTGTAGCTTCTTTGAAAGTCATCTTCATATTAGCATCACCAAGGGTCTTCTGGGTAAAAACCCTTGAACTATAGCTTCTGGATGGATATTAATGTATTCATCACCATTGAATAACTTTCCAACCTGGTATCTCTCTAATTCCTTCTTACTGTAGGAAGACATTGTTGAGAACTCAGAGGCATCCTTGACTTCTTCTCGTGCTATACTTATCTGAGAGAAAGCTACCAGCTCATTGAATCTTTTCATTCTAGTATTGGGTCCAATTCTAGATCATATGTTTTAATAGGAGGACTCTCTGGGCTTTTGCTTTTTCTTGGAGAGAAAGAGGCTCTAGGAAGGCTGAACTGCATAGCTGGAGGAGGAGCAGAACTTCTGGGAGAGGAAGAGTGTTTCTGAGGAGGATACCTGCTTCCATAAGACTGAGAAGCTTTTCCTTGCCTGGAATAAGTCTGAGTGATATTAGAAGATCTCTAGCTAGAAAGTCCAGTTGCACCTATAGCTGGAGGAGGAGGAGGGCCTCTCCCATCCCTTTTTGGAGGAGGAGGGGGAGAGTATCTCCTTGATTTCTTCCTAGCTTTCTGCTCATTCTTTTAAAGCTTCATCCAGTAAGGCATACCTTAATAAGGCTTGATCTTATTGAGAATATAGAAGGGGATATCATTTTTGGGATTAGGCTTGGGAACTGGTACTGAAATTTTTTTTATTAAGATTTCTTTTCTTTGAACTTGAATCTTCTTCTGAATCATCATCAAAAACATGGAAATCATATAAATCATCTATTACCTTGATCTGTTCTGCTGTAATCTGGGGAGGAGGAGCCTTAGGAGCAAGAGCTTGAACTGGGACTGGAGAAATAATTTCTGCTGGAGGAGGCACAGTTGTGAAAGTCCACCTACTTACAACTACCTTCACCTATGGGGGGAGGGGGAATAAGTGTCTTGCAGCGTTTTTGCGGAATTAAAACTATACCTGCACAAATAAAAAAAACAACACAGCACAGAAAGACACAGGCAATTTATAGTGGTTCCCCGATTTGGGTACGTCCACTCTCCCCCTTCGACCTATCTCCCAACAAGGGACGACTCGGTCACTTCACCAACAGGATTGAAAACCAATCCTCACACTAATGAAGTAACTCTTCTAGGCGAAGGAGTCACCACTCCTCCACCACGGGTTGCACCCAACCCTTACACAGAGGAACCAACATTCCTTTACAACAAAAGAAAAACTTGAATGTATAAAATACAAACTACTTTTGGAGCCCTTGGTGTCCCTCTTCGTTCGACGTTGCGTTCTTGAATAAGTCGAAGAGTCCATGACCTAAGTGCTCTCTTAGAGAGAATCTCCCCGAAACCAGCGGCGGCAAGAAGTGCGGCGGCGTAGCCTTCAGGATCGACAGCGGCAACAAAGTGCGGAGGCTGAGCTTTGGAGAACCCACCTTCGTAGCAAAGCTAGCAAGGTCTACCAACGGTCTTGCTAGGATCGATTGTCTCGATCGATTCGGAAAGGGAAGGTATTCCCGATCAACAAATCAAGAGACAAAGGATCTCTAGGTAGACACGTGAGATGAATTGCTTGGCTGAGCTTCTATTGCCGGGAGATCGAGAAGAAACCACGATCAGCAACGGCGATAACCTGCATGAGCAGCGATGGCGGAGGATGGCGATCTACGATCCGTTAGGTCAAGTCAGCGGCCGGTCTTTTTTGTTTTGGTTCACTGCTCATTACGTTCAAAATAAGAGTGTATTTATACAGTAGAATACTCCTTTATGACCGTTGTGGGCCACACCAGAAGAAACCCTAAATCCAGTTCAAAACAGTGCCTGAATATTTGGTCCGGTCCAGCGAGCAGAAGAAATTCACCTAAGGCAAATTCGGCGAGAATCATTGGTGATTCTCGACGAATCGGTGATTCTTGCCGAATTCTACTTGGCAGAATTCTGGCTGAAGATCTTGCCATCCGGAGAGAATCGGTGAGAATCATCATTCATTCTCGACGAATCGGCGAGAATGCAAAGTCATTCTCAACGATTCGGCGAGAATCAACAAGTGATTCTCGACGATTCTGCCTTAAGCAGAAATCAAGATGGCGTTGAGACAGCCGACAGCAATCGGTAAGAATCACGTCGAATCGGCGAGAATCACTTAGTGATTCTCGACGATTTCTACTTATACGATTTTTGTCTTTCTTCCCGCGAGTTGCTTTGATCCATCCTTGCTCCTTGTCTACTCTTGATCTTTCTCAGTACTATACTTGAAAGTAAGTACACTCCAATAGAGAGAGTACACGTAGGCCAACTCACTGATCTGCTCAACGAGGGATTAGGTTGCGCAGACCTGTGTATATTGACCCACTGTACCCTGACATTGGTGTGTACTTAGCGTGGAATAACTGCAAGCACAACTTGAAGACAAATGATCAAATACAATGTCAATTCACCTTAGCTGGTCCAGGGGCTTCTTCAAATCAGGTACATTGTGGATATAATACCCAAAAATCTCCCCCTATTTTAAGAAGCCTAAACCCTACAAGCTATGGTGAATATAACGGATGGAAGAAAAACATAAACTTAATAATCAGTTGAGAAAGAATTTCCATACCATTATCTTTAGAGCATTTGGAGCATACTTTGCGAGAGCACCTTAGCCCTTAGCACCTTAGCCGAGAGGGCAATCTCCCCCTTTTTGGGTTCTATAAATCTTGGACTTTAGCACTTGACACAATGATCCCCCTCAGTTCTTGCATTTGTGCTTACACTTGAGTTTCTTGCGGATGCTCCCCCTTGATCCAAGAGCTGGGAGCCTCTGTATTCTTCATTCCTCAAGGTTTAGCATAAACAGTTCAGTTTTGAAGAGACTGAACTTGGCTTCGTCTAGGGGCTTTGTAAAAATATCTGCAATCTTCTTATCCCTGGGGACATAGTAGAGAGAGATGTCCTTGTTTTCCACATGCTCCCGAATGAAGTGGTAGCGCACTTCAATATGCTTCGTCCTGTTGTGCGACACGGGATTGTTCGCAATGGATATAGTACATGAGGAGTCGCAGTACATTGGTACTTCTTTGAACTGAAGGTCATAATCTGCTAGCTGATTTCTGATCCATAGAAGTTGCGCGCAATAACTGCCTGCTAAGATGTACTCAGATTCAGCTGTGGAGGTTGAAACACAATTCTGCTTCTTACTATTCCATGATATAAGCCTTCTTCCGAGGAATTGACTCGTCCCGGAAGTGCTTTTCCGATCATCCCTGCTTCCTACAAAATCAGCATATGAAAAGCCTATTAGCTCGACATCATTGTTTCTCACGTACCACAAGCCAAGATTATAAGTACCCTTCAGGTATCTAAGAATTCGCTTTGCAACGACATAGTGAGATTCCTTAGTGTTCACCTGATATCTGGCACAAATGCATGTGGAGAATATAATATCCGGTCTACTTACAGTAAGGTAGAGCAGGGATCCAATAATGCTTCTATATTTGGTTTCATCAAAAGGTTTCCCTTTCTCATCCTTATCCAGAGACATAGTGGATCCCATTGGAGTCCTCATAGAGGCTGCATTCTCCATTCCGAATTTCTTAAGGAGTTCACTTGTGAACTTCGACTGAGAAATGAAAATTCCATCCTCAGACTGTTTAACTTGAAGTCCCAAGAAATACTTTAGCTCTCCCATACTACTCATTTCAAACATTCCTTGCATAAGTTTAGAAAACTTTTTGCAAAGATTGTTATCCGTTGAGCCGAATATAATGTCATCAACATAGATTTGCACCAGCAAGATCTTGCCTTTGACTTCCCTAAGAAACAATGTCTTATCTATTTTTCCTCTAGAGAACTCCAGATGCCTTTGACACCGTCACGGGGATCTCCGATGATTTGATTTCTGGGATGATCCCTCATGTGACGAAGCTCTAGCAGTCTAGCATCTGGAGCTCTAACATTTTCTGTGGATCCTTCCTCTTCAGGGAGGACACTCCATTCTGACCGACATCATCTCCGATAGGTGTTGTGGTGGTGACTTTGACGTACTTGGGAGTTGCATCTTTAGCGGTCTCATCGAGACTAAGCTGTTCAATTCTTGTACCTGCATCTTCAAGAAGACAACTAGAAGAATTGCTGTTAAGCAAGCTTCCTTCATCAAATACCATATTTATTGATTCCTCTACCACTAGGGTTTTCTTATTGAAAACCCTATATGCCCGGCTATGGCTACTATAGCCAATAAATATGCCTTCGAAGCATTTTTCACCAAACTTAGTACGCAGGTACTTCCCGTTATTTAGTACATAGCATCTGCAGCCAAAGATACTAAAATAGGACATGGTTGGCTTCCTGCATTTCAGTAGCTCATAAGGCGTCTTATGATGACTCTTGTTGATCAAGGCCCAGTTTTGTATATGACAAGCCGTATTGACAACCTCTGCCCAGAAATATTCTGGGAGAGAAGCGTCATTCAACATTGTCGTGCAGGCTTTAATGAGCGTTCTATTTCTCCTCTCCACAACTCCATTCTGCTGAGGAGTGCGCGGGGAGGAAAACTCATGAAAGATTCCAAGTTCTTCACAGAACTCTGTCATAGCACCAGACTCAAACTCTGATCCATGGTCAATTCTGATTTTGACCACCGAGCAGTTAAGTTCGTTCTGAATCTGCCTGACAAAACTTGTGAAGATGTCAAACGTATCAGACTTGCGTTTTAAGAAGAACACCCATGTAAACCGAGAGTGATCATCAACAATAACTAGCTTATAAGACTTACCTCCCAAGCTATGAACTTGCATTGGACCAAACAAGTCCATATGCATAAGTTAAAGACATCTGGAGGAGTCTTTGTCAACGATGCCCTTAAAGGTAGCCCGAGTCTGTTTGCCCTTCTGGCATGCAGGACAGGGGCTATCTTTGATGCACTTAATGATGGGAGCATCCCTTACTAAGTTTTTAGAAAACAGCATACTAATTGTCTTGAAATTAGTATGTGCCAATTTCTTGTGTCATTGTTCACAAAGAGATGCACTGTCTGTTGCTACTAGGCATATGGGGGTAGATGAATCTAAACTAAGAAAATCTAAGCAGAAGATATTTCTGCTCCTAATGCCTGACCATCTCCGAAGAGGCACACGATATTATCAGGCATTTATCCTTGCAGAACTTAACGTCATAACCTTTATCACATAACTGGCTTACACTGATCAGGTTATGATTTAACCCTTCAACGTAAGCCACGTCGGTGATAGAAATTATACCGTTGGAAATCATGTAAGACCCCTTTTTTTTTTTTTTTGAAAACCCGGGGTCTTACAAAGTGGTATCAGAGGTTTAATATATCCTAAAAACATGATGTACACAATTTCATTAAAATCTAAATCATAATACCACATAAATTATTTCTCCCAAGATTCTACGATTATGTACTTTTGTTAAGGTACCCATATGAAAACTTATTTAAATTTCATGAAACAACAACTACTGTTCAATATATCAAAATTAACATCCTCTATCATAATTTTACATGAACTTAAAATCTTTTGACTCATCATACATTCCATAAGATATAAAGACCTAATTTTGTATAATTAGAATTAAGTGATGTGACTAAATACCCATACCATGCAACTCCTTCCTAGGGCATAATTCCACCCCTAGAACATCATGGACTAAACTCTAGATCCATACAAAGTCATAAAACCATATGTCCTTCACAAACCCCATAGATCAACCCTTAAGGTTTGAACTTGGATCCTAGGGCAAACCCACACCAAACCATCTCAAATTCCATGAGGGGGTGTTTTCTCTGTCCATGGGGCTCTGGCCAAAATCCCAACCCATTTGGGTGAGAATTGGACCCACCATGCCCCAACAACCCCTTGCCCTAATTTTCCCCTTTAAGGACCAATCTTTGATCACATCAAAACCCAATCATTTCAAGCCCAATTGGGCTGAAATTTTTATCAGAGCTAAATGATAACCCTAAAAACATGCCTCCAAAATTTTGGAGACTTTTGAGGTGATTTGACCCTTCAACTACCTTACCCTAACTTCTCTAGGTTTAGGGCAAAACCCTAGGTTAAACTTCTTTAAATGGGTTCCAATTTTTACAGGAGCTAGGTCTAGGTGAGATTAAGCCCCTGTCCAAAATTCAAACCATTTGGACCAAGGGTTAGGTGTGGGGAATTTTTCAAAGATTTGCCCTATTTGTAGGACCTACCCTAGAAAAATGACCCTACAGGTCAGAATACTTGTCCTAAAATTTTCCATAACATATCAAACTGTAGATAATTAAAAGGCCTACAATATTCATGTTGATAATTTTTGATGAACATGCCCCTAAAGGGCCTAAATAATTTTTAGAAGAAAACTACCCTAGTTGTAGGACATACCCTTACTAAAAAGGCTCTACAGGGCAGTCCCCTCATCCAATTTTTCACCACTACATATCAAATTGTAGGTATTCAAAATACCTACAACTTTCATGTTATACACTTTTTCATTAGATGCCCAGAAGGGGCCTAAATTCCTTCTACAGTGAACTGTTTTATTAAAATACAGAAAAATCTGAAAATATGGGTTGCACGAATCTTAAAGCAAGATCCAATGGAGGCTGTTCATCTTCTCCGATTGAGCCGAAAATAGACCCGCGCAGGTGGTTTTTGCGGCCCATTTCCCGGCGGCCTGAGGCGGCGCCACCACCGGGAAACATCACCCATTTGTTCCCGGTGGTGGGGGCTATCCATGGCCGGAGCTAGGGTGGCCGGAGGTGGCGGCGCCGCCCTACCCGAGAGCTCCAAAAGTCCATGAAAAATGGCAAATTTCTGAAATTTTGAAGCTTGGCTCCGGTTCGTTTGGGCATGAAATCAACTTTTAAACATTCCTAGGATCTAAGCATGAGAGAAGGAGAGGAGGAGGACCTTATTTGGGGGGTTCGACGACGACGGCGGCGGCGGTTCGCCATGGCGTTTTTCCTCTCCGGCGAACTTCCCGATCCCTCGTTCCTCCACCTAAACCATTGATCTTATATGTTATTTTGACTGCCATGGACGTTTTGAGGGAGATGGAATAGTCAAAATTCAGAATAGGGGGCTGCATGGGGGTTTTATAAATTTTTTCATGGGAGGGGAGATGAAGGGGTGTTTGGCCATGGTGGTTGGGCTTCTCCATTGATGGTGGCTGATGGGAAAACGATGGGAATCTCTTCCCAAAGGTCAGGAGGAATGAATGAAGGCTTGGGGAGATGAATGGGGTGGCTCATGGTGTCCCTCCATAACTCCCCTCTCTCTTTTCCTCTTTCTCTCTCCTCCATTAAGGAGAAATTGAAGCTTTCTCTCTCCTGCCACCCTATGGCCGAAATTATTCATGGCACCAGCCTAAATGCAACCCTCAAAAACATATTATTAATTAAATGATGAAGAATAGAGGGGTGATTCACCTCCCCACCATGAATGACCCTCTTTCTTCTCACTTTCTCTCTCCTCTTTATCTCTCTAAATTTAGGCTTCTCTCTCTCTCCTAGTCACTAGGTTGACTTGGTCAATCCTCTAGGATATGGGCAACCAAATTAATACATAATAATCATGCAAGAGATTAGCCTAAGGGGAGGGTGGCTTGAGGTTGGGTTAACCCATATAGACTAGGTTTGACTTGATTTGGGCTTGGGGTTGACTTGGTCATTTTGGCTACTAGGGTTGACCCTAATGGGTCCTTGATGACTCATTGGGCCCACATTAGGTCTAAGGGAATTTTTAGAGTCGCATTGAACCTACTAGGCCACCCAAAATCAGAGTTTTGAAAATTGTTATTTGCAGACCAAGTGAGTCTCAACTAGGTTTTTAGGTCACTTGGTCTCCTGGGCTCACCTAGGTTAACTCATAGGACCTAGTCATGCTCAAGTCACTCCTAGGGGGGGTCCAATTTGAAAATGGGATGTTACAAATCATACCGTAACCCCTGGTGACTCCTCGATCTGATCCCCCAAAGTTGACTTTGGGTCCATTCTCGACTGGAGAGTAATCACGCAGCAGGCTTCTTGTCCCGGTCATATGCCGGGAGCATCCATTGTACAAGTACCATATGGGAATTTTGGTGGCCTTTGGACATTCCTGCAAAACAGAATTAATTTCCCTTAGGAACCCAATCGAACTTGGGTCCTAGATTCCTCGTTAGCATACTCTCCCTCGGATGGTTAGCCCTACGAGTGGTCTGCCTCTCATTGCCAACATGAGGAATCTCGTTATTCCTCGGATTAAACCAGCAATCCACGACAAAGAGACCAACTTTGTCACAGCACTAGCAGTCAAATCTGTTATACTTTATCCTAGGCACCTGCTTCACCCTTGGAACGGAAGGTTCAGTCGGGGCCTTGGACCTGGCGGTGGAGGCATCATGATGACAACAGTCGCATGATTTCTTCACCTCCTGGTTTCTCAGTGTAAAAGGCTTGGCCTTGGGTGCCTGCTTCATATTATAGCCGCTAGAGAAGTGGCCATAATCCTCTATTTGAACTTCCTCATAAGGTGCCTTGAAGACACTCTCGCCAAAGTTACGGGGGAAGGCCCACCCCTCATACCGGCTCTTGGGCTCTTCAACCGAGGGCTGTAAGAAGTGTCCATAGGTTGACTTTAAGTCCTGTTCATTACAGGGAAAGCCAGGCTTCCTAAATACAACTAGGTTGAGTGGGGCCTTTCCCTTTTCTGTAGTAGAGGCCTTCTTAGCAGCCTTATTTCTCCTCTGCTTTTTGTTTCTCCTGGATGATTTACCAGGCACACCCACATACCCCAAGCCAGCCCCCTTAGCCTGAGCAGAGAAGGTATCAACTAGTGGAAGAACAGTCTTTGGCATAGAGAAGCTTTGGACAATCTTCTTTTCTACCGTAAGTTGTTCTTCCAACTTATTGATTTCTTCCTGTTTAAGGTCAAGGAGACTTAGATACTCTGAGTGCTTAGAGAACAGGTCTAGGTGCTCCTGTTAGAGAGAAATCAAGCTAGTGATCTCTTCCCTTAGGAAGACACCCTCGACCTTAAGGAATTTGACTTCCTTATTCTGAGCCCTCAATCTCTTGCGGCATTCCTCGAAGATGTTGAGCTTTAGCTCATACTTTTCGAGGAGCTCAGCTTCTCGGGCAGATGGTGAAAGTGAAGGGATAGATACTACTCTAGAGGGGGGGTGAATAGAGTTATCAAATTTTGCACTAGACAAAACTTAATGGTCTACCCAACTCCCTTGGAGTGAAGTGCGGAATGAAAAGATTATAGATATAGAATTAACCCTATAGCCTAACACAAGTGATGTGCACAAACTCAAGCTAACTGTAATTACAGTTAAGGCTTGGAAAACCTAATCAGCAACTAGCAATCCTAGTTATATCTATTCACAGGCACAATGTAGGAATTAAACAAGGGAATCCAGACGACACAAGGAAATTTATAGTGGTTCCCCAAACAACTTGGGTACGTCCACTCTTCTACCCACACGGTAGGAATCCACTCAGGTTTTTGATCAGGTGCCCTGCCACCAACAGGATCTGCTTCAGGTAGATCCAGAAACCCTTTAGACTTTTGATCAGGTGTCTAAAAACCAAGCACAGGTTTTTGATTAGGTGCCCTACCACCAAGGGATACTTTTGAAGGGAGTAATAACCCTGTACAGGAGGGGGAAGAAGGTTAAGATGTCTTCTCTATTTTACAATAGATTAGAGAAGCACAAAAACTTGCACTGAGCTAGAAAGCTCTAAAGAATCAAGGCTCCCCCTGGCTCAAAGATGTCCAGGTGAAGTCTTGCTTCAGTGCAGAAAACTCTTCAGAAAGCTCT
Source organism: Platanthera zijinensis (assembly GCA_039513925.1). Taxonomy (NCBI): domain Eukaryota; kingdom Viridiplantae; phylum Streptophyta; class Magnoliopsida; order Asparagales; family Orchidaceae; genus Platanthera; species Platanthera zijinensis. The sequence goes on along the minus strand of CM077090.1, from coordinate 80,283,683 downwards.
GAAGGAAAAAACTACAAGAAGATAATAAATAATAAAATTAAAGATCTTCAAGCAGCTATCTTCTTCTTCTTCTTCAAAAGGACTCTGAGTTTGAACTTCCTGGAAGCAGGAGAACTCAGGTTGAAGATGAGTAGAAGAGCTTAACACTTCTCAGTTAGATGAGTATTACTGAGAGCAGAAGACTTGATCTTGATGAAGGCTTGAAAGCTTAAGTGAACAACTGGGTAACTAGTTAGCTAGCTTCAATCCTTCTTCAAAGGGTCCTTTATATAACAGCAGCAAGCAACGGCTCTCTTCAATTTGAATTACTTGTCTTCTTCTGAAACTTGAGACCTGGGCTGCAAATAACACACAGCAAAACAAACTCTACAGCAGGACATCCTATAAAAGTAATGAACCTCTTTCTAAGAAGCTGCAGGATCAAATCAAATAACAGAAGGACTAAATAAAGTCACATCAGAGAAATACTCTTTATAGCAGAAGGAAGACATTTCAGTCTAACGGCTATAAAGGACTGTCAGCAGATAAAGTAAAATACAATGTCAGCTAATAAGACAAACAACTTTATCTAAAAAGATTTGACTCAGGCAAAAGGGATGGAGCAAATATTGTCTGGTAATTTTATCATAAAACAACTAAAACAACGTGTCAGAAAATGTATTAATTAATTAAATATAATAAATAAATACAAAATATAAAGGCAGACAGAAAGCGTCGAACGACCCTCGGAGATCGTCGACCGACGCACGGAGATCGTCGAACTATCGGGCAGATAGTCGAACGATCCAGATAGTCGACCTATCGAAGAAGATAGTCGAACTACCCCGGCAGATAGTCGACCTATCAGAGCAGATAGTCGAACTATCAGATAGTCGATCTATCTGGACAGATAGTCGAACTATCAAGCGCAAACAGGTAGTCGACCTATCAAGCAGATAGTCGACCTACCTCAGAAAACAGATAGTCGACCTATCAACAGATAGTCGACCTATCTCAGAAAACAGATAGTCGACCTATCAACAGATAGTCGACCTATCAAAGCGGAACAGATAGTCGACCTATCAACAGATAGTCGACCTATCAGATAGTCGATCTATCAGGACAGATAGTCGAACTACCACGCCAAGCAGATAGTCGTCCTATCAACAGATTGTCGAACTATCAACGCAGACAGAGCGTCGACCAACTGATAGACGATCGTCGATCAACCGATAGACGATAGTCGAACGGCGTTCGACTATAGTCGAACGAAAAACCTACTTAACCAAATTCTCAATCTGGAAAAGTGAGGACTCTACAGCTAGTCTACTAACCAATGACCATAGATAATTCTTGGGTCAAGGGACTAAAAAGGCAAGACTAAACTCAAATCAAACTAGGGTACCAACAATCTCCCCCTATTTGAGTTAAGTCTCTCAAAAACAAAAAAAATACAGCTAGCTAAAGAGCAATTAAATTAATACAGGAAATAGTTAATAATTAACTAGCAGTTATCAAACAGATAGATAATAGACAAATATAACACAGCAGTCAATCAAACTATTAAGAGTCTACAGAATCAGGCAAAGGGTCGGAGGAACTAGGAACAAAAGAAATTTTCCTTAGAGGATCATCAGCTTCTTTCTTTGATAGCTTCAAGTCCTGCACACCAATGATCTTCAATTCTGCAGCCCTAGGAACAACTGCTTCAGGGTGCTTTTCCATGTATTTTGACGGGTCAAAAACATCAGGATTAACCTGGAACTTTTCAAACTCTTTCTTTCTGAATGCAGACATGGTGGTTAAACCAGTAGTATCTTTTCCTTCTGCCTTTGCTTTTCTTATTTGAGCTGCTCCAACCAGTTCGTGAAAACGAGCCATCCTAAAATTAGGATCAAGCTCAGGACTTTCATAAACAGACTCAGGAGGAGCAGCATCTGATTCTTTATCTTGATTATCTAGATAAGACATGGGAGCAGACTTAGCAAAAGGTTCTTGCTAGAATTTTAAAACAAAATAAACTACTTACCTTTTGAAACAACTTTCTCAGACTGTACTGGCATAGGAGATGGAACTCTTTTCTTTGGAGAAGGAGGAGGGGAAAAAGTTGGTCTTTGAAACACAACCTCCTTCACTTGTCTTTGAGAGCCAGAATATGATCTGCCTTGCGAACTTTGATAGCTTTTCCTTGGCTGAGGCTGAAAAGAAGCAGATTTTTCAGAAGAGGAAGGATTCGCAGAGAGGTTGCTAGAGGCACCTGCACTGGGAGGTGGAGGAGGACCTCTGGGTGTCCATCTGGGAGCAGGAGAGTCATATCTCTTAGTTCTCTTTCTTTCTTTCTTCTGGTTCTTGGAGAACCACATCCAATGCTGAAATTCTTTCGATTTGGGGTCAATTCCTTTAAGAATGTAGTTTGGAGTATCATTGTCTCGGCTGGGAGGAGGAGGAGCAATTGCTTTCCTTTTCTTTTGAGCAGCTTTCTTTTTCTTTGAATCTTCAGACATATCAGAATCATCTTCATCATCAGAGTGAGATGATGGAGGATTATCATAAGGATCATAGGCTTCAGAAACAGCCTTTTCATTTAACTTCAGATCAGATTTCTCTCTTTCCTCTTCTATGGCATCCTGAGCCAGAAGGAGGTCTAAATCAAGACCTGGGGAATCATCCCAAATAGTTGACTTTTCAACTTGCAACTCTTTTTCTTTCTCTTTTAAAGAATCTTGTACTCTTTGATTCCAGGCAACTCTTGCTTTTTCTTCTTCCACACTCAGAACAGGAGTGTCAGCTTTGATTTCATCCTGGTTTTCAGACTCATCTTCTCTATCATCTAAAAATGAATCCAATTCTGGGTCTACTTGATTATCAGGAACAACTGGATCAGCTTCAGAAACAACTGCTATAATCTGAGCAGCTAAATCTTCTTTAATAACATCTGTAGAGATTATGAACACAGATCTGCTAAATAAGCAAAAATCATTCCTTCCAGGAAATCACAAGCTAGCAAATTAATTGACTCGTCAACAAAGCGAATGAATGAATTACCTTCATACTTGACCAACTCCCAAGACTCATCTAGGTAGGATGTAATAATCCCTTCTAGGAACTTTGCAACCACGGGAGTGGTGAGATCTTCTAAGCAGACTTTCACAGCAAATTCAGATAGCATAATAGCATCAGAAATTTCCTTCTCATACAACACTGAACCTGATTGATCTTGAGCTTGCACTGCATCAGACTTTTCTTGAACTGCTGGAAGGGAGGCTGGAGGCACTGAGGCATCTTCACAGAACATCTCCCCCTGCCTGATTTCAGTGGAAACTGAAACCAGGCCCCTTGAGGAAGAGGGCTCAGCAGATTTGGAAAGAGATTGGATGGAAGAAGTCAAGGAGGCAATGGAGGAGGCAAGTGGAGCAATTGCCTCTTCAATCATGATTTTGATTGAAGGGGTAATCAACTCCAGAATGCCGGAAATGAATGCTGGGGTGATCTCAAAAGATGATGGAAGTGTAGTGGATGGAGCTACAGCAGAGATGATTGTAGTGCTGGGATGAAGAATGGTGTGGACTGGAGATTGAATAGGAGATGGAGCTGGAGAGTTAACAGGAGTGTTAACTGGAGAATGAATGAGAGACTGAGAAGGAGTTGGAATCCTCTCAGATCCTAACAAATCAAAACTAGGAGCAGATATCCTAGCCTGATGAGAAGGAAGAGGAGATGCTGGAGGGGAAGGAAGAACAACCGTGGTTGTTTCTCTAACAGGAGAAGGGGAAAGTCGTACTTCAGCTGAAGTTGATGGAACTTCAACTGAGGCAGACGGCATAGCAGAAGAAGAAGGAAGGGAAAGAGCTGAGCCAGCTTCAACAGGGTGAGGAGCGACTGAATCAGTCCTGGTGCTCTCAGATGTCGCTGGAGCAACCCCTGTGAGAGCGGATTTCACAAAGGTTCTCTTCCACTTGGAGAACAGGTTTGGGTCCATCTTCTTGCTTGCATTTATTGTTGTTGCAACGGAGACCAGCAGCTGAGGATACTTTTCCTTCAGGAAAATTCCAATGACCCTTCCAAGGGTAACTTCCTTCTTACCATTCTTTTTTCTTATCAAATCAAACATTACTCCTGCCTAATCAATCTTTTTCCGATTAACAATTGCACACATTAGTGCAAATTGTTGTCTTGTTATATTGTCATGAGCAGAGTGCTTACCGAGGAGCACTTTTCCGACCAACTCAGCAAGAAACTTAATCTTGAAAGGAAAATTTACCTTGAGCAGCTTCGTGGGAATGCCCTCTGCATGTCCCAGCTCAACTAACATTCTTCCAAATTCTTGAGCATCTTGCTCATAATCTTCTTCACCAATAACTAATCCAAAAATATCAGTCAGAACGGCCGGAGTTAAAATTACCTCTTCTCCGCCGATGGTGCCAGTCATTGAATCGTCGGTGGAGGACGACGTGAAAGACCATTCCTTGATCTCGGGTATATTTAACTTAATCCTTGATGACATTAATCTCTCTAGTCCTTGGTCCCGGCACAACTGAAGAACTTCCACGATTCCTGCTTCGCAGCTACTAAAGGCGTCAAAATCAACGCTGAAGCCTGCATCGAACTTCACAACTGCTAGAACTGCTGGAGAGACCGCCATGGATTTGCTAGAGAAAGCGCGAGAAAGACGGAGAAGACGAAGGAGACGAAGCTGCAGAAAATCGCAAGCGGGAAGACAGAATGCGAAAAGTCACGCTCCGTCGACGATAAAGCAAAAGATCTTTTAACCTAGATCGACTATCAACTTTATATTAGACCGGAGATAGTCGATCTATTAAAAAGATACTAGACCCGATGGTCGAACGGTCGTTCGACGATCGGTTCAGAAGCAGAGTAGTCGGACCATCGTTCGACTATTTCTGGCTTCTCAAACAACAAGCTGTCGTCATCCAGAGATCGACGATGAGCTCGACTTGTTCGACTATGGTCGAACGCCGGTCGACGATCTTCAATCAGACAAACTTTCATCAACCATAGGTCGACGATGGGCTTGACCCGATCGACTATCTTCGAACGTCGTTCGACTATCTTCAAACAAGTTTCAACATTGGCAGATATAGTCACACTTAGTCTCGTCCATTGATCATGCCTAGTTGAACTAAAAAGAACAGATGCTTCTGTTCATCTAAGGGCTTGGTGAATATGTCACCTCTCTGAAACTCAATGGATATGAACTCAAGACAAATCTTGTTCTTTTCCACACAATCTCTCAGGAAATGGTGCCGAATCTCAATGTGCTTCGTTCTAGAGTGGTGCACTGGATTTTGTGCAATTGAGATAACACTGGTACTATCACACATGATTTTGGAGTTCTTGTGTGAGTAACCATAATCCACAAGCTGGTTTTGAATCCACAGGATCTGTGAACAACAACTGGCAGCTGCTATATATTCAGCCTCTGCAGTTGAGGTTGAGACAGAAGCCTGCTTCTTACAGAACCAAGAGACCAATCTCTCTCCCAGGAACTGGCAAGTTCCTGAGGTGCTCTTCCTGTCAACTCTGCAACCAGCATAATCAGAATCAGAATATCCAATTAATTCAAATTCTGACTCAGCTGGGTACCAAAGTCCTAGATTTGGGCATCCCTTCAGGTATCTCAGGATTCTCTTTAGAAGAATCAGATGAGATTCCTTGGGGTTGACCTGGAATCTAGCACAAAGGCATGTAGCAAACATTATATCTGGCCTACTTGCAGTTAGATACAATAGGGAACCAACAATGGCCCTATAATTCTTTTGATCAACTGGCTTGCCGTGATCATCAGAATCAATAACTACATTAGTAGCCATGGGTGTAAGCATTGCTGAAGCATCAGCCATCCCAAATTTCTTTACCAATTCCTTGGCATATTTGGATTGGGAGATGAAGATACCATCAGCATCTTGCTTAACTTGGAGACCAAGAAAGTAAGACAGCACACCCATACTACTCATCTCAAACTTGGAATGCATCAAGTTTGAAAACTTTTTGCACAGTTTGGGATTAGTGGAGCCAAAAATAATATCATCTACATACACCTGAACTAACAGGATTGTGTCCTTGTGATGCTTGACGAAAAGTGTTCTATCAACTACTCCCCTAGTAAAGTTGTGCTCTAACAGGAAACTAGCTAAGTTCTCATACCAGGCTCTAGGAGCTTGCTTTAGTCCATAAAGAGCTTTCTGCAACTTAAATACATGAGAAGGCTGAGTTGAAGAAACAAACCCTGGTGGTTGTTCAACAAACACCTCTTCCTTAAGCTCACCATTTAGGAATGCACTTTTGACATCCATTTGGAACACCTTAAACTTCATGAAGGCTGCATAGGCCAAGAAGATCCTTATTGCTTCTAGCCTTGCAACAGGAGCAAAGGTTTGGTCATAGTCTATACCTTCCTCCTGTCTGTAGCCCTGAGCTACAAGCCTAGCTTTATTCCTTACTATAATTCCATTTGCATCCAACTTGTTTCTATACACCCACTTGGTGCCTATGATCAGTTGGCCTTTAGGTCTTGGAACCAAAGTCCAAACATTACATCTCTCAAACTGATTGAGTTCCTCTTGCATTGCAATGATCCAGTGGGGATCTAGCTCTGCATATTTAAAGGTGAGGGGCTCAACCTGTGAGAGGAAACAAGCATGCATCACATCCTGTCTTAATTGATGTCTTGTTTGCACACCAGCTGATATGTCTCCAATCACTTGAGATGTCGGGTGATCTCTAAGTGTGACAATATCAGCAGGTGGGATGTGATCTTCAGCAACAGTTGGGATTAATTCCTCAGGAGGAATTTGATCTACTGTTTTTGGTACAATAATAGCTTCAGTAATGTCTTCATCACTGTCTGATTCAGTGATCTGAAGAGTTGATAGTTGAAGAATTTCTTGAGGAGCATCAGGTACCTGCAATGAACTTGAGAAAGGAGAATTTTCCTTCTCCTTGTAAAACATCTGAGACTCATCAAAAAACACATGCACAGATTCTTCAATTTTACAGGTTGATTTGTTATAAACCCTATAAGCTTTGCTTACTTGGGAATATCCAAGCATGATTCCCATTAAAGCTTTTGCTTCAAATTTTCTAATATATTCTTTATTATTATTATGAATATAAACAATACAACCAAATACTCTAAAATAATTAATTTTAGGTTTCTTTCCCTTAAGCAACTCATAAGGAGTTTTACACTTAAGCTTGTGTATCAAACTTCTATTCAAGACATAATTGGCTGTACTAACAGCTTCTGCCCAATAGGAGAGAGGCATGTTAGCATCTGCCAACAATGTACTAGCAGCTTCAATGAGTGTTCTATTCTTCCTTTCAACTACCCCATTTTGTTGGGGAGTTCTAGGAACTGAGAAACTATGTTTGATACCTTCTCTCTCACAGAATTCTTGCATGAGAAGAGAGTCAAACTCAGTACCATGATCACTTCTGATCAAGGCCACATGAGTAGAGTACTCAGTTTGCACACATAGTAGAAAGTTTGTAAGGGCTTTGAAGTTATCAGACTTAGTTCTCAAAAAGAAAACCCAACTGAACCTAGAGAAGTCATCTACAATTACTAAGGTGTAATACTTCCCTCCTAAACTCTGTACATTTATTGGGCCAAAAAGGTCCAAATATAATAGATACAGGATTCTAGGAGAATCACTTTTATTTACAGATTTAAAAGAATTTTTGGTTTGCTTGCCTAGCTGACAAGCCTTGCGTAGGCTCTCCTTCTTGTAGGGGCAAGAAGGTAAACCTCTAACAAGGTAGTGTTTGGATAACCTAGATATATTTTTAAGGTTAACATGACTAAGCCTCTTATGCCACAAAGAATTATTATTAAGTGTTACTTCATTAAACAGGCAGATTTCAGAATGAGATGAATTGAAATCTACTAAATAAATATTACCTATTCTAATGCCTACTAAAGCAATATTATTATTTAAAGTAATATTGCAAGAGGAGTTAGAAAATGAAACCTGTTAGCCAACATCACATAGCTGGCTGACTGAGATCAAATTGTGCTTCAGTCCTGTCATATATGCAACTCTCTTGAAAGTGACATCTCCAATTGTGATCCTGCCATAGCCTTCTGTCTGACCACAGCTGGAATCTCCAAAGATAACCTTTGGGCCGAGCTTAGCTTTGAATTTTTACAGATGATTTTTATTTCCTGTCATATGCTTGGAGCATCCACTATCCAAATACCACTTATTTTGAGTGATTGGATAGTCCTTCACCTGCAAGACATTTATTTAGACAGTGTGGACCCAGGTAACCTTGGGTCCCTTGTTTTTCACATAAGAAAAACTGGAAATATATGAAAATGCAGGCTGAGGGTGATAACCTAGTGGGTGAGATCTCCTAGGTGGGATTCTCCATACAGATGATTGGTCAACAAACCTAGGGTTTCTATTTTCATTTAGGTTTCTATGGTACTGATTATGATTTTGAAAATCATATTGAAAACGTCGATCGACGTTCGACGATGGGTGCTCAGATCGTCGACCTTCGTTCGACCATTGAGCTTCCGATAGTCGAGCGGCGTTCGATGCTCTTTGCATTTCTATAAAAAATTTCTTTCTCTTTTCTCTCTTAGCTTTATTTAAGGTTTTATTAACTAGATTTAGTTGCTCAGTGTTCTTCATTCCACTAGCTGAAATGAAGTTCACTGGAGTTGAAAGATTGTTTTTAAGAAGAACTGGGGGTTCACTGGGAGAAGCTCCTAAGCCTAGTTTGTTATTAGCTGACCTAGTGTTAGTCATGCTGGGAATTTCTAACAACTTAAGGCTTCTACCATTAAGTGAATCTTCTAACCTCTTAGACTTAGCTAATTCCATTTTAAGAAATTTAATTTCTTCACTACAAGTAGTGAGATCTTCCTTTAACCTAATATTTTCTGTAGCAATTACTTCTGAGTCAGCTAACTTATTTCTAAGTTCTTTTATCTCCTTTTCTGAGCTAATCAAATCTAAGCATAAGGATTTAAAATCTAATTTAAATTCTTCTGAAGTGAAGTCATAAGAAGAGAGTACCTCATCTTCTGTTGGCATCTCTTCATCTGAATCTGAACTCTCTGCAGCTGAGTGGTTGCTGCAGGCATCTATTGCCATGAGGCAAACTTCTTTTGCCTTCTTCTCTTCCTCATCCTCACTGGAGCTTGAGGAGGAAGATTCTTCATCAGAATCACTCCAGGTTTCAGCAATGAAACCTCTCTCCTTTTTCTTGTTCTTGTAGGAAGATGGCTTGGAGTGCTTCTTGTGTTGTTCTTTTTCTTTCCTCTTGTCTTTGTTTTTCTCCTCTGGACACTCTGGCAAGATATGTCCTGGCTTCCTGCATCCATAACAAATAATTTCTTTAGCAGGAGAACGATCATACCTTGGTTTGTCTTCATAGCGTGAAGACTTCTTTCTGAACTCCTTTCTCCCCATCTTGAGAAACCTCTTGGCAAACAATGCCATTAGTTCCTCATTTGATTGGCTGCCTTCAGAAGCATCAGTAGCCTTAAGAGCTAGAGATTGCTCTTTTCTTGTTGGAGTGGGGGTCTTTGCTTCAGCTTCTGCTTCCCTTGTCTTCAGCACTTGCTCAAAAGACTTGAGCTTGCCGAGAAGGGCCTCTGTTGAAATCTCATTTGTACTTCTGGCTTCCTTGATGGGCTAGATCCTTAGATCCCATGTGCTAGGGAAGCACATAAGAATCTTATCATTGACCTCTGTCAATGATATGTCCTTGTCCAGGGTCCTCAGCTCATTGATGATTGAGTTGAGCCTGGTGTACATGGCTTCAACTGATTCAGCATCAGTTTTCTTGAAGTTCTCATACTGTGAGATCAGGTTGGACCTTCTGTCCTTCCTTTCATCAACTGAACCAGCTACAATCTGGTTCAGTGTATCCCACATGGCTTTTGCTGAGGAGCAGTCAGCAACCTTCTGGAATACCTCATCAGACATTATCTGAGCCAGAATGTTCATTGCCTTGGCATCTGCAATCTTTGCCTTCTTGTACTCATCGTTGTAATCTGGAGGAGGCACTACACTCATATCAGATGATGAGGCAGTAGCAGCAGCAGGTGATCTTGGGGGTCCTGACAAAATAGAAGCAAAGACGCTTTCATCAATAGAATTCATATATAATTTTATCCTTGCCTTCCAGATGCCAAACTTATCTAAGTTGCATGCTGGAGGTCTGGTGCTAGAATAATCCTTGGACTGGGCCATGATAGTTAATATCTATAAGCTTTGGTATCTATCAGGATCTTGTGACTTAGGTGTTAGCCTATTCAGTCAGTCAACCTCCCTCTGATACCAATTGAAAGTGAAGGGATAGATACTACTCTAGAGGGGGGGTGAATAGAGTTATCAAATTTTGCACTAGACAAAACTTAATGGTCTACCCAACTCCCTTGGAGTGAAGTGCGAAATGAAAAGATTATAGATATAGAATTAACCCTATAGCCTAACATAAGTGATGTGCACAAACTCAAGCTAACTGTAATTACAGTTAAGGCTTGGAAAACCTAATCAGCAACTAGCAATCCTAGTTATATCTATTCACAGCCACAATGCAGGAATTAAACAAGGGAATCCAGACGACACAAGGAAATTTATAGTGGTTCCCCAAACAACTTGGGTACGTCCACTCTTCTACCCACACGGTAGGAATCCACTCAGGTTTTTGATCAGGTGCCCTGCCACCAACAGGATCTGCTTCAGGTAGATCCAGAAACCCTTTAGACTTTTGATCAGGTGTCTAAAAACCAAGCACAGGTTTTTGATCAGGTGCCCTGCCACCAAGGGATACTTTTGAAGGGAGTAATAACCCTGTACAGGAGGGGGAAGAAGGTTAAGATGTCTTCTCTATTTTACAATAGATTAGAGAAGCACAAAAACTTGCACTGAGCTAGAAAGCTCTAAAGAATCATGGCTCCCCCTGGCTCAAAGATGTCCAGGTGAAGTCTTGCTTCAGTGCAGAAAACTCTTCAGAAAGCTCTGAAGGAAAAAACTACAAGAAGATAATAAATAATAAAATTAAAGATCTTCAAGCAGCTATATTCTTCTTCTTCTTCTTCAAAAGGACTCTGAGTTTGAACTTCCTGGAAGCAGGAGAACTCAGGTTGAAGATGAGTAGAAGAGCTTAACACTTCTCAGTTAGATGAGTATTGCTGAGAGCAGAAGACTTGATCTGGATGAAGGCTTGAAAGCTTAAGTGAACAACTGGGTAACTAGTTAGCTAGCTTCAATCCTTCTTCAAAGGGTCCTTTATATAACAGCAGCAAGCAACGGCTCACTTCAATTTGAATTACTTGTCTTCTTCTGAAACTTGAGACCTGGGCTGCAAATAACACACAGCAAAACAAACTCTGCAGCAGGACATCCTATAAAAGGAATGAACCTCTTTCTAAGAAGCTGCAGGATCAAATCAAATAACAGAAGGACTAAATAAAGTCACATCAGAGAAATACTCTTTATAGCAGAAGGAAGACATTTCAGTCTAACGGCTATAAAGGACTGTCAGCAGATAAAGTAAAATACAATGTCAGCTAATAAGACAAACAACTTTATCTAAAAAGATTTGACTCAGGCAAAAGGGATGGAGCAAATATTGCCTGGTAATTTTATCATAAAACAACGTGCCAGAAAATGTATTAATTAATTAAATATAATAAATAAATACAAAATATAAAGGCAGACAGAAAGCGTCAAACGACCCTCGGAGATCGTCGACCGATGCACGGAGATCGTCGAACTATCGGGCAGATAGTTGAACGATCCAGATAGTCGACCTATCGAAGAAGATAGTCGAACTACCCCGGCAGATAGTCGACCTATCAGAGCAGATAGTCGAACTATCAGATAGTCGATCTATCTGGACAGATAGTCGAACTATCAAGCGCAAACAGGTAGTCAACCTATCAAGCAGATAGTCGACCTACCTCAGAAAACAGATAGTCGACCTATCAACAGATAGTCGACCTATCTCAGAAAACAGATAGTCGACCTATCAACAGATAGTCGACCTATCAAAGTAGAACAGATAGTCGACCTATCAACAGATAGTCGACCTATCAGATAGTCGATCTATCAGGACAGATAGTCGAACTACCACGCCAAGAAGATAGTCATCCTATCAACAGATAGTCGAACTATCAATGCAGACAGAGCGTCGACCAACTGATAGACGATCGTCGATCAGCCGATAGACGATAGTCAAACGGCATTCGACTATAGTCGAACGAAAAACCTACTTAACCAAATTCTCAATCTGGAAAAGTGAGGACTCTACAGCTAGTCTACTAACCAATGACCATAGATAATTCTTGGGTCAAGGGACTAAAAAGGCAAGACTAAACTCAAATCAAACTAGGGTACCAACAGATGGGATGTCCTCGAGATCATCATCAGGAGACTCATAGTCAGAGTCGGAGAGGGGGGGTACGAGCTTTTACCTTCCCAGTGAATGGGGGGCATTCTCCTTCTGAGTCAGAGCGACCCACCAGCCCGATGTAGGCTTCCTCATCATCACTAGAGTCTCAGGAATCAGACTCACTCAGTGTCTTTGACTTTTTGGCGATGTAGCTACTCTCATTATTTTTATATCTAGAGGTTCTGTGTTCTTCTCCCTTCCCCTTCTCTCTCTTACCTTGATGGCAGTCGGCCACGACGTGTCCTGGCTTATTGCACCTAAAACAAATGATGTCAGTATGACGACGTTTGTTCGGTTTTGATTCATACCTGTCAAAAGAATGATTCTTCTTCTGATTTCTGGAGGAGGATCCGTCTCTCTTTCTTTGATTCCTCATCTTGAGGAACTTCTTGAATTTTCAGGTGATGAGGGAGAAGTCTTCTTCAGACAACTCTTAGCCAGAGGAGCATGGCTCGGAGTCTTCCTCCTCATCCTTTTCCCCGCACGGGATGAAGCAGCACCCTTGCCCTTCCTGGAGTGAATGGCTTTTAGGGCCACAGTCTTTTCCTTCGCTGCAGCCTTCTCTGCTTCTTCTTCAGCTTTCCTCGTGTTCAATTAGAGCTCATAGGAAATGAGCTTCCGAAAGAGTATCTGAGGATCAGTTTCAGCTAATCTGCCAAACTCTCGGATGGCGCAGATCTTCGTGTCCCATTCCTTAGTAAGGGACCTAAGGAATTTATCATTAAGTTCACCATCAATGAACACTCTTCCATATCCCTTGAGAGCATTGACGATCTTGAGGAAGTTCTCGAAGGTAACTCCGATCTCTTCCTTGGGCCCCTGCCTGAAGGCCTCATATTTCTGGATAGGGAGGGAACTCCGATCATCCCTCACTTCATCTGTGCCCTCCATCAGGATAACCAAGATGTGCTAAATATCCTTGGCTGTCCTGTAGTTGTAGAAGTTCTTCATCATGGAGTCATCGACTGCGCTGATTAGTATGTTCTGTGCCTTTTTGTCAAGTCCGACCAGCACCATCTCGTCCTTGTCCATTTCAGAAAGCTTCTTTGGCACCATTTTTGAAGGATCAATGGTGGAGGCCTTAGTGGGAATATAAGGTCCCTCCTCCACAATCATGAAGAGTCGAGGGTCGACTGCTTCCATGTAAAATCAAATCCTTTCCTTCCAGATAGGAAAGTTTAGCCTGGTGCACACTGGGATCTTGCCTGAGTACTTGAGTCCATCCATAGTAGATATCTGCCTTCTTCTTGACACTAGTGGCAGGAACTTACTCAAGGTGTTAACCTTATTGCTGAGTAACCTCCCTCTGATACCACTTGAGAGGACTTAGCGCAACCAACTCAACCAAAAGCCCGGACTGATGGAGGACGGCGTAACTAGTCTTTATATCAAAGGTCCTCGGGCGGATCCACGGGGCAGCCAGTTAAGCCATTACCGCATAGCACCGCAGTGCGGGGGCGATTCCAGACCGCAGCCCCAACAATCCCCCCCGGAAATGACCTCGGGGTTTCAAACCCGCGACCCCCTCTGATACCACTTAAAATTCCACCTAGTGCCAACTACCTTCACCTATGGGGGGGGGGGAATAGGTGTCTTGCAATGTTTTTACTAAATTAAAACTATACCTGCACAAATAAACAAAACAACACAGCACAGAAAGACACAGGTAATTTATAGTGGTTCCCCGATTTGGGTACGTCCACTCTCCCCCTTCGACCTATCTCCCAACAAGGGACGACTCGGTCACTTCACCAACAGGATTGAAAACCAATCCTCACACTAAGGAAGTAACTCTTCCACACGAAGGAGTCACCACTCCTCCACCACGGGTTGCACCTAACCCTTACACAGAGGAACCAACATTCCTTTACAACAAAAGAAAAACTAAAATGTATAAAATACAAACTACTTTTGGAGCCCTTGGTGTCCCTCTTCGTTCGACGTTGCATTCTTGAATAAGTCGAAGAGTCCACGACCTAAGTGCTCTCTTAGAGAGAATCTCCCCAAAACCAGTAGCGGCAAGAAGTGCAGCAGCGTAGCTTTTAGGATCGGCGGCGGCAACGAAGTGCGGCGGCAGAGCTTTGGATATCCAACCTTCGTAGCAAAGCTAGCAAGGTCTACCAACGGTCTTGCTAGGATCGATCGTCTCGATCGATTCGGAAAGGGAATGTATTCCCGATCAACAAATCAAGAGACAAAGGATCTCTAGGTAGACACGTGAGACGCGTTGCTTGGCTGAGCTTCTATCGCCGGGAGATCGAGAAGAAACCACGATCAGCAACGGCAACAACCTACACGAGCGGCGATGGCGGCGGACGGCGATCTACAATCCGTTAGGTCAAGTCGGCGGCCGGCCTTTTTCGTTTTGGTTCACTACTCATTACGTTCAAAATTGGAGTGTATTTATACAGTAGAATACTCTTTTATGACTGTTGTGGGCCCCACCAGAAGAAACCCTAAATCCGGTTCAAAACAGTGCATGAATATTTGGTCCGGTCCAGTGAGAAGAAGAAATTCGCCTAAGGCAAATTCGGTGAGAATCATTGGTGATTCTCGACGAATCGGCAAGAATCACTTATGATTCTCGCCGAATTCTACTTGGCAGAATTCTTGCTGAAGATCTTGCCATCCGGAGAGTATCGGCGAGAGTCATCATTCATTCTCGACGAATCGGCGAAAATGCAAAGTCATTCTCGACGATTCGGCGAGAATCAACTAGTGATTCTCAACGATTCTACCTTAAGCAGAAATCAAGATGGCGTTGAGACAGCCGGCAGCAATCGGCAAGAATCAACGAGTGATTCTCGACGATTCGGCGAGAATCACTAGTGATTCTCGTCAAATCGGCGAGAATCACTTAGTGATTCTCGACGATTTCAACTTAGACGATTTTCGTCATTCTTCCCGCGAGTTGCTTTGACCCATCCTTGCTCCTTGTCTACTCTTGATCTTTCTCAGCCCTATACTTGAAAGTAAGTACACTCCAATAGAGAGAGTACACGTAGGCCAACACACTGATCTGCTCAACGAGGGATTACGTTACGCAGACCCATGTATATTGACCCACTGCACCCTGACATTGGTGTGTACTTAGCGTGGAATAACTGCAAGCACAACTTGAAGACAAATGATCAAATACAATGTAAATTCACCTTAGCTGGTCCAGGGGCTTCTTTAAATCAGGTATATTGTGGATACAATATACAATAAGTTGGCACTGAATAATTCATAAATACATCTTCTGAATCCTTTGACAAAAAGGAGTCCAGATCATGCAATGGAGAGTCATCCATCACATAAGTGGGACAATAAAAAACCTTGGGCTCAGCCTCAAATATTTTCTCAAGTAAAACTATATCTGGCTTAAAGATTACATAAAAACTGCCCTTAATAGTAGCTATCATCTCTGAGCTAACAGGAGCTGTATAACAAACAATATCTATACAATACAGATTGGAAACAAATGAAATAACTTTTATGTACATGTGGTCAAAAGAACTCAAAACTGAAAGCAGTTCAACATCTGGAGAGATGAAATAGTCTTCAGAGTAAATATCCAGATCTATATCGGATGTCTCAGAGTTTGTATCCAAAAATATAGGAAGTTCTGCATACAGTTCTGCATCAGGTAATTCTATGTCAACAATATCTTCGCCTACTGCTGTTATTTCTACTATTGGAGATACTAGAGTTGCTTCTTCATTGAGTATCTCCCCCTGCCTGGTTTCAGTAGGCACTAGAGCCAGGCTCCTGACAGAAGAATGAGGGACAGGGAGGGAAGAAAGCTGAGCAACAAGAGTATAGATGGAGGAAGTAAGAGGTGAAATGGCCTCTGCTATGATATGTTGAAGGAGTGGTGTGATGGATTGCATAATGGAGGAAATGGAGGGTGAAGGGAATTCTAAGAATTCTTGTGGGGTTTGGGTAGAGACAGATTGATTGATGG
This sequence comes from Platanthera zijinensis, assembly GCA_039513925.1. NCBI lineage: Eukaryota > Viridiplantae > Streptophyta > Magnoliopsida > Asparagales > Orchidaceae > Platanthera > Platanthera zijinensis. Next base: position 80,267,323 of record CM077090.1, on the reverse strand, counting down.
AAGAAGATGAGGGATGACAGTCTATCATGAGTTCATCTAGAGGAGGTAGACAATGGCTTGGAGATGAAAGAAGGTTAAAAGATGGTAAGGATGATAAATTTTGAAGTGGAGGTATATTTGTAAGATGAGAAGGAAGGGAGGGACAAAGGAGGAGTAGCATAATCTAGAGAGAAAGCTTGCTATAGATGTTTAGCTGGATAAGAAATTTGGGTTTGTGGAAGTGTATATTGATGAACTGGTGAAGAAGGGTGGATGGGGGAAGTAGGAGGTGTAAGTGTAGGTTGATGTTCTGGAGCTGAGGAGATTTGTTGGAGGGAAGTTGAAGGAGTTTGGATAGGAGGAGGAGGAATACAATTGTCCTCGTTAGGGTGGGGAGTGGCTATAATTACCCTAGTACTCTCAGAAATATTTGAGGAGGAAGCCCGTGAAGGCTTTGGGATGTTCCTCTCCCACCTGCCAAATATGGCGCAGGATAGCCTCTTGGAGGCATTGATGAATACTATCGGGGTGACAAGTAAATCATCAGCCTTGGCCTTAAGAAATAGGCCTAGAATCCTGGCAAAACAAACTTCTTTCTTTGAATTCTTTCTCCTTATCAAATCAAACAACACTTGCCCCCAGTTAATTTCCTTTTTGTTAACCAAGGTGCACATTATAAGGAATTGGTGCCTTATAATGTAGTCATGGGCAGTGTGTTTCCCAAACAATACCTTACCCACAACATTGGACAGAAACTTGTACGCCGCTGACAAGTTCTTCTTCAGCAATTTGTTAGGGTTTCCTTCTGAGTGACCCATCACAACCAGTATGTTCTCAAATTCACCATGCTCTAACTCGATATCATCCGAGACATTAACAAAATCAAAAACTTCAGAAAGAACTGTAGGGGTTAGAGTAACATGAGATCCAGCAATAGAGCCAATCATTTCATCATCAGAGGAGGAGGACGAGTAGACCCAGTCGTGAATTTCTACAGCCAGAAACTTTATCCTTTCACACATCAAACGCTTCAGATTCTGGTCCTCAAACAACTGGAGGATTTCGAGGAAGATTTTGTCCGAATGCTTGAATGAATCAAAGTCTATAACAAAGCCAGTGTCGAACTTCATTCCAGCGAGAGTAGATCCTAACGAGGCCATCATTCTAAGAGAATCACCTACACAAGCAAAAGAGATCAAGAGCAAAGTGAACTGAAAGCACGGGATAAAGCTCGAAGAAGAAAGCCTAATAAAGGTTTTAAGAATATGGATCGACAAGCTCAGCCCAGCAAAGAAGAAAATTCTTCGATCTCCGGTCGATGAAAATTTCTTGAAGAGTTAAATTCTTTGATATCAGAAATAAAGAGATGGAACAATTTCATCGTCCCCAGAAATGTTTCCTGAAACATAATCGTCGATCTCTGGTCGACAAACCTGACATCACACAGAGATTTTGTCGATCTCCGGTCGATGAACTCCCAACAAAATGATTTCAAATCGTAGATCTCATGTCGATGAATTATTTTCAAATCGATTGCCACAAGGACAGATTCAAAATTAAGCCTTGCCATTTATCATTCCAAGTTGATTTATAAAGAATATATGTTTGGTTTCATCCAAGGTTTTGGTGAAGATATCTGCCCTTTGAAAATTAGTGGAAACAAACTCAAGTTTAATTTTCTGCTTATCCACATAGTCTCTTATCAAATGATGTTTTATATCTATATGCTTTGTTCTAGAATGATGCACTGGATTATGTGTTATAGATATAGCACTGGTACTATCACAGAATATGGTTGAATTATTTAGAATGAAACCATAATCAAGGAGTTTGTTTGTAACCACAAAATCTGTGAACAGCAACTACCAGCTACCATATACTCAGCCTCAGCAGTTGATGTAGATATAGAAGTTTGCTTTTTGTAAAACCAAGACACAAGTCTATCACCCAGGAACAGGCATGTTCTTGAAGTACTCTTTCTATCCACTCTACATCCAGCATAGTCAGCATTAGAAAATCTAGTAAGCTCAAATGCTGACTCTATTGGATACCAGAGTCTTAGATTAGGACAACCCTTTATATATCTTAAAATTCTTTTAATAAATATAAAATGAGATTCTTTAGGGCTCACTTGAAACCTAGCATATAGACATGTAACAAACATGATATCTGGTTTGCTTGCTGTGAGATATAGTAGGGATCCAATAATGGCCCTATACCTGGTCTGATCAACAGGTTTTCCATGTTCATAAGAATCTATTACAGCATTGGAAGCCATGGTTGTCTTCATAGAAGAGGTATCAGCTATCCGAAATTTCTTAATAAGCAAATTTGCATATTTAGATTGGGAAAAAAAATTCCATCAGGAGATTGCTTCACTTGAAGACCAAGTAAATAAGATAGCTCTCCCATGCTACTTATCTCAAACTTTAAATGCATTAGATCAGAAAATATTTTGCACAATTTGGGATTAGTAGAACCAAATATTATATCATCTACATAAATTTGTACTACAAAGATTTTATCATGATGCAATTTAGTAAAAAGAATCTTATCTACCATGCCTCTAGAGAACTTGTGTTCCAAGAGAAAGCTGGCTAAGGTTTCATACCAAGCTCTTGTAGCTTGCTTTAGACCATAGAGAGTCTTATGCAATTTGAAAACATATGAAGGATGAGTTGGAGAAATAAAACCTAGAGGTTGTTCAACATAAACCTCTTCCTTTAGCTCTCCATTCAAGAATACACTCTTGATATCCTTCTGGTAGACCTTGAACTTTTTAAATGCTGCATAAGAAAGAAAAATTCGGATAGCTTCTAGCCTTGCAACAGGAGCAAAGGTTTGATCATAATCAATGCCTTCCTCTTGCCTATAGACTTGAGCAACAAGTCTAGCCTTTTTCCTCACAATCACAACTTGAGCGTCAAGGTTATTCCTGAAAACCCACAAGGTCCCAATTACTTGATAGCCTTTACGCCTTGAAACCAAGTCCCAAACTCTAAATCTCTCAAACTGATTGAGCTCCTCTTGCATTGCAATAATCTAGTGGGGATCTTGCTCTACATCAGTTATGGATTGAGGATTAACTTGAGAGAGAAAACATGCATGCATCACATCATGGTTGAGTTTATGCCTTATCTGTACACCTACTAACATGTCTCCAATCACTTGAGATCTAGGGTCATCCCTTATTGTGACAAGATCAGATGGTCAAGTTGGTTCAGCAATAGTAGTTGGAATGAATTCCCCTTGTGGAATTATATCTGTTGTTGGAGGAAGTTCAACTTCTTCCACAGTTTCTTCTTCGCATTCTCCATCACATTGTGGAGGAGGATGTGAGATAACCTTTGGTGTAAGGTTTAGTTCATCCATTTTCTCACACAAGTGAGGTACCTGCAATATCTCATTGGTAGAAATTTCTTTCTCCTTGAAAACATATTAGCTTCATCAAAAGTTACATTCATAGATTCCCAAATTTTTAAAGTTGTTTTATTAAACACCCTATAAGCTTTGCTGACTTGGGATTATCCTAGAAAAATTCTCATTGCAGACTTTGCTTCAAATTTTCTAATATATTTCTTGTCATTGTTATGAATATAACATATACAACCAAACACTTTAAAATAGGTGACTTTAGGTTTCTTCCTATTCAGTAGCTCATAAGGAGTCTTATTCTTAAGTTTGTGTATAAGACTTCTATTCAGCATATAATTTGTTGTGCTTACAGCCTTTACCCAAAAGGATAGGGAAAATAATCATCTGCAAGTAAAGTTCCTGCAGATACAATTAGTGTTCTATTTTTCCTTTCAGTAACCCAAATTTGTTGAGGTGTTCTAGGAGCTGAGAAGCAATGTCTGATACCTTCCTTCCTACAAAACTCTTGCATAAGAAGAGACTCAAACTCAATATTATGATGACTTCTTATCAATGCAACTTGAGTAGAGTACTCAATCTATATGTTCTTGAGAAAATCTATAAGAATCTTGAATGTATCTGACTTAGATCTCAGAAAAAATACCCAAGTTAATCTAGAGAAGTCATCTACAATCACTAAAGTATAAGATTTCCCTCCTAGCCTTTGTACTGTTATAGGGCCAAAAAGGTCCATATGTACTAAGTACAATATCCTAGGTGAGTCACTTTTGTTTATTGATTTAAAACAAGATTTAGTTTGCTTGCCTAATTGATAAGCCCTGCAGAGGCCTTCCTTCTTATAGGAACTAGAGGGAAATCCTCTAACAAGGTTGTCTTTAGAAAGCCTAGTAATGTTTCTCAAATTTACATGACTTAATCTTTTATGCCACAAATCATTTTGATTGCTAACAAGATTAAATAAAAAAATTTCAGAACTGGCATATTTAATGTTTACTAAGTATATGTTACCTTGTCTAATTCTAGTTAAAACAGTTTGATTGTTTGCAGAAATAAAATATTGAGATTCGGAAAAGCAAACCTGATAACCTGAATCACATAACTGACTTATGGATATAAGGTTATGCTTGAGACCATCAACATATGCCACCTTTTTGAAAGTGACATCTCCACCGTTGAAGTCTTCATAGCCTTCAGTCTGTCCAAAGCTTGAATCTCCAAAGATTACTCTTGGACCAAGCTTGGACTTGAAGTTGATGAGGCTGTCCTTGCATCCAGTCATGTGCTTAGAGCACCCACTATCCAGATACAACTTAATTTGAGTGATAGGATAGGACTTTACCTGCAATAAAACAAATTAAAAGTTCTTGACCCAGGTAACCTTGGGTCCTTGTTTCTTCTCAAATGAAAAACTTGATATAAATGAACATTCAGGTTGGCTCTTATAACCAAAGGGGTGAAATCTTTTAGGATGAATTATCCATTGGGTGAATGTATTGATGTTCTCACTATGTTGATTAGGTTTATTATTACAGTTTCTTTTGGAATTTAAGTTTCTGTAATTTTGATCTAGGATCGACGAAATCTGGTGAGTTCGTCAACCTGAGCTTGACAAATTGGAATGAGATCTACGATCTCTGCTCAAAGAATGCAAGTATTTATTCTCAAGTGAATAATATCGTCGATCTTTGGTCGACGAACCATACTAGTTTCGTCGATCGTAGATCGAAAAATACTTATTATTATGGTTTGTGTTCAGAGTTCGTCGTTCTGAGGTCGACGAACTGTTCACGTTTCGTCGATCTGAGTTCGACGAAAACTGATGAACATTGTTATATCTATTATTTTTCTTATTCTTAGATTTTTATTTTATTTCCATTTGCTTTAGAACTTCATTAACTTTATTAACCTGTTCAGTGTTCTTCTTTCCTTTATCAAAAATAAAATTTACAAGTTTTGATAGATTGTTCTTCTGGATTAGAGGTGGTTCACTAGACGAGGCACCTAATCCTAGTTTACTGTTATTAGTCCTAGCATTTAAGGTACTAGTTATATCTAGCAATTTCATGCTCCTGCCATTTAGAGATCCCTCTAGTTTCTTAGCCTTGCTTAGTTCAATTTTCAGAAAAACTATTTGTTCATTAGCTTAATTGAGTTCAATTGACAATTTAGCATTTTCAGCAAGATATTTATCTTGAGCAGTTAATTTCTCTCTAAGAAGTTTGATTTCCTTCTCAGAGCCTATTAAGTCTAAGCAAAGATTTTTAAATTCAGATTTAAATTCTTCTGATTCAAAATCATAAGAAGCAATTACATGGTCTTCAGCAGACATCGATTCTTCATTATCTGAATATTCATCATCTAATTTGCTGCTGCAGGCATTAATTTCCATTAGGCAAACTTCCTTTGCCTTTTCCTCTTCTTCATCATCACTGGAGCTGGAAGATGATGACTCTTCTTCTGTATCACTCTAGGTCTCAGCAACAAAAACCTTTTCCTTCCTCTTGTGCTTGCTTGAGGAGGGATTGTTGTGATGAGTTCTTCTTGACTCCTTTTCTCTTCTCCTATCTTTCTTTTGAGCTTATAGACACTCAGAGATGTAGTGTCTTGGCTTCCTACAACCAAAACAGACAATTTCTTTAGAAGGTGTTTTGTCATACCTTGGTTTGTCATCTTGTCTAGATGACTTCCTTTTGAAGTTCTTCTTTGCCATTTTGAAAAATCTCTTTGTAAATAGAATCATCGGTTCTTCATTAACTGGTGTCCCTTCCAAATCCTCAGCAGCCTTAAAAGAAATGATGTGCTCCTTCCTGGTAGGTGTTGGAATATTTACTTTAGCAGTTGCTTCTCTGGTCTTCATCAGTTGCTCATATGATTTGAGCTTTCCAAGGAGAGACTCAGTTGAGATTTCTATCATGCTTCTGGCTTTTTTGATAGGACAGATCCTTGAATTCCATGGGCTGGGGAAGCACATAAGGATCTTCTCTTTTACTTCAGTCAGATCAATTTCCTTATCTAATGTCCTTAGCTCATTGATGATTGAGCTTAGCCTGTTGTACATGTCACTAACTGACTCAACTTCTTCCTTCTTGAAGTTCTCATACTGATAGATGAGATTAGATCTTCTGTCCTTTCTCTCATCAGCAGATCCAACCAACATCTGGTTTAGGGAATCCTAGATCGCTTTGGTTGAAGTGCACTCAGCCACTTTCTTAAAAATGTCATCAGACATTGTCTGAGCTAAAATGTTCATGGCTTTTGCATATGTAATCTTGGCTTTTATTTGTGCATCAATCCAATCAGGAGGTGGAACTGCACTCAAGTTTGATGAAGTAGAAGGAGTAGAGGCCACTGGAGCTGGTGGTCCTGTCAAGATAAAGTTGAAAATATATTCATCAATAGAGTTCATATAAAGTTTGATTCTTGCCTTCCAGATGGCAAACTTAGAAATATTGCACACTGGATGTCTGGTGCTAGCATAGTCCTTGTTTAGTTCCATGGTATCAGAAAATAAAAAAGAATAAGATTTATTCAGAGATTATTTGAGGTTCTTGGTTAGTCCATGTGCAAGCCTATATAAAATTGACTAACCTCCCTCTAATACCAATTGAAAGAAAAGGTGGGAGATAATATCGGAATAACTATAGAGGGGGGGGGGTGAATAGAGTTAAAAAAAACCTTTTAACTTTTTACAAATATTATGTTAAGTGACAAAGTAGGTGATTATATATATAGATAAGCAATGATATAAGAGATAAAGTAAAAACTATACTAAGCTAACCATAGCATAAGCACAAAGGAAACAACAAGCAAAATCCAGACAACACAAGAACTTTATAGTGGTTCCCCAACTGGGTACATCCACTCCTTTACCACCCATGGTAGGAATACACTATAGGTTTTGATCATGTGACTGCCACCAATATATCTATTTTTAGGGAGATATAGCAACCCTTTGAGATTTTGACCAGGTGCCCAAAAACCAACCTAAAGTCTTTTGGAAGGAGACTTGTAAACAAGTTTAACTTTTGAAGGGAGTTAAAACCCTGTACAGAGGTGGAAGGAAAAGTTGATGAGAGTCTTATCTTTTCTTAATTAGCAAATTGTGAAGTCTTTGTGGATTCAGAATATTATCAAAGCTCCCCCTGAGATGTTGATGGTTCAGGATGAGAAACTTTGCTAAGGGTAAGGGAGGCCTTGAGCTTTGTAAGACCAGATCCAGGAACTCTAGAAAGATGGAGATTTTTTGTCTCTTCAAGATCCTGGAAAAGAAGAATAAGAAGACTCTGGATGTATTATGGTTGTTCTTCTTCCTTCTTCTTCTTCAGAGCACTATAAGAATAGAGATTGAGAGCAACTCTGAAATAATGAACCCGATAACACTTTTCTTCTTCCTGCTCTGTACTGTTAGAAAACTATGTTTTACTTTTGTTTTTCTATAAAAAACTCTTGTGTCTTGTATATCTCTTTCTATGTTTTTGAATGATTCTTTTTAACAGAGTATATCAAAAATGAAAATCTAAAACTCCTTTGCGAATTCAAATCATGCAATAAATGCGCTGCTAGAAAACTAGGAAGGAAAACGGAAAGCATGCATTTTTAATATTCATTTCCTCATCTGTCCCGAGGAATATGTCAAGTAAATTCTCTGATAAATACCATAATCAATGCTGCCATAAACGGCTATATTCATAGGGAATATAAGCATCGATTACTTAGCGAAATTACGACTTAATATAATAAAGGTACAGATATGGAAAGAATAAGGAACAAAACATCTTACAGTTTTCATCGACCAAGGAACAGATTTCGTCGAGCTACAATCGGAGATCGTTGAACTGAGAAATCCTGTTCTTTAACTTGATCTTTCCGAACTGAATACTGAATAAACTAAACTAAAACTATACTCCAAGTTCGTCGACCTAAGAGTCTGCTATATTCTTAAAGATCGTCGACAATAGAACTTGAATCACCAGAATTAGTCGAGCTGAGAAATAGACTGAGAGAAAACGTCGACCGCAGAATAACTTCTTCTGAAGGATATCGTCGACCTGAGTTCTACGATCGTTTTTCTTAACTTATAAAAGGATCTCCAAGTTCTTTGAGCTGAGTTCGATGAACGTCGAACTTATTTCTGAGACAGCATAGGATCTTCTAAGGCTTCAATCTGAGGAACTCTTCAGGTAGGTCCATGGAGTTAAACTTTGGTTGACTTGCCTAGGACCTAGAAAGTAAAACACTGACCCTAACTATACAACATGTGTCAATAAGCCTAAGAAGTGAACCTAGGACAAATCAAAAAAAGGGGTTCCAACACAGTACTCGTGTGGCACTTTTCTAATTCTCGAGAAGAAGTTTAGTACTCGAGTGATAACACTCGATTGACTTACTTAGTTCTTGAGAATTTAAAGAAGTACTCGAGTAGTCATATTCGAGTTCTCGAGTAGTAATTCCTTATCTCGAGAAATGAAGTCCAACTTAGAGAAATTCCAACCTTTTTGACTTATCCTTGTTTTTTGAGCTATGAAATGAGTCCTCCTGGTCAATTTATCTTTATTGAGCATACCAAGTTCAGTTTTGAAGAAAGAGAACTTGGTCTCTTCCAGCGGCTTTGTGAAGATGTTTGCAATTTGCTTATTAGTTGGGACATATTGTAGATCTATGTCCACATGCTTCACATGCTCCCGGATGAAGTGGTATCTTAGCTCAATGTACTTTGTCCGACTATGAGAGACTGAGTTGTTGGCTATTATTATTCCACTAGAGGAGTAGAAAAACAACGAGATGTCATTGACATGCCTATTATAATCTTCTAGTTGGTTCTTTAGCCAAAGCAATTGTTCACAGTAATTGCTGACAGAAATGTATTCTGACTCGGTCGTTGAGATTGCAACCAATTTTTCTTTTTGCTGCTCCAAGAAATGAGTCTCCTTCCAAGGAATTGGCAAGACCCGGATGTTCTCTTTTTTATCATCTTTACTACCTGCAAAATCTGCATCTGAAAAACCTATTAGTTCGCTATCCTTACTTCTTGGGTACCATAAGCCAAGATTTAGTGTAACTTTAAGGTATTTCAAAATCTTCTCTACAGCATAATGAGATTCCTTACAGTTTACTTGAAATCTACCACAGACACATGTAGAGAACATTATGTCTAGTCTACTAGCAGTAAGGTAGAGCAAGGAGCCGACTATGCTTCTATATTTGGTTTCATAAAAAGGTTTCCCTTTCTCATCCTTATCCAGAGACACAATTGAACCCATTAGAGTCATCATAGAGGTTGCATTCTCCATTCCGAATTTCTTAATTAACTCCTTGGTGAACTTAGTTTGTGAGATGAAAATTCCTTCTTCAGATTATTTCACCTGAAGTCCTAAGAAATACTTCAGCACTCCCATACTGCTCATTTCAAACTTCCCTTGCATAAGTTTAGAAAACTTTTTGCAGAAGTTGTCGTCAATAGAGCCAAAAATAATATCGTCGACACATATTTGCACTAGCAAAATCTTGCCTTTTATTTTCCTAAGAAATAATGTCTTATCTATCTTCCCCTTGTGAACTTATTCTCAAGAAGAAAGCTAGACAGTGTCTCATACCAAGCTCGAGGAGCTTTTTCAAACCATATAAAGCTTTAAATAGCAGATAAACTTAATCAAGAAAGTTAGAATCAACGAAACCTGGAGGTTGTTCCACATACACTTCTTCCTTTATGTCACCATTAAGGAAGGAAGATTTCATGTCCATTTGATAGACAGTGAAGCCTTTAAGTGCAGCATATGTTAGGAACAACCTGATTTACTCCAGCCTTGCACTAGAGCATACGCCTTGTCTAAGTTGATTCCTTCTTCTTGGCGATATCCTTTGGCGATGAGTCTGGCCTTGTTCTTTATTATAGTTCCATTCTCGTCCATATTGTTCATGTAGACCCACTTGGTTCTGATGACGTTCTTACCTTTGGGTCTTGGAACAAGTTTCCATATTTGACAGTGCTTAAACTGATTTAACTCTTCTTCCATGGCCAAAATCCATGATGCGTCCAAGTTTGCTTCCTCAAACTTCTTTGGTTCAACCTGTGAGAGAAAACTCAAATATAAATTCTCATTAGTGGTACCTCTACGAGTTTTGAAACCATTCCTGGGATCTCCAATGATTTGGTCCATTGGTTGATCCTTCAGATGTTTGAGCTCTAGATTCATTGCATCTAGAGATTCATCAACCACATAGGTGACTTCATCAACTTAGATGATTTCTTCATCTTAATCAACAACCTCTCCAATCGGGGTTGGAGTGGTGATGTTGATGAAATTTTCTCCTTTTTCTTCAGTTGGTTCATCTAAGTTAAGTTCTTTCAACTTTCAACATGTATCTTCAATGAACACACTAGAAGAGTTGCCTTGCAGCAAGCTTGTATCATCAAATACAACATGAATAGATTCTTCTACAACAAGGGTTTTCTTATTAATTACCAAATATGCCTTACTATGGATACTATACCCTACGAAAATACCTTCAAAACTCTTCTCACTAAATTTTGTTGTATGATACTTGTCATTGTTAAGGACGAAGCATGTATAGCCAAAGATTCTTAAAGTATGATACAGTCAACTTTCTACCCTTTAGAAGTTCGTAAGGTGTCTTATTATGGTTCTTGTTTATGAGTACTCTATTTTGCACGTGACATGCAGTGTTGACGGCTTCAGCCCAGAAGTACCCAGGTAGAGAGGAATTATTCAACATGGTCCTGCAGGCCTCTATGAGTGTTCTATTCCTTCTCTCAGCTACTCCATTTTGCTGGGGAGTATGACGAGAGCAAAATTCATGAAAGATACATAGGCTTTGGCAAAATTCTGTCATGGCCCCAAACATAAATTCAGTTCAATTGTCACTTTCGATTTTGACTACGGAATAGTTGTATTCATTCTGGATCTGCCTGACAAAATTTGTAAAGATGTCAAAGGTATCTGACTTGTGTTTCAGAAAGAACACCCACGAGGAGCGCGAGTAGTCATCAACAATAACCAACGTATAATCCTTTCCTCCCAAACTTTTAACTTGCAGTGGACCAAACAAGTCCATATGAAGTAGGTGTAAACACCTATTAGAGTCTTTGCCAATAATGCTTTTAAAGTTAGCCCTAGTTCGCTTGCCATTTACACATGCGTGACAAGGTCTATCTTTAACGCACTTGACATTTGGGGCATCACGTACTAAATTCAAAGAAAAAAATTTATTAATAGTTATGAAATTAATATGTGTTAATCTCTTGTGTCATTGGTCACCAAGAGACGCACTATCTTTTGCTAAAAGACACACTAGTGTAGAAGAGTCTATGAAAATATAACTTAAACAAAACATATTTCTACTACGAGTGCCTGAAAAAATCGTTTCAGAATTATCAACTTATTTTATCAAACACTTATCTGCATGAAATTCTACGATGTATCCTTTATCGCAGAGTTGGCTAATGCTTGTAATATTGTGTTCTAATCCTTCAACGTAAGCCACATCCGAAAAGGATACACTGCCATTGGTAACCATACAGTAGCCTTTTGTAATTCCTCTATCAGAACCTCCAAATATGACCTTTGGCCCATTCACGATTGGAGAGTAATTCTGGAGAAGGCTTTTAGTCCCGGTCATATGCCGAGAGCATCCGCTTTCCAAATACCAAATAGAATTTCTGGTGGCCTTTGTATATACCTGCAATCACAAGTCAATTTGCCTTAGGAATCAAAACTTGCTTGGGTCCTATGTTACTAGTTAGCATGCTCCCCCTACGAATGTTAACATTCTGAGCAGTCTTTCTCACATTATAAACTCGAGGGGTTTTATAATGTCTGGTATTAAACCAACAATCTATGGTGAAGTGACCAATCTTGCTACAACACCAACAATCAAATTTGTTGTATCTTTGCCTAAAGATCTCCTGCTCATCCTTTTGAGATTGTGGTCAAGCAGTGCAATAGAATTAGAAGTAGAAGCTTCATGATGATGAAAATCACATGACTTCTTCTCTTTTGTAGGCTTTTCTACAACGGGTTTAACTCTTGGAGCTTTCTCGATGTTGTGACCATGATTATAAGGTTCGTAGCTCTGAAGAGTGATCTCCTCATAAGGTGCCTTGAAGACACTCTCGCCAAAGATTCGGGGATGAGTCCATACTTGTTAACGAGAGTTGGGCTCTATGTAAGTAGGCCTAGCAAAGTGACCATAGGATGAATCCATATCAAACTTATTTGTTGGAAAGATAACCTTCCTAAATGTCGTTTGTTCTTGAGGAGCATTCCCATTCTCCTTGGCTAGTGCTTTCTTAGAAGCCTTATTTCTCCTTTGAGCTTTATTTCTCCTAGAAGATTTACTAGGACAAGCCACATGGCCTAAGCCAGCACCTTTGGCCTGGGCAGAGAATTCAGCAACAAACGGAAGAACTATCTTCGGCTTGGAGAAACCTTCAACAAGTTTCTTTTCAGCTGCAAGTTGTTCTTCCAACCCCTTGATGATTTCCTCTTTCAGATCAAGGTACTTTAGAGCATTATTGTATTCTTACATAGCATAATGGAAGTCTTTCTTGAGGGCGTCCATCATTACAATTTACTCTCTCAGATTGCTCTCTTCAGCCTTTAGAGATTTGATCTCCTTAGCCTGAGCTCTTTCCACTCTATGATATTTGTCATAGGCTTTGATCAACTCTTTATATTGAGACATGAGTTCAGATTCCTCGTCAGAAGAACATTCCATATTCTTATGGTCAGAATCATCAGACTCAGAAAGTGGGGTGCGAGATTTTACCTCCCTAGTGAACTGGGGCTCTTCTTCTTCATTAGTTTGTGTTATAAGCCTAATGTAGGCTTCATCTTCATCACTTGACTCAGATGAGTAAGAGTCGCTGAGGGTCTTGCCTTTCTTGGCCATCAGGCTTCTTTCGGTCTTCTTCTTATTGTAAGAAGTTTTTTTTTCGTCTCTTCTTCCACCCTCCTTCTTCTTATGAGGGCAATCAACAATAACATGACCTGGCTTATTGTAACTGTAACAAACAATGTTAGTAGAAATATGTTTGTTCGGTTTAGTATTATACCTTTCTTGGCTACTTGAGCCTTTCTTGTAGCAATCATCATGTCGTGATCTTCTGTATGAGGCATCCTTGTCTCTCCATTGCTTATTTTTGTTCAAGAACTTCTTTAACTGTCTTGAGAGTAGAGAGAACACTCCTTCAGATAATTCTGGGCCTGAGGTACTTAGCTCCGAGGCTTCTTCTTCACATTCCTCTTGTGCTGGGGCAGGAGAGGCAGCCTTAGACTTCCTTGAGATGTCACCTTGAGAGCTACAGACTTCTCCTTGGATGAAGACCTGTTTTTCTCTTCTTTAACTTTTCTTGAATTGATTTGAAGCTCATATGACATAAGATTTCCAAAGAGATTTTGCGGGTCAGTCTCAGCAAGCTTTCCAAATTCCCGAATAGCACAAACCTTATTATCCCATTCCTTATTCAGGGATCTCAAGAACTTATCATTCAGTTCTCCGTTGGTGAAGACTCGGCTGTAGACTCTTAGGCCATTAACTTTTTTGAAGAAATTCTCAAATGTGTCAGTAATGGTGTCCTTGGGTCCTTGTCGGAAGGCTTCATACTTTGATTCAAAAGGGATCTTCTATCATCCCTAACTTATTCATTACCTTCCATCAAGATGATAAGCGACTGCCACATCTCCTTAGCATACTAGCAGTGAATCAAGTTCTACAGCATTGAATCATCGACTGCACTTGCTATAATTTTTTTGGCTTTCTTGTCAAAAGAGACAAGTGCAATCTCATCTTTGTCGAGATCCATAAGCTTCATAGGAACTTGCTTTGTAGCATCTATAGCGGAGGCATTCATGGGAACATAAGGACCTTCTTCAACAATCACGAAGATCCTTGGATCCACAGCTTCCATAATGAACTTTATCCTTTCTTTCCACATAGCAAAATTGTTCTTTGTGCATAAAGGAAGCTTAGTGAAATCTTTGGCTCTGTCTATGCTTGGATAACTCAAAAGATAACTTGGGGAAGATCTTATCAAGGTGTTAACCTTTTAATGATCAACCTCCCTCTAATACCTATTGAAAAACATCTAAGTTGTCTACCTAAATCACCCAGAGGGGGTTAATAGATGAGTTGTGCTACTTTTTGCATGATAAAAACTATAGCGATTTAAGCACAAGAAATAAACCAAGCAAACATAGAAGACAACAAGAGTTATAGTGGTTCCCTAAACTTTGGTACGTCCACTTACCACTCACCGATCTAGCAAAGCACTGGACTCGGCTACTCTACTAATCTCAGATTGAAAACAATCCTACCACTCGGAACAACGTTCCTATAAATCGATCCAAAAAGGGATCTACACTCGGAAGATGAAAACTTCTTACAACTCGGAGAACAAAGCTCCTACATTCGGAGAATAATCTCCTACAATAAAAAAATGAAATTTGAAAATACAAACAGTGATTCTTTTCTAAGATCTGGAAATCTCTCCATAGGTCTTCTTTCGTGATATTTTCGGCTTTATCAGAATTTTGAGAAGAAGACTCTCGGCTAGATCTGTTTTGAGAAACTTTGACTCACACAATTAAGGAGAAGATGAAGATTAAAAAGTTTCTTGATCTACAAGTCGATCTAAATCGGAAATGGCCTTGGCAATCTTAAAGATGAGTGGCGGCTTCTATAGATTTGGAAATTGTCGGCCGATCCAGAAATCTTAGAAATGATAGAATATATGCGCTTGATGTTATTGTTCTTTGGGTTAGTCATAATGACAGGGCCTTTTATAAGATCTCCCTAAAAGTTAGATTTGTCATTAATGACGGCCACATGGACCAATCATATCAAAGAATTCAAAACATAGATCTGTCAGGGACATAAGGAAATTTTCAGAAATTGAGACAGCATTTCTTGAGTGAGTAAAATACAACTCGAGTACTATGACTAGCTCTCAAGTGGATAGCTCTTACTACTCGAAAGAAGCATTTCTGGAAATTCTGGATAGAATCTAAAATCACTTGAGTGGAGTAAGGATCACTCGAGTGCTAGATAAGCTACTCGAGAGAGGTGAAACTGAACTTCTCGAGAGCTTGACATAGAGAAATTTTTTGAGAAAAACTTGATCACTCGAGTACAGAAATTGGACTACTCAAGTACTAAATGAACTACTCGAGTACATGGATTTGCTACTCGAGTGGGCTTAGAATCTTCTCGAGAACTATACTTCTATCAGTCGAAATAACTACTTAACTACTCGAGTACTAGACTTGACTACTCGAGTGATTAACTTAGAAATTTTCTGAGAACTAAAAGCTGAACACTCGAGATCGAGATAAGGTCTACTCGAGTACTGGACTTGGCTTTTCGAGAGCTAGATTCAAGCTACTCGAGAACCACATCCTTTAATCGAGTTTCATACAAGACCTACACGAGTGCTTCTAACGTTTTTACTCGAGTACTATAATTTCACTCGAGTAAAACACTTAGAAAACTTTCATCTTTAAGAAAATTTTACTTCTTCAATCCAAACAGCAGCATGTCATCCTCCATCAAACCTAGTGCTTGAAAATGAACTGTACCCCAATAGAGAGCCTAGACATGAGTAAATACCATGGAACATAAATGAGGCATTATATTGTATGGTCCTGTATTTTGTGACCCACTGTAAACTGACATTTGTCTACACTTGGCAATAAGTCCTACAAACACATAACTAGATCAAGATATCAAATACAACTTAATTCATGTTATTTCAAGGGTGACTTCATACAAATCTAAGCTATTGTGGATACAATACCCAACACCTTAGGTCATGCCCGTGACTAGGGGGCATGTCAAGTACAGAACCGTCCTCTTGAAAAACCGGGAACGTTGGGAGAAAATAACCAATATTCATCGTTATGCGGGTCACGCCCTTTGGTCACGCCCGTTACTAGGGGGCGTGTCTTTACTATTGATGGAAATGGTGATAATTAATTTTGCAGTTGTAGAAGAGATCACGCCCCTAGGTCACGCCCCTTTCCTAGGGCATGTAAGCTCGGAATGCCTCGGATGTGAAATGGGCCTCTTAATTATACGTCATGCCCTAAACTAGTTTTAATGCCCCAATATCACGTATGTGATAAATAGGTCATGCATGTGACATTGTCAAGTAGCTTAAATCTTGCGCAGTGCTGAAATCTGGAGCTGGTTTGGTCGGCCATGCCCGTGTCCTATGTCACGCCCCTTGTCACGCCCGTGATATGGGGGCATGTAAATTTAATGACGTGGATTCGTCTTCTAGGACAGCGAATGGGTCACGCCTGCTTGTTACGCCCATGAGCTGAAGTTCACGCCCGTGACTAGGGCATGTACTTGAGATTTTTTTCAGCTTTGCTCAGTTTCTTCTCCTGATCACTTCTGTGAGCTTCAATTTGATAATTGCAACCCAGATTGACCTGAAATATGAAAAAGAAGATAATTAATAAACATATTAATATAAAACAAATAAAAATCGATTATTTATCAAATAAAGAATATATTAAAATAACTATAAATATAGTTTTATCAAATACCACCCTACATAAGTTTTTGCTATTCCAAAGCAAAAAAATGAGAAGAACTTATAAGAAATTAATATAATTTTTAAATTAAACTAAACATTGATTAAATCAAAAGAAAGTAAAGAAAAAGATTTCGGGATTCGAAATTATGTCCTAAAATATGAAATTAAAATGTGAAGAGCGAAATATTTAGAAAACTTTCCTCAAATAAATTAATTAGACTTAAAAATTAAGTATTTAGCAAACAAAGTTAGATTAAAATTTATTAACACTTTTAACTAAAAATAAACTTAAAGGAAAATTCAAACTACTACTTATGCTCTCTTAGTATTTTAATTTACTCCAACGCAATTAAATTATCTATTGGTTTTTGGGAACAAGGAAATTAAAGTGGTTTTTGGATCGGGGGTGATGAATTTTATCCTCTCACCCCACACTATTTTTCTTTTTTTGATATTTGCATATGTTTACCAAGAAAATAATGAATTTTATCCTCTCATTTTTCATGACATATGAACAAATATTTTTCTCTCTTCAAATAAAAACAAAGTAATTGAGAGTAATGAATTTTATCCTCTTACTCCATCTTTTATATTTGGGGTTGAATATGTGTACCAAAGAATACTTGATTCCCATTACATATGATCTAACAAGAAAAAGAAAAATGCATATGTGTAACAGGGAATAATGAATTTTATCCTCTTATTCTCGTGACATATGAGCTAAAAAGAAAATAAAAAGAACAAAGGCAAAGGCTACACAAATTTTTAGATTAAATTAAAACAATTAGAGAATAAGTAGAGTAAATTAAAATTTCCTAAAAATCATACAACTTAAGGTGCATATAATTAAGATCTAGAAGTGTTAAGCTAAGTACTACAAAATTGACACTAATTACAATTAGAGAGAAAATGAGCTAAATAAGTTACTCTAAACAAATTTAATTCATAAAGTATTCCTTAAAATCAAATCACCTAAAAATTAAATCTAACTAACAATGATGAAATAAAAGATTAGAAAATAAAAAATTATAAAAATTCTTAAAAATAAACTCAAAATAAATTTCTAAAAATCACAAAAAAGTAAGTAGGGGTTTATTATATTTTTTTTTAAAAAATTTAAAACTTATAAATACTAAAAATGATAAATTATAATCCTAATTTTTTTAATTCTTGCACTTCCCGAGGACTAGCTAGTGACTGGTTCGCAAGGTACGAGGCGGTTTTGTGGGATGAAAGCCCAACACGGCCCTTTCTAAGAAGTTATTATTTTATTTTCTAATTTTATTTTGTATTTTTTAATTAAAATTAAAAAAATAATTTTTTTTTGTAGATTTTTAAATTTTTTTATTTTTTAGATTAAAAAAAAACCACAAAAGTAATCTCAACCCCAAAATTAAAAATAAACATTGTCCCCAAGTTTTATATGACAAGTAAGGTGGGAAAAGAAAAAGATAATAGATTAATTTTATTAAAAAAAATCAAGAAACTAAATGATAAGCAAGGGGTGTCTCCAAAGAGAGCTTTTCTTTTTTCCTATCTTTAAGCTAGATGGTTTTGGTAAGGAGAAGGGAAATAAAAGATAAGGTGAATAGACAACTCCCTTAATTCATGCTTCGGCGAATAAGCTGAAGTCGCTCGCCCGACTACTCCTCCGCTTACTTGTTGATTTTCCTTCTTGCGGTTAACTTGAATGTGTATATTCAAATCACTTATCCATAACAGAGATGATTTGAATTTTTCTAGAGGTGTGGAAAATGGATCGTGGATGTCGTTTAATTGCAACGGCTCCTCTCCATCCTGAAAATCGTTAGAAAAAGAAAAATAAAAAAGAAGCGTGTCAAAAACAATTTCGTAAGGAGGAGGCTCTTACGTAGCTATATGATTAGGCTCTGGTTATATATTTTCAAAAATAATATTGTTATCTAAATATTTATTTAACATAAAATCATTGGGTACAATATGTTCATAAATTTAGATTTCTAAATATTCATAAGTGGAGTTTGAAAATTCAAGATGAGAAAGAAAATCAGGAGAAATAGGAGAAGAAACATGTTCATCTTCTATTTCATCCGGTATGCCCATAATATTAATAAATTCTTGATATAATAATTTTTCTTCTTTTCATAATAAGACACTAAGAGGGCACGTGAACATTCATGTACCTCCATAGGATAAATATTCGAAGAGAGAGGAGAATAATTAGAAAAAGTATTAATTTCTTCTAAATTTTGGGGAGGAGGATCAAACTGAAATTGTGAAAATTCCCCAAAATTAGACAAAAAATTATCAGAACAAGTGATTAGATTTTCTAAATTTTGGGGAGGGAGATCAAATTGAAATGGTGAACCTTCCCCAAAATTAGAAGAATAAGATTGCGGTGCAGTAAAAGAAAAACAAAAATTCAGATCAAAATAATTATTCTCATTGCTCGGGAATCCTTTCAGTTGATCTTGAAGACAAGAAATACAAACAACCGAGGTGGAAGAATAAATATTTTACTCGGAAAAGCTATTTTCGTTGAAGTTTGAAAAAGTATTTTCATGAAAATTAGAAAAATTGGAAAAATTGTTTTCGTGAAAATTTGAATTAGAATAATCATTAAAATGAAAAAAAAAATTCATAATTATTATAAAAATTAATTTCATACGAATAATTATGATGATAATTATGAAGGTAACTTTTCTCAATTTGATAAGGAGCACCACAATAATAACAAGAAATTTTTTGTCTGCGTGCGGCTTCCAAAATATTTAGGTGATTTTCAAGCTTGGCATGAGTGGTAGACAATTGAGAATACTTTTTTTGAAATAAAATTAAAACAACCCTTATGTAATGAAAATGAATTTGAAAAAGAAAATTAAAAATAGAATTAGAGGTGGAGAAAGAGAATGATAAAAGTAATAAAATTTACGCTTTCAAAATATCAACAAAATTAAGTCCCTGACAACTGAGCCAAAAACTTGATGGATAAAATTCACGCTAAAGCGAGATTCTAAATCGATATGGCAAGTATACCTATTATTCTAGATTACAGGATCAAGTGTCATATTAGACTTGTGGCATGTTGACTACTTCTAGTCAGGCAAAATTAATATTATTTTATCTAATATAAAAATAGAATTTTAATAAAACTATGTACTAAAATCAACCTTGATCTAGACTCCCTTTGAAATAAAATAAACTTTTCATAAAATTCAAGCTTCTAAATTAACTACTTTGACCATGGAGGTTCACAATTTACAAGAGAGCCTCTCTCGAGAATACACTCTCGACTAAACTTAGGATGATCAATTAAGACATCTCGGCCAGTCAAAACCCCTAAGCTTGCTTTAGGCGGTGAACCCCACTATTGGATTTGACACTAATCGAGAATATACATATCATCCTCTCTCGAGGAGTGCATGCAGCTCCTTCTACCTTTGAGTGATCTACTCGTATCAACAACCTCTCGGTAAATCTAAGATATGGATCTAATATCAAAAAGTGAATTAGATATAATTGAAAACAAAGGTAAATCAAAGTGATAAATAAAGAGAGCTTGAAAAGGAAGTTTATTTTACTCAAAGATCATCATGATCTAGTGCTAATTGAGGATTAACTACTTGACATGATGAAGGAGCTACATAAAAAGAAGAAGGAAAAACATAATTTCTAAAAGAAGTGTTTGAATTAAAGTAAAAGCAAACCTAAACTATAAAATTTAAAGTACATAAAGGAAATACAAAAAAAACTTAGAAGTAAACTACAAAATCTGCATAAACTCTAGTCCTAGTTGACTTCCCCAAGCTTTTGGCTCTATCTGGAATTTATAGGATTTTTGCTAGAAACTTATGCCCCTAGGTCACGCCCGTGACTAGGGGCATGTCAGGTACGGAACCACCCTCTTGAAACACGGGAATGTTGGGAGAAAGCTGCCAAAATTTATCATTATGAATGTTACGCCCCTAGGTAACTCCCGTGACTCGGGGCATGTATTTAGTGTTGCTGGAAATGGCGAGAATTAATATGGTAGTTACTAAAGAGGTCACGCCCGTGACCTAGGGTGTGTAAGCTCGGAATGCCTCTGATTTGAAACTTTCCTCTTAATTGTGCGTCATGCCCTGAACTGGTTGTAATGCCCTAGTGTCACGTCCATGATATTGGAGAGTAGCTTAAATCTTGCACCGTGCTGAAATCTAGAGCTGTTCTAGTAGGCCATGCTCGTGTCCTGTTTTATACCCCATGTCACGCCCGTGACAACAGGGCGTGTAAAATTAAATGATGTGAATTCGGCTTCTAGGCCAGCTGGACGGGTCACGCCTGCTTGTCGTGCCCATAACCAAATGTTCATGTATGTGACTAGTGCGTGTACTTGAGATTTTTTCAGCTTTGCTCAGTTTCTTCTCTGGTTCACTCTTATGAGCTTCAATTTGGTAATCACTGCCCAGATTGACCTAAAATAAGAAAAAGAAGCTAATTAGTAAACATATTAATATAAAACAAATAAAAATCGATTATTTATTAAATAAAAACTATATTAAAATAACTATAAATATTGATTTATCACCGGCCGAGGGAGATACCATCCATAATTTGGAGGTGATATTCCTCTGACTTCAGGGCCTCCTCAACTATATAGGGGCCTTCCCAATTGGGGTTGAGATTTCTGATCATCGCCAATCTCCCAACCGTGATGACCTTTTTTAGGACGAGGCCCGCCTTCACGAACTGCTTAATCTGAATGTGCTTATCAAAGTACTTATCCAATTGGTGCTTAACCTCTTCTTGTCGGATGGTGGAGAGTTCGCGAAGTTCTTCTACTAGATCCAGCGAGAGTCTCAACTCTTCTTCATTCTCCACCCTCCACTCATCATCTCCTTCTCCTACAGTGACCACCCGTGGCAATTTTACCTCAATTTCAACCGGTAGCATGGTCTCAGAACCGTGAGGAATTCATGTGGCTGATATTCTTTTGGCTGGTATTTTATGTAGCAATTTTACGTTAAACTCATCATCTTCTTCTCCATATATTCAATGCAGTCAGTACTTCATTTAGTTGGTATTACTTAGACATTCCCAAGTCACCTGTGACTTGTGAAGTCACACCTGTATACTTCATGCAATTGATATTTTACTTGCAATCGATATAACTGATACTTTATGTTTATGATATTACTAGGTCATGCCCAAGTCATACTCATAACTTGTGGAGTCATGCCTGTGTAACTTGATTAGTAAGACATGCTGACATAATGATAGGATGATATGCTGACACAAATTGATTCACCAAGTCACGCTCGTGACTTTGTGAATTCATAACCATGACTTATGAAGTCACGCCCTTGACTTATTCTTTTCTCCCAAAGAAAAATTCCCTTAACTTTTCCCTTCAGCTGTGCTGACCATGACTCAACTTTGACTACCCTAAAGCTTAAGGGTTGCACTTTTTTCCAGGCCAACTAGTACTAGCACATATCACTCGAGGGGGGTCTAGTTCTAATTGGGATATTACAACTCCAATAAACAAACAAATATTTTTGTCCCCGAAATTGAGGTCAGGCTCACAGGTGTTAAAGTATAAACTATAAAAGGTAAGTTTCAATCACACCTTGGGAAAATAAACTCGAGAAACATTGTTGTATTAGGCCCATAGGCTCCCACATGTATCCCTCCTTCGCGTGGTTGGACAATTGTTGCTTTACTAGTGGAACCATAACATGCAGTTTGAAACACTTTAATAGTTAAATAAGGTTGGCCTCATCTCATTTATGTGGAAAAAAGATATGATTTTCACACATGGGCCCACCAAAGCTTCCGCTGCTTAGTTTGTCCACAAAATGAAGCTCGAGCAAGGGGATCCAATGGTTTGTAGACTTCTTTTGCTTATGATCATGGTACTATGATACTAACTATTAAATCCCTCCCCGTAAGAATTGGGCACGCCCGAGGAGAAATTTCTGCCTAGGACCCTCGTCATACAATGACACCAACTTTGAGTTAGTTGCCACCAAAAGATAGCAACCCTGTCGGCAAGCGTGATCATTCATATATGTAATGAAAGAAGAAGTAAATATGTCCACACATTACATCATAGATATATAAATATCCAAACAAAAGGTCCACATGAAATAATAAAGAGTATGAGTAATAGGGCTTATGCCTAGTACATAATGATCATAAATATCAATCTCTCGCAATAAACAATGCAGACGCTAAACCATATGATCATAAACCTGATGACGAGTAGTAGTAGAGTGTGGCTCCAGCTCCTCAGATCCTGGTGTCTCAATCTCTTGCTACACCTGGTCGAACTACGATGATGTCTCCACATGTCCCTAAATTGACGCGGTCCTACGACCGTCATTCAAACTAGACTCAGCTGCTTTGTCCCTACCTCACCCCCACGACTCCTAGGCACCACGCGGGATGAAGAAAGTGGAGTACTAATAATAGTAGAATGTACCAGCAAGTGACAGTGGTATATATATAGATAATTCTCTAGCATTTCCATATCAGTATGAGCAATAACAAAAGTAAATAAGAGCAACAACTGGCACAATATAAAAGTACAGTAAGAGGAGCTAAATAAAACTAGTAAATTAAATCAGCTACACTATCATCTCAGAAGCGTACCTTAATATATATTAATGCCCAACAAACTTATAAGTTATGGTTTTTGAAATTGTAACTCATCACATAAAAGAGCTCATAATTATTTATATGATGAGGATCTGTAAGTGCGTATGCTATGTCTTACAATGAAGTGATTATGTAACTCATGCACAGGACTCAGTGCACAGACCTTTCATGCATCCCCTCTATTTAGAGGTGGAAAACCTCTCAGGTACCATCCATCGTGGCTCACGGAGGTAATGGAGCGGGTGTCTCCACTTCTAGGCAAGCAGGCACACTACTAGGTCTAGATCTCTAGTACGACTTAATGCTAAGAACACAACAGCAAAGCCCGTACATACTCTTTCTGGAAACTACCAGTCTTCCATGATCGGGTGTGCTCTTAGGAGGCATACTCCTTAAGACCTTGGTATAAACATCCTATCGGTCTCCCCAAAGGCCTACACTCCGCACTAGAGTCATTGTACTTTCTTCATTATGCTGACTGGACCAGTACTGAGTGATCTACATCACAAGAACAAACCAGGTATAAAAATACCCTCCTGATCCTCCAGCTCATAGGACTAACGAGTCCTAGATCACCCCAACCCATATAAGGGTGAGATTGTTATAATATACTTTAATCGTATTAGACAACTCTTGTCTAATTTTTTGATTGCATAACAATTTATGGTTAACATTAGACTTTACGAGGTCTATATTTAATCAAACCATCTCACATAATTACTCTTAGAAAGTCTATGATGATTTACTTGTCATATAGTGGAATTACAATCTATCATTGATCCCGAATTTAACTACGCCCATTAGTGTCCATATACACTAACTCACAGCACCTCTAGGTAAATCCCTTAGAACTCCAACCAACATCACATCAAGGTCCTAAAAATACTACAACCTAACTAGAACCAATTTGTATCGCACCTTACCCTCACCCCCTTGACTTTACTATATACAGTCTAAATGATCGATATGAGTGTAAGGGTTATAACTGCCAAATGTTTTATCCAAATAACATATGATTAATAACATTGGTATGAATAATCATTTACAATGAACTTCCAAATTTTCATAATTTTCTAAATTAAACTAACCATATTGAATTTTCCTAAAATATAAGTAACTAGTGGATTTGAACATGAAGCATCACTTCCAAGGGTCCAAACAGTTCCAAATAAGTTTCATAAGGTAAAAATGATAAATAAAAGATCTGGACCAAATTTCATATTATTCCAATAATAATAGATATTTAATTTCTAATTATAAAAATATGATCTACTAGGTCATATTACACATGAAGTATTATAAATATTCATCAAATAATTCCAAAAAAATTACTAAAGGTTAAAAATTGTAAATAATTATTTATTCCAGAAATGTAGGATTTTATAACTAAATTCTAGCTCAATTATCTAAATAATATAGAAGGGGCAAAATGATAATTATAATTACAACCCTAAGATTCTGACTTTCAAAAATTTCAATTAATTTATCCACTGTATTATACTAAATCATTGCAATTGGAAAGGTTTCAAAATTTTGGCAACTATTTTAATTACCCTAATTTCATTAATTCACAAGCGTAACAAAAATACTAATTAATTCATTTGTTAAGCAGATCAACTTCAAATGTTCTAAAACTTCTTGAGAAGGTGTAGTTTCACTTATTAAGCGCATGTATAAAATTTCACTAAGTTTGACCAAGCCAATTTTGCTAAATTCACAAGATATGCCTTTTGGCTAAATGCACACCACATATCAGTCATAGCCTAATGAATTGGAATTATACCCACATGTAGAGATTTAAATGACATGAGATTTTTACCAGGGCTTTATGTTTCCTTATTGAGATTCAAACCATAATTTGGGGTTTATATAATTATTTTTCACCAACATATTTCACTTTTACGAATCATCACATTTTTCCTAAAATAATAAAAATATGTTGTCCAAAAATTCCCATTTTTGGACTGTAGGTGTATCTATGGCATATTCTTACATGCCCTAAATTTTCAGTCCATCCCTTAGCCAATTAAAATTTATTAAGGAAATAGTGACTAGCTTACCCTAAAGTCCAGTCCCAAAAGAAGTGCCCTATAGGGAGCTACAGTGCTCCAAACGACCTAACTTTAATTTATAATTAAAGTAGACTCGCAGGGCTACCTTTCTTATGTTGGGCACTTTTCATGGTTCAACCCCTAAGGGCCTCAGTTTTCTGGTTCAAAGAGTGCATATTATTGGGGCAAAAATATATAATAATTAATAGAAATCAAAATTAACAGTGGTGATTTCATCTTCTACCTTTAACCGAGGGGCATGATTTTCCCGACCTTGAGGTCTTTCTAGAGTTGTTTTCAAGCCACCGGACCACTTTCTTGGCCGATCACGACTTCCACCACCTCTAATTAGGTTGTTTCTATCCCCCGGTTGTGTTTTGGTCGTAGGAGGATGCAGTTTCCGACGAACCCGAGAGGAGCCAAAAATTGGCTTTTTCCATGAAATATCAAAATGGAAACCGGGTCCATTGAGCCTTATTTAAATCCCTAATGATCTAAGATGATAGCACAAAGGGAGAGGGGAGAAACATGCCTAATTTTGGGCTTGGATGCGGCTACTCCGATGGCTGGTCTTGGATTTTGGCATTTTCCGGCAAACCGCTCCCGATCTCGATTCTCCACAATTTGTAGTGATCCAAGAGTCGATTTTGACTGCTTGAGGCCTTCTGGAGGTGATGAAAGGGTCAAATATGGCTTGAGAGGGGTATTTATGAAGTTGTCATAAAAGGGGGTAGTAGACCATGGCCATTAATGGCCCTTCATGATGGGGGATGACCTGTAACTACTAGAAATCTCTTCTTCTTCATCAGGGGAGATGAAAGAAGGTGTTGGGGAAGAAGAAGGGAGTGCCACTTGGCCTCCCTCTATTATTCCCCCCTCTAAATGAAACTTTGCCCTTAATTACACCCATTAAACCCTAATTAAATCACCTAATAAAGATTAAATAAATCTGATAAACTAAGAGGGCCTAAGCCCACTTGAATTAGCTTGGCCTCTCATTTAGCCTTTAGGGGTGAATTTTACCATGGTTGACCTTTGGGTTAACTTTGGTCAACTTAATGGGTTGACTGGTCCAAGGGGTGTACCTTGAGTCCCTTGAAATCACTCAATGTTGTTTGGATCATGGTGATGCCCCAATCAGACAATTCTGCTAAAAAGTGTGATTTGACCTAAATTGGGTCAAGTTTGACTTTTATCAAATTGGTTAACTTGGTGACCCCAAGATGGGTCTTTTGGGTCAACTAAGTCTCCCTTGATTTCCCAAGACTATGGGCTAGGTCAATTTTAGGTTTTTTGGCCAATTAGACCTCTTAGGTGAAGGTTTGACCTATATTGACATAAAGTAAACTTTGGTCAATTTGGCCCAATTGATTGACCTAGCCTTGAGTCCATTGCTCAGTTGCCTCTCCCGTATGGTCTGGGAGATGTTAGGGAGCTTATCTTGGGGTGGAGAACTCATGTGGAAGTGAATTGTCCTTAGTTGACTAGTGCACATTGGGGGTGCACTTAGCAATTTAGCCTAAGTTCAAGTTGATCTAGGGTCATATTAGGGATTTATGCACCACTCAAGACCTAACCCAAACTTTAGGGGGCCTAGAAGTGTGGGGGATGTTACACTCTGAGCGTGTGGTACAACGTTCTTACCTGTCCTTTCAATATGCAAGGGAATACTTAGCAGAGCAACTAATTATGTGCGTTATTGATGTGGAGGATTGAGGTGATGTGTATTACATGCTCAAAGGGATATTTAGTCCGATCATATGATTTAATGCTTGGAAGCTTGAATCTTACAGAGACCGGGTACGCAAGTACCTCCGATACTAGCGGCGATTCGTTCCTTCCCGGGTAGTGTACTTGTGCCCCTTGATGGCCAACTTGGTTGAACTCTTCCTCAAACAATTCTCTTGATTCCTCTTGGGTCATCCCCCTTGCTAAATCATTATGGGCTCCTATCCCCCAGAGCTGTTGGAAGAGATCATTCCCGGTAGCCCTAGCCTGTCAGGGGGGTTCTTAGAGCTCGTTTCTTGCGAGAATTCGAGATCTTCAACCTCCTGAGCCTCTGGTATGTACTCTAGGGCAAGTTCTCTTGTGGTGCTTAGGTTGCAGTATTGTGAATATTGACCTTCAATATTTACTGAATTTTAAGAGGTATTGCTATCAATGCTAAGTGTATAATTATATATGATGTATTTACAAGTTCAGTATATGCAGGTAGTTTATCATGATTAGATAGGATGTCTAAGTCATAATGATAGTTAGACTCATTAAAATTTGCTGGCAAAGAAGAAATCTGGCGTAATTTAGAAGCGTTAAGTGAAGGCATTTCACTCGATGCAAGAAGGGAAAAAGTATTGAGAGAACTTCAAACAGTCAAAGTCACAATGTTGTTGACTAGAAATCGGGAAAAGTCCATAAGTGTTGATTGAAAGAAGTTCTCATGCAGGCTCACACGTTTACACCGAATATATCTACGGACGAACACGTATGCCTCTCTATTATCCAATCCTGCACTCGCATAATCGTCAACTCAGCGCACACGTTATACAATTCTCACAAATATATGTTAGCGTACAGGTAGCCAAACCGATTAGGATCAAACAAGGGCTATAAAAACCAATATTCTTTCAGACTTAAAGGACAAACCCGGTCCGAACGAGCGAAGGTTGTACCAAAGGAGATCTTAAAAAAATAATGATTCGATAATGGTAGATCTCTACCAACAAAAGAAAATGGAGCTTGCCAAAACCCTCTTGAACTTAAATGAAAATTAGATGAACCAAAAAATTCAATCGAGAGAAAACCACAAAAATTCAATGCTTCCAAAATTACGCTAAAATAAACCACCACAGGAATAAATCTAAGAGAAGAACACGCAATAAGGTAGAAAAATATTGTAACTCAACCAGAATGGATGATTTCAATTTCTCTACTTGGATAGCTCTTCTACGGCTCCGCCAAAGTCACGCCGGTTGGAGAGAAACTAGTATGCCTTCTTCACTTCACACCAAAGTTGGAAATCCATAAGGAGGCAACCTCTTAAGCCTTGGATGAATTTTATTTCACCCCTAAAATAGAAAGGGGGTTGGTCGGGTTTTTTTAGGAAGGAGATGGTGGCTTGGGATTGATGGAGGAGGCGGCTAGAGGTGGAGGCAAGGGGCCAGCGGTTTGGAAGGGGGAGAAAATCTAGGCTGACTTGATGACAAGGTGGGATGGACTTGGTTTTGTAAGTCATGAGGGTGAGGGGCTGCTTGGTGGTGCACTTGATGAACGAGGAGGAGGATGAGAGGAGGCAGAGAATAAAAAAGAAAGAAGAAGGATAAGGGGCCGAATAGAAAGAGGGAGGAGCAAGAGGCTGGTGGCCAAGGAGAGGGGAGGAGGGCTAGCCTAATTTTTGAGAGGAGGAGGAGGAGGGAAAAATCTTAATTAGGTTTTCATCTTTATTTCATTCTCTAATGAAAATAACGTACACATGGCCTATATATAGGCTTACATTAAGAGTTTGGCTATATGCAGCCCATAATAAAAAATACAACACATAACACGAAACATTAAGATCATGATATAAATATTGCAAATAAAAACATAAAATTGATTTAAATATTTATTATTGGCCTTCTCCAATCTTTGGCCGTCTTGCGTCGCTCCGTTATGTCACCATGGTGCTGCAAATCATTGGTTGGAGACGGAGAAGAATCTTCTGTGAGCATATCGTCATTGTCTTCAAAATGTTGAGGGCCATTGTCTCCATGAATCCTCCCCCGCTAAAAAGTACTCATCACTGATGAGTTGGTATGAAAGTACCGGTGCAGGAGAGCATCATCCAAAAGAACCACCTCCTCTTCTAGAAACCAAGAGTCAGCGGAGGCCAGACGATCATGCCATCGAATCAGGTGGCGGCAGACATAACCACTTGGAGAGGAGAGCACATCAACCTAGAGTATCTTGTCATGCAAAAAAGTTGTCCCGGGGAACCTTGGAAAAGCATTAGGCAATAAAGGCTAAAAGTTTCTACATCAACAACCAACATACCTCCAGTGAAGACCGATGAAGAGAATGATCTAGGCACAAGCTCACTACCCAAATAATAGGAAAACATAGTGGACCCAAACAGACAGGCAGATAATTCAAGTTGTGGAGAAACATATGGCGTTAAATCAAAAACATAAAAAATATGGGTAATACCCCAATCAGTGGATAACTTCAAATGATATGCGTATTCTACTAATTTCTTTAATATCCGAAAAAGGTCCAACTCGCCAACTTTCTATAGTACCTGAAGGCAAATGTTCAGGAACGAGACGCACCAAAACTAAATCTTCATCCTCATAGTTAGAATCTCTTTTTTTGTAAGCTAGCATGAAATTGATAAAATGTCATTTGTATTGTTAGCGCATCAATAATATGCTTATATAATTTATGAACATGAGAGGCATAAACTTATGCGAGTTGACTTTTTTTATAAGGCAGTGGTAATGAAATCAAGTCAAAAGGCACATGTGCTTTATGTCTGTGCACAATCTCATTCCGCGAGCAACTAGCATGTTAAATAATAAAAAGACGCAACTTGATTGAGTAATTTTTTAAAAGTGCGCCTAAGTATATTACAACAGTGATGTGAGAACCCATGTGCTACATTACTCAACCCAAATACGGAGGATAAAGGGGTTAAGTCCGGGGGCACGGGAGCCTTATAATCAAAGATGAATTTCATTTGCTCCAAATTCGTAGTTCCAAATTTATATTTAACATTTTCATGCTTGGCAGGAAGATATGCCAAGGGGAACCGCTCATAATAAATAATATAGTTGGACGCTCCCGGGTGTGAAAAGATGTGCGAGCGATACAACCCATGGGGTAACCGTGGTCACTAACAGGTGGGAATAAGGGTCATCAAAAAGCGGTGGATAAATACGTGTGACCGGGTGTGGTATATAACTATGTGAAGGAGACACCAAATCCAGAGGCACAATAGCCGAAGAAGCAGAAATAGACGAGGATAGAACTATAGCCAGACACGCAGAGAAAGAAATAGTCAAATGTGATGCGTAGTCAGATCTACGTGGTGCGGTGAACAGACCAAAAACTAGGACGCTCAACTTACTAAGATCTAAGCGCTGAGACAATGCCAATGTAGGAACTAATACATTGGGTGCATCAAAACAACTCAGTCTAGGACTACCGATTTCACGTCCTAAAATGCTAACTAATTTGGGCACAAAAATAGGAGGAAGGGTCGGTAAAATCAAACCCGGGATAAAATCCAAATCAGAATTAATTTCACCTATCGGTGATAACAACAATGAACTCTAAGATGGGGGTTAAACCAAAGAATCATCCAAAAGTACAACTTCCTCGCTTGCAATTTATTCCAACACACTACACAAGTCATTTAATTCAAAATCAGTATTGGTCTTAGAAATGTGCAAAATCAAACCCGACGAAAATTTTAATTCATATTGAGCTTCATACAATGGTGGTAACATCAAATAACTATCATTTAGGTTCGTAATTCTAAAATAATCCAAAAATAACCTTCTCACATAAGGTGAGTCTTCCCAAACAGTCGGGACATCCATTAAGTCAGGGTCATCAATGACAATAGAGAAATCCTTACTCACTAGCTCCTCAGGTAAGTCAGATAAAGTCTCAGTGTGTGTAATCATAGGCTCTAACGCGATGGGGATCGTATCCTAGAGAGAGCACTCAATACTAGGATCAATAGATACAACGCTAGTAGGGTACGTAATAGAGAAAGAGATACTCTCACAGATTGGACTATCATCATCATCCCAAACATCATCTTCTAGATCACTAGGTATGCCTTCAATGTCAAAATCATCAGATTCGTCAGGCACTTTCGTACGAGAAGGAATACTGTCACCTAGCTTGCCAACTTCAGCATCCAGAGATTTAATATCCACATTAGAATCTTCCGAGGTATCAGTCACTATCTCAATGGTCTTATTCATCGATAGTAAAGGAGAAGACACCCTAGTAGTAACCTCTTTCGAATTAAAATTTTGGGGTCTAATTGGCTTTTGTTCCCTTGATGCGGGGATAGGCATACATTGGGTATTACTATCTCTCTGGGGATATGATCTATCCTGAGGCATAGGGTCACTCCTATAAGCAAATATAGGTCTGGTGTCATAACTATTATTACTAAAGGGTGTGGTGCTATTAGTACGTAGGTAGTCAGGATCAAATTGATTTGAGAGTAGGCTATGCATGTGCGGCCAAGCATAACGATAACTACAAACACAAAGCTCTTCGTTTAACCAAAACAACTTGGCTTGACCTACTAATCGCTTTCGGGCAATATTAACCTTTTTGTGGTCATCCCATAAGTGACAATTATAATAATTTTCTAATCCCTTAAGCCAATCTCTAAAAATTTGTGGACATCCTAAACCGTCATAAGTAGGATAAATGTGGTGTGGCCTAGGGGGTGGTTGTGCTACTTGGCTAGTCGTTTTTTGTGCAGTCAAAACCTTAATCTCATCCACTATTGGGGACCGTACTTGTTTTCTAATGTTCATAATGGAACCAAAAGATTTTACTCGGGAAACTTTAACATCATAAGCCATTTTAGTGAGAACCGGAGAGAATATCTCATCCGGAACTGGTTTATAAGCAATGAATAAATAACCTAGCCGTACTTAATTTTCAAAGATCTAATTGTTCCTGCTAATTACTTATTATAACAATTTTTTTTTAATTTTCTTGCTAGAAATAATATGAAGATTATTAAGTAATTTTGTTTTTTTTTACTGGAAAAATAAAAAATATAGGCCGTTATTTGCAGACAAACAATTAAATTTTATAACGACTTAAAAACAATAATGGCTTAATGAAAAAAAAAATTTTGGATTTCTTACTAAGAAAATGATGGAGAATTTCCAGTATTTTATTTTTTGAATATTGAGAAAAACTTAAAATTTTTGGCCATTATTTGTAGACGAAAAATTTAAAAATTGATTTATATGTTGTGTAATGAAACGGGCAAATGCGTGTCGGTGCTCAAAGCAAAGGGGGAGGGGGCCAATTAGGAAATTGACGTGAACCTCCCACTACAACCAAATTGATGTAGGCACGCACATTGACACTGAATATATCTACGGACGAACACGTATGCCTCACTATAATCTAATCCTACACTCGCACAATCGTCAACGCAGTGCAGACGTTATACAATTCTATCAAATAGATGCTAGCGTACGGGTAGCCAAACTGATTAGGATCGAACAAGGGCTATAAAAAAAGATATTCTTTCTGACTAAAAGGACCGACCCGGTCCGATCGAGCGAAGGTTGTACCAAAAGAGAACTACCAAAAATGACGATTCAGTAATGGTAGATCTCTCCCAACAAAATAAAACGGGGCTCGTCAAAACCCTCTTGAACTTAAATGAAAATTAGATGAACCACAAAATTCAATCGAGAAAAACCACAAAAATTCAATGCTTCCAAAATTACGCTAAAGTAAACCACCACAGGAATTAATCTAAGAGAAGAACACACAAGAAGGTAGAAAATTATCATTACCTAACCGGAATTGATGATTCCGATTTCTCTACTTGGATCTCTCTTCAACGGCTTCGCCGAAGTCATGCCGGTTGAAGAGAAACTAGTCAGCCTTTTTTGCTTCACGCCGGAGTTGGAAATCCACAAGGAGGCAACCTCTTAAGCCTTGGCCGAATTTTATTTCACCCCTAAAATAGGAAGGGGGTTGGTCAGGTTTTTTTTAGGAGGGATATGGGGGCTCGGGTTTGATGGAGGAGGCGGCTAGAGGTGGAGGCAAGGGGCCGACAGTTTAGAAGGGGGAAAAACCATGGCTGACTTGATGACCGGGTGGGATGGGCTCGGTTTTGTAAGTTGATGAGTGTGAGGGCCTGCTTGGTGGTGCACTTTATGAAGGAGGAGGAGGATGAGAGGAGGCTGAGAATAACAAAGGAAGAAGAGGGAGAGAGGGGTCGAATAGAGAGAGGGAGGAGCAAGAGGCCGGTGTCCAAGGAGAGGGGAGGAGGAGGACTAGCCGAATTTTTCAGAGGAGGAGGAGGAGCAGGGAAAAATCTCAATTAGGTTTTTTTCTTTATTTCATTCTCTAATGAAAATAACATAAGCATGACCTATATATAGGCTTACATCAAGAGTTTCGCTATATGCAGTGCATAATAAAAAATACAACACATAACATAAAACATTAAGAGTATGACATAAACATTGCAAATAAAAACATAAAAATGATTTAAAAAATAATTGTTGGCCTTTTCCAATCTTTGGCCATCTTGCGTCGCTCCGTTATGTTACCATGGCACCGCAATCATTGGCTGGAGACGGAGAAGAATCTTCCGCAAGCACGACATCATTGTCTTCAATATGTTGAAGGTCATCGTCTCCATCAAGTTCACTCAATGCAAACTCAATAAGATATCTGGCTAAGTCCCGAAGCATTGAGTGAAGGTAGTTCACTCAATGCCAACTCAACAAGATATCTGGCTAAGGACAAAAGCATTGAGTGAAGGAAGTTCACTCAATGCCTGAATCAAGAAGACTGGTTACTAGACAGGCAAAAAATCCACAAAGTTCAGAAGTGTTGATTGAACTCACTTTGCCCAATGCCAGAAGAGCAGAAGCGTTGAAAGAAGCTCAAGCAGTCAAAGTCTTAAAAAGAGGTAAAAAGAAAATTTGTCTAAGTCCAAAAGCGTTGAGTGAATGCAGTTCACTCCACGCCTACTCAACAGAAAATTAAACTAAGTTCAGAAGCGTTGAGTGAAGGCAGTTCACTCAATGCCTACTCAATAGATAATTCAACTAAATCTAAAAGCGTCGATTAATTAAGGCACACTCGTCGCCTAATCGGTTAAGACTATAAAAGACATAATGTGTTGAGTGATAAAAGCTCACTCAATGCACTAACCGCTTGGTATACATGAATTCTGCTAAGTACTTTTGCGTTGAGTGATAAGGCTTCACTCAATGCCTGAGAAGTCTGTCTGGAATTTACTAAGGCCAAAAGCGCTGAGTCTTACTCATGTTAGCAGAAATTCAAATATCATGGGATTTGCTTGCTAGAACACAAAAGTAGCTGCTATTTTTTAGGACAGCTGTGAATGCAAAAGTGATGGAGCAGTTGTCATTTCCGGCCAGTCCTACTATGCAAAGAGCCTTTGGAAGGCAGGATACAAAAGGAGAGTGCACGGGAAAGAAGAAAGTGAGCTTGGAGGGAGAAAAGTAGAATAGAGCTTTTTGGTCATCTTCTTCCTCTCAATGAAGGAGAAGTTTTCCAAGAACTTATTCAACAGTTAGTCTGTGATTAATAGACGGTATTGGTTTTTGAAGGAATAATTCATTAAATATTATATCTATCTTTAACATCAAGTTCATGGAGTTTTATTTTTGAGTTCCAAGGTGAAGCAGAGCCAAAGTTAGCTGGTTGAAGAAAGTCTTCAATAGCAAGTTAAGAAAGATTCTTTTCTGAGTTAGAACAAGTAGTAGGGAAAGCTTAATGTTGCTTCTCCTCTTCAAGGCCTCTACTTTAAACTCTATTATAATCAAGACTTGAAGAAGTAGTCCCTGCAAGTTACTTCTCAACACAAGTAGAACAAACTAAAAGATCAACCATCTTGTTATTGTGAAGGAGATAGGACCTAGATTCCTCAGTTTAGGAAGAAGAAGACTTAGATGACCGATGGTTCAAATTTAGGATTGAAAATATTTCTAAATTCTATGAACTATAGGCAAGAGCACATATCGTTCATAGTACAAGATATTTTTAAAAATATCAAGTGTCGTATTATTTCAGGCCTCTTGACTAGTTCTACTCACTCAAATTAATATAATTTTAACGAATAATAAAAAGGTTAATTAAAACTATATGAAGAGAATGAAATTAAAGATAACACTTGATATAGACTCTCTTTGAAATAAAATAAACTTCTCATGAAAGGCAAACTTCTAAATTACCTACTTCGATTGTGGATATTCCTAATTTACAATAGCGCCTCTCTCGAGAATATGCTCTCGACTATACTTAGGTTGATCAATTAAGATGTCTCAGCTAGTCTAAACCCCTAAGCTTATTTTACGCAGTGAACCCCACTATTGGATTTGACACCAATCCAGAAGATTTATGTCATCCTCTCTTGAGGAGTGCATGCAACTCCTTCACCTTTAAGTGATCTACTTATATCCACAACCTCTTGATAAATCTAGGATAGGATCTAAGAACGAAATCATATAATATGAAATCGACACGAAATAAATCAAAGACAGACCAAAGTGGAAATAAAGAAATCTTGAAAAAAAAAATTTAATTTCAAAGTTTATCAAGATTAAGTGGTAATTGAAGATTAGCTATTTAACATGATTTAAAAACTACCTAAAAAGAGAGACATGAAAATAAATGTTGAAACCGAAAACTCGATCTCTGTAGAGTTCACCCTTGGGGGAAGGGGTGATCGCACACTTACTTCTCTCTCGCAGGCCAAACAACTAAAGGAAAAAAGAACTTGGAATAGACCCAAGGACTCGGCATGGAGGTCCCCCCACACACCTAGAAGATCTTAGAGAGCTTCCCCTCCCTTAGACAAATGCCAAGCTATGGATACCTCAGAAAGTGCAAGAAGATCAGGGCACAAGTAAGCGTGTCGTCTGAGGTATCCCCCTGGGTCTATTTACAGAATTCTGAAAATGGCCTGCAAATAGCCAACCTCCACTATTTTGAACAGCTATGTGAAGCCCAGGTTGGTCTGCCAATAGCGTAACTCCGCTATTCTGAAAGGCTAGGGGAAGACTAATGGGGGAAAAAGGGGGAAAATACATCATAGGTCACTGGGTGAGTGGTCCTCAAAAACACCCACTCGCCTGGGGCAGCAAGTGCTTGGTGGAGCTGGAACTCGCCGCCTCTTCTCGACCTTTGGCGAGTGTGTGCCTGCTTGGTTAAACTCTCCTGCTACTTGCCGAATGCCTCTGAGGCGGGTTCGAGTTGGACAACTTGCCCCTAGCGAGAACCAAAAGACCAAAGTTAGTTGATTGGAAAAGCATCATTCAATGCCATAGCAAGGAGGGAGCCGAGAGCGTCGAGTGGAGAAACATCACTCAATTGCAAAGCTAAGAGGGAGCCGAGAGCATCGAGTGGATAAACATCACTCAATACCAAATCCAGGAGGGCGTCGGGAGCATTAAGTGGAGCAACATAATTCAACGCCAAAGATAGAAAGGCGCCAGCTAGGATAAAACTGAAATAAAGCCCCATATAATAGATGGGTGAGTGGCCCTATGATACCTCCACTTGCCCGGGGAAGTGAGTGCTCGCTCGATATGGCACTCACCGCTTCTGCCTGGCTCTGGGCGAGAGCGGGACTGGCCTGCCCCACTCGCTTGGTACCTGTCGAGCCCCTAGGGTGAGTGCGATCTAGCTTGCCCTGCTTGACAACTTCCTGCCAAAAGCAAGGTCAAGTGCGAGCCCGCTTGCCCCACTCACCCTTCACATGTCCCGCCCCTTGGGGCTTGGGCTGAACTTAACTGCTTAAGCTCCTGTCGATCCCACTCGCCTAATATGGTGGTTGTACACAATCCCCGCACTTTGCGAGCTTCAATAAAGCTCAGAAAGAATCATCCAACCCCATATATTGGGTGAGTGGATGCTGATCTGGAAAAGAATCTTCTGTGGGCCCCGCCATGACCATATAAATATCCATGTAGTGGAAAATGATCCCTTCCTTTAATCCTATATCGCCACTCTAGCCTCTGATTGCGATGTCGCTTTCCAAGGAGTCTCTATACCTTCTCCACGCTGTCTAAGATAAAAACAAAGCCTTGATGGGCTAACTCGCCCCTGGCCTTCCCGAAGAGCACTTGGGTCGTCCCCGAAAATGAAGAAAGCTAAAGCAGCCCGGCACGACCTCTCAGAATCCTTCCTTACCAAAGTCATCCTTGGTATTTGAATTTGCTTAGCACTGCTTACCAATTTTTGTTGCTGAGATAAAATATTTATTCGTCGTATCCATTTGCAAATCCCGCTCGTTGAGAAGAAAGTTGAGGGGGCGAGTGTTAATCCGATCTCTCTAGGGAATGGACACGGCAAGGTGGCCCGTGAGATCACCCTCCCCCCTATCTGGCTTGATGTTCTCACGCAGGAGAAATTTATGGCGACGATGCTGATGAAGTCATTGATCCTCATCATAGAGAGTTCGTGGATTGGGACGATCTGTGCCACAAGCTCGAAGATGAAATTCTACCATGACATTCATCACCAATGCCGCCTCCGCTACATGTTTTGTCGCCGCCACTCAAACAAAATATATAATTAAAAATTAAATAATTATAATTATATATTTTAGCAATTTTTATTTTAAGCAATTTTATTTATTTCATTTCATGTATGATGGGTGCTTATAACCATCAAGAGTGTTTTTATTTCATGCATTTAATTTTTGAATTATTTTTATTTCATGATGGGTTCATATAACCATCATTATTTCAATTTAAATTTTGAATGGTGGAGATGGAGTGGTGTAGGCTATATATATCCATGTTATGAAGAGAATAATAGCGATGAATGAAAAAGAAAACCTATAATTCAAGATTGAATCCACCCCTTTCTCTTTCCCTCTTAGCAAAGTCCCCCCCCCCCTCTTCCTCTCTTCCTCTTGGTCGTCGTCCACCTCTAATCCCCTCTCTATCTCTCGGCCCCTCTCCTCCTACTCCCTCCTCAAGTTTCTCCTACTATAGCCCTCATCTTCTTCAACAAAGAAATTTGGCCACCCTTCCTCTACACAAAACCTGGCCAATCCTATTTCTCCTCAACCTCTCGGCCACCACCTTTCTCAACCACCACCCGACCAGCCCTCCCCCTTTCCATACCTAAAACCAACCCACCTACTCTCCCTACAATATAAAACTGAGCAACCCCCCCTAGATTAAAATCGGCCACCTTTCTTTTCTTATTAAAAAATTGGCCACCACCCTTTCTCTCTCTTCTTTCCTTGAAGATATTCCATCAAGATTTCCCTCTCCTAGGGTTTGCAAAAGGAAAAACGGCTTGTTATTTCATCATCCGGCACCGAACCATGGACTTGCGTGAAAATAAATTCAACCACCATCGTGTGTGCTTTCCTCCACTCATCTTTGTGTGTGGACTTTTCTTGGGATTTGGGTAACGATTTCCAATACTTTCCTTGTGTTTCTTCTAAAATATTGTGAGATTTGGTGGAATTAGAAGGCTAGTATTTTGTTCTGATTTATATTGAAATTGTGGTTAATTAAAATCTGATTTTTAAGTGTTTATTCTACCGAATATTTTCATAAAAATACGATTGGGTAAATCTCGTGAACACTAGTAGAAATCGGATTCATTATCCTTTATTTCCCCTCGAGTTCACGTGATTTTGTTAACCTCAATTTTATATTAATTTGGGATCGATTGGACTTTATTTTAAATAGCCATTTTAGTCCGGATCGTCTCTTATTGGTTTGTGATTTGTTTTCGAATGAATTTATTTTGAATAGCTAATTGTCCGGATCGTTTGGGTCCTATTTGCTTGAGCGAACATTAGCCTATAGCCCTTGTTTAATCTATTTAAAGGGGTAGCGACCCTTTGAGTTGTGCATTGCTACATTGTTGGAATCATCGCTAGTATTAATTTTAGAAAAATATTGCTCGCTACGCATTTAATATAATTACTGAACCTAAGAACGCATAGTATTTAATCCGTCAAAACCATGGGCCTTAATCAATTTGGTATCAGAAGGAGGTTCACGTCAATTTCCTAATTTGCACCCTCCCCCTTTTTATTAGTACGTCATCACACACTTGCACGTTTCATTGCCAAAACAATAAAAATAAATTTTTATTTTTTGTCTGCAAATAACGGCCAAAATTTTTTATATTTCTGCAACTAAATCAATTTTTTTTAAATAATCTCCTTTTTATTTCCAGCAAGGAAATACAAAAAATATATTTATTGCCTTAGTTGTTTAGCGGGAACAATTCCATCTATTATAATTTTATAGGGTCAGAGACATTATTTCATTGCATGTGCAGACGATTCGAGTAGATTTTTATGTCCCGTCACCAATAGAAAATGGCCTATGACGTTAAAGTTTCCCGATTACAATCTTTTGGTTCCATGATGAATGTTAGGAAACTAGTTCATTCCCTTATAATGGATGAGATTAAGGTTTGGTTTGCGTAACTAAATGCTAACCAAGTAGCACCACCACCCCCTAGGCAACCCCATTATCATTTGGACCGTCGCCCTGAGCGATAAATTGATGTTTCTAGGTCGTCTAGGAATGTTGCACCTACTTATGATAGTTTAGGGTGTCCCAAAATTTTTAGAGTCTTGCTTAAGGGGATAGAAATTTATTTTGATTGCCACGTATGGGATGACCACCATAAGGTTAACATCGCCCGAGAGAGGTTAGTAGGTCAAGCCCGCGTGTTTTGGTTAAACGAAGAGCGTCGTGTTGGTAACTATAAATATGTCTGGCCATACATGGGAAGCACACTCTCGGATCAATTTGATCCAGACTACCTCCGTACTAATAGCACCACACCCGTTAGCAAGAATAGTTATGGAATTATATCCCCACCTGACTATAGGAGTGACATATTCCCTTAAGAATAGGCCCTTTCCCCAGGTTGGTAGAGCTACCCATAGCATAGCTTCACCCACCTATGGAGGAAAGGAAAAGGTGAGGTCCCCTTTACCGAGTTCTCTACAAGTGACTTCTAGGACTTCCATGAGCCTGAGGGATGAGAGTAGTCCTATCTATAGGGGCAAACAGGCGATTACGATACGTGAGTCTAGTTGCGTTGATGATCTTGGTTCTATTGTGCGACCTAACCCGAATACTCCCATAGTCCCTATTGAGTCTCCCCCTGAGCTGTCCGATCTAGTTGTTAACTATCCTTATGAGTCTGAGGCCATATCTAGGACTGAGCCAGACATCGAGGGCGAGGACAATTTTACTGGCTATTTTAGTGATGTTGAGGAGCTTGGATATCCTAGTGATTTGGAAGACGATGTATAGAATGATGATTGTCCGAATTGTGAGAGTATCACGTTGTCAATTACATGCTCTACTAGTGTTGTGTCTGATCACCCTAGTATTGAGTTCCCTCTCCAGGTGACGATCTCCATCATGATATAGCCTACGATTACACCCACTGAGATTATATCCGAGTAATCTGAGGAGCCTCGGAGTGAGGATGTCCAAAGTGTTATTATGGATGAGTTAGCATCTAAGGGAAGGGTACTTTTGGATGATTCTTTTGTTGTATACCCGGATGAGAATTTCTTGATGTTTTCACCGTTAGGTGAAATTTATACTGATTTGGATTTTATCCCGGGATTGATTTTACCGACCCTTCCCCCTATTTATTTTGCCTATCTTATTTGACTTTTTAGGTTGTGGATCCAGTAGTCCTAGGCTGTGTTTTTGTGCCACGCCGACTTTATTAGTTCCTACATTGGCATTATCTCAGCGTATAGATATTAATAAGTTGAGCGCACTAGTATTTGGTCTTTTCACCACACCTCATAAATATGACTACGCGTCACTTTTGACAGTTCATTTTCTGTATGTTCGTCTATGGTTCTGTCCTCGACTGTATCTGACTCTTTGGCTATTGAGCCTATGGATGTGGTGTCCCCAGAAATGCTTATATTCCACACCCAATAGCATGCATTTACCCACCGCCTTTTGATGACCCTCATGTCCACATTTTAGTGACTATAGCTGGGCCCCTTGAGTTGTATCGCTCGCACATCCTTTCACATCCAGGAGTTTCCAACTCTATTGTTCATGATGCGCGGTTATCCTTGGCATATCTTTATGCCAAGCGTTAATATATTAAAATTAAAATTAAAACTACGGATTTGGAGCCCATTGAAATCATTTTTGATTATAAGGCTCCCGTTCCACCTAAATTAACCGCATTATCCTCCGCATTTGGGTCAAGTCATGTAGCACATGGGTTCACTCCTTATGTATCTAGGACATTAGTGTTTCATCTTAATTTATGTCACATGCACTTTCGCTCCCTTCCGAGACCATCCTACTCTAGAATTAGTGATTTGGGTTTATTCTAGTCAGTCCCCGAGTGGATGCCTTCTAGCTCCGTTGATAATTTAATACATAGGAAAGCCGACCCATACATGGATACGAAGAACTTCAGATTTAATGCTTTTATTTCATATTTTTATAAAGCACAGGGTGTTTCACTTTATTTCAAGTTACCGGATTTTTTACTGTACATCTCTTTTCAACCTAAGTGGCTTTCTCCATTATTCTTCTCACCCACTACATGTTCTCTTGGGTTGGGGAGTGTTAGTTCTGTCGTGTCTTTATTCCACATGGACACCTTGGTTCTTGAACCGGATGGTAAGATTCAAGTTTTATTTCTTTTTCTTGACACCCATTCGAGTTTCCTCGAAAGTCTTGTTGTTTCTTTGCCTGACAGGTTCTCAGTGCTGATGGATGTTTATGCTACTACGACATGGATACATGGGCTAGATTTGCCCCATGTTGCCGCTTCTTTTGACTATTCCCCCTCATGGGCCACTCATCAGTGATGAGTAACTTTGAGTGGGTGAGGATTGATGGCGAAGATGCTGATGCGACCGTTGATCCCCGTCATAGAGATTTTTTGGATTGGGATGATCGATGCCGCAAGCTCAAAGATGAAATTCTACCATGACGTTCTTCTCAAACGCTGTCGCCGCTACATGTTTTCGTCGACGTCCGCCACCGCCACTCAAACAAAATATATAATTATAAATTAAATAATTATAATTATATATTTTAGCAATTTTTATTTTAAGCAATTTTATTTATTTCATTTCATGTATGATGGGTGCCTATAACCATCAAGAGTGTTATTATTTCATGCATTTAATTTTTGTATTGTTTTTATTTCATGATGGGTTCATATAACCATCATTGTTTCATTTTAAATTTTGAATGGTGGAGATGGAGTGGTGTAGGCTATATATAGCCATGTTATGAAGAGAATAATATTGATGAATGAAAAAGAAAACCTAGAATTAAAGATCTAATTCCCCCCCCCCCCCTTCTCTTTCCCTCTTAGGCAAATTTCGGATCCCCCTCTTCCTCTCTTCCTCTTGGCCACCGGCCACCTCTACTCTACTCTCTTTCTCTCATCCCCTCTCCTCCTCCTACTCCCTCCTCAAGTTTCTCCTGCTACATCACTCATCTTCTTCCTCAAAGAAATTCGTCCACCCTTCCTCTATACAAAACCTGGCCACCCCTATTTCCCCCTCAACCTCTCGGCCACCACCTTTCTCCACCACCACCTGACCAGCCCTCCCCCTTTCCATACCTAAAACTGACCCACCTACTCTCCCAATAAAATAAAACCATGCATCCCCCTAGATGAAAACCAGACACCTTGCTTTTCTTATCAAAAAAATTGGCCATCACCTTTTCTCTTTCTTCTTTCCTTGAAGATATTCCATCAAGGTGTCCCTCTCCAAGGGTTTGCAAAAAGAAGAATGGCTTGTGATTTCATCATCCGTCGCAGAATCGTGGACTTGTGTGGAAATAGATTCAACCACCGTCGTGTGTGCTTTCCTCGACTAATCTTTGTGCACGGATTTTACATGGGATTTGGGTAACGGTTTCCTATACTTTATCTTGTGTGTTTTGAAGCGTTAAACGACAAGTGTACCGGTCGCACAAGAAATATAAAATGGGCGAATTTTCCCAAGTATCGATCTCGAGGGAACACAGCAAGGTGGAGTTAATTTTTTGGAGGACTTGAGATTGAAGTCCAAAAGCCTAACCTACAAAAAGGGGGGTATTGGTATTTTGCGGAAAAAGCAAAGTAAACTACTAAAAACTACTCCTATGCAACACTGCTATGCGATTCTTTGCCAAGTGGGATAGAAGACTATACGGGTCATTGTGCACCGAATCGCTGGGTGGATGGATGAGTAGGCTTGCGGATGATGTGGTGAGAACGGCGGAATTAGGGTCGAAAGCACCTCTTCGCTACTCACACCTCTAGCAATCACTAGAATAGCAAAACTGGATGTGGTGGTGGAAGGAAAAATAGGCGCTACTCAAGCAACTAAAGCAGCAAATCCATACAAGCTCACATTGACATGAAACTAATATTGATTATAACTAAAGTACAAATCATCAACATAAATAGATTTAAACGGACATATTCATCAAGAAAGTAAGAACAAGTCAAGAGATCGACCTAATCCGAAGGCTCATCAAGGAGTCGCGGAAGGAATCACTGGGTTATCAATCCTCATCCAAGCTCGGTCCTCAACTACCTCCGGTGTAGAGAAGGGCTGTCACTACCTTCCAATGTACCCGTCAACTTTGTGTCACGATGCGCAAGAAAGTTGCAGGCTTCTCTTTGCATGATGGATACGGCGTCAAACCATGAAATGGAGCTCAAAAGATGAAGGAAAAGGCCGAGAGCAATCCTCGATAAGGTGTACGATTCGCGAGCATGGGCGGAGCTTCTCTCCTTGTTGGAAGATGAAGGGAGGAGGTGGAAGGCAGAGCTTTGCCATAAAATGGCAGCTGGAATGGCTCAAGATGAAGCTCTCCTGAAATGGAGGAAAATCTGCGCTTTGAATAGAAGCAGGTCAGAAAATAGGCACGCACGGTTTGGCGCACGACCATGTGTTGACCGTGCGTTATTAACTTCCTGACCAATCTTGTGAATGTAGATGTGTTGACCCGTGCATTTTACTCGCGCATGGGCGCTTCTGCCCGTGCATGAAGGAAATCGCACGGGTAACGACAAGCGCAGGAATGCAAGGGTAAACAGAGGAACCGTGTGTCTTACTCGCGTACAGGCGCTACCGCCCGTGCCTGAACCAATAACACGATTAACCATAGAATGGTGCCAAAATGAAAAGGTATAGAAA
This sequence comes from Platanthera zijinensis, assembly GCA_039513925.1. NCBI lineage: Eukaryota > Viridiplantae > Streptophyta > Magnoliopsida > Asparagales > Orchidaceae > Platanthera > Platanthera zijinensis. The sequence continues at coordinate 80,222,823 of CM077090.1, read as the reverse complement.
AAAAGTTTGTTTTATTCTCACACGGTTTGGCCGAAACCATGCGTTAACCGTGCATTTATAATCGTCAAGTTCATCTCGACGAAATTCGTCAAGATCCACTTGACTAAGTAAAACACATGATTAGGAAGAAACTGTGTGCTAAGGAAACACATGACCGTATGCTTTCCATAAATCAGAATTCCTTCCTTGGGGAAAAATACACCACCTACAAAGCAAAAAATAAAGCTGGAGCACAAGTTCCCAGCTCGAATACACAGTATAAAATGAACAAAAAAATCCATGGGGAGAACCATGTTCTTACCCCCAACAAAAGAATGAGCATTTGCACACCTTTGGGCAAAAACAATTTACTTTTTGTGAAGTGAAGTTCTAAACAAAAATATAACTTTTCCGATTGAAAAAGTAGTGCACATGCAAGATAATATGCTCAGATGAGTCCCAAAAACCCTATATAAATCGGACTCATCACACCCCCAGACTTACGTATTTGCATGTCCTAAGCAAACAAAATCTATGTAGATAAGGAAAATGATTTAGCAAACAAAGAAATTGTGATATGGAGTACCATGCGAAATCGCATGCTCGCGCACGTAAAAATATAATAGAGGAAATTTCTAAGTATGCAAAATAGTTTATACTTTTCACAATGCATATCAATATTTTATTACAACTCAAAAATGGAATCACGATGAAACTTTTGGTCACACGTAGCAAGAAAGTACGCAGGCCACTAAGGAGAGCTTTGCCAATGACTGGGGCTCAGGATCACCTACAAAGAAATCCATCAATGTCAGGGACCATACGCTTACGCGTTCACACTCTCTCTACGATACTAGTTTGACTCAAGCATGAATCCATAGGACTTTAGGGTAAGAGATGGGGCTTGGGTTTCGGTGAGGAAAACAAAGATAAATAGGAAGGCCACACATCTAACCCAAATGAGCTAGCATAAAAAAGAATCCATCCGCTAACTAAAATACATATGAGTACGCCATACCCCCAGACTTAATTTTTTTAAAATACGGGTGTGTGCACCGCCTACTCCAAATACAATCTCATCTTAACTTGCATTTTCAATTAAACTTTTTTTTCACTTTTCTTTTTCACAAACATTTGTTTTTATATCATCTTTTTATTTCCACAATTTCAGCAGATATAAACTCTGGAGCACATCCACAAATTCACAATGAATATCACTGCATCACACCCCAAAATGAAAATGTAAAACACTAAAGCTCGACTTGGGTGTGCGACTAGGATCAGCTATCAGGCTTTGGTGTAATATTTGTGGAGCTGAATCAAAAGAAGGGTAAGCACAATGGGACTTAGTGAGGATAATACGTTAGGAATGGTACAAAGCTCAACTAGGCCAAATTGATGGCCTACATCACGCTCACGCTTGACTAACCATGCACCAATGCTTCGAGAGTAGCTTGGGGCAAGTTCTTAGCCACCGAGAAAGATGATCCTTCCTACCGACTAGAGCAAAATGATTATAGTGACAGCTACACACATCCCTACACTACCGTTCAATTCACACCAGATTCATAAATTTTTGAGTAGAATAAAAAGTGTTTACTCAAATAGAAAAATATAAAACTATAAGCATACAGAAAAATTAAATCTACTCCAATTTCTACACGAAATGAGAGCACTCGACTAGGAGCACTGCAGGAGTCAACATTTTACTCCGTCTCACAATCCTATTCAAGAACAATAATTTTCCCAATCATACAAAAGAAACGAGTTTGACTCGCAGCACGTTAACATTTAAGCACACGCTCATGTGGGTACAATGGTGTGTGATGCAATGAACCAATCAAAATAAAACAATAAAATCTTCTAATATGCACATGAAATGTGCGCGTGCAAAAGGTAACAAATACTAGCTCTCCCCCATACTTAAACTAAGCTACACAGCATATGATATTGAAATTAAAATCGGATTGAGATAAGGGAAGATGTTACTCAATGCTCAGCTAGTGAGCATACAAGATGACGCATGAAAACACAAGAAGGTCCGCCAAACGAAGAATCACAACCCTGCCAATACGAAGTTGCCATGAATACCTGCAGGGGTTAGCTCTGCAAAAAGAAAAGAAAAATATACAAAATACAAAGGAATACTAAAACTAAAATAGATATGAAAAATAAAAATGCAGGAAATATAAGATAACTACTAGGTTTATTATCCACCCAGCATGGCTAATTAAATTATATACATTTCTAGCTAATGGGCCTATGAAAAGAAAAGTGCACATATAACTGTTCCATTATCCGTTTCAATAACAGGTACTGATACGGAGATAATACAGTTACCCCTCTACCTAAATAATAATATCTATCCAACACAGGTAGAGGAAATAGTGTCGAAGCATGAGACCGGGCGGTCTGGCGGTTTGAGCCTGGCCGGTTGTAGACCGGGCGGTCTGACGGTTTGTGTCCGGCGGGTTGATATCCAGACTGTTGCTGTAGTGTCTCACGGTCTGACGGTTCATCTCCTGCGGGTTGGAAACCGGGCGGTCTAGCGGTATCCAACCGCATCTCTCTCCTGCTTCTGGTATTGCCGGGCGGTTAGAATATTATCTAACCGTGCGGCCTGTTCCGGTCTGTTATTCTAGCCGCTCGGAACTGTTATATAGCTTTAGTCCCACATTGTTAGTTTGTATTCTATCCTCTCTCCTCCATTCTATAAAAGGGAGGCCATACCTTTGTAAATGATATCTTTTTGGATAATAAAAATTTCAATTATTCAAAGTTCTGGCTTGTTTTCTAGTCGTTTGTTCGCTACTCTAGTTGTTGGTTCGCTACTTTTAACATGGTATCAGAAGACTCGATCTTCTCCTGCTGATTCTCTGCGCCCTGTCCGCGCGGTTTGTCCCTTCATCTCGCGACCAGTTCTCGCGGCTTGTCTCTTTCGCCTGCTTGCGCCCTATCCTGCCTATCGGTCACGGTGACCTATTACTTTGATCGCTGCGATCTGTTTCCTTATTCTCCTTGTTTGTTCCTCCCTTCTGTTCGAGCGGACTATCTTCTAGCCGTTCGACTTCTTTACCTTCTTGGATCTGTGGCTTGGTCGTGGCTTCTCTGGCCGCTGGTGTCTGACATCGTGACCGCCGCAGCACCTCTTCTTCCTATCCGCGCGGCTTGTCTTTTTTTACCGCGCGGCTTCTCGCTGGTTTCTATCCGCACGGCTTGTCTTTTAACCGTGCTGCTTCTCGTTATTTTTCTCCTATGGCTCTTTCTGAAACCTCCACTACCACTACTCCTATCGCCACTCCGGCTCCGCATCCTACTTCCTCTGGCAACCTTGGCACAGTTTCTAAACTTGTTGGCTCCAACTATCCGGATTGGAGTGTTTCTTTCACCTTTCTTCTTCGCTCTCAGCGCAAACGTCATCATCTCACCGATGACCCTCCTCCTCCAGACTCTACTGAATTTGATGACTGGGATGCCAGTGATGCGCTTGTCCGCATGTGATTGGCTAACAGCCTCTCTGATGAATGTCTTCCTGTCATACGCCATGATGAGACGGTTAAGATCGCGTGGCTTCACCTTGCTGCTCTCTACTCGAAGGGGGGTCAGACATCCCGCATTTATACTCTCTATGTGGATCTCTTCGCTCGCCCTTCCATGTCTCCTGCTGCGGCTTATCAGCAAGTTCAGGCTCTTGGAGCTGAAATCCTCCAGAATCGCCCTTTCTCCGCGGACTTGGCCGAGTAGCACAAACACTTCCAGGAACTCCTGGTTGTTTGTTATCTTCTATGACTCCCTGAGTCGTTTGATATGATCCGCTAGCAGATCTTGGGCGAAGCAGAATCTCCCACCTTGGATGCCACCGCAGCTCGCATCGCCGCTGTCACTTCTCTGCTCTAACGTCCTCTATTGTCCTCCCCTCCTCCACACGACTCCTATGCTCACCAGGCTCAGCGGGGTGGCAATAGTGGTCACAGCCAGTCTGGCACGCGCGGTCCTTCAAGGTTTCTCTGCTCTCACTGTGGTCGTACCGGCCACTTTGTTGACCGCTGTTGGCAGAAACATCCTCATCTTCGTCCTTCCGGTGATACTTCTTCCTCTACCTCCGCCTCCTCTCGGCCATCTGCTTTTGTGGCCACGACCTCAGGTAGTGCTCACGTCGTTACCCAAGGTAAATGGCTGATTGACTCTGGTGCAACAAATCACATGACCGGAAACCCTCATTGCTTCTCTCTCCTAGAGACGCATGATCGGTTACCCCTGGTTCTTGTTGCGGATGGTTCCCCTTCCCCGGTTCACAGGACGGGCATGGTTCAAGTCACCCCGTCACTTCGCTTAGTGGACACTCTCTATGTCCCTAAGTTCCCTTGCAGTTTGCTCTCGGTTACTACTTTATGCAAGCAACTTCAGTGCTCGGTATTATTTACTCCTACTTCTTGTTGTTTTTAGGACCCGAGGACCCAACGGACGATTGCTACTGGGACTGAGAGTGGCGGTCTCTACTTCCTCGACAATGCTTCCGCTCTGTCCGCCTTCTCTTCCACATCTACTGATCTGCTTCAATGGCATCTTTGCCTTGGACATCCTCCTCCTCGGATTCTTCGTCAGCTTCTTCCCCACTTACCTCCGACCAGTCCTCCGCTCAAGTGTGATGCGTGTCAGCTTGGCAAACATCACCGCTCCTCCTTCCCGCCGAAGCAAGGTCGTGGTTCCTCCCGCCCTTTTGATCTCATTCATTCTGATGTCTGGGGTCCTGCTCCTACTCTTACCGTTGGTCGGGATAGTTCTTATTTTGTAACTTTTATTGATGATTTCTCTAGATGTACCTGGGTGTATCTTTTAAAGGATCGCTCTGAACTATTATCTGTATGGCAATCTTTTTATTATATGATTCAAACTCAGTTTTCTTTATCTATTAAAGTGCTGCGCTCCGATAATGCAAAAGAATATCTTATTCATGAGTTTTCCTTGTTTTGTATGCAACATGGTCTTATTCATCAGACCAGTGTGTTTACCCCTCCCAACAAAATGGGGTGGCGGAGCGTAAAAACCGTCACCTCCTTGATATCGCTCGCACTCTAATGACGCAGATGCAGGTGCCTCGCTCCTACTGAGGCTATGCTGTTCTTCTTGCTTGCTATCTCATCAATCGCATTCCCTCTTCGGTTCTCCACGGCAAGACCCCCTTCTCCATTCTCTACCTGGGCAAGGAACCCATTCTTCTTCCTCTCCGTATCTTTGGGTGTACGGCCTTTGTGCATGCCCCGTCGGCTACCCGTGACAAGCTTTCCCCTCGTTCCACAAAATGCGTCTTTTTGGGATATTCGACCACTCAAAAAGGCGATTGTTGCTTTGACCCCGTTCTGCGCAAACAGTTTGTTTCCGCGGACGTCACCTTCTTCGAAAATGCATCCTACTTTTCTTCTCCATCCCCGCTTCCTCCTGCGGTCTCTCACTCTCCACCATCTCTCAATAATCCTTCCATACAGCTCGACGTCTCTCCTCCTATGTCCTCTCCTCCTCCGTCTCCTTCCCTCTCTATTATACCCCCACCTTCTTCTCCGCAGCCATCTCTCTCTAGTCCCGGGCCATCTTTCTCCGCCACGGACGCTCCGGTCCCTGAAGCACGAGACAACCTGGATCTTCCCATTGCTCTTCGCAAAGGGGTGCGAGCGTGTACCCAACACCCGCTTGCGGCTGTTGTTTCCTATGATCGGCTTACTCCCTCTCGCAGGTGTTTTGCTTTGGATATCTCGGCTACTACAACTCCACGCACTTACCAAGAGGCTCTTATTATTCCTCATTGGAAATCTGCCATGGATGAGGAAATCGCCACTCTTAATGAAAGGGGTACCTAGACCCTTGTTCCTCCTCCGATCGGTACTGATGTGGTTGGCTGCCGCTGGGTATTCGTTGTGAAGTTTCGCCCTGATGGCACTGTGGATCGTTACAAAACCCGGCTGGTGGCCAAAGGCTTTACTCAGACCTATGGAGTTGACTACTTTGACACTTTCTCCCCGGTTGCTCGCCTCAGCACCATCCGGGTTCTTCTTTCAGTGGCCGTCAACAGGGAGTGGGCTATTTCCCAGCTTGATATCAAGAATGCTTTTCTCTATGGGGATCTTCAGGAGGATGTCTATATGGAGCAACCTCCTGGGTATGTTGCTCAGGGGGAGACACGAGTATGCCAGTTGAAGAAGGCCATCTACGGCCTAAAACAAAGCCCTCGGGCATGGTTCGACAAGTTTAGTGGCATTGTGGCTGCCATTGGCTTTACGAGAAGTTCAACCGATCACTCATTGTTTATTCGCAAAACCGCATCGGGCCTTGTGGTTTTGGCGGTGTATGTGGATGATATTCTTCTTACCGGCGATGACCAGGCTGGGGTGGACTTGACAAAGAAACATCTCCGTCAACACTTAGTCACGAAGGATATGGGCTCCCCAAAATATTTTTTGGGGATAGAAATCTCTCGGAAGCCTGACTCGTTGGTTCTCTCCCAACGGAAGTATGCTTTTGATCTTCTACAAGAGGCAGGATTGACCGGTGCCAAACCGGCCAGGTATCCCATGGCCAATAGAGAGAACAAAATGTGGACAGATGACTCACCTCTTATATCCGATGCCACCAGGTATAGACGTCTGGTGGGCAATCTCATTTATCTCACGGTGACCAGACCTGACATCTCCTATGCTGTAGGCAAGGTCAGTCAGTTCATACAAGCTCCCAGGGAATGTCATCTTCAGTCTGCCTTGAAGATACTAGAGTATGTCAAAGCAGCACCAGGAAAAGGGCTACTCTTTCAGAAGCGTGGACATCTGAGAATTGAAGCCTACTCAGACTCAAGCTATGCGGATGATAAAGGTGATCATAAATCTACATCGGGCTTTTGCACATTCATTGGAGGTAATCTTGTGAGCTGGAAGAGCAAGAAGCAGCCTGTTGTCTCAAGGTCTAGTGCAGAAGCCGAATACCGGAGTATGGCGTCAACCACGTGTGAGTTAAAATGGTTACGGGCTCTCATGCTTGACCTAGGAGAGGTCTACGACTATCCTCTGCCTATGTTCTGTGACAACAAGGCCGCTATATACATATCCAAAAATCCAGTCTTCTATGAGAGAACGAAACATATAGAGGTCGACTGCCATTTCATCCGAGAAGAGGTCTTGAAGAGACAGATTTGCACTCCGTCCGTCACCTCCGACAAAGAGTTGGCAGATATCTTCACCAAGTCAGTTTCTACTTCCTTCTTCCATATCTGTGACAACCCTGGCATGATTGATATCTATGCTCCAGCTTGAGGTGGAGTGTCGAAGTATGAGACCGGGCGGTCTGGCGGTTTGAGCCTGGCCGGTTGTAGACCGGGCGGTCTAGCGGTTTTTGTCTGGTGGGTTGATATCCAGACTATTGCTGTGGTGTCTCGCGGTCTGACAGTTCATCTCCGGCGGGTTGGAAACCGGGCGGTCTAGCGGTCTCCAACCGCATCTCTCTCCTGCTTTTGGTATTACTGGGCGGTTAGAATATTGTCTAACCGCGCGGCCTATTCCGGTCTATTATTCTAGCCGCTCGGAACTGTTGTATAGCTTTAGTCCCACATTGTTAGTTTGTATCCTATCCTCTCTCCTCCATTCTATAAAAGGGAGGCCATACCTTTGTAAATGATATCTTTTTGGATAATAAAAATTTCAATTATTCAAAGTTCTGGCTTGTTTTCTAGTCGTTTGTTCGCTACTCTAGTTGTTGGTTCGCTACTTTTAACAAATAGGAAGTAAGAAGAGGAGGAGCGATGGTCCTCACTAATCTTACCACAAAAGAAATCCTTGCCTAGCAAGGTATCTTCTACAGGGAGATTGCAGGAGGAGAATGCAATTAATGGAGCTTCCTCAACTGAGGAGGAATCACCTCCTTGCAAAAAAGGATGCTATCATCAATGATTCGAGCTGAAAGCTCCAATTCCTCTTGAAGCCCCTACGAAGACTCAACCCGTACAGGCTCAAATACAGAAAGGGAATCACGAAATAAAGGAGATAAAAACTAAAATAATCAAAAATAGGGGGAGTGGTCCCGGTCTCACTCCCAGTAGGATCCAAGCATATATCATTGTCGATGTCATATAAGTAATGGCGAGGGGAATCCGAGAGCTCAAGGTCCCCGGTGGTGATTTGGACCTCCTCATCCAACAAGGAAGTGGAAACTTCCTCATCAGAAAGGATCTCCTCATCATCCCGCCTTGGTGTGTCATCGTGTTCCAAGGTGTCAAACATTCCATTGGAGAGAATAACGTCCTCGTCCTACATTGGCGCAACCTCAGGCTCAGAATCACTCTCCGGAATAACATCATCAACTTACTCACTAAAAAATTGAGTAGATAATTCTTGCTAATAAAGCAGAGGAACAACGTCATTAGAGAAAATATGTGCGGGTTCCACCAGGGGTGAATCAAAAAGAGGGGAAGAAAGCAAGGGGGGATACGACACCACAATGTCGTCACACTGATCAGTAGAATATCTGATAGGTATATCCATAGCTGTCCCCAATAGACAAGGTGGTACTACGAATATATCATCAAAATCAGAAGGGGCAACCAATTGAGAGGTGGGTGGAACGAATCGAATTCCTTGTTCATCATCCTCCTCCAATTGGTGCTGAAATTCTGCGCAATCTTTCAACACGTGCTCGGTGCTAAAATGACACAAACATCATTTTCCATTACTCCTCAGTCCCGGTGGGACCGAAGAGGAATAATAAATAGGTCAAGGAGTATAAGAAAAGTGACTATAAGACTTAGGTATGGTGTATGAAGTACCATAAGAGGACGGTGTTGTATATATTGAATCATGAGAATTATGCTCACTATCTTCAGTGGGACACTCATCACTACCATGACTATAATCCTCGCACAATCTGTAATGGATATTCATATAAGAAAACATGGTGCAACAAGAAAGAATTCAACAACAAAAATATTCTAAGCAACACACTAGCAGATAAAAGAAAAGGAATGTCTGGTGCTAAAAAATTAAAACCAGAAAAGGAACAAAGAAAAAAAGAACAAATTTTAAAAACAAAAGCAAAGAAGAAACATGAAATGAACAAATCGAAAAGGACTTCTATATCCTATCACCCTCTCCAAAAACTAACTCAACTGTGTTCCCCGGCAACGGTGCCAAAAAATTGATGCGTCGAATGGCAAGTGTACAGTCGCACAAGTAATATAAAATGGGCTAATTTTCCCAATTATCGATCTTGAGGGAACACAGCAAGATGGTGTTAATTTTGAGGACTTGAGATTGAAGTCCATAAGGCTAATCTACAAAAAGGGGGCTTTTGGTATTTTACCGAAAAACAAAGTAAACTACTAAGAACTACAGCTATGTAACGCCGTTATGCGATGCTTCGCCAGGCAGGATGGAAGACTACACGGGCCGCTGTGCACCGAATTACAGGGCGGATGGACAAGTAGGCTTGCAGATGAGGTGGTTAGAGCGGCAAAATGAGGGTCGATAACACCTCTTTGCTATGCACACCACTAGCAATCGCTAGAGTGGCAAAAATGGATGTGGTGGTGGATGGAAAATTAGGCGCTACTCAAGCAACTAAAGCAGTAAATCCATTCAAGCTCACATATACATTAAACTAATATTGATTACAATTAAAGTGCACATCATCAACATAAATAGATTTAAATACACATATTCAGCAAGAAAGCAAGAACAAGTCAAGAGATCGACCAAATCCGAAGGCTCATCGAGGAGTTGCGGAAGGAATTACTAGGTTGTCAATCAGCGTCCAAGCTCGGTCCTCAACTACGTTTGGGGTAGAAAAGGGATGTCACTACCTTCCAATGGACCCATCTTCTTCGTATCACGACGCAGAAGAAAGTTTCATGCTTCCCTTTGCTTGATGGGTACAGCATCAAACCATGAAATTGAGCTCAAAAGATGAAGGAGAAGGCCGAGAGCAAGCCCCAACAAGGTATAGCGCAAGCATGGCCGGAGCTTCTCTTCTTGGTGGAAGATGAAGGGCGGAGGTGGAAGGGCGGAGCTTTTTCCTAAAACGGCAGCTAGAATGGCTCAAGATGACGCTCTCCCAAAATGGAGGAAAATATGTGCTTTAAATAGAAGCAATTAATAATAACAGGCACGCACGGTTTGGCGCACGACTATGAGTTTATCGTGTGTTATTAACTTCCAGTCAAAGCTTGCGGATAAAGATACGTTGACCCATGCGTTTTACTCAAGCACGGGTGCTTCCGCCCGTGTGTGAAGGAAATCATACGGGTAAAGACAGAGCACAGGAATGTAGGAGTAAACAGAGGAACCATATGTTTTACTCGTGCACGGGCGCAGCCGCCCGTGCGTGAACAAATCACACGATTAACCACAGAAAGGTGCCAAAACGAAAGGTACAGGAAAACCGTGTGTTTCCTTCTCACACGGTTTGGCCGAAACCGTTCGTTAACTATGCGTTTAAAATCATCGAATTCATCTCGACGAAATTCATCGAGAACCACTCAACCAAGTAAAACGAATGATTAGGAAGAAACCGTGCGCTAAGGAAATGCACGACCGTGCGTTTTCCACAAATCAGAATCCTTCTTTAGGGAAAACACACCACATACACAGCAAAAAATAAAGCTGGAGCACAAGCTCCCAGCTCCAATACACAGCATAAAATTAACAAAAAGAGCCATGGGGAGCACCATGTGCATACCCCTAACAAAAGAATGAGCATTTGCACACCCTTTGGCCAAAACAATGCACTTTAGGTAAATTGAAGATCTAAACAAAAATATAACCTTTTCAATTGAAAAAGTAGTGCACATGCAAGATAATAAGCCTAGATGAGTCCCAAAAACCCTATATAAATCGGACTCATCATGTTTCTTCTAAAATATTGTAAGATTTAGTGGAATTAGAAGGCTAGTATTTTGTCTCGATTTATATTGAAATTGTGCTTAATTAAAATCTGATTTTTAAGTGTTTATTCTTCCATAAATTTTTAAAAAAAATATGATTGGGTAAATCTCGTGAACACTAGCAGAAATCGGATTCATTATCCTTGATTTCCCCTCGAGTTCAAGTGATTTGGTTAACCTTAATTTTAAATTAATTTTGGATATATTGGACTTTATTTTAAATCGCTATTTTAGTCTGGATCCTCTCTTATTGGTTTGTGATTTGTTTGAGGATTTATTTAATTTGAATATCTAATTGTCTGAATCGTGTGGGTCCTGTTCTCTTGAGCGAACATTGGCCTATAACCATTGTTTAATCTATTTAAAGGGGTAGCGACCCTTTGCATTGTGCATTGCTATATTATTGGGATCATCGCTAGTATTAATTTTAGAGAAATATTGATCGCTACGTATTTAATATAATTACCGAACCTAAGAACGCGTAGTATTTAATCTATCGAAACTATGGGCCTGTATTAGAAATATAACCCTTCTTCTAACTGTTAGCTTTTTATCCACTAGCTCAACTATCCATTATTTTCAGCTCCTGCTTTTTGAACTTTGGGGACGGGAAACCTGGTACCGAGATCCCCTGTTCGCGAGACGCCTATGGATCTCGCCTCTGCACCTCCCCCGGCGATGCTACCACCAAACATTTTTAAAAGGTAGCCATCTATCCACCAAGGCGAGGGAAGTGAAACATATCCTTTGAAACCCACTTTTAGGGGCGGCCTGGCACTTCTCGCCATCCTTCTTTTATCCCAGGTTTTCGCGAGATTTCCACCGACGTTGATATTGACGAGGAGGAGGTCTCTCCCCATCCTTCTCAAGATTCGATTGTCATCTACCTAGGAAATATAGAGGATGCTTTTGGGATGAAGCGGCGGGTGGCCGAGATATTCCGGAAAAAATCGTTGCTGCTGCGTGGGATTGCCAATCGGATGTGGGAGAATCAGGAATCTACTGAGGAGCGTCTTCTTATCCTAGAGAGTAAGTTTAAACAACTAGTTACCAATCTGTCAAGAGAGGTCGGTGGCGGGACCGAATATCCCAGCCTTAAAATTGCGAGGGCCGAAGATCATCTCCATCTCGCTCAACGAGAACTCTAGAAGATTCGCTCTATTCAGTTTGCACGCGTTATGGCTGGAGCAGGAAGGGGTGGTCAGGGATGGTGAAGATGGCCCTCTGGTGGGCCTACCGGAACTCACCTCCCGCTCCTATTTTATTTTATAAATTTTGTAATCAAGATGGTCGGATTTTAAGTCGAATGCTGACAATGTGCTACGATTGTATGCCATTTGTTCTCGCTTTTTGTATCCTTCTTTTATCGCATATTTATACGTATTCTGTTCTTTGCGGATGATTTTACTATGTCATTTCCTCCTACTGATGTCGCGGTGTGAGTGGGACGATGCAGGATCTTGCCATAGTTCAGGGCCGGACCTGTGGCGAGATCTATAATTGTGATATCCGCACTTTTTTCATGTTAGGGTCATTTCCCGCCCAAACTTTTTCTATAATAGGGCGTACACATACCGCATTAATCATTCCTTCGATAGATTTTACTCGCCACTTTTTGTTCTTTTTGCACTTGCGCTTTGCTCCTTGTTACCCTTCTATGCGAGATTTTAGGAGAAGCGGATTGTAGGAACAAGTGCGCGATGGCATTCGCTGACTACCCTTTCATCAACTACAACATGTCCACGAAAGAATATCAGTCCATAGTCAGCCTTTACATCTCATCGGGTTTCACCGTGTTACATCCATTGTACAGCGAAGCCATCAACAAATTCTCTCCAGTAGAACTCGCCATCCCCGCCGAGAATTTCGAAGTTCGACTCTGCCTCCCGCTTTGGCCTGAGATTCATCAGGCTCTGCGCTAATTCAACATAGTTCCAGCGCAGCTCAACCAAAACTCCATAGCCCTGATAGTCGCATTCTCCTGCTACATGCTGTCTGAACGAATGTAGTTCAGCCTCCCAGTCTTCTACAAATTGTTTAATTTTCGCGCCAAGAAGGACAGGATTGCCTTCTTCTCCGACAACAATCTTAAGGCAAAAGGTCTCGCCAAAAAAAAACACAACTGGGTCAAGAAGTTCATCTTCGTCTCTGGCGACTTCGGCAACCTCCCTCTCTCGACGATCATGCAAGAGGAGTCTACCTACCGCCCTCCTAGTCTCGGTATCCATGAGTCCAACCTCCATCAATTCATTCTTGGGAAGGATTTCGATGTCATCTTTCTGAGGAGGAACGTAGACACGCTCCTACCGGTTCTCGCCGAGGAGGGTAAGGAATGCATTCTCCATTTCAGGGGGCATCAATTTTTAGAAAATTTTCTTATAATATTCATGAAGGGGTGCGAGATCTTCCCCTTAATCCTCCATTCACCGATAGTGTTGTACCTTCTTCTGAGCTGACACATGCTGAGGCTGCCGCTGCGGCCTGTAGGAGCTCTTTGGAGTCGTTGTCGGGATCTAGCAGCAAAAAGCCTAAGCTCGTCGTACTGTCACCTCTGTCTCTTTCCAAGAGACAATCACTGTCTTGCATACCGACAGCCACTGAGAAGTCGAATGATGCCGAGAGGCCAAGAGATGCCGAGAAAACAAAGTCCACCGGGAAGCCAAAGGCTGCCGAGATACCAAAGACCGCTGATCTCGGTAGAGGCAAGGAGATTATCATTGAATCTCCTAAAAGTGGCATCGACGGTGTGGTGAAGAGGGTAGGAGAGGCCGGCAGGACCTCAGCACAGATGGAGCCGGGACCGAGGGACCATAGGAACTTTAGCCTTGGCGAAGATGTGTTGAACGATAGGGAAGAGCCCATGTTCGGGTTGGATAAAAATGTCAACAAGGCTTCTATCTCTACATTGCTCCCCTCTTGGCAAGAGGGCGACACTGTATTGGGCCAGGCCTATACGCTGGCCTTTGACATGTATGGGCGAGACAGCGTCGCCTACTATGATAGGGAGCTGACCAAATAAATTGCTTACGAGGGCTCGTGGACCCAATTCCGCGCCCTCGAGATCGCGCACATGACAGCGCGCCGTAGTATCCGCCTTGCGCGACAACTTGTGGATGTTAGCGCGGCACAATCCTCTCTCTATTCAGATGTAGAAAAGCTGAAGGAGGATCTTGCATCCTCCAAGAAGGATCTCGCGCTGCGAGAGGAGGGAGTGGAAAACTCTTACTCACTTGCTTGTATATTTTCCATATCTTTTACTCTCGCACTGATCCTTGGTCATTTGCAGGATGTCATGACTGTCGCCAAGAAGGACGCGTGCATTGCCCATCTAGAGGACAAGAATAGGAGAATGAGGGCTCAGAATGAGCAGTGGATCGACTCGCTGATCCCTCCTCTCCCGAGCGAGAAGAAGGAGGCCCTGCTATATTCGTAGAATGAGATCGACCTGATGATACAGAAGCATGCCGTCATGGGAGCAAGGCATGCGCTCCAGATGATGCAATAAGACGGATTCTTAAATAATGATGGCGAGAAGGTGATGACCGATATCTTGATTTTCGAGCTCTACCAGCCTATTCTCGATCCCACGGAGAGCACAAATGAGAATTCTGACGAGAGTAAGCACTCGGCCTTGTCGCCCTGAAGCTCTCACCCCTCCCCCTTTTTTTGCTTTTACTTATACTTTTTTCTTTCATGATTTGCCCCCATCTTTTTTTACAATGTAAAAACTTAGACAAATGAAATACATTGTTATAGAAAATTCTCATTTCTTTTTACTCTTCTTGATGCCGAGTGACGCGGTACTTTGAGATACATTTGATTCGTACTCTCGCTTGCCTCAAGTCCGAAACATCTCGCGACCCCTTAGGCCAACTTTTTTCTTAGCATTAGACTCTGCTCCGTTCTCTTTCTTTTTTTTAGCCAATGCGCGTGTAAGTTCATGGTCTTGCGAGAGCAAGCTTTTGTCACTCGCATCAACTTTACCTCAGACTGGCGAGATCCCCTTACTCGGCGAGATATTGTCGAGATCTTATCTCTTCTTCAAAGGAAGTCATATCCTCCAGATCTATTTTATTGATGAGTTTTGTCGAGGACTTGTCGTGAAAACCTTATCCACGGAGTACCACTGCCCTGCCTTCTGGGTGAAAACCTGACAGCCGAAGCAATTCTGGAAAGCCTAGGAACAAAGATCTTACTTTCTGTTGATCAACCATTAGGCGTTACCACCGGCCCAATCAGCTAGGTCAGAGTCTGACAACGGGTGTTGAGCATCAACTGGACACAGCCCCAGGGTCATAAAGAAATTCAACAGGGATCCCGGCCCTGCCAGCTGGGTGGAATCCTGACAGCAGGACCGTCCCGGGACCTAACCTCAAAGCGAGGAGATATTCCTTTGGCAAACCTCTAGACAATACCAACGACCCAATCAGCTAGGTGAGAGCCTGACGGTGGGTGTTCAGCATCAATCGACTCAACCCCAGGGTCATAACGGTATCAAACAAGGATCCCGACCATGACAGCTAGGTGGAAGCATGACAGCGGGAGTGTCCCGAGACCTAATCCAAGAGCGAGAAGATATTCCTTTGGCCAACCTCCGGGCGCTACCACCGGCCCAATCAGCTAGGTGATGGCCTGACGACAGTTGTTGATAATCAACCAAAATTAGCCCCAGGGTCATAACAATGTCTAGCAGGGATCTCGGCCCTGCCAGCTAGGTTGAAGCCTGATAGCTAGAGCGTCCCGGGACCTAACCCCAAGATGAGAAGATATTCCTTTGGCCAACCTCCGAGCGCTACCACCGGCCCAATCAGCTAAGTGAGAGCCTGACAGCAGGTGTTGAGCATCAATAAGACTCATCCCTAGGGTCACAACAATGTCCAATAGGGAACCAGGCCCTCCCAGCTAGGTGGAAGCCTGATTGCGGGAGCGTCCCGGGACCTAACCCCAGAGCGATAAGATATTTCTTTGGCCAACATCCGGGCACTACCACTGGACAAATCAGCTAGGTGAGAGCCTGACGGCGGGTGTTGCACATCAACTGGACTCAGCCACAGGGTCATAATGATGTCTAACGGTGATCTTGACCCTGCTAGCTAGGTGGAATCCTAATAGCTGGAGCGTCCTGGGACCAAACCCCATAGCAAAAAGATATTCCTTTGGACAACCTCCGGGCACAACAACCATCCCAATCAGCTAGGTGAGAGACTGACGGTGGGTGTTGAGCATCAACCAGACTCAACCCAAGGGTCATAACGATGTCCAACAGGGATCTCGGCCCTGCCAGCTAGGTGGAAGCCTGATAGTGGGAGCGTCCCTGGACCTAACCCTAGAGCGAGAAGATATTCCACTGGTCAACCAATCTTTGGTCCTACTTCCTAGATGGAAGCATCCAGCGAAAGCATCTCATGACTTAACCTTATAAAAACTTGCCACAAGTTTGACCCACAAGAGTGGTGGGACATCAAGGAACTTTATTCATTAAATTAGAGTGCATACATATTTTCACTGATACAAACGTTTCGAGTCATCACCGCTCTAGGTGTGACTTAGAGTCTCGCCCTCTATATTCCGGAGGCGGTACCCTCCTGATCACAAAGCCTCTCCAACAATGTATGGGCCTTCCTAGTTGGTGTTGAGCTTTCCCACTACAGCTTAACTTCTCGCCACATCCACCTTCTTTAAGACCAGATCTCCCTCCACGAACTGTTTGACCCGGGCGAGCTTGTCGAAGTACTTAGCCACTCTTATTTTCACTTCTTCCTGGCAGAAGGCGGAGAGGTAACACAAATCCTCCACAATGTCAAGGGAGAGTCATAACTCGTCCTCATTCTCAGCTTGCCATTCTTCCATGCCTGCCCCTGCCTCAACCACCCGAGGAGTCCAGACCTCAAACTAGACTGGGACTATAACCTCACATCCATGGGAGAGCTTGAATGAAGTCTCCCCCGTTTCCGTGTTTGGAGTGGTTCTAAGGACCCAAAGAATTGAAGGAAGCTTCTCCACCCAGCTACCCCTCAAATTCTCCACCTTCTCCTTGAGGAGATTGACGATGATCTTATTCACCGCCTCCACCTGCCCGTTGCTCTAGGGGTGGTGGACTAAGGAAAACCTGAGGTAGATCTTGTGCTGCCCACAAAAACTGATGAATTTGGTGTTGGTAAAACTGATGCCCATTATCCGTGAGGATGTCTTGCCGTAACCCGTGCAGGCAGATGATCTCCCCCCCAAACAAAATTCTCGATAACCTAGGAGGTCACCTTAGCCAGCGCATTTACCTCAAACCACTTAGAAAAATAATCTATCATGACAAGTAGGAATCTCCTCTACCTGCTGGAATGGGGGAAAGGCCATACCAAGTACATTCCCAAGATTGCAAAGGGCCAGGGGGGGCGTTATATTTCTGAGGCGCTAGGCTGGTTGTAGTTGGAGGGGGGGGGGGGGGAAACAAATGGAACTTATTGCACTTCTTTGTAAACTCCGCCGCATCATGACCCAAGGTAGGCCAGAAATACCCTTGCCTGACAATCCTTCCTTCGAGGCTTCGACTCCCGGAGTGACTCCCACACTCCGCAGAATGGACCTCTTCCAAGATCCTCTTGACCTCCCTCTCAGCCACGCAACATGCCAACATCCCCGAGAGGATCTTTTGGTACAACTTCCCATCACGGATGCGATAGTATGCTGACTTGTACTTGAACTTCTTTTTATCCATCCCCTCCGGATACTCCCATGTGGAAAGGAAGGTTGTGAATGGGTCCATCCACGGGGGTGTTGATCCACCTACATCATCTCTCCCTCTTCAATAGAAGGGCAAAATTGCTTAGTGATGGTACCCCCCCACCCACCCGGGAACCATGCTTTGTCAGTTGGTCCACCTGCTCGTTCTCCTGCATGGGCACATGTCAGATGGATAAGGTCTGGAACATGCAAATGACCCCCTTCACCTTTGCTAAATATAACTGGAGGGTAGGCTCCAATGCCTCTAACTCCCCATAGATCTTGGAATACACCACCATGGAGTCGATGAGGACCTCCTCGTCAAGTACCCCTAGCTCCTTGGCCAGGCGTAATCCTATAAGTACGACACATATTTAGCCTAGTTGTTAGTGATGGGAAAGTGCACCACCACCGTTTGTTCGATTCTTGTTCCCTATTGTTTCTCTAAGATTACTCCCACCTCTAGGGAATGCCTCCCAGAAGCGCCATCTACCTTCACCTTCCATGGAACTGGTAGAGTTAGCTCTTCCTACGCCACCTCGACCATATATTTAGCCATAAAGTCGGCCATCGCATGGGCCTTGATCGAGAGGCAGGGGACAAAGGAGATATTGAACTCGCTCAGTTCTACCGACCATTTAGCCAACCTGCCCAAATTATCTACCCCCTCGAAGATGTTGCGGAAGGGGTAGTCAGTCACCACTCGGATTGAGTGTGCCTGGAAGTAGGGTCAGATCATTCGAGTCGAGATGACTAGAGCGAAGGCCTACTTTTCCAAGATTGGATATCGAAGCTCTGCCTTCCTAAGGACCCATCACACATAATAGATCGGAAACTGCTTCTTCCCCTCTTCCTGGACCAGGACGGAGCTCAAGGCTTTTTCCCCGACCCCAAGATACAAATACAGGTCTTCCCCCTCCTTCGGCCCTTGGAGTAGGGGACCTGAGTCAACTGCCTCTTCAAGGCCAGGAACGCCTCCTCGTATTCCCCAGTCCACTCGAACTTTTTGCCTCCCCTTAATGCTTTGAATAAGGGAGAGCACTTCTCCCTTGCATGAGAAAGGAACCTGCTCAACCCTGCCAGCTTCCCTGTCAACCGCTGAACCTCTTTAGCATTCCGAGGCAATCCCATCTCCATGATCATTCGGACCTTGTCAGGATTTGGCTCCACCCCTGCGAGGGTGAGAAGGTGACCAGGGAACCTGCCCATACTGCCACCGAAGACACACTTCAAGGGGTTCTACCTCATTTTGTACTTGCGCAAGGTGGTGAAGGTTTCTTCCAGGTCCTAGAGGTGAGAGTCCACGTCTCGACTCTTGATCAAAAGATAATCTACAAACACCTCTACGTTCTT
This sequence comes from Platanthera zijinensis, assembly GCA_039513925.1. Lineage (NCBI taxonomy): Eukaryota > Viridiplantae > Streptophyta > Magnoliopsida > Asparagales > Orchidaceae > Platanthera > Platanthera zijinensis. Next base: position 80,203,859 of record CM077090.1, on the reverse strand, counting down.
TCCCTTTTGTTCTCAAAAGACCCTATCCATCATCTTCTAGTATGTTGCCCCCGCATTTTTCAGCCCAAAGGGCATCATTTTGTATAGGTAGCACCCATCCCCTGTGATGAAGGAGACATATTTGATATAGGGAGTGTGAATTCTGATCTAGTAGTAACCTGAAAAGGCATCTAAAAAGCTCTTTACAGAAAAACTGACGGTTGAGTCAACCAGCGCGTCAATCTGAGGCAAGGGATAATAATCTTTTAGGCATAATTTATTAAGTAAAGAAAAATCAACGCACATACGCCACCGACCGTCTCCTTTTTTAACCATTACTAGATTGGAGACCCAGTCGGGGTATTATATTTCAGAAACAAAGCCAGCCTTGAGAAGCTTGGCCACCCCCTCCCTGATGGTCTCTGCCAGCTTGTCCGCGATGGACCTCTTCTTCTGCTAGATGGGATGAGCATCTGGGTCCAGGTTGAGGCATTGGCAGACGACGTCCTCATCAAGCCTCGGCATCTCCGCAATGCTCCAGGCAAAAATATCCACATTCTTCTGGATGCACTCCAACATCCTACCCTGATCCTCCAGGGTTAGCCCACTGCTGATGCGAACCTTCTCCACTCTACCTGCGAGGGTGAGAACCTCCATCTCCACCACCTCATTTGACCCCTCAAGGCGAGACTGCTCACACCATTATCTAACGTCCTCCCCTCCTGGGGCAAGAACCTCCTCCTCAGCTTCCTCCATGGCCATTGCCTCGGTCGGCTCCTGGGCTTCCTCCGCCACCCCAACCCAGGTGCGGTTCTCCTTCACCTCCATCTCCACACCTCCCTCCTACTCCGTCTCCTCCATCCTCTGCTCCATATCCTTGTCCGCCTCTTACCATAAGATGGAGTTTACCGCCATGACGTAGCACTCCCTTGCCACCTTGGGGTCTCCCCAGACTCGGACCCGAACCTGGATCCCCTCAGCGCTAAACTTCAGGCACTAGTGGAAGGACAACAAGACACAGCTAAAGGCACTGATGAGAGGCCGCCCGAAGATGGCATTGTAGTTGTTGGTGGCGTCCATGAATGCGAATCTGCAGTTTCGGAACTGCCCCCCCCCTAGGGTTACATGGAGCCCCACTACTGCTTCAACCTCCTTCCTCTCTCCTAAGAACCCAAACAAAGATCCATCCAAGGCAAGCACCCTCTTGGCCTCTACCTTCATTGCATCAAATGACTTCTGGAAGATGACGATGACTCACCTCCCATTATCGATGAGGATCTGGAAGATGGTGAAGTTCTCGACCACTATCTAGATGATCAGCGCGTCGCAGAAGGGGTACTCATGGTCTAGCATGTCCTTCCGTGAGATGGTGATCTTCTCCTCCGGGGGTAGGGTATGGGATGTGGATCCAATGCTCTGGCAGTACATGGTGTGGAGACTTGCCTTCCGGGAAGCCTCGACCCCCACCCCCATGGATCACTCTGATCCCTCCCCGGGCCCCAACATCGGCCCGGTCCTCACACCTGTCCTCCTCTTCTTGAGGTAGGACTTCTTTGATCTGCACTCCCTGGCAGTCGTGTTGCTTCTCCTACTATACGTTTCCTCTCATCTCAAGGAACTTCGGGCACGTGGTTGTGGCGTGCCCCTCTTCCTGGTGGAAGATACAATAAGGTAGCTCCACTCTAACTTCTCTCCTCCTCCTCTACTGACCCCTCCTCCTCTGCATGGATATTGTCATAGCATGATGCTGATCGGGGAGAGGGGGCCTCTACCCTTTCCTCAAGCCCAGGGGGTGGAAGTTGCCCTGCCCCCCTGGTGGAGGCCTCCTTAATGAAAACTTTTCCACTGGCCTTGATCCTGCCACTCCTGCTGCCTCTATCCGAGCCGATTATTTAGCTCTTCGAGCCCCACCTCTACTGCTGCTGCTACACCTATTGATGATATTACCGCTGTAGGGGTTTAGCTCTACTTACCTCCTGACCTCGGCCACCTCTTAGCCCTTTCTCTTCTTCCGTTTCCCACTTGGCCAACTTCTTCGTGAACTTGGGGTTTGACGCCTCCCCGTCGACTTCTCTGGCTGCCCTCTCCATCAACTCCTTGTAGGAGAGAGCATGCATCCTCTTTAGCTCCATCCTGAAGAAACCTTATTGTAGCCCCGGGGTAAAGGCCATCATTAGGGTGTGCCCTTGCATCTCCTGGACCTGGGTAACCTCCCCTTGGAACCGATCGACGTAGCTCCCCAAGGTTTTGTCTGCCCCCTTCTTGATGTGAAATAGGTGTTGAAGCCAAAAATGACTGAAGCCAAAATTGGCTTCTGTGGAGTTCGGGGTCCCAAAAGAGGGGTGACCGCACACCTACTACACTCAAATGAACAATCTAGGCTCTAGACTAGGAACGTAAGGGACAGACCCAAGGTCTCAGCGTGGAGGACCCACCGCATACCCGGAAGACTAACGAACTCTTCCCCTCCCAAGCCAAAGGCTGAGCTAAGACACCTTCGGAGGGCGCTCTTGGCCGACTCGAATATCTAAGGAGGGTCTCAAGACCATCTCTCTCCTATCCAAATATGTCACCTTGGGTCTATACAAAATGCTCCTCGCCTGCCCTACTAAAGGCGCAACATCGCCGAGCAATTCTATGACTCGCTGCCCAACTGGGCTGCAAACAGCGCGACTCCGCTGCCTTAAAAGGCTATCAACAGGCTAAGAGGAGCTTCCCGGCATAAACCTCGGGGCTCCCACGGGACGAGCGGTTCCCAAGCACACCACTCGCCCGAAGCAAAAAAAGAGTAGATCATACATTCACAGAGCAACACAGATTATAAATTATTACAGGAATATTAATTCCATACATCGGCATGCAGGCCAGCAATATAAACAAAAGTAGGCCTTCGAGGGCCGGCACAAGCTTGGGCTTAAGCCCGCTATTCCCCGCTTGGTACTGCAACACCTGTACGCCAACATCGCGATGGACGACTGCCAGCTGAAAGATAGTCGGCTAACATAAGCTGGCCAAATATATTCCGTGCACCCCTTTTTCGGGGCTACGGTGCGCATTCCCTGCAAATAGATAATATTCAACTTCCACGGAGTCTTCTCCGGGAACCCTAGAACATCACCAATCCGGCTCACACGTCCGGATGGGCTTCACACAGAACATCACCAATTTGGCTCATACGTCCGAATGGGCTTCACAAAGCACATCACCAATTCGGCTCGTACGTCCGAATGGGCTTCACACAGCACATCACCAATTCAGCTCGTACGTCCGAATGGGCTTCATACAGCATGCCTAAATCCGTACTCACACTTCCGGATACTAAATGCAATTAAAAGCGGGGACGTACACGTCGACCCGTCGGAGAGCTCCCTTCCCCCACCTATTGGTGGAGAGGGCTTCCATGCAAATATGTAAAATAAGGGCTTCACCTGCCCGAGTAGAAACATCGTTACCCTTGACGCGTGTTTTGACGAAGGTGCCGGTGGCCGATCTCCCTTTTAGGCCGAGCCTTGCTCGAGGCGGCGATGGCAGTGGTCGGCCTCCCTTCTTGGCCGAGCCTTACTCGAGGCAGCGATGGGAAGAGGGACCCGAGAGATGCTCAGCCCCGCTAGAGGCGGCCTGGAAGAGGGAGCCGAGAGGAGCTCGGCCCCGCTGGAGGTGGCCTGGATGGGAAGAGGGGGACGAGAGGAGCTCGGCCCCGCTGGAGGCGGCCTGGACAGGAAGTGGGGGGCCGAGCTTTGGCTCAGGCTTTGCGGCAGCCCGGACGGGAAGCGGAGGGGAGGAGCAAAACCTGCTCCTGGAGGCGGCCTGGACGGAGGGAAGGAGGGAGGAGCTCTGGAGCCGGCGTCGGGAGAGGAGGAGGAGGCCAGCCTGCTCCTTGCGGCGGCCTGGACAGGAGGTGGAAGGAGGCGGCTTCCTCCTTGCGGCGGCGGCGACGAGGATGGAGAGAGCTCAGGCTCGGTCGGCGACGAGAGAGGAGGAAGAGGCCGACATTCTCCTTGCGGCGGCCTGGACAGGAGGTAAGGAAGGAGAGGAAGGGGCGGGGGCGGCCTGCTCCTGGTGGCCGACGGGAGAGAGGAAGAGGGAGGGGCGCGGGGGTGCTGCTTGCTGATGCGTGTATAATACGGCAAGCGCACAGGTCGCACAAGTAATAAAGTTTGGGAATAAATCCCCGAGTGTCGGTCTCTTGAGGAACACAGTAAGGGATGAGTTAATGTCGAGGAGGACTTGAGATTGAAGTCCTCGGGGCGAAGGTAATGATGGGGGTTTTGATGGTTGCGGAAAATAAAGTAAAAATCTAACAACTACTCCTATGCAACGCCGCTATGCGATGCTTCGCCAGGCGGAATGGAAGACTAGTCGGGTCGCAATGCACCGAATCGCTAGGCGGATGGGCGAGTAGGCAAGCGTATGAGGTGGTTAGAATGGCGGAATGAGGGTCGTGAGCACCTCTTCGCAACGCACGCCACTAGCAATTGCTAGTGCGGCAAGAGTGGATGGATGGTGGAGTAATAAGGCGCACCTCAAGCAATAATAACAAAATCACACAAATCACATAGACAAGAAAAAGTGCAAGATCATTAACTACAATAAAATGTACTTCATCAATACAAAGAGTTAAGCTAAGCTATCAAATACAAGAGGAAGAGGTGTGCGAATCAACCGAATCCGAAGCCTTGTTGAGGGTTCACGGTTGGAATCCCGGGTTGTCAATCCGAGTCCATGATCGGTCCTCAACTGCGTCCGGGGTAGAGGAGGCTGTCACTCACTCCTAATGGACCCGTCTTCTTCGTTGAAATGACCCGTAGATTGCGGCTCCAGCTCCTCCTAACTTGATGGAGAAAGCTAGGTCAAAACTCCGCTTGAAGCTCTAGGATGAAGGAGGAGGCCGAGAGGATGCTCCGGCGTTGATTTGGCATTGAAAGCTTGCCCGGAGACCCTCCCTAAGGTGAAGGATGAAGGGGGACGGAGGAAACCCTCGTCCGAGACGAAGAACGGCGGAAAAATCGCGGATCTGGCCAAAATCTCCAAAATAGGGCGGAACCTGCGTATTTATAGAAAGCAGAATAAACAGCGCGCACGATCACTGGCGCACGACCAGTGGTCGTGCGCGATATGGTCAGTGATCGTGCGATATGGAGGCAGAAAAGTGGAAAAAAGATGTCATGACTGCGCACGACCGGCAGCGCACGAGCAGTGGTCGTGCGCGGTATGGCTGGTGATCGTGAGATATGCCGGGACAGAACTTTCACAGGAGAGGTCATGACTGCGCACGACCGATGATCGTGCGCCAAAGAGGTCGATGGTCGTACGTGGGTAAAAACGCACGACCATTGACTCCTTTGCCAAAAATGGTGAAAGTCCGATGCCGGACGCCCACACGATCCCAGAACCTGCAGGAAAACTGGACGGGATGTCGACACGGCAGTCACAGACATAAATATAATGCACAGCAAAAGGGAAATACACACACGCACAGAAATAGGCTAAAAGAGTGCACAAGACGTGTAAAACCGTAGCGAACCAAAAGGAGTGCAAATGACGATAAACGGCGTGCAAAGACAAGAAAATAAGCCTAGATGAGTCCGAAAATAGGTATATAAAGAGGACTCATCACACCACCAGACTTAACCGTTTGCGCGTCCCGAGCAAACAAAACCTAAGCAGACAGGGAAAATGAACTAGCTAACAAAGAAATTGCAAAACGGAGTACCATGCGAAGTCGCATGCTCGCGTGCATAAAAATAAAGTAGAGGAAATTCTTAAGTATACAAAATATTTTATAGTTTTCACAATGCGTAACAAAAATTTATTATTACTCCAAAGTAGAATCACGGTGAATCATCCGGTCTTACGCAGGGAGAAAGTAGACAGGCCACTAAGGTGAGCATTGCCGAAGACCGGGGCTCAAGATTACCCCCAAAGGAATCCACCAATGTCGGAAACCATAAGCTTGCCCGTTCGCACTCTCTCCACGGCACTAGTCAACTCAAGCGCATGTCCGTAGGACTTCAGGTAATAATGGGGCTTGGGTTATGGTGAGGAAAACAAGGATAAACATGAAGGGTATGCACCTAACCCAAATGAGCTAACGTACAAAACTAGTACCCGCTGCCCACAAAATAAACACGGGTGCACCACACCCCCAGACTTAACTTTTACTAAATGGGTGTGTGCACCGCCTACTCCAATTCCAAATCATCTCAAATAAAGATTTTCAATTAAACTTTTTCTTTTCACTTTTCATTTTCACTTTTTCTCTTTTTCAAATATTTTTCTTTGTAAACTTTTTCTTTTCACAATATACAATTTCAGCAAATAAAATTTGGGCGCGCTTCCACATTTTCACGAATAAAAAAAAATACCACATCACAACCCAACATGAAAATATAAAACACTAAGCTCGACTTGGGAGTGCGACTAGGATCAGCTATGAGGCTTTGGCGAATATAGTGGAGCTGAATCAAAAGGAAGGGTAGGCACAAAGGGGCTAGCAAGGGCGATGTTAGGAATGGGTACAAAGCTCAACCGGGCCAAAAGGTGGCCTACATCATGCTCACGCTAGACTAACCATGTACCAATGCTTCAAGAATAGCTTGGGGCAAGTTCTTAGCAACCGAGAAAGATAGTCCTTCCTCCCGACTCAAGCAATACGAGTCTAGTGGCGGCTACACACATTCCTACGCTACCGTTTGATTCACACCGGATTCACCAACTTTTGAGTAGAATAAGAAATATGTACGCAAATAGAAAAATATAAAACTATAAGCATACAGAAAAATTAAATCTACACAAATTTCTATACAAAACGAGAGCAGTTGACGAGAAACACAGCAAGGCCAACATTTTACTCCGTCGCACAATCCTAAACTAGCACAGAAATTTTCCAAATCTAACAAAGATACAAGTTTAACTCGTGGCACGCTAACAGCTAAGCGCGCGCTCATGTGGGTGCAGTGGTGTGCGATGTAATGAACTAATCAAAATAAAACAATAAATGCTTCTAGTATGCACATGAAATGTGCACGTGCAAAAGGTAACAAAATATGCTCTCCCCCAGACTTAAACTAAACAACACATCAAATGATAGAGAAATTAAAATCAGAATGAGCTAAGGGAAGAGGTTACCCAATGGTCAGCTAGTGAGCATACCAGAAGACGCGTGGAAAGTAGCAGCAGGCCCGCCGAACGAAGAATCACAACCCCGCCAATGCGTAGTTTCCATGAATACCTGCAGGGGTGAGCTCCGCAAAAACCAAAGGAAAATATACAAAAAGAAATACTAAACTAAGCTAGACATAAAAAGTAAAATGCAGAAATTTAAGATAACTACTGGGGTTATTGTCATCCCAGCACGACTTATTAAATTCTATACAACTCTAGCTAATGGGCCTATGAAAAGAAAAATGAATAGGTAACTGTTCCATTATCCGTTGCGGTAGCAAGTACCGATACGGAGAAAGAGCAGTTACACCTCTACCTAGATAATAATACCTGAAAAGCTCAGGTAGAGGAAGCAGGAAATAAGATGAGGAGGTGACCTGGTCCTCGCTCATCTCATCACAAAAAGAATCCTTGCCTAGCAAGGGGTCATCCCACACAGGTGTGTAGGAGTCAACGGCTTGAGCACGAGGCTCATCGTCATCCCAGCACACTAGTGGAGAATCAACCTGCACAGGCTCAGATATGGAAGGGGGATCAAGGAATAAAAGAGAAGAAGGACAAAAACAATCAGAAATCGGGGGAGTGATCCCGGTATCACTCCCAGCAGGATCCAAACAATGATCATCGTCAGTGTCATATGAGTCGTATTGGGGAGAATCCGAGAACTCGAAGTTCGCGGTGGAAAGGGGGACCGCCTCGTTAGATAGGGGGGTGCAAACCTCCACATCCGAAAGGTGATACTCCTCGTCCCACCGGGGTGCAAAGAAGTGTTCCGAAGATCCACATTCTCCGTCGGAGATACTAGAATCCTCATCCCACTTCGGCGCAACCTCGGGCACCGAATCATCCACAAATACGGCATCATCAGCCGACTCACAAGAAAAAGGAGTAGAAAACTCCGGCAAATACTGCGTAGGGGCAAAGCTGCTCACAAAATCAGGCATAGAATGCGCAGGCCCCTTCGCAACATCATCCGCAGATGCCACCCTGTCGACGACCGGAACACTCTCATCGTCCCATACAGGATCGTCCATGAGATCCCGATCCACTCCTTGCGGGCTAACATCCGAGTGAGAATGATCACTCAAAGGAAGCTCGTAAAAAGGGGTTGAGGAACCCATGAAGGAACTATATGCGGCGAGAGATTCTTCCGTAATCTCAACGGGCAAAGATCGAGCAAGGTGCGCCATGTCAGTGTATGGGCCAGGCAACACCCTAGTAGGCCTATCCATAGTAGTCTCCTGCGAACAGGGGACTGCTGCGGATGCGTCCACAGAGGTAGAGGGCTTGCACAAGCGAGGGCAATCCTTCAACATATGGCTCACACCTTGACATAGAATACACCGAAAACAGTGCTCGGCATTAGAAACAGCCATGACATCGATGCAACTCCGCAAAGCGTCAATAATACGGCACTCGGCAGCAGAATCCATCGCGAACAAAAATATTTAACGGAAATTACTACACACAAGAATAAAATAACTCGGATCTGCAATATTAAAAAAAAAAGAAAACAAGGAAGGGACAAGAAAAATAAAGTAAACAATTTCAAAAACTAAAATAAAGACAAAACGGGGTATGAACAAATGGACAAGGGCGACTATCTCGCATCTACCTCTTCAAAAACTCAAACGACTGTGTTCCCCGGCAACGGCGCCAAAAACTTGATGTGTGTAGAATACGGCAAGCGCACCGGTCGCACAAGTAATAAAGTTTGGGAATAAATCCCCGAGTGTCGGTCTCTTGAGGAACACAGTAAGGGATGAGTTAATGTCGAGGAGGACTTGAGATTGAAGTCCTCGGGGCGAAGGTAATGATGGGGGTTTTGATGGTTGCGGAAAATAAAGTAAAAATCTAACAACTACTCCTATGCAACGCCGCTATGCGATGCTTCGCCAGGCGGAATGGAAGACTAGTCGGTCCGCAATGCACCGAATCGCTAGGCGGATGGGCGAGTAGGCAAGCGTATGAGGTGGTTAGAATGGCGGAATGAGGGTCGTGAGCACCTCTTCGCAACGCACGCCACTAGCAATTGCTAGTGCGGCAAGAGTGGATGGATGGTGGAGTAATAAGGCGCACCTCAAGCAATAATAACAAAATCACACAAATCACATAGACATGAAAAAGTGCAAGATCATTAACTACAATAAAATGTACTTCATCAATACAAAGAGTTAAGCTAAGCTATCAAATACAAGAGGAAGAGGTGTGCGAATCAACCGAATCCGAAGCCTTGTTGAGGGTTCACGGTTGGAATCTCGGGTTGTCAATCCGAGTCCAAGATCGGTCCTCAACTGCTTCCGGGGTAGAGGAGGCTGTCACTCACTCCTAATGGACCCGTCTTCTTCGTTGAAATGACCCGTAGATTGCGGCTCCAGCTCCTCCTAACTTGATGGAGAAAGCTAGGTCAAAACTCCGCTTGAAGCTCTAGGATGAAGGAGGAGGCCGAGAGGATGCTCCGGCGTTGATTTGGCGTTGAAAGCTTGCCTGGAGACCCTCCCTAAGGTGAAGGATGAAGGGGGACGGAGGAAACCCTCGTCCGAGACGAAGAACGGCGGAAAAATCGCGGATCTGGCCAAAATCCCCAAAATAGGGCGGAACCTGCGTATTTATAGAAAGCAAAATAAACAGCGCGCACGATCACTGGCGCACGACCAGTGGTCGTGCGCGATATGGTCAGTGATCGTGCGATATGGAGGCAGAAAAGTGGAAAAAAGATGTCATGACTGCGCACGGCCGGCAGCGCATGAGCAGTGGTCGTGCTCGGTATGGCTGGTGATCGTGCGATATGCCGGGACAGAACTTTCACAGGAGAGGTCATGACTGCGCACGACCGATGATCGTGCGCCAAAGAGGTCGATGGTCGTGCGTGGGTAAAAACGCACGACCATTGACTCCTTTGCCAAAAATGGTGAAAGTCCGATGCCGGACGCCCACACGATCCCAGAACCTGCAGGAAAACTGGACGGGATGTCGACACGGCAGTCACAGACATAAATATAATGCACAGCAAAAGGGAAATACACACACGCACAGAAATAGGCTAAAAGAGTGCACAAGACGTGTAAAACCGTAGCGAACCAAAAGGAGTGCAAATGACGCTAAACGGCGTTCAAAGACAAGAAAATAAGCCTAGATGAGTCCGAAAATAGGTATATAAAGAGGACTCATCACTTGCCATCGCGGGAGAGGAGTAGGAGGCCGAGCGGCGGGCACTACTGCAGGTGGCGGGAGTAAAAAGCCTAGGGCTTGTTTTTTCTCTCCTTCCTCCCCTGCCCGATCCCCCCCCCCCCTCTTTTACCTGCTGCCCCTTTTTTTATTTTTTTTGTCTCTTTTGTTTTATCCCCTGCTGCCCCCCTCTACCCGCATGCCTCTCCCCCCTTATCTGATTCCTATCAACTCATATTATAAATATATATAATATATATATAATATAATGTATATAATATATTATATAACACAATATATGCAATATAAGATATATGTTATAGTTATGCCTATGCACACGAAACCTTCGTGCGCACGGCCGTGCACCCGCACGTCTTCGGGCGGGGCTGCACCAACTCATCGCCCATAGCATGCCCCAAGTCCGTCTCTTGGGGAGGATCCCGCTCGGCCGGATACGGGGTTGTACACAATCCCCGCTCTTTGCGAGGTTAGTACAAGCTCGGAAAGAAATGTCCAATCCCAAGTATCCGGCGAGTGGGAGCCGACACAAAAGAAAAATTTTGAGAAAATGCAAAATTTGCATTCAAAACACTAAACTCTTCGCGCACCTTTTGATCATTTTGAACCATTTGATACTTGTAACGATCCCTGCTACCGAACTGCCCTTATACCCTTACTTACAATAAGTATACCTCGGCCGAGCTTGGCTCGAGGTGTCGCAGAAGTGGCTAAACCGAAGTATCCCAAAAGCCAACCTTTCCCCCAAAGGCGAGCCTTCGGACCTACCAGCTAGATGGGAGCCTGCGCAGCGGGTCTACCTGGGGCCGAGCCCGGCTCGGGGTGTCGTAGAAGAGGCTAAACCAAAGTATCTCAAAAGCCAACCTTTCCCCCACAGGCGAGCCTTCGGACCTGCCAGCTTGATGGGAGCCTACGCAGCGGGTCTACCTAGGGCCGAGCCCGGCTCAGGGTGTCGTAGAAGCGGCTAAGCCAAAGTATCTCAAAAGCCAACCTTTCCCCTACAGGCGAGCCTTTGGACCTGCCAGCTTGATGGGAGCCTGCGCAGCGGGTCTACCTGGGGCCGAGCCCGGCTCGGGGTGTCGCAGAAGAGGCTAAACCAAAGTATCTCAAAAGCAAACCTTTCCACCATAGGCGAGCCTTCTGACCTGCCAGCTTGATGGGAGCCTGCGCAGCGGGTCTACTTGGGGCCGAGCCTAGCTCGGGGTGTCGTAGAAGAGGCTAAACCAAAGTATCTCAAAAGCCAACCTATCCCCCACAGGCGAGCCTTCGGACCTGCCAGCTTGATGGGAGCGTGCGCAGCGGGTCTACCTGGGGCCGAGCCGCGCTCGGGGTAGTGCAGAACCAAGGACCAAGAACCAGACCTCTCCCCCACAGGCGAGCCTTCGGACCTGCCAGCTAGATGCGAGCCTGCGCAGCGGGTCTACCTGGGGCCGAGCCGCGCTCGGGGTAGTGCAGAACCAAGGACCAAGAACCAGACCTCTCCCCCACAGGCGAGTCTTCAGACCTGCCAGCTAGATGGGAGCCTGCGTAGTGGGTCTACCTAGGGCCGAGCCGCGCTCGGGGTAGTGCAGAACCAAGGACCAAGAACCAGACCTCTCCCCCACAAGCGAGCCTTCGGACCTGACAGCTAGATGGGAGCCTGCGCAGTGGGTATACCTGGGGGTCTCCTCTCCAAACCAACTCCAACCCCCGAGTGAGCCTGCAACCCTGTCAGCTTGATAAGAGCCTGGTCAGCGGGTCTTCTCGGGGTCTCCTCTCCAACACAACTATAAAGCAAACATAAAGATAATCAAATAACTCAAAAGAACTGTTAACCCGATCAACCAAGCCAAAGTCCGACACGAGGCACCTCTACCCGCTACGTCCGCCCTCTTGGGAACCGGGGTCAATCATACAATATTCTCCCTAAGGAACATTTTGATCTCCAAGATAGAACATCCTATTTGATTTGCATATATCTTTCTTGTTTTTCTATTTTAAATCAAATCACCGTTCAAATTTTTTGTTCTCATATCTTATCATATTTGATATTTTTTGGTAGAATAAAATCATATAACTTTGTTGGTGTATCGAGCTCTCATGATTATACTTGCAATTAGAGATGTATAAATAGCAAGCTAACAATCAACCTCACATTGGATTTCAACTAAGAGAGATACGATAAATAATATTTGTTTGGTTCATTATACTCATCACTTTAAATACCCTGTGTTACGCGGTGATACAATAAGTGCTCTTCGCTTCACATTCATATGTATGTTTGCCATGAGAGAGTGAATGATTGAGCCTTTAGTAGTTAGTTGTCTGCTAATCTTTCTTATATAAATCTAAAAACCGTAATTATACTTATATTCAACTTATCGCAAACATCTCTTTGCTTAATCATGATAAATGTTCAGAGGGGTCCTAAGCAGATTGGGTGGTAATTGGTAGTGGTATTGGTGGGTTATACTATGCTGAGCCTTTAGCTAAATACAGTCAGTATATATCTGGTGGTGCTGCACATTCATTTGAAATTAAGGGTTACAAGTTTGATTCCGGTCCATCTTTGTTCTCTGGATTTCATTCTACAGGTTCAAAAGCAAATCCCCTAGCAGAGGTGAATTAGTTACGGTTCGTGAATGTCGCGATCCTCTTTTGTTTTACTGCTCTTTTTATTCCCACCTCTCCCATCATTAAACAGGCATTTCCTAACCATGAAGTTCTAGCCAGCGGAACATTATTTTAAATGTTACTTTTTGCTGTGAGGTTTTAAACTTTGGTACTTGAGAAACATTTGAGACGAAATGCTAGGATGGTTAAGATCGACTAAAGAGGAGTGGGAGGGGACTTCTTTCATCACATGACCCTGGTCGTCACTTAATTCCTCTTCTATAGCCGCGACGTTCGACTGAGTTTTTCCATGCTGGCCAATCTCCACGCTCACCGCACAATAACTGTTGAAGCCAAAAATGACCGAAGCCAAAATTGGCTTCTGTGGAGTTCGGGGTCCCAAAAGAGGGGTGACCGCACACCTACTACACTCAAAGTAACAATCTAGGCTCTAGAATAGGAATGTAAGGGACAGACCCAAGGCCTCAGCGTGGAGGACCCACCGCATAGCCGGAAGACTAACGAACTCTTCCCCTTCCAAGCTAAAGGCTGAGCTAAGACACCTTTGGAGGGCACTCTTGGCTGACCGGAATATCTAAGGAGGGTCTCAAGACCATCTCTCTCCTATCCAGATGTGTCTCCTTGTGTCTATACAAAATGCTCCTCGCCCGCCCTACTAAAGGCCCAACATCGCCGAGCAATTCTACAACTCGCTCCCCAACTGGGCTGCAAACAGCGCGACTCCGCTGCCTTAAAAGGTTATCAACAGGCCAACAGGGGCTTCCCGGCATAAACCTAGGGGCTCCCACGGGACGAGCGGTTCACAAGCATACCGCTCGCTCGAAGCAAAAAGAGTAGATCATATATTAACAGAGCAACACAGATTATAAATTATTAAAGGAATATTAATTCCATACATCGGCACGCAGGCCGGAAATATAAACAAAAGTAGGCCTTCGAGGGCTGGCACAAGCTTGGGCTTAAGCCCACTATTCACCGCTTGGTAGTGCAACACCTGTATGCCAACGTCTCGACGGACGACTGCCAGCTGAACAACAGTCGGCTAACATAAGCTGGCCAATTATATTTCGTGCACCCCTTTTTCGGGGCTATGGTGCGCATTCCATGCAAATAGATAATATCCAACTTCCATGGAGTCTTCTCCGGGAACCCCAGAACATCACCAATCCGGCTCACACATCCGGATGGGATTCACACAAAACATCACCAATTTGGCTCATACATCCGAATGGGCTTCACACAGCACATCACCAATTCGGCTCGTACGTCTGAATGGGCTTCACACAGCACATCACCAATTCAGCTCATACATCCGAATGGGCTCACACAGCATGCCTAAATCCGTACTCACACTTCCGGATACTAAATGCAATTAATAGCGAGGATGTACATATCGACCCGTCGGAGAGCTCCCTTCCCCCACCCATTGGTGGAGAGGGCTTCCATGCAAATATGTAAAATAAGGGCTTCACCTGCCCGAGTAGAAATATCGTTACCCTTGACGCGTATTTTAACGAAGGTACCGGTGGCCGATCTCCCTTTTAGGCCGAGCCTTGCTCGAGGCGGCAATGGAGGTGGTCAGCTCCCTTTTAGGCCGAGCCTTTCTCGAGGCAGCAATGGGAAGAGGGGGCCGAGAGAAGCTCGGCCCCGCTGGAGGCGGCCTGGAAGAGGGGGCCAAGAGGAGCTCGGCCCTGCTGGAGGCGGCTTGGAAGAGGGGTCCGAGAGGAGCTCGGCCTCGCTGGAGGCGGCCTGGACGGGAAGAGGGGGCTGAGAGGAGCTCGGCCCCGCTGGAGGCGGCCTGGACGGGAAGTGGGGGGCCGAGCTTTGGCTCGGGCTTTACGGCAGCCTAGACGGGAGGCGGAGGGGAGGAGCAAAACCTGCTCCTTGAGTCGGCCTGGACGGAGGGAAGGAGGGAGGAGCTCTGGAGCCGGCGGCGGGAGAGGAGGAGGAGGCCAGCCTGCTCCTCTCGGCGGCCTGGACAGGAGGTGGAAGGAGGCGGCTTCCTCCTTGCGGCGGCAGCGACGAGGATGGAGAGAGCTCGGGCTCGGCCGGCGATGGGAGAGGAGGAAAAGGCCGGCCTGCTCCTAGTAGTGGCCTAGACAGGAGGGAAGGAAGGAGAGGAAGGGGCGGGGGCGGCCTGCTCCAGGTGGCTGACGGGAGAGAGGAAGAGGGAGAGGCGCGGGGGTGCTGCTTGCCGGCGTGGGAGAGGAGGAGGAGGCCGAGCGGCGGGCACTGCTGCAGGCGGCGGGAGTAAAAAGCCTAGGTCTTGTTTTTTCTATGCTTCCTCCCCTGCCCGATCCCCCCCCACTTTTACCTGCTGACCCTTTTTTTATTTTTTTATCTCTTTTGTTTTATCCCCTGCTGCCCCCCCTCTACCCGCATGCCTCTACCCCCATATCTAATTCCTATCAACTCATATTATATATATATATATAATATATATATAATATAATATATATAATATATTATATAATATAATATATATATATATAACATAATATATGCAATATAAGATATATGTTATAGTAATGCCTATGCATACGAAACCTTCGTGCGCACGCCCGAGCACCCGCACGTCTTCGGGCGGGGCTGCACAAACTCATCGCCCATAGCATGTCCCGAGTACATCACTTGGGGAGGATCCCGCTTGGCCGGATACGGGGTTGTACAATAGGGACTCTGACTCCTTCCTTTTCTTGGAGGTGGTGAACCACAACATAAAATCCCATCACAGGTCATCGAAGCATTAGATGGAGTTGGCCGATAGTTGGTGGAACCACTCTCTCGCCTTCTCCTTGAGGGTGATGGCGAAGAGTTTTTTTTGAAGGCATCAAACATCTACCTTATTGGAACCACATCCTCGAACCACTAGATGTGTTGGACCGGGTCATCCCTCCCAGTATAGTAGGACATTTCTTGCTCCCTGAACCCTTCTGGAAGTGCAGAAAAAGAAACCAGCTCGTTGAAGGGACTTCCTCCCCCTGCTGGGAGATCCAAAGGGTCTCCCCCCCATCTCGTCAAACCGGCCTCCGCTCGCAGAACCGGGGAATAACACTCGCCCGGGAAGGTCCCTCTCCCTCGCTTCCTCTACAACCTCCTTCCCAGCTCGCCTGGTTAGAGCGTCCTAATCGAGAGTCAGGATCGCGAGAACAGGGACTGTTGGTGTAGAGCACTCGACACGCATGCTGAGTGCGAACCTAACTAAGCAGAGTACTTCCTCCATGAAGTCCTCGAATATCCCCGTCGTGGTGAGAGGGGGAGTGGGTGGTGATTCAGCCCTTTCCAAATCTGTCCCTTCCCCTCCAATCATTTAGCATGCTGAAGATTTTCTATGCTGACCACAGTCCATGCTCACCGCACCAAAAATGTTGAAACTGAAAACTCGGTCTCTTTGGAGTTCAACCTTAGGGAAGGGGTGATCGCACACTTACTTCTCTCTTACAGGCCAAACAACTAAAGGAAAAAGAACTAGGAACAGACCCAAGGGATCGGCTTGAAGGTCCTACCACACACCCAAAAGATCTTAGAGCACTTCCCCTCCCTTATCCAAATGTCGAGCTAAGGATACCTCAGAAAGTGCAAGAAGATTAGGGGATAAGTAAGTTTGCCTTATAAGGTACCCCCCTGAGTCTATTTTTAGAATTCTGAAAATGGAATGGAAATAGCCAACCTCTGCTGTTCTGAAAAGCTATGTGAAACCCAGGTTTGTCTGCTAATAGCGTAACTCCGTTGTTCTGAGACGCTAGGGGAAGCAGATGGGGGCAAAATTGTGAAAATACATCATAGGTCACTGTGCGAGTGGTCCTCAAAAACACCCACTCGCCCGGGGCGGCGAGTGCTCGGTTTAAATTGTACTCGCCACTTCTTCTCGGCCATGGTGAGTATGGGACAGGCTGGCCCTACTCGTTTTCTACATGTCAAATGCCTCTAGGGAGGGTTCGAGTAGGCCTTCTTCCCCCAAGCAGGAACAAAAAGACCAAAGGTCATTGAGTGGAGAAGCATCATTCAACACCATAGCCAGGAGGGCGCCGAGAGCATCGAGTGGAGCAACATCACTAAATGCCAAAGCCAGAAGGGCGCTGAGAGCGTCAAATGCAGCAACATCACTCAATGCCAAAGTCAAGAGGCCACCTAGAGCATTGAGTGGAGCAACATCACTCAATTCCAAATCCATGAGGGCGCAAGCGGGGATAAAATTGAAATGAAGCCCCATAAAATAGCTAGGCGAGTGGCCCTCTGATACCTCCACTCACCCGGGGAGGCGAGTGCTCGATGGAGCTGGCACTCCCCGCTTCTACCTTGCCATAAGCGATTGTGGTCCTGTCCTGTCCCACTCACCTGGTACTTATCGAGCCCCTTGGGCGTGTGTGATCCCGCTTGCCCCGCTCGACAACTTCCCGCCGAGAGTTATGGAGAGTGTGTGCCTGCTTGCCCCACTCGCACTCCACATGTCCTGCCCCTTTGGGCTTGGACTGAACTTGGCTTCTTTAGCTCCTGTCGATCACACTCGCCAAATATGGGGGTTGTATAATAAAAGTGCTTGAATTAAAAATAACAAAGCAATTATATTCTATGAGATTGAAAAGTACATAAACAAATGCATAATAGCTGAAAACTAGCTACTAACTCTTCCTACAATCTAATCCTAGTTGCCTGCCCAAGCTCCTGGCTCTGTCTAGAATTTGTAAAATTTTTCTGGAGAGTCACGCCCCTAGGTCAAGCCCGTGACTAGGGGTCGTGTCAGGTGCAGAACAGTACTCTTGAAAGCCCAGGAACATTGGGAGAAGAACAACCAAAATTATTGTTTTGCTGGTCACGCCCCTAGGTCATGCCTGTGACCTAGGGTGTGTCAGGTACGGATCTGCTGCCATAAAAATCCGTGGAAAAAACACAAAATCTATTTAATTTTAGGTCACGCCCCCAAGTCATGCCTGTGACTTGGGGGAGTGTACTGACCGGGTCAGCAAACGACTGGAAACGACATTATTTGGCATTAATTGGGAAGTTTTTGAGTAGGTCATGCCCTAGGTCATGCATGTGACATGGGGGCGTGTACTTAAAAAAGTTCCAGAATTTTCCCGGGAAGTTTTTTGGAGAAAATTGTTTTTTTGCCCAAGACACGCCCGTGTTCACGCCCTTGTCATGCCCGTGACCCGGGAATATGTACTAGTGAAACTCTCTAGATTATTTGAGGACGTCGTCCTCTTTCCGTTGACTGGTTGCACGTCTCGTAATTCTTCGTAGTTTAAAAGTTATGACTATTTGAAGTTAAGCTATCCGCAACCAAAAATGTTTATTTTCTAAAAAATGTTTTTAGATCATGGTCATGGACTTGAAATTTATATTTGGAGCCCAATTATACCTCAATTATAAAATAAAGTAATTTATATATATATTAATATAAAACTAAATAAAAAATTATCTTTTATTACATAAAAAATATATTAAAAATAACTATGAATAATGTTTTATCAAATACACTTATACTTACTCGTTTGCTAGTCCCGAGCAAACAACTTTCCATAGGGAGAAGAAAAATTTAAATGCTAGAAATGATAATTGAACCTAAGGAGAAAAATGTGAAGTCTTATGCCTATGTGCGTAGTTATTTAAGTAGAAAAACCTACTAAGCCTTCAAATTAGTTTTTATTTTTCGAGAATGTGTTTCCACTTATTATTTCTACTTCGAAATTGAAAATCAAATAAATCCTAAAAGTATATTTAGGGAGATGGTAGCGTGTGTACTAAGATCGACATTACACAAATCTAAGATCTAGGTACCCTCTAAAGAAATCCATTAATGTCGCTGGTCATAAGCTTGCCCTTTCACACTCTCATCACAGAACTAGTCTTACATATAAGCATAAATCAATAGGACTTAACTAGGTTGAAACGTAGGCTTAGGTTTTGGTGTGGATAATCAAAGATAAACAAGATGGCTAGTCACACCCTAACCTAAAGAGAGCTCGCACAAAATAAATAATCAAGGCTTTAAAAGCATAGCCAACTCCCCAAACCTTTTTTTTGAATCAATCATTTTTCATCATTTATTTTATTTATTTCTCTTCCTCTTTTTAAAGATTTTTCTAATATTTTCAAAAGGAAGGAGAAACAAAATCACCCATTTTTTCAATAAAAATAGTCACCAAATTTAAATGACTCCGAATCACTCACAAAGTTTTTATTTTATTTTAAATAACCATTATCGAGCTCGGACTTAGGTGTGCGATTAGGATGATTTTAAGGCCTTGAGAAATATTTGGTGGAGCTAAAACAAAAGGTAGGGTAATAGGCTCAAAGTGGTTTTAGCAAAAATAAAGTGTTAGGTATGGGTGTAAAGGCTCAAACTATCCTAAATAAATGCCTATATCCTATTCATGCTAATAAGTTTAACTTCTGCATGTCTTGAGAATCGCTAGAGGGCAAGTTCTAAACATCAAGAAAAAATACCCTACTTTTGATTTGCAAAATATCTCTCTAGTAAACTTCTACCTAGTCACCAAAATTTTTTTTGGATTTTACCGGTTTAAAAATAAAAGTAGAATAAACTATTTCCACACATTTAAAAAAACAAAAATATAAGTGTATGCTAAAAATTTAGTTCTACAAAAAATTCTACTTGCACGTGCACTTGACTAGGAACACAGCATGACCAACAGTTCTATCCAAAATTCAAAATTCGATTAAAGCTTGAAAATGCCTCTAAACACTACGTAAAAGTTGAATACTATGAATTTTGCATGCGAATAAGTATAGAAATAATGATTTTTCTAATTAAACCTAATTTTTTGTTATTTCTTAGATTTCTCGAGGTATACCCTGTGAAGGGTTCTCATCGATACTAGGAGATAAGATGGGGTGATATCCCAGACGTCCCTTTCTAAGAAATTAAGTTTAGATTTTCAACTTTATTTTTTATTTTTGATTAAAATTAAAAGAAAAAGAATTTTTTTATTTTTAAAGATTTTTCAATTTAAAAAAATAGTAAAGGAGACTCCACCCCCATACTTAAAAATAAACATTGTGCCCAATGTTTATATGCAAATTAAGAGGGGGGGGGAAGGGAAAAAACTAAATTAATTTTTTTAAAAAAACAAAAATTAAAGAAATTAAAGATAAGCATGGGGTGTCTCCCAAGAGTGCTTTTCTTTTTTCCGTGTTTAAGCTAGACGGTTAGTGTTAAGAAAAAGCAAAGTAAAAGTTTAAATGAAATTGTAACTCCCTTAATTAGGGCTTGGGTGAATATACTGAAGACGCTCGCCCGACTACTCCTCCGCTTACTTCTTGATTTTCCTTCTTTGAACGGTCGGCTTGAGAATGTAAATTCAAATCACAGATCCATACCTCAGGTTATTTGAATCTTTTTAGATGAGAGGCAAATGGATTGGGGACAAAGTTTGATTGCAACGACTTATCTTCTTCCTGAAAATTATTAGTATAAGAAAGATCCAAAGTAAGCGTTTCAGAAAAATTTTCGCAAGGAGGCTCTTACCAAACTATTTGATCAAGTCCGGTTGTTTATTTTCTAAAGTAAAATTATTATAAAAAATTCATTTAAATTATTGGACACAATATGTTCATGAATTTGAATTAATAAATATTTATAAGTGTTTCTTGAAAATTCAAGAATAAGATGAGAGGACTAAGGAGAAGTATGAGAAGAAAAATGTACTTCTAATTCACCCATAGTAACCATATAATTTATAAATTCTTGAGGTAATAACTTTTCTTATTCTTTTGAATACGACACTAAGGGGCGCAATAAGATTCATGTTTCTCCAAAGGAGAAATATTTGAAGACGTAGAAAAATCATTAGAACAAGTATTAATATGAGCTAATTTTTTTTTTGGGGGGGGGAGAAAAAAATGAATTTGCAAAAATTCCCCAAAATTACAAGACCCATCTTGAGGTGCGGAAAAAGAAGAACAAAAATCCAAATCTAAATAATAATCCTCATTACTCAGGGATTTTTCTGGTTAATCTTGCCAATAAGAAAAATTAACACCCGAGGTGGAAGAAAAATATTTAAATAAAAATAATTATTCGCATTAAAATTCTAAAAAATTATTTTCATAAAAATTAGAAAAAGTTGAAAAATTATTTCCAAGAAAATTTGAAAATACATTATCATTCAAGTGAGAATAATTATTTTCATAATTATTATCAAAATTAATTTCATAAGAAAATTTGTGAATATAATAATAAATATAACAATCATCACTTCGATGGGGAGCACCACAACAATAACAAAAAAAATTGAAGCTTTTTTCGGCTTCAAAAATATCTATTCCATTTTGAAGCTCGGCAAGCAAGGCGACCGATTTAGATAATATTTTTTTATTAAAGAAAATTAATACAACTGTTACCTAATTGAATTGAATTTAAAAAGAAAACTAAAAAGAGAAATGGAGGAAGGGAAAGAGAATGATAAAATAAATGAAATTTACGCTTATAAAATATCAACAAAATAATCCCCCAGTAATGGAGCCAAAAACTTGAAGGTTGAATTTTAGAATTGAAAATATTTCCAAATTCTACAAACTAGAGATAAGAGGTCCTATCATTCATAGTATAAGATATTTTTAAAAATATCAGGTTTTATATTCTTCCGGGCTTGTTAACTACTTCTAATCATGCAAATTAATATTTTTTATTGAATAATAAAAAGGTTAATTAAAGCTATATGAAGAAAATAAAATAAAAGATAGCACTTAATCTAGACTCTCTTTGAAATAAAATAAACACTTCATGAAAGGCAAACTTCTAAATTACATACTTCGATCGTGGAGGTTCCCAATTTACAAAAGCGCCTCTCTCGAGAATACGCTCTCGACAAAACTTAAGTTGATTGATTAAGACCCCTGTGCCAATCGAAACCCCTAAGCTTGCTTTACGTCGTGAACGCCACTATTGGATTTGACTACAATCCAGAAGATTTATGTCATCCTCTCTCGAGGAGTGCATGCAACTCCTTCTACCTTTGAGTGATCTACTCGTATTCATAATCTATCGGTAAATCTAGGATACAGATCTAAGAATGAAATCATATAATATGAAATCGACACGAAATAAATCAAAGATATATCGAAGTAGAAATAGAGAAAGCTTGAAAAATAAATGAAATTCATATAATTTCAAAGTTTATCATGATCAAGTACTAATTGAAGATTAGCTACTTAACCCTATGTAAAAACTACATAAGAAGAGAGACATGAAAATAAAAGTGCCTGAATTAAAAAAACAAAGCAAAGTTTTTTTATGAGATTGAAAAGTACATAAACAAAAGAATAATAACTGAAAATTAGAAACTAACTCTCCCTAAAATCTACTCTTAATTGCTTCCCCAAGCTCCTGGCTCTATTTGGAATTTATAGGATTTTTCTAGAGAGTCACACCCCTTGGTCACGCCCGTGACTAGGGGTCGTGTCAGTTGCGGAATTGTTCTCTTGAAAGCTCGAGAATGTTGGGAGAAAACGGCTAAAATTGTTGGTTTGTGGGTCAAGACCCTTGTTGGAACACCCAATTACTAATTTTGGTAAGGATCACTATGTCTATAGGATTGTTGCTTTAACCTTGTTGTATTGAGTAAAGGTCAACTAGTTAGGTCTAACGCTTAGGACTTAGGTTGGAAGCTTTCCCCAAGACCTCCTAGTTCAGATGAGAAGCCCAGAAGAAGAATTCAACTTGTCGTCGAGCTCAGATCGACGAAGCATCGAACCCAGTTTGATTGTCTCTCAAAGCTCAGGTCAACGATGCGTCGAACTCAGTTCGACGATCTCTGAGCTCAGATCTACCTTTTTTGTCTTAGACTAATTCCGATATCTCTGAGCTCAGTTCAACGATAGTGGAGCTCAGATCGACGATTATCTTTTCAGATCGACGACTTCTTGAATTTTGTTCGTTTGTTAAGGATTTC
Source organism: Platanthera zijinensis (assembly GCA_039513925.1). Taxonomy (NCBI): domain Eukaryota; kingdom Viridiplantae; phylum Streptophyta; class Magnoliopsida; order Asparagales; family Orchidaceae; genus Platanthera; species Platanthera zijinensis. The sequence goes on along the minus strand of CM077090.1, from coordinate 80,181,000 downwards.
AAATGTCTTCAAGGCAGATCATTTATTGAATAAGATTTCTAGCCGTTATAATAAATCTGGAGCAAGTTTCAAGGAAATAAAGAAGGAATGTTTTTAGGTTATTTCCTCCAGAGACAGTTGATATTTAAGGAAAGTTTTTATGACTTTGCTAACGGCTATCAAAAAGATTTGAAGATTGGATTTCATATTATCCCTCAGTAAAGGAGAAACAAATAGATATACAGAAAAAAAAATAGAAGGAGTTCAATAACACAAAATAGAGAACAAGCTCCTATTCCTTCTGAATGATTCTGATTCAAAGTCTTAAATAAAGTCTTCATCATTCTCACTCCAGACAACGCATATTTCAGTTCTTACTGGAATCTTCTTTTGCTGAAGCTTTTTTTTCATTGAAGACCTATCACCCTTGCAAAGCTTCAAGTTCCTAAACTCTTGCTAATCTCAAGGGGAGCTTTGACATCATCTCATCCACGTGTGCTTCTCTTTGATTGTTGACAGAGAAGAAAACATCACCATTTTTCTTTTTCCTTTCCTGTAAAAGGGTTTTTAAACTCCCTTCAAAAGTTTTGCTTTGGTTTCTGAGACTTGATCAAAACTCAGTGGTGACAAGACACCTGATCAAAAAATCTGGTTTGGTTTTTGAGCACCTGATAAAAAGCTCATTGGTGCCTAGGACACCTGATCAACTTATCCTACAGTGGATTCCTACCATGGGTGGTAGAAGAGTGGATGTTCCCAGGTTTTGGGGAACCAATATAGTTCCTTGTGTCTTCTGGTTGTTTGCTATCTTTTTGCTATGTACTGCGTATTTGCTCTTTTATTTGTTTTATTTTGATTTTTGTCAAGCACTCTACACTAACTAACTTAAGCACTCTACACTAACTTATCTCAAAGGAGTTGTGGAGGTAGCTAGAAAAAATTCTGATCTACCAATAAAGAATAAAGTTCAACAGACATCATCGAACAGAGCTCGATGATCTTCGAACAAAGCTCGGCGTTCTTCAAACGGAGCTCAGAAATTTCATGCTGAATCATCGAACTCAGGTCGATGATCTCTAATCTCTGAACACAGGAAAGATCGATCGTTGAACGGAGCTCGACGATCTAACCCAAGATCGTCGAACTTAGCTCCATGATCATCATACGGAGCTCAGAGATACGACCAGTTCTCAAGAGGTATGTCAAAAATTAATTCTAGATATCATACATCTCTCAAGGGTTCAACCCTTATACTAAATGGATTATTCCTTTTAGGAGATATCATCCTGAAGGATATAAGAGTCAACCTGAGATGTCTTTCATTTCTGATTTCAAAGGTTTTCAAGCTAGACCCAAGGTAAACAGGGTCAAAAACAAATGAACTTTATTTGTGCAGGTGAAGACCTATCTAACCATGGACCAGCAATGGTATCTGGATAGTGGGTGCTCCAAGCATATGACTGGAAGCAAAGATAACCTAATATCCTTCAAGGCTAAACATGGACCCAAAGTCATGTTTCGAGATTAAAACTTTAGACAGACCGAAGGATATGATGTAGTCCAAATAGGATCAGTAACATTCAAGAAGGAAGCATATGTGGAAGGACTGAATCACAATCTTACTATAATCAGTCAGCTATGTGATGAAGGCTACCAGGTTATATTCAACAAGTCTTCATGCATCATCAAATCAGAAGACAACACAATTGTGTTGACAGGTAACAGAAGTGGTAACATCTATCTAATAGATTTTCATTCAACCAAGGTAGATATCTGTTTATTTAATTCTCTTAGCAAACCTAATGAATTATGGCATAAGAGATTAGGACATGTCAACCTTAGAACCATTGCTAGTCTATAAAAGGACAACCTTGTTAGAGGACTACCTTCTTGCCCCTACAAGAAGGAAGGACTCTACATGTCTTATCATTTAGGCAAGCAAACTAAAAATAGCTTTAAGTCACTTAATAAGAGTGATTCACCTAGGATTTTTTACTTGTTACATATGGATCTATTTGGACCCATTACTGCACAAAGCCTAGGAGGAAAATCTTAAACTTTAGTAGTTGTACATGACTTCTCTAGATTCACATGGGTGTTCTTTCTGAGAAAGAAGTCTGATAACTTCAAATATTTGACAGAGTTTCTCAAATGCATACAGATTGAGTTCAATACTCACATAGCCCTAATCAAAAGTGATCATGGGACAGAGTTTGATTCTCTTCTTATACAAGAGTTCTATCAGAAGCAAGGGATCAGGCACACTTTCTCAGCTCCTAAAACTCCTCAACAGAATGGGGTAGCTGAAAGGAAGAATAGAACCCTTAATGAATCTGCTACAACATTGTTGACAGATGCTCACCTCCCTCTATCCTTTTGGTCAAAGGCTATGAACACTTCAAACTATGTTTTCAATAGGAGTCTTATATATAAGCTAAAGGGCAAGACTCCCTATGAATTACTCAAAGGGAAGAAACCTAAAGTTGATTATCTTAGAATTTTTTGTTGTATTTGCTACATTCATAACAATAACAAGAAATACTTAACAAAATTTGAAGCCAAACATGATGAAGGAGTGTTTCTGGGATACTCCATGATCAGTAAGGCCTATAGGGTTTATAATAAATCATCTCATAAAATTGAAGAAACAATGCATGTCTCTTTTGATGAAACTAATATGTCTTACAAGGAGAAGAGCACTTCTACCATAGACCCTTTGCAAGTACATTCTCTATCAGATAATTTGGACAAGCTAAATATCATTGAAAAAGATCCATCACCTTCATCCACTCAACAAGAATCTGAAAGAAGTGAAAATGAAGATGACAGTCAGATCTTAGCAAGCCTTGGTGACAATCTAAATGAAGAGCCAGTTGTTGTTCCACAAGAGGAAATAACAACACAGGCTGGCGAACAATAAACACCCATTGTTGATTTAGTAACATCAAGAGATCATCAAATTTTCCAAGTGATTAGAGACATCTCAGCTTGTGTGTAAACCAGAAACCAATTCAATCAAAATCTGATGCACACTTGCTTTGTTTCTCAAATTGAGCTTCAATCCATACAAGATGCAAAATAAGATCCAAACTGAATTATTGCAATGCAGGAGGAATTAAATCAATTTGAAAGAAATAAAGTTTGGGAGCTAGTGCCAAAGCCAAAGAATCATCCCATTGTTGGAACAAAATAGGTATTCAGAAACAAGTTAGATGATCAAGGAGTTATAGTAAGAAACAAGGCAAGGCTGGTTGCTCAAGGATATTCTCAAGAAGAAGGCATAGACTATGACTAAACCTTTGCACCAGTTGCAAGGTTAGAGGCCATAAGAATCTTCCAAGCATATGCAGCTCACAAGAAGTTCAAAGTATATCAAATGGATGTCAAAAGTGCATTCCTCAATGGTGATATCAAGGAAGAAGTTTATGTAAAATAGCCTCCAGATTTTATCTCTCTAACTCACCCTGATTTTGTTTATAAATTGCATAAAGCATTATATGGTCTCAAACAAGCTCCTAGAGCATGATATGAGACCCTAGCTTGCCTTCTCTTGGAAAATGATTTTAAAAGGGTTAGAGTAGACCAAACTCTTTTTATTAGAACCCATAAGTCCCATATCCTACTAGTACAAATCTATGTAGATGATATTATTTTTGACTCTACTGATTCAAATTTGTGCAAAAGGTTCTCCAACCTAATGCACTCCAAATTTGAAATGAGTAGCATGGGTGAGCTATCCTTATTTCTAGGATTGCAAGTCAAACAAAATGCTGACGGCATCTTTATTTCTCAAACCAAGTATGCAAAAGAATTTGTTATGAAGTTTGGTATGTCTTATGCATCATCTATGAAAACACCCATGCCTACTAATGTTGTATTAGATGCTGATGAACATGGGAAACTAGTTGATCAGACCACATATAGAGAAATGATAGGCTCCTTATTATATATTACAACTAGAAAACCTGATATAATGTTTGCTACATGTATATGTGCTAGATTCTAAGTTAGCCCTAGAGAGTCACACCTCACATTAGTTAAGGGGATTCTTAGGTGTGTGAAAAGTTTTCCAAATCTAGGTCTCTGGTATCCAGCTGATTTAGGATTTGATTTAACTGGATTTTCTGATGTTGATTATGCTGGATGTAGAGTAGACAGGAAAAGCACCCCTAGAACTTGTCAGTTTCTTAGTGACAGACTTGTCTCCTTGTTTTGCAAGAAACAAACATCTGTGTCCACATCAACTTCTGAAGCTGAATATATGGCAGCAGGTAGTTGTTGCTCACAGATATTATGGATTCAAAATCAACTCCTGGACTATGGCTACAACTTAGAGAAGTCCAAAATATTTTGTGATAACACTAGTGCTATTTCAATAGCTCAAAATCTAGTCCTCCATAGTAGGACAAAACACATAGAGATTAGGCATCAATTTTAAAGGGATAATGTAGAGAAAAATAAAATTGAATTGGAATACATCTCAACTGATTTACAAAGGGGAGATATTCTCACCAAACCCTTGGATGAAAAGAAACATACTTTCTTCCTTAATCAGTTAGGAATGTTTGATGGAGGAAGTCTTAATTAAGTTCCAAGATCTTTAAACCTAAAAAGAGACAAAGAATAGGATAAAAATTTGAATTTCCTAATGTCTATAGGTTTTCTCTGTCTATGAACTACGCTCGACGATTCTCCTGAAGATCGTCGAACGGAGCTCATCGTTTCCAGATAGTATTCAACTATCTTTCGTTTTCCATTGAACGGAGATCGAAAATGTTAGGAATCATCGAACGGAGCTCAGCGTTTCGAGATAGTGCTAAACTATCCTTCTCGGTTAGCGATCTTAATTATCGTCGAACAAAGATCGACGATGTTAAAAATCGTCGAACGGAGATCGATGATGTTGAGACCTTTAAGTTTCCCCTAGAGCCGTAGATCGTCGCACTGAGTTCAACGATCTTTCCTTTTCTGCATCAAACCCTGATATAAAATAATTTTTCAGCTGTCGTTCTCCTTTGTGCTTTCATACCTTCTGCAAGAACTTTCTTTCCCTCCAAACTTTTCTACACTTGATCTTGTTTGTTTTTGCAGGAAATATGTCGGTGCCAGTCGCCGTTCTAGTCGCAATGAAGTTTGACACTGGCTTCGAAATCGATATGGAATAATTTGAGGGTATAGATCAAATATTCAAACACATTCTGGAACTTTTCAAGGAGCAACAACTTGTGAACATTATGTCCTCCAGAATCAAGTTAGCAGTAGATGAGATTAAAGAATGGGTCTATACTGCCCACAATCTGGATAAAAACACAGTTATTGGAACCATCTCAGGGACACAGGTATCCCTAACCCCAACCATTCTTACAGAGATTTTTGGATGAAGTACTAGAAATGATAACATAGAACAATCAGGGGTAGAATTTACTGAAATGTTAGATAGAATGGGTCATAATTCTGAGAACACTAATAAGTTGCTGAAGAAAAATCTATCTATGGAGTATAGATTTCTAGCAGATGTTGTAGGCAAAGTGATATTGGCCAAACATTCAGCCCATGATATAATATCTTGACATTAATTTTGTTTAATGGCTGAAATAATAGATAAGAAGGACATGGATTGGGGAGCCATTTTCTTTGACTTGATTAAGAAAAAGATCAATAAAAATTTTATGAATTTTGGAAGGATTTTTGGCCTATTCCTGCAAAATAGGTGCCCTTAGTTGCTATTGTTTAATGGGATGCACATCAATGCATCAAAAAGGCTTTCTTCAGCTCTATTTGGCATGTGGGAGAGACAAATTATCAAACCCAGCAGAGCTCCTGCAGCAAAAGCTTCTTATAGCACAAGGACTGAATCAGTCACTCCTCATTAGTCCACTGCCCCAACAGAAGTGTTGCCATCCCCTTCCATATCCTATCCTCCTTCTCCACATCAAGTTACATCTTCCATACCTTCATCTCAAATAGCTTTTCAACCTCCTCCAGCCACCCATCAAGAAGTTTTCCATCCACTACATTACTTCTCATCCATAGATTTAGAATCATCCTCCCATCTTCCATCATTCAACCTTTTAGATGATTCCTTCATGGATTATTCCCCATCTTCACCTCAAGACATTCCATCCACCTCAACATCCTTTCAACAAATCCTACATGACATCATATCTCAACCATCCTTTCCCCTACCATCTCCTCATTTTTACCAACAGTCACTATCCCAGCTCCATCTATAATATCCATCCCCATCTCTCAACCATCCATACCACTTCACTTTGCATCAATTCCATCTGAAAGTGAGGGTAAGATCTATCTCAACTCTAGAGGGGGGGTGAATAGAGTTTATTCAAATAAGTTTCACAATTTTGAAAATATTAGCACATATAAAATTTAATTTACACTATAGTGTAGAGTGCTAGAAAGAAATTTAAGAAGCAAGAAATTAAGAACACAGCACACAACAATAATCAAACAAACAATCCAGAAGACACAAGGAAATATAGTGGTTCCCCAAAAACCTGGGTACATTCACTCTTCTACCATCCTTGGTAGGAATCCACTCAGGATGAGTTGATCAGGTGTCCTGACACCAATGAGCTTTTGATAAGGTGCTCAAAAACCAAAACTGGATTTTTTTGATAAGGTGTCTTGCCACCACTGAGTTTTGACAAGGTTCTCAGAACCAGACAGAACTTTTGAAGGGAGTTCAAAAACCCTTTTACAGCAGGAAAATAAAAAGGGAAAAAGGAAATGAAGTTGTCTTCTCTGTTCTCAAATCAAATGAGAGAAGACTTAGTGGATCTTTTGTCAAAGCTCCCCCTGAGATGTAGACTGGTTCAGGAAGGGAAGCTTTGCTCTAGGGTGATAGGTCTTCAGAACTTTGATCTCCAGCAAAAGATTGTTTCAGCAAGAAGACTGAGGGATGAGGTGTCTGGAGTTCTTGAGATGAAGTTGTGAACACTTTTCAGTAAGTAAGAAGATTTTTATGTCACAGTTCTTCTGTTGTTCTTTTGCTATCAGTGTTCTGTATATGATATATTGTTTTTGATTGAAAAAGGAAGATCTTATTCTCTGAAAAATTCTTTGTCCAAAGTAGCCGTTGGCAGTCATAAATGTTTTCCATAAAGAGTCTTGTCTTCTAGAGGAAAGTCCAGCAAACATTCTCTGAATAATACCTTGAAACTTGCTCCAGAATAAAGACACATGGCTGACAGATCTTCTTATCATAAATGCTGATAATATTCAAAAACATTCCAAAGAATAACAGCATTTGAATCCTTAAAAGCGTCGATCTCTCAGAAGAATCGTCGATCTGAGCTCTACGATCGTCGAACTGAGCTCAGAGATAGAATGAGATCAAGCAGACAGAAAACGTCGACCTGAGCTCGAAGATCGTCGAACCGAACTCAACGACCTGAAGAATAACTGAAGAGAGATCGTCGATCTGAGCTAGAAGATAGTCGACCGGAGTTCGAGGATTTATCAAGTTGAGCTCAGAGAGCGTCGAACCGAGTTCGACGTTTCGTCGACCTGAGCTCGACGAGAATTGCCTTAGACTTAGCTCTATATCCTTGACATTGGAAAGGTCTTGGGGGCAGCTTCAAACCTAAGTTCTAAGCCCTAGACTCATTCTAATGTTGACCTTTACAATTATACAACTAGGTCAACCTGGTTTCCTAAGACAAACATAGTGATCCTTACCCAAATTAGTAATAGGGTGTTCCAACAATCTCCCCCTATTTGGGTTAGGATTACTATTTACAAACAAGATCAGGAAAAGAATAAGCATACATTCAAAACAAGAGCTAACCAAGCAAAGATGTAGCAGCAAGCAGATCACAGATAAAATAGCAGCAATTATCCAGTGGTGGATGAAAGTTTGGCTTACACAATTTTACTTCTTCTCAGTTCCCTTTTTAAACAAAATTTCTCTGTTAGGATTCAGGGTTTCTTTCTTTGATCTTCTGTCATCCTCTGCACCTAGAGAAGTTTGAGATCTTGGCCTTGGAACTACAGCCTCTGGGTGCAGCTTCATGTAGTCTTCTGGGTTGAAAAACTTTCTTGAAGCATATCTTTCCAATTCTTTCTTCCTTTGATCTGATAAAGTTGTTATATTGGAGATGTCCATGCCTTGCTCTCTGGCTTTCTTTAGTTGATCAAGAGCAGCTAGATCTTTCATTCTTGCTGTCCAGGATAGAGGATTGTTCTCAGGATCCTCAAAAGGAATAGGAGGTTCATACCTGTTGAGAGATTCAGAAGCAGGAGGAGTCCTGGAAACAACTGTGTCTTTCAGCCTGTAAGGAAAAGGACCTGAAGTAGAGTCAGTGTGGCCTTGTCCTTCCCTTTGATAAGATCTTTGTCCTCTCTGATTTCCTCTGTAATGACCCCTTCTGGATTGATATCCTCTTTGATGTTGTCCCCTTTGATAGTATCTTGGATAAGATTGGGAGGAGCTTTGCCTTGAAGCTGGAGCTTGAGGGGCTGAGCCTGATCCAAAATCTGGAGGAGGAGGAGGAGGAGGCTGAAATTATGAAGATCCTTTTTCATATTTATCAAGCTTCCTTCTCTTCTTCACAGCTTTCAGTTGATTCTTGGAGTATTGCATCCATGGCTCAGAAATGGGGCAATCATGCAGAATGTAGTAGGGAATATCATTGGAGTCTTTTGCTTTAGCTGGAGGAACTGACATCATGGCTTTGCTTCTAGCTTTCCTCTTCTTGGCAATGGTATAGGCAGAGTCATCTGATTTAGTCTAGAATTGGTCACAATCTGAGCTTTGTGGTCTGTCATATAGATCATCAATGCTTTTCATGTACTTTTCTTGAAGCTTTAACTGATCAGAAGTCAGAGCAGGAGCAACAGCAACAGCAGACACTTGAGCAGGAGCAGGCATAGCAGCAGGTATGGGATCTTCTAGGTAGGAAGCAAGTTCTTCATCAGCAGCAGTTACTGGAATCATCTCTATATCTTTAGCAGCAGCAGCAGTAGTTTCAACAACAGGAGGCACAATGGCCTTAGTAGCAACATCAGGAATATCCACAGCCTTCTAGGAATTGATATAGGATTCAATATAGCTGGGATCACAAACAGATACAGGCACAATGGCCTTAGACAGATCTTCAGTGAGAGGTACTGGCAGAAAGCTGAAATGAACTGTATCAAATTGAGATAGCAGGCTCTGAAGATTTAGTGCAAAAGCACATCCACTGCATTCTGAGTGAGCAGGAGCTTGAGTAAAAATAGGAGCATCCACTGGCACATCCACTTCTTCATAAAGCATCTCCCCCTGCCTTGGTTCAAGGAGAGCTGAACCAAGGCACCCAGTAGAAGGGATTGCCTGAGAGGAGGAAAAGGAGGAAAGCTTAGTAGACAGCTCCTGAACTTGTTTCAGGAGTGGAGCCAGGGAAGTCTCCAACAGAGATGTCAGCCTGGGAGCTAGCAACTCATAAAGTCTGTCTACCAACCTTGGAAGATCTACATGCTCAAGTGGGGCTTGAGCAGAGGTAGGAGTAAAGGTAGATGGAGGGATATTGGCTGGAGCTGAAGGTGTGGAGGTAGGTGGAGTAGGAATGGATGGCTCTGAGGATGGAATTGAGGAGATAGAGAAGGTTGAGGTGGAGATAGGTGAAGCAAGAGAGGGTGTAAAGGGTAGTTGGGAGAGAATGTCATGAAGCATTTGTTGAAAAGAGGAGGTAGAGGGTGGCTCAGGAGGAGTGGAGGGAGAATCATCCATGAAGGAATCATCTACAAGGGAAAAGGATGGAAGGGTGAAGGTTGAATAAGAGAAGAGAGGATGGAATTCCTCTGAGGTGGATACTGGAGTGGATGAAACTGGTGAGGAAATGGTAATGGGGGATGATGTGGTTATGGTTGTGACTGGTGGTGAGGAGGAAATGGCTAGGGTAGATATAGCTGGAGGAGGAAGAGAGGCAGGCAACACTTCTGCTGGTGGAGTGACTGAAGCAGTCCTTGTGCCTGAAGGGAGTGGTGCAGTAGCTCTTGTAGGGTTGATGATTTGCCTGTCCCATTTACTGAATAGGGCACAGGAGAGCCTCTTGGATGCATTGATGAACATCCCAGAGGAGGTTAACAGTTCAGGGCATCTGTAGTGCAGATAGACCCCTAAGATTCTCCCAAAACTCACAGCAGTCTTATTGATCTTCTTCTTAATTAAGTTGAAGAAGATGGATCCCCAATCAAGGTGTTTCTTATCGACTAAAGCTCCCATCAAGCAAAGTTGATATCTAGAGATGGTGTCATGAGCTGAGTGCTTGGCCAACAGCCCTTTCCCAACTACATCAGCCAGGAATTGATATTTCAGAGACAGATTTTTCTTTAAAAGTTTGTTAGGGTTGATAGCATTATGACCCATTCGATTAAGCATTGAATCATAATCTTCTCCAGATAATTCAATAGAATCTTCTCCAGTACTAAGTTGAAAGACATCTGTTAATAGAGCCGGTGATAGATGTACCTGAGTCCCTTTAATGATGCCGACGACAGAGTTCTCAGTCTCGTCTGTCGCTGTGAACCACCACTCTTTGATCTCTTCTAAAGCAATCTTCATCCGGGTAGTCATTATTTGGATCAGCTGTTGTTCTCTGAACAGATTGAGAATATCCTTGAAGCGCTGATCGATTCCATCAAACGAGGTTATGTCTATATCGAATCCTGTATCAAATTTCATCTTAGAGATAGCAGCATTGGATTCAGCCATTTGCACCTGCAACAGAAAACCAAACGCGACAAAGCGTAGAGGATTTGGAGGGAAAACGAAGAAAGTTGCAGAGTATGAAAGCGCAAAAGGAGAACGACGGCTGAAGAAATGATTTTATATTAGGGTTCGACGGCGAAACGGAAAATCGTGGAGCTTGATTCGACAGTACGTCGATCTCAGCTCGACGATTTGGGCTACAGAGGGAATCTGAAGAGACGTGAATATCGTCGATTGATGAGTCCTCTTTATATACCTATTTTCGGACTCATCTAGGCTTATTTTCTTGTCTTTGCACACCGTTTAGCGTCATTTGCACCCCTTTTGGTTCGCTACGGTTTTCCACGTCTTGTGCACTTCTTTTAGCCTATTTCTGTGCGTGTGTGTATTTTCCCTTTTTGCTTGCATATTATTAATGTCTGTGACTGCCATGATCGACATCCCGTCCAGTTTTCCTGCAGGTTCGGGGATCGTGTGGGCGTCCGGGGTAGGACTTTCACCATTTTCGGCAAAGGAGTCAATGGTCGTGCGTTTTTACCCATACACGACCATCGACCTCTTTGGCGCACGATCATCGGTCGTGCGCAGTCATGACCTCTCCTATGAAAGTTCTGTCCCGCCATATCGCACGATCACCAGCCATACCGCGCACGATCACTGCTCGTGCGCTACCGGTCGTGCGCAGTCACACCATCTTTTTCCACTTTTCTGCTTCCATATCGCACGATCACTGACCATACTGCGCACGACCACTGGTCGTGCGCCAGTGATCGTGCGCGCTGTTTATTTCTGTTTTCTATAAATACGCAGGTTCCTCCCTATTTCGGGAGATTGGCCAGATCCGCGATTTTTCCGCCGTTCTTCGTCGCGGACGAGGGTTTCCTCCGTCCCCCTTCATCCTCCACCTTAGGGAGGGTCTCCGGGCAAGCTTTCAACGCCAAATCAACGCCGGAGCATCCTCTCGGCCTCCTCCTTCATCCTAGAGCTTCAAGCGGAGTTTTGACCTAGCTTTCTCCATCAAGCTAGGAGGAGCTGGAGCCGCAATCTACGGGTCATTTCAACGAAGAAGACGGGTCCATTGGGAGCGAGTGACAGCCTCCTCTACCCCGGACGCAGTTGAGGACCGAGCTTGGACTCGGATTGACAACCCGGGATTCCAACCGTGAACCCTCAATAAGGCTTCGGATTCGGTCGATTCACACACCTCTTCCTCTTGTTGTTGTTAGCTTAGTTAATTTCCATGTATTGATGAAGAATGCTTATTTGTAGTTAACAATTATTCTTATTCATGTCTATGTGAGTTAGTGTTTTTGTTATATTTACTTGAGGTGCGCCATATTCCATCCTCCATCCATCCACCCTTGCCGCACTAGCAATTGCTAGTGGCGTGCGTTGCGAAGAGGTGCTCACGACCCTCATTCTGCCATTCTAACCACCTCATCCGCTAGCCTACTCGTCCATCCGCCAAGCGATTTGGTGCATAGCGGCCCGTGTAGTTTCCATCCCGCCTGGCGAAGCAGTGCATAGCGGCCTGCATAGTAGGATTTCCGCCGTTCTCTCCACCTCATACGCTTGCCTACTCGCCAATCCGCCTAGCGATTCGGTGCATTGCGGCCCGACTAGTCTTCCATCCCGCCTGACGAAGCTTTGCATAGCGGCATTGCATAGGAGTAGCTTGTAGATTTTACTTCCTGTTTCCGCAACCATCTAAACCCCCCCTTTTAGATCCGACCCGAGGACTTCAATCTCAAGTCCGCCTCGACATTAACTCATCCCTTACTGTGTTCCTCAAGAGACCGACACTCGGGGATTTATTCCCAAACTTTATTACTTGTGCGACCGGTGCGCTTGCCGTAATTCCACGCATCAAGTTTTTGGCGCCGTTGCCGGGGAACACAGTCGTTTGAGTTTTTGGAGAGGAAGATTTGAGATAGTTGCCCTTTCCATTTGTATATTTCATGTTTTATTTTTGTTTTGGTTTTTAGTTGTTGTTGTTTTTTTTATTTTATTCCCTTTCTAGTTTTTATTTTGCTATAGCAGGCTGTTCCACTCTTTATTTGCTTGCGAGTAGTTAATTTTTGTCTTAGAAAATTCTCGTGGTAAATTATTTCTTGTTGCACCATGTATTCTTATGCGAATATCCGTTGCCGTTGGTGCGGGGATTATAGGCATAGCAGTGATGAGTGCCCCACTGAAGAATGGGAGCATAATTCTCGTTGTTTAGTGTATGGAGCACCGTTGTCTTATGGTACTTCATACACCGTACCCCAGTCTTATGGTCACTACTCTTCTCCGCCTCCACCTTTTTCATATTCCTCCCCGGTCCCTTCTGGACCAAGGAGTAATGGAAAACGGTGTTTGTGTTGTCATAGCACCGACCATGTGTTGAAAGATTGCGCAGAATTTCAGCGCCAGATGGAGGCAGATGATGAACCGGATATCCGGATCATCTCATCCACCGCTCAAATGGCCGCTCCTTCTGATTCTGATGATGTATCCGCAGTACCACCTTGTCTATGGGGGACTGCTGTGGATACACCAATCAGACCTTCCACTAGTCAGTGCGACGACATTGTGGTACCGTCGCCCTCTATACCTTCTTCCCCTATTTTTGATTCACCCCCGGAGGAACCTGCGCATATTATCTCTGATGATGTTGCTCCTCCGCTTTCTTTGCATGAATTACCTACTCCCCTTTCTAGTGAGTTGGTTGATGATGTTGTGCCCTTTGGAAATTGGGAACATGAGGATGCGCCGTGGTGTGACGAGGACATTATTCTCATCAATGGTGAGTACTATGTCTTGGAACACCGTGACGTACCGAGGTGTGATGAGGAAATCCTTGCCGGCGAGGAGGTTTCTACTTCTTTGTTGGATGAGGGGGTCCAAACCACCACCGAGGACCTCGTGGTCTCAGTTTCCCCTCGCCATGACTCACATGACACCGACAGTGATCTATGTTTGGATCCTGCTGAGAGTGATTCCGGGATCACTCTCCCTATTTCCGCTTCTTTTAGTTTTTCTTCTCCTTTATTCCTTGACCCCCCTTCTCCTTCTGCGCCTGTGCGGGTTGACTCCCTGCAGGTGAGTTGGGTTGACATTGAGCCTTGCGCTCAGGTTGTCGGCGAGTGCCTCAGCTTGCATGAGGAGTTTCCTCCTCCTTTTGGAGTTGAAGCCTCTGCCTAAACCTTCGCCCCCAACGCGCTCTTGGTGGACGATTCCTTGCTAGGCAAGGATTCTTTTTGTGATGAGATGAGCGAGGACCAGGTCGCCTCCTCATCTTATTTCCTGCTTCCTCTACCTGAGCTTTTCAGGTATTATTATCTAGGTAGAGGGGTAACTGTTCTATCACCGTATCGGTACCCGTTACCGACACGGATATTAGGACAGTTACCTGTGCACTTTTCTTTTCATAGGCCCATTAGCTAGAACTTTTCTTTTGCTGAATAAGTCGTGCTGGGATGACAATAACCCCAGTGCTTATCTTTCATTTTCTGCATTTTTCTTTTTTTATGTCTACCTTAGTTTAGTATTTCTTTTTGTATATTTTTCTTTTGTTTTTACGGAGCTCACCCCTGCAGGTATTCATGGAAACTACGCATTGGCGGGGTTGTGATTCTTCGTTCGGCGAGCCTGCTGCTACTTTCCACGCGTCTTCTGGTATGCTCACTAGCTGAGCATTGGGTAACCTCTTCCCTTAGCTCATTCTTATTTTAATTTCTCTATCATTTGATGTGTTGTTTGATTTAAGTCTGGGGGAGAGCATGTTTACCTTTTGCGCGTGCACATTTCTTTTGCATACTAGAAGCTTTTCGTATTTTATTTTGTTTAGTTCATTTCTTGCACACCACTGCACCCACATGAGCGCGTGCTTAACTTTTTGCGTGTTGCGAGTTAAACTCGTGTCTTTGTTAGATTTGGAAAATTTCTGTGCTAATTTAGGATTGTACGACGGAGTAAAATGTTGGCCTTGCTGTGTTTCTAGTCAACTGCTCTCGTTTTGTATAGAAATTTGTGTAGATTTAATTTTTCTGTATGCTTATAGTTCTATATTTTTCTATTTGCGTACATATTTTTTATTTTACTCAAAAGTTGGTGAATCCGGTGTGAATCAAATGATAGCATAGGAATGTGTGTAGCCGCCACTAGACTCGTATTACTTGAGTCGGGAGGAAGGATTATCTTTCTCGGTTGCTAAGAACTTGCCCCAAGCTATTCTTGAAGCATTGGTACACGGTTAGTCTAGCGTGAGAGTGATGTAGGCCACCTTTTGGCCGGTTGAGCTTTGTACCCATTCCTCACATCGCCCTTGCTAGCCCCTTTGTGCCTACCCTTCCTTTTGATTCAGCTCCACTATATTCACCAAAGCCTCATAGCCGATCCTAGTCGCACACCCACTTCGAGCTTTAGTAGTTTACATTTTATGTTGGGTTGTGATGTGGTAATTCGTATTTGTGATATGTGGTAGTGCCCAAAAGAAAAATGTGCTGATTTTGTAAAAAGAAAAAGAAAATATTTAAAAGAGAAAAAGAGAAAAAGAGAAAAGAAAAAGAAAAAGAAAAAGTTTAATTGAAAATCTTTATTTGAGATGATTTGGATTTGGAGTAGGCGGTGCACACACCCATTTAGTAAAAGTTAAGTCTGGGGGTGTGGTGCACCCGTGTTTATTTTGTGGGCAGCAGGTACTAGTTTTGTACGTTAGCTCATTTGGGTTAGGTGCATACCCTTCATGTTTATCCTTGTTTTCCTCACCGTAACCCAAGCCCCATTATTACCCGAAGTCCTACGGACTTGCGCTTGAGTTGACTAGTGCCGTGGAGAGAGTGCGAACGGGCAAGCTTATGGTTTCCGACATTGGTGGATTCCTTTGGGGGTGATCTTGAGCCCCGGTCTTCGGCAATGCTCACCTTAGTGGCCTGTCTACTTTCTTCCTGCGTAGGACCGGATGATTCACCGTGATTCCACTTTTGAGTAATAATAATTTTTTGCTACGCATTGTGAAAAATATAAAATATTTTGTATACTTAAGAATTTCCTCTACTTTATTTTTATGCACGCGAGCATGCGACTTCGCATGGTACTCCGTTTTGCAATTTCTTTGTTAGCTAGTTCATTTTCCCCGCCTGCTTAGGTTTTGTTTGCTCGGGACGCGCAAACGGTTAAGTCTGGGGGTGTGATGAGTCCTCTTTATATACCTATTTTCGGACTCATCTAGGCTTATTTTCTTGTCTTTGCACACCGTTTAGCGTCATTTGCACCCCTTTTGGTTCGCTACGGTTTTCCACGTCTTGTGCACTTCTTTTAGCCTATTTCTGTGCGTGTGTGTATTTTCCCTTTTTGCTTGCATATTATTAATGTCTGTGACTGCCATGATCGACATCCCGTCCAGTTTTCCTGCAGGTTCGGGGATCGTGTGGGCGTCCGGGGTAGGACTTTCACCATTTTCGGCAAAGGAGTCAATGGTCGTGCGTTTTTACCCACGCACGACCATCGACCTCTTTGGCGCACGATCATCGGTCGTGCGCAGTCATGACCTCTCCTATGAAAGTTCTGTCCCGCCATATCGCACGATCACCAGCCATACCGCGCACGATCACTGCTCGTGCGCTACCGGTCGTGCGCAGTCACACCATCTTTTTCCACTTTTCTGCTTCCATATCGCACGATCACTGACCATACTGCGCACGACCACTGGTCGTGCGCTAGTGATCGTGCGCGCTGTTTATTTCTGTTTTCTATAAATACGCAGGTTCCGCCCTATTTCGGGAGATTGGCCAGATCCGCGATTTTTCCGCCGTTCTTCGTCTCGGACGAGGGTTTCCTCCGTCCCCCTTCATCCTCCACCTTAGGGAGGGTCTCCGGGCAAGCTTTCAACGCCAAATCAATGCCGGAGCATCCTCTCGGCCTCCTCCTTCATCCTAGAGCTTCAAGCGGAGTTTTGACCTAGCTTTCTCCATCAAGCTAGGAGGAGCTGGAGCCGCAATCTACGGGTCATTTCAACGAAGAAGACGGGTCCATTGGGAGCGAGTGACAGCCTCCTCTACCCCGGACGCAGTTGAGGACCGAGCTTGGACTCGGATTGACAACCAGGGATTCCAACCGTGAACCCTCAATAAGGCTTCGGATTCGGTCGATTCGCACACCTCTTCCTCTTGTTGTTGTTAGCTTAGTTAATTTCCAAGTATTGATGAAGAATGCTTATTTGTAGTTAACAATTATTCTTATTCATGTCTATGTGAGTTAGTGTTTTTGTTATATTTACTTGAGGTGCGCCATATTCCATCCTCCATCCATCCACCCTTGCCGCACTAGCAATTGCTAGTGGCGTGCGTTGCGAAGAGGTGCTCACGACCCTCATTCCGCCATTCTAACCACCTCATCCGCTAGCCTACTCGTCCATCCGCCAAGCGATTCGGTGCATAGCGGCCCGTGTAGTTTCCATCCCGCCTGGCGAAGCAGTGCATAGCGGCCTGTATAGTAGGATTTCCGCCGTTCTCTCCACCTCATACGCTTGCCTACTCGCCCATCCGCCTAGCGATTCGGTGCATTGCGGCCCGACTAGTCTTCCATCTCGCCTGGCGAAGCTTTGCATAGCTGCATTGCATAGGAGTAGCTTGTAGATTTTACTTCCTGTTTCCGCAACCATCTAAACCCCCCCTTTTAGATCCGACCCGAGGACTTCAATCTCAAGTCCGCCTCGACATTAACTCATCCCTTACTGTGTTCCTCAAGAGACCGACACTCGGGGATTTATTCCCAAACTTTATTGCTTGTGCGACTGGTGCGCTTGCCGTAATTCCACGCATCATCGATCTCCATTCGACGATGTTGAAAAGCGTCGAGCTCCGCTCGACGGCCTCTGAACAGAAGGAGAGAAAGCCTAGATCTAGCGAGGGCTCTGAACTCAGATCGACGACTTCGGGAACGTCGATATCTGGTCGACGATTTTTAGAGAAACGTCGATCTTCGTTCGACGATTTCTGGGAAAACGTCGAGCACAGTTCAGAGACAAAACTTATTCTACAGACACAAAAGGAACTGATTTTTTAGCCTAATCTTGGTCTGTTTTATCTTTTCAAACATCTTGTAAGTTATTTAAGGCTTCCTCCATCTAACATGCCTAACTTATTTAGGAAGAAACTGTGTTTCTTTTCATCCAAAGGTTTGGTGAAAATATCTCCCCTTTACAAATCAGTAGGAATATATTTAAAAGTTCAATTTTATTTTTCTCTACATTATCTCTTAGAAAGTGATGCCTAATCTCTATATGTTTTGTCCTACTATGGAGGACTGGATTTTGTGCTATAGAGATATCACTAGTATTATCACAAAAAATTTTAGACTTCTCTAAGTTGTAGCCATAGTCTAAGAGCTGATTTTGTATCCATAATATTTGTGAACAGCAACTGCCTGCAGCCATATACTCAGCTTCAGCAGTTGAGGTTGACACAGATGTTTGCTTCTTACAAAACCAGGAGACAAGTCTGTCACCAAGGAACTGACATGTTCCACTGGTGCTTTTCCTGTCTATTCTGCATCCAGCATAATCAGCATCTGAGAATCCAGTTAATTCAAATCCTGAGTCTTTTGGATACCAGAGTCCTAGATTTGGACAACTTTTTACGTATCTAAGAATCCTTTTAACTAGATTTAGGTGTGACTCTCTAGGGCTAACTTGGAATCTAGTACATATGCATGTAGCAAACATTATATCTGGCCTACTGGCTGTAAGGTACAATAGAGAGCCAATCATTGCTCTATATGTTGTCTGATCAACTGGTTTCCCATGTTCATCAGCATCCAATACAGCATTGGTAGGCATGGGTGTTTTCATACAAGATGACTCAGACATACCAAATCTCTTAACCAATTCTTTAGCATACTTGGTTTGGGAAATGAATATGCCCTCAGCATGCTGTTTTACTTGCAATCCTAAGAAGAAGGAGAGCTCACCCATGCTACTCATTTCAAATTTGGAATGCATTAGGTTGGAAAACTTTCTGCACAAGTTTGAATCAGTAGATCCAAATATGATATCATCTACATAAATTTGTACTAGTAGGGTATGGGACTTATGGGTTCTAATAAAAAGAGTTTGGTCTACTCTCCCCCTAACAAAATCATTTTCCAGAAGAAAGCATGCTAGGGTCTCATACTATGCTCTAGGAGCTTGCTTGAGACCATATAATGCTTTATGCAATTTGAAAACATAATCAGGGTGAGTTAGAGAGATAAAACCTGGAGGTTGTCTAACATAGACTTCCTCTTTGATGTCCCCATTGAGAAATGCACTCTTCACATCCATCTGATAGACCTTGAAGCCTTTGTGAGCAGCATAAGCTAGAAATATTCTGATGGCCTCTAACCTTGCAACTGGTGCAAAGGTCTGGTCATAGTCTATTCCTTCTTGTTGAGAGTAGCCTTGAGCAACTAGCCTTGCCTTGTTTCTGACAATAATTCCTTGGTCATCTAGCTTGTTTCTGAAAACCCACTTTGTTCCAACAATGGAATGATCCTTTGGCTTAGGCACTAGTTCCCAAACCTTATTCCTTTCAAATTAATGCAACTCCTCTTGCATTGCAATGATCCAGTGTGGATCTTGCTCTGCATCTTGAATGGATTGAGGCTCAACTTGAGATAGGAAGCAAGTGTGCATCAGGTTCTGGTTGACCTGATTTCTGGTTTGCACACCAGCTGAAATCTCTCCAATTACTTGGGTGATTGGATGATCTCTTGTTGTTACTAAATCAACAGGGGGTGTTGATTGTTCACCAGTCTGTGTTGTTGTCTCCTCTAGTGGAACAACAATTGGCTCTTCAGGATGATTTTCTTCAAGATGTTGCACTTCTTCATCATCACTGCTTTCATTCTTTTGCTGAATAGGTTGAGAGGTTGTGTCCTCTTCTTTAACCTGTAATCTGTCCATACTTTCTGATATAGATTGTACCTGCAAAGGTTCTTTGGTAGAAGTAGACTTCTCCTTATAACACATGTTAGTCTCATCAAAGGTAATATGAACAGATTCTTTAATTTTACAAGATGATTTATTATATACCCTATAAGCCTTGTTGATCATGGAGTATCCCAGAAACACTCCTTCATCAGCTTTAGCTTGGAATTTTGCTAGATGTTTCTTGTCATTGTTGTGAATATAACAAATACAGCCAAAATTTTTAAAATAATTTACTTTAAGTTTCTTCCCTTTGAGCAATTCATAGGGAGTCTTGCCCTTTAGTTTATGTATCAGGCTTCTGTTTAATACATAGTTGGAGGTGTTCACTGCCTCAGCCCAAAAGGATAGAGGTAAGTGAGCATCTGTCAACAATGTAGTAGCAGATTCAATTAGGGTTCTATTTTTCCTTTCAGCTACCCCATTTTGTTGAGGAGTTCTAGGAGCTGAGAAAGTGTGCCTGATCCCTTCACTCTTACAGAACTCTTGCATAAGAAGAGAGTCAAACTCTGTCCCATGATCACTTCTGATCAGGGCAATGTGAGTGTTGAACTCAATCTGTATGCATTTGAGAAACTCTGTCAAACATTTAAAGTTATCAGACTTCTTCCTCAGAAAGAATACCCATGTGAATCTTGAGAAGTCATCTACAACTACTAAAGTATAGGACTTCCCTCCTAGGCTTTGTACTGATATGGGTCCAAAAAGATCCATGTGCAACAAATACAAGATCCTAGGTGAATCACTCTTATTAAGTGACTTAAAGCTACTTTTAGTTTGCTTGCCTAATTGACAAGCCTTGCAGAGTCCTTCCTTCTTGTAGGGGCCAGAAGGTAGTCCTCTAACAAGGTTGTCCTTGGAGAGCCTAGTAATGGTTCTAAGGTTTAGATGTCCTAGTCTCTTATGCCACAAAATATTAGGCTTAGATATGGAATTGAATAAACAAATATCTACTTTAGATGAAAGAAAGTCTACTAAGTAAATGTTACCTGTCCTTTTACCTGTTAACACAGTTGTGTTATTCTCTGACTTGATCTTGCACAGGGATTTGTTGAAAGTCACCTTGTATCCTTCATCACATAGTTGACTGATACTTATCAGATTGTGCTTCAGTCCTTCTACATATGCCACCTTCTTAAAAGTGACTGAGACTATCTGAGCAGCACCATATCCTTTGGTTTGACCAAAATTTGAATCACCAAAAATCACCTTGGGTCCAAGTTTGGTTATGAAGGATGATAGGTTCTCCCTGTTCCCTGTCATGTGCTTTGAGCACCCACTATCCAGATACCATTATTGGTTAGATACTGGATAGGTCTTCACCTGCACATGAGCAGCTTATTTGTTTTTGACCCAGTTAACCTTGGTCCTAGGCTGATATCCTTTGAATTCAGAAATAAAAGACATCCCAGGTTGACTCTTATAGCCTTCAGGATGGTATCTCCTAGGAGGTACTATCCATTCAGTATAGGGGTTAAAGCCTTGGGATGTGGGACCTCTAGGATTGAATCTAGATGTGCCATTGAAGGAATGTTCACAGACCTGATCTCTATTCGACGATCGTCGAGCTGAGGTCGACGATCTTGGGTCAGATCGTCGATCTCTGTTCGAAGATCGATTATACTGAAGTTCAGAGTTTGGATATCGTCGAGCTGAGGTCGACGATCTGTGGTTAGATCGTCGAGCTCTGTTCGACGATCGTCGAGCTCTGCTCGACGCAATCTGTTGAACTGAATTTTTCTCTGACAGATCTACATTCTCCCTAGCTACCTCTATTACTCCCTTTCTTTTGTCAGAGACAAATTTGATTGGAGTTGTTAATATTATAGGTTGGCTGGATGAGGCACCCAAGCCCAGTATACTGTTGAATCTAGAGTTCACTGTACTTGTAATGTCCATCAGTCTGATACTTCTCCCATTTAGGGATTCTTCAAACTTTTTAGCTCTTGATAGTTCACTTTTCAGTGAAGCTATCTCCTCCCTACAGCATTCTAACTCCTCAGAGAGTTTGAGGTTATTTGAGTTTAGGACATTGTATTCAGATAATTTATTTCTGAGAGAGATTATCTCTTTTTCAGATCTTAGTAAATCCAAGCACAATGTCTTAAATTCATTTTTGAAGTCCTCAGAATTAAAATCAAAAGAGCTAATTACCTGATCTTCCTCTGGTTGATTTTCTGAATCTGAATCTGATTCTTCATCAGAGTTTTGCTGTGAGTCATTGATAGCCATCATGAAGAATTCTTTCTCATCAGCATCATCTTCATCATCACTGGAGCTAGATGAAGTTTCAGAATCTTCTTCTGTCTCACTCCATGTCTCAGCAACAAAACCCTTCCTTATATTTTTGTTCCTGCTAGAGGAGGCTTTGTCTGAGTTGTTCTTTTTGAAATCTTTTTCTTTTCTTCTTTCTCTTCTATCCTTTCTGTCCTTGTTCTTGTTCTCTGGACAGTCAGGCACAATGTGGCCTGGTTTCCTGCAACCAAAGCATATGATTTCTTTGTTATTATTATTTGACTTATCATACCTTGGTTTGTCATGTCCTTTGTATGGCCTTTTTCTGAAGTCCTTTCTGGCTAGCTTGTAAAATCTTTTGGCCAGTAGGCTGACCAATTCCTCATTGCCTGTGAGTTTTTCTTCAGGCTGATCTTCAATAGCTTTGAAAGCTATTGACTTCTCTTTCCTTGAGGCTGGTGAAGCAGCCTTCTGTTCTTCCTCTCTGTTCTTGATAAGCAGCTCATAATATTTGAGCTTGCCTAGGAGAGTTTCAGTAGTGATTTCATTTAGACTTCTGGCATCTTTGATTGGCCAGATTCTTGAATCCCAAGTACTGGGGAAGCACATTAGGATCTTGTCATTAAGCTCAGTCAATGAGATTTCTTTATCCAAGGTCCTTAGCTCATTGACAATCAGACTCAATCTGTTGTACATATCTGCCACTGACTCAATCTCTCCTTTCTTGAAATTCTCATATTGGGTTATGAGGTGAGATCTCCTATCTTTCCTTTCATCAGCAGACCCTGAGACAATTTCAGAGAGCTTGTCCCAAATTCCTTTGGCTGAGTTGCAGTCAGCTACTTTCTGAAATATCTCATCAGACATTGTCTGAGCTAAGATGTTCATGGCCTTTGCATCTGCAGTTTTCCATTTCTTTATGTCTGCATCTGTTCCTGAGGGAGGTGGAACAGCATTTTTGCTTGAGCTTGCTGGTGGACTTGGACAAACTGTCAAGACCGAATTGAAAATATCTTCATCAATAGAGTTCATGTATAATTTAATCCTTGCCTTCCAAAGTGCAAACATAGATAGATTGCACACTAGAGGTCTGGTGCTTGCATAATCCTTGTTCTGTGCCATGTCTTAGAGTAATATATATATAAGAAGAAATAACCCTCTTAAAAGATAGATTTTACCAAGGATCACTTGGTTCAGGTGTTAGCCTGTATGAGCAACCAACCTCCCTCTGATACCAATTGAAAGTGAGGGTAAGATCTATCTCAACTCTAGAGGGGGGGTGAATAGAGTTTATTCAAATAAGTTTCACAGTTTTGAAAATATTAGCACATATAAAATTTAATTTACACTATAGTGTAGAGTGCTAGAAAGAAATTTAAGAAGCAAGAAATTAAGAACACAGCACACAGAAATAATCAAACAAACAATCCAGAAGACACAAGGAAATATAGTGGTTCCCCAAAAACTTGGGTACATCCACTCTTCTACCACCCTTGGTAGGAATCCACTCAGGATGAGTTGATCAGGTGTCCTGACACCAATGAGCTTTTGATAAGGTGCTCAAAAACCAAAACTGGATTTTTTTGATAAGGTGTCTTGCCACCACTGAGTTTTGTCAAGGTTCTCAGAACCAGACAGAACTTTTGAAGGGAGTTCAAAAACCCTTTTACAACAGGAAAATAAAAAGGGAAAAAGGAAATGAAGTTGTATTCTGTGTTCTCAAATCAAATGAGAGAAGACTTAGTGGATCTTTTGTCAAAGCTCCCCCTGAGATGTAGACTGGTTCAGGAAGGGAAGCTTTGCTCTAGGGTGATAGGTCTTCAAAACTTTGATCTCCAGCAAAAGATTGTTTCAGCAAGAAGACTGAGGGATGAGGTGTCTGGAGTTCTTGAGATGAAGTTGTGAACACTTTTCAGTAAGTAAGAAGATTTTTATGTCACAGTTCTTCTGTTATTCTTTTGCTATCAGTGTTCTGTATATGATATATTGTTTTTGATTGAAAAAGGAAGATCTTATTCTCTGAAAAATTCTTTGTCCAAAGTAGCCGTTGGCAGTCATAAATGTCTTCCATAAAGAGTCTTGTCTTCTAGAGGAAAGTCCAGCAAACATTCTCTGAATAATACCTTGAAACTTGCTCTAGAATAAAGACACATGGCTGGCAGATCTTCTTATCATAAATGCTGATAATATTCAAAAACATTCCAAAGAATAACAGCATTTGAATCCTTAAAAGCATCGATCTCTCAGAAGAATCGTCGATCTGAGCTCTATGATCGTCGAACTGAGCTCAGAGATAGAATGAGATCAAGCAGGCAGAAAATGTCGACCTGAGCTCGAAGATCGTCGAACCAAGCTCAGCGACCTGAAGAATAACTGAAGAGAGATCGTCGATCTGAGCTCGAAGATCGTCGACCGGAGTTCGACGATTTATCAAGTTGAGCTCAGAGAGCGTCGAACCGAGTTCGACGTTTCGTCGACCTGAGCTCGACGAGAATTGCCTTAGACTTGGCTCTATATCCTTGACATTGGAAAGGTCCTAGGGGCAGCTTCAAACCTAAGTTCTAAGCCCTAGACTCATTCTAATGTTGACCTTTACAACTATACAACTAGGTCAACCTGGTTTCCTAAGGCAAACATAGTGATCCTTACCCAAATTAGTAATAGGGTGTTCCAACACCATCCATCTCTGCAGCCCCTCCCTCTACCTCTACTCAAGTTAATCTTGAGTAAGTAGATCTTCTTCCTCTAGCAGATAAATTATATGAGTTGTTGCACCCAAGCTAACTCTCTTACTGGATTCAACCTTGGCTCCCTTAGTCAAGACTTTGAATGATTTATCTGTTAGAATATCTTCTTCCTTCTCCCTTCAGGCCATCCCTTCTTCTAGGGGCTTAGATTCAGTTATCACTGAAACTAGGTAGGGGGAGATGCCTTATGAGGAAGTGCTTCCCTCAAAGAATTTTGTTTCAGAAATACAAATATCAGAAGTTCTAGCTTCAGAGATTCCAGCTTCAGAGAAAGTTTCAATTTCAATTCCATCTCCAGCTCCAACCATCAGTCCTACAGTAGATCTACATTCTTTATTATCAATATTTGATTCATTTTATAGCAGTTATCTTCCAGCACATCTCCCTGCTGAAGATTTATCCAAGGTTATAGTTCCCTTCTCCTGCTATGATCCATATCTGATAGAAATGTATATAAATTCTGCTAAAATTATGGAAAGTATTCCTTTGGTTCTTGTTGTTGTTGCTGCTGATGTTGTTTTTTCAGAGGCTATTATAGAGCCAATAGAGCCAGTTTGTTCAGTTTCTGCTCCTACTGCTTCAGATGCTGCTGATGTTATTACTTCTACCACTGCTCCTCCTAGTTCAACTCCTGTTATCTCAAAAGAAGTGTTAAAGCAAATAGATGCTTTATTTGATGAGCCTCAGAGCTCTGATGATGAATTCATGACTGACTCTGATGATTCCTCTGCAACTATTGCAAAGAAGAGAAAAGCTAGAAGTAAAGCCATGAAAAGAGTTCAATTGTCCAAAGCTACTTCTGATCATGATATACCCTATTATATTCTGCATAACTGCCCCATAACTGAGCACTGGATGCAATTCTCTAGGAACTAGTTGAAGGCCATGAGGAAGAAAAGGAAATATGACCATGGAACTTCTCATTATAATCCTCCTCCTCCTCCTCCTTCTCCAAGTGCAGGATCTGGTGGAAACTCAGCTCATCAATCCTCATATGCTTCATCTCAAAGATCCTCTCAGTTTCAAGGAAGATCTCAATCTAGAGGATATCAGCAAAGAGGCAATCAGTCAAAAGGAAGTCAGTACATGGGCAATCAAAGAGATTATCAAGTTTATTCCAGAGGACAGTCCAGACATCAACCTTATCAATGGAAAGGGCAAAGCCCAAGTGATTCCACTTATGGTCCTTTTCCTTATAAGCTCAAAGAAGGCTTTCATCCAAAAGATCTTCCCACTTACACCATCAATAAGTATGAGCCATAAGTTCCTTTTGAAGATCTAGAGAATAACTCAGTCTCCTTGACAGCCAGACTAAAAAAATGGCTGCTCTAGATCAAATCAAGAAAGCAAGAGAAAAATGCCAAGATACTTCAAATATCTCTACTCTATCAGATCAAAGAAGATAAGAACTTGAAAGATACACCTCCAAGAAATTCTTCAATACTGAGGAGTACATGCAGCTACATCTTGAAGCTGTAGTTCCTAGAAACAGAAGCCAAAAGACTCTTGGTGTTGCTGATGACTTCAGATCAAAGAATGATTCAAAAAATCCAAACAGAGAAATCATTTTCAAGAAAAGAACTGATGATAAGCTTTAATCTGGGTGTAAGCTGAAAACTCTTTCATATCTCTGCTAAACTATTTGGTGTGATATAATTATATTTCTGTGGTTATGCAATGCTTTTTTGTATTTTTATTTTTATTGATGTTTTATTTCATATAACTCATGTAAATAGTAATCCTTACCCAAATAGGGGGAGATTGTTAGAACACCCTATTACTAATTTGGGTCAGGATCACTATGTCTATAGGATTGTTGCTTTGACCTTATAGTATAGAGTAAATGTCAACTAGTTAGGTCTAAGGCTTAGGACTTAGGTTGGAAGCTTTCCCCAAGACCTCCTTGTTCAGATGAGAAGCCCAGAAGAAGAATTCAACTTGTCATCGAGCTCAGATCGATGAAGCGTCGAACCTAGTTCGACTGTCTCTCTGAGCTCAGGTCGACGATGCATCAAACTCAGTTCGACGATCTTTGAGCTTAGATCGACGTTTTCTGTCTTATACTAATTCCAATATCTCTGAGCTCAGTTCAATGATAGTGGAGCTCGGATCGACGATTATCTTTTGAGATCGACGATTTCTGGAATTTTGTTCGTTTGTTAAGGATTTCAAATGTCTTCAAGACAAAGCATTTATTGAAGAAGATTTATAGCCGTTATAATAAATCTGGAGCAAGTTTCAACGAAACAAAGAAGGAATGTTTTTAGGTTATTTCCTCTAGAGACAGTTGATATTTAAGGAAAGTTTGTATGACTTTGATAACGGCTATCAAAAAGATTTGAAGACTAGATTTCATATTATACCTCAGTAAAGGAGAAACAAATAGATATACAGAAAAAAAAGAGAAGGAGTTCAACAACACAAAATATAGAACAAGCTCCTATTCCTTCTGATTAATTCTTATTCAAAGTCTTAAAAAAAGTCTTCATCATTCTCACTCCAGACAACACATATTTCAGTTCTTACTGGAATCATCTTTTGCTGGAGCTTTCTTTTCATTGAAGACCTATCACACTTGCAAAGCTTCCAGTTCCTGAACTCTTGCTAATCTCAGGGGGAGCTTTGACAACATCTCATCCACTTGTGCTCCTCTTTGATTGTTGACAGAGAAGACAACTTCACCATTTTTCTTTATCCTTTCCTGTAAAAGGGTTTTTAAACTCCCTTCAAAAGTTTTGCTTTGGTTTTTGAGACCTGATCAAAACTCAGTGGTGGCAAGACACCTGATCAGAAAATCGGGTTTTGTTTTTGAGCACCTGATCAAAAGCTCATTGGTACCCAGGACACTTGATCAACTCATCCTACAGTAGATTCCTACCAAGGGTGGTAGAAGAGTGGATGTACCTAGGTTTTGGGGAACCACTATAGTTCCTTGTGTCTTCTGGTGGTTTGCTATCTTTTTACTGTGTGCTGTGGATTTGCTCTTTTCTTTGTTTTATTTTGATTTCTGTCAAGCACTCTACACTAACTAAATTAAGTCTTCCACTACTAGAAGAATTTTCATATTTGCAAAATTATTTTAAAACACTATATTCACCCCCCCCCCCCCCACCCCCCTCTAGAGTGAAGGATTGATCCTACACTCACTTTCACCCCTAGGTCATGCCCGTGACCAAGGGCGTGTTAGGTACGGAACTGCCGTAATAAAAATCCTGGGAAAAAACCAAAAATCTTTTAATTTTTAGGTTCTGCCCCAAAGTCACGCCCATGACATTGGGCCTGTACTGACCAGGTCAGCAAATTGCTAGAAACGGTGCAATCTGGCATCAATTCTGTAGTTTTCGAGTAGGTCACGCCTTAGGTCACTCCCGTGACATGGGGGAGTGTACTTAGAAAAGTTCCAGAATTATCCAGGGAAGCTTTCTAGAGAAATTATATTTTTGTCCGAGACACGCCCTTGTCACACCCATGAATAGGGGTGTGTACTTGTGAAACTCTCTTGATTTGTAGAGGACATTGTCTTCTTTCCGTTGACTGGTTGCACATCCTATAACACTTCCTTGTTTGAAAGTTATGACTATTTGAAGTTCTACTATCCACGGCCAAAAATGTTAATTTTCTATAAAACTTTTTCAGATCATGGTCATGGACTTGAAATTGATATTTGGAGCTCAATTATATCTAAAATTAGAAAAGATAGTAATTTAGACATATATTAATATAAAACTAAATAAAAAGTGTTTATTTATTACATAAAAAATATATTAAAAAAACTTTGAATAATGTTTTATCAAGATCACTTCCTCTAGAGTCAATCATCAACAACAAACTCATTTCACTCTATAGGATCTTAAAAGATCTGAGCTATAGCCTAAATTATAAAGGCTGAGAGGTAGGGCATGTGTTCTTGAGGTGGGATTCTGTTGTGGATCTGAGGTAGGACCTGTGTGCCTGAGGTAGGAGATTTATTCTCTGAGTTATAGGGACTGTGTGCCTGAGGTTGGATTCAGTTGTGAATATGAGGTAGTGTGTTTAGCCTGAGGTAGGATCTGGTTCAGGTCTAAGCTATAGGAGAGTTTCACTCCCTGAGTATAGGGTTGTCTCCTCGCGTGAGGTGTAGGAAATTTATTAAATTCTAAGGTAGTCTATATGTGTATCACTAAGCTTTAGGAGTATCATTTACTCTGAGTCCTAGGGCCTTAAGCCTGAGGTGGGATTTGGTGGAGTCTGAGAGATACTAAAGCATTTGTGTTGTAAGCTCTTTAAGCTGATATTAGAGAAGTTGGCCATGATGATACTATGGACAAAAGAGAAAAAAATATCATAGTAAGTGCTATTGATGATTCAACTTTACAGAACTTTGTGTACTATGAGACTGCCAAGGAGATGTAGGACACCCTGATTAAATACATGGAGGGCACTGAAGAAGTTAGGGATGATATGAAATCACTTCTTAATCAGGAATATGAAGCCTTCGGGCAAAGCAACAAGGACATCATAGGTTGAGTGCTATGAAAAACTTTTCAGAGTGGTCAATGAGTTGAGGACCTATGGGAGGGTCTTCAGCAATATAGAGCTGAATGATAAGTTCTTAAGATCTCTTACAAGAGACTCAGATACAAAGATTTGTGCAATCAGAGAAGTGGCAAAGCTTGCTAAATCTCCTCCTCACACTTTGTTTGGAAAGTTGCTTTCCTATGAGATGTAGCTATCTACTAGGAATGAAGAGGAGACCACCATCTATTCCCATAATAAGGAGAGGACAGTGGCCCTCATGGCTGAGAGCCCTAAGAAGAGAAAGGAGAGGATTTCCTCTCTCCAAAGAAGGCCAGTTGATTCAAAAAACTTTGAGTCTATCTCATCTGACGACCAAAGGTTAGATAGGGAGTTTGCTGCCTTCTCAAGGCAATTCCTGAAGATGATGAAGAGGAAGAAGTTGAAGAATAAACCTTCCTCCTCCTCACATTACAAGAAGGATCATAACAACTCTAGGAAGAAGTTCTCCAAAGGAGACATGTATGATTCTAAACCCAGTAAACATATTTCTTCAAAAACAATATGTTGTTATTGTAGCAAGCCTGGGTATGTTAGTGTTGACTGCCCAATCAAGAGAAAAGAGATAACTGAGAAGAACCACCACCATCACAAGTGTAAGAAAGAAAAGACCTTCATTTCCAAGAATGAGAAGAGCTTGATTCTAACCGAGTCAACACCTTCTAACTATGAAGAAGAAGATGACTACAGAGGGTTGTTTGCTACTACTACTACTGAAGAGGATGAGGACTATCCAGCTATAAGGATAAGAATCAGGGCCCCTCTATCACACTCAGATAGTTACAATGAAGTGGATGAAGATTTTAGTGCCTGTTATGGACTTATGGCCATGACAGATGGTGAATCAAGCTAGGATCAGTCGATGAGGCACAAACTCATTCTATCTCCTCCTCTGAATCTGATTATGAAACAAGTACTAATTCTGATGCACCTTCATCATGTGATGAAGATGGCTCCGAATGTTAGGAAGATGTCAATCAATTTATTGACAATTCTAGGTTAATCTTAGAATCTCTAAAGAAGAGTAAGTTGTTTGTCAAAAGACATGCCAAGGAGATTGCCTCTTTAAGAAAAATTCTCTATCTACACACTAAGTCAGCCTTACAGCTGAGCCAGATGAGCAAAGTGATATCCCAACATAAAACAATCACCATTATCCAACTTTCAAACATAACCAATAAGAACTCTTTAATTAAACAGTTGGAAGATACGCTCCCCAAAGAGAGGATGCTAGTGGCTCAATACTCCAAACCCAAATTACTATTGCCACTCATTGATACCTTCACCTCCTAAACTAATAAGGGGGCGGGGGTAGATTGAGAGGAATACTATAAGATGGAATATGAGTAAGTGCAAGGCTCCAATTCAGCCTGCTATATCTTTTGAGAATGTTTTGTTTCCATCCAATAATAAGGCCAAGAGAGTATATATGGTCATTGGTTGATTGGAAGATCCAATAGTGTGAACAAAAATTCTCAAAGTTATGGTGGAAGGATAGGAATGAGCTTGAGTGCCTATAAGGCTCTCCAAGAAGAAGTACAGATGGCCCATTATGGACCATTTGTATTTGGTGCACCAGCCCCCACACTCAAGGATACGGCAGTGGACTGTTCTCCGGTTCCACCAACAGCCACCTTGACCATGGGGAAGTCAGTCAGTAAGGATCACTTGGCTATCTTTGAAGCCATCAACAACATGTCAACAACAAAGAAGACTACTATTGATGAAACTCAGAATAAGCCATGTGCATCCTCTGACTGACTCACCTTCAGTCAGATTCTTGCTGAAAGAAATAAGAAGAAAGCTATTTCTCTCCCTAATGAATAGACAGCTAGTGATAGCTTGCACTCTTCAAAAGCTATTTAGAAGAAGAGATACAACATTAATGAGTGTTGGTGTTATGGTAAAGTGGTTCACTTTGCCATAAATTGTTGGCACAACCTTGTGTGCCAAGGGAAACGATGAGCTTTCCTGTTAGGACTTCAACTGATAGACATGTGCATTTTCATTCTAACAAGAACATAGGATCCAATCCCTTTTGGGTCCCTAAGGTAAACTAATCTTTGTTTGCAGGATAGTCCAAGTGCCAACACAATCCAAATATGGTAATTGTACAGAGGATATTACAGGCATAAGATTGGAACAAGGTACCATCTCAAGGATCATACTCCAGTGAGGAATGGACCTAAGTTCTGTAGGTGCGAAATTGGAGATGGATAAACTGACCATCAAGGATACTCCTCCTACTACCCAAGAGGAAAAGGATGTTGAGTGCATTCCTGAAGAAGGACGAAGTACACAGAACTTGGGTGAAGACTAGCAGGATCAATCCATTAAAGTTAAGGATGTCTGTCAGGTGGGACAGAGTACTACTACCACATCTACAAACAAATGAGAAGAAGAAAAAGAAGGTCGCTTCAGTGACTAAGCACACCACAAAATGTAGTTGTTCTGAGAAGAGTGGAGAAGAGCCACATGATCCCCCACTATCTGAATCTATATTGGAGACAAGAAGAGATATCAGTGCACATGTCTCAATTTCTTCTGAACTTGAAGCAAGAAATCAATTAGGTGAAACTCGGTTTGAAGAGATTCCAGCTGAAGCTCTGGAAATAGTGTCTGGGCAGATAGTGGGAAATTTCTGTGCTAATGTTGAAGGGGGAGACTAAGAATATAGATGCTCATATTAAGGGGAAGCAAGTTCAGTCGTGTATGCTGGACATGCTTTACTCTTACCTAGAGTATCTCCAGCACAAAAGAGATCAGAAGAATACTACTGAAGATTAGAATGTTCCTTATGACAATGCAAAAATTGAGGAAGAGACACCCAGATGGTTGCATCTACTGTGGGAAAGCAAGTATAATCAGTTCAAGAACAGATGGATTGCTCCATCTATAGTTGATACAAATCAGCAACTTCCTATGGGAAATGCATAGATTGAGTGGGAGATTAAAACAGAGCTCTCTCCTCAAGATACAGTGCATAACACTAACTCCTCAGAATCTAAAAAGGTCAATGTTGTTATTGATGTACATTCTGATGCACATTAATCAGAGTATATGATGGCTGACTCAGAATAAAGAGTATCTATAAGGGATCGAAATGAAGATGTCTGTGAACAGGAGATTGTGGGATCTACTGTGCACAACTTATATGGATACGATATCAGTTAGAGAACAACAATATCAAGGAAAGTCATTCACCCTTATAGTGTGACTCATCCATTGTAAATTCTATTGCTAAGAATCCTATCTCATATAGCAGGACTAAGCTTATAGAAACTAGATGTCATTTTATTAAAGAACATGTAGAAAGTGAAATCATTTGCCTTGAATTTGTCCCCACTGACAATCAAGTTGTTGATATCTTCACCAAGTCATTGGATGAAACTAAGTTCAATTCTTTCAAAATTGAGTTAGGAATGCTTAATGTTGAATGACTCATGTACATTAAGTGTTTCAGTTATAGATTTACATGTCTAAATTTTTGTTTTCAATTCATAATGTAGTCCATCTACCAAGTGTTAAAGTATAACTTTAGAAAAGATAGATGGATACATAGCAATTAATCACTTTAACTTGCTAGGTAAAACTTCAGTGAGATTAGCTGAATCAGCTGAGAAAGATACAGGGTTGGACAAAAATGTTGTTCCTCCAAAAATAATGATGTAGTAGAGGGGGAGCAGTCATATGTTCCCACTCAGGATAAGGTAATTCCATCCACCCCGATGGTTGAGGAATAAACTCTTCCTGAGCATGATGGTCAAAAGGACCAAGAGTAAAGTTCACCCATTATCCTTTCTCCACCCTCAATATATGAATTTCAATTAAAGAAACCAGAAAGGGGGAGGAGAGCAATGAGAGTAATTGACTTGACATGTCAAGTCAATGCATTAACTTGACATGTTGAGCCAGAAAGGGGCGGGGAACTTTTAGCAAGCTGTATTAGAAGGGAAATGACTTGACATGTCAAGTCAATTCTTTAAACTGGGGAACTTTAAACAAGATGACATGTGCTTAATTAATATGTTTTCTGTATCAATGCATCTTATTATTATTGTGTCCTTCCTTCTTCACATAGGGGGAGATTGTTGGGAATATTGTACTTCAATATTCCCTTAATTTGAATAGTTATCACAATCAATGCTATGTGAATAATTTTATTTGATGTAAGTCCAAGTTCAGTGTATGCAGGTTGTCTACTATACTATAATTAGACAGGATGTCTGAGTCACAATGATAGTTGGACTCATGTTGAGATGGTGGCAAAGCAGAAATCTAGCAAAGTCTAGAAGCGTCGAATTAAGGCAGTTTACTCGATGGTAAAAGTGCAAAAGCATTGAGGGAACTACATACATTCAAAGTCGCAATATTGTTGACTAAAAATTTGGCTAAGTCCAGAAGCATTGAGTGAAGGTAGTTCACTCAATGCAAACTTAACAAGATATCTGGCTAAGTCCAAAAGCATTGAGTGAAGGTAGTTCACTCAATGACAACTCAATAAGATATATGGCTAGAGACAGAAGCATTGTTTGAAGACAGTTCACTCAATGCCTCAATCAAGAAGACTGGTTACTGGACATGCAGAAAATCCACCAAGTCCAAAAGAGTTGAGTGAACTTACTTCACTCAATGCCAGAATAGCAGAAGCATTGACAGAAGCTCAAGTAGTCAAAGCCTCAGAAGGAGCAGACAGAAAATTTGTTTAAGTCCAGAAGCGTTGAGTGAAGGTAGTTCACTCAACGCCAACTTAATAAATAATTCAACTATATCCAGAAGCATTGAGTTTAGGCAGTTCACCAAACGCCTACTCAACAGACAATTCAACTAAGTCCAGAAGCATCAAGTGAAGAAGGCTCACTCGACACCTAATCGGTTAAGACTATAAAAGAAAGAATGCGTTGAGTGATGAAAGCGCACTAAACGCACTCAATGCCTGGGATGCAGAATTCTGCTAAGTACTTTTGCGTTGAGTGACAAGGCTTCACTCAACTCCTGAGAAGTCTGAATGGAATTTACTAAGTCTAAAAGCGATGAGTCATGCTGACGTTAGTAGAAATTAAAATATCCTAGGATTTTCTTGTTATAAGATAAAAGGCGCTGCTTGACTTTACTACAGTTGTAAATGCAAAAGTGATAGATTAGTTGCAATTTTAGGCCAGTCCTACAACGCAAAGAGCCGTTGGATGACGTGATACAAAAGGAGAGTATAGGGGAATGAAGTAAGTGATCTTAGAGAGAGAAAAGCAGAATAAAGCTTTTTGGCCATCTTCTTCCTCTCTACGAAGGAGATGTTTTCCAAGAACTTACTCTACAGTTTGCTTGTGATTCATAGACAGTGTTGGTTATTGAAGGAATAATTAACTGAAGATTACATTTATCTTCAATAGTAAGTTCAGGGAGTTTTCTTTATGAGTTCTAAGGAGAGGCAGAGCTAAAGTTAGTTGGTCGAAGAAAGTCTTCAACAATATGTTCAGAAAGATCCTTTTCTGAAAGTCTTGTGTTCAAGGCTAGCTAAACACCTAGAGGGGGGTGAATAGGTTTTTGTCTCTATTTAAATCTTCTTAATTCTTAGCCGATTTCTATACTTTGTTATTAGGTTAGCTTTAGCTTTCAAGAATAATCACAAACGACATAGCAATTTTATAATTCTTCACCAATCTTGGGTATGTCCATTGTCCCTCTGTGCCTTTCTAACAATAAGTTAGACTAGGCTCTTCCCCCAAAACTTGGCCCTTTAAGAGCTTACAACACGGATCCTTCATGACCTCACAGGTCACACAGACCTACTACTTAGGCACTAAGCCAAACTACAGGTCACAAAGACCTTTCACTCGGCACTAAGCCAAACCATATATCACAAAGACCTTAGCCTTTAAAATACATGCATACAACTTCAAACTCACAAAGAATCTATATAGAAGAAATAAAAGGCGATTTGATTAGACACTAGAGCAAGAAATCTGTATTTACTTCTTCCTGGACTGAGCAGATATCAGCCCAAGCTTTTGATGTAGATGACAATGAACTCGGTAGTTAAATCTTTCTTCAAACATCTATCGTTTCTTTGTAGAGCTTGTAGATCTGCATCCTCAAAATTGCTTCTAAACCTAATGTTGCAGATGGTGATTGCTTCAGCTATCTCTTTCCTCTGCTAAGTTATCTGTACAAAACAACTTCTTCACGCTCGATAAGAATGCTGATGAAGAAGATGAAGTTCGGCCACACTTTTATTTTCAGAAAACCTAGACAAGGATTCGATTGTTTTCATTGGCCAATTTGCTTCTTTTTATTTGACGGTCAATCGAGCAGTGGGCCCACCACCAGGATTGATAGCTGAGATTTAGCCATACAGAACATTCTTTCCATTTACTCTTGAATCAACAGCTCTTTGTTGTGTGTGGGCTCCAGAAATTAAAGACAAAAATATATCTTTCCAAGTGCTGAGGATGATGACAGCTGGCCGCCAGCGCCTCTGGCTGCATTCCCGCAACATTTGAATTTTGGTTGACTTTTTACTTTGCTGACGTCAGCATGACTCAGCATCTGTGGACTTAGAAAAAAATCAAGCATTAGAAGCAGAAGCGTCGAGTTAATGACCATCACTCAACGCCAAAAGACTTGGACACAAATTCTATCACTAGGCGTTGAGTAAGTAAGCACCCCTCAATGCAAAAACAATTAGAAATAAGTTCGACAAACTCAGTACTCAGTTCAACGAACTCAGAGCTCATCTTGAATAAAACTGAAAGCTCAATTTGACAAACACAGAGCTCAGTTTGTCAAACTCAGAGCTTAGCTTGACGAAAATTGAAAGCTCAGTTCGACAAACTCAGAGCTCAGTTCGACAAAAGTAAAAGCAATCAACGAATTTGGACTTAGCCAAATCTTCTGAGCTTTGGCATTGAGAGAGAAAGCTCCACTCAACGCCAAACTAGTTAACATAATTTCTCTGTTATCTGGCATTGAGTGAGTATGCTACACTCAATGCTTTTGGACTTAGCCAAATATCTGTGTCTGAAAACACATAAGCAAGGATATAGTAAATGTTATTTCTCCATAGTGTTAAGTGAGTAAGCTACACTCAATGCCTTGCTATTTAGACAGATTTTCTGTCATGGCATTCAGTGAGTAAGCTACACTCAATGCCAGTGGACTTGGTTAAAATTTTGCCCAACTTTTCTGTCGCGTTGACGGGCAAAGTAACACTCAATGCTAAATATTTTATGGCATTGAGTGAGTAGACCACACTCAATGTTTATGGACTTATAAAAATTTCTGCTATCTACCAGTTAAGCTAAGACAGACTCAGTGCTATTTGTTATATGACATTGAGTGAGCTCTACTCACTCAATGCCTGTAGACTTAGGCAAATTTCCAGCTAGATAATATTGATTCCTTACCTCTGGCATTGAGTGAGCTTGATCCACTCAATGCCTGTGGACTTAGTGGATTTTTTTCTATGTCCAGCTGCCAAATGTTGTGTCCACTTGTCCAATCAATGTTATATGGACAAACTTGCACTCATGACCTCAAATAAACATCAAATCCAGTTGATGTGTATGAAATTGACATGTTTTACTTCTTACAAATCAGGTATATTGGGAACAATGGACCCAACAATCTCCCCCAATTTGAAAAAGTCAAAACCCTTATCCAAATTGTTTTCTTTCCTTGGTCAATGACACACATAACCTATACAGCAAAATAAATATTTAATTTTGACATAGCAGTATAAGGAAGTGTATCTCATTTCTTGCCTGTATGGTGAGCATCATTTACTCCCCTTGTTTTTCGGCAAGGTGTTTTTCCTTACTTGAGTGCCTTGATCACTTTCTCCTCTATATGGGAACAGCTCTTTCTC
Organism: Platanthera zijinensis; assembly: GCA_039513925.1. Lineage (NCBI taxonomy): Eukaryota > Viridiplantae > Streptophyta > Magnoliopsida > Asparagales > Orchidaceae > Platanthera > Platanthera zijinensis. The sequence continues at coordinate 80,143,960 of CM077090.1, read as the reverse complement.
TCCTTGGGTTTGCTACATGATAATGATCATCTCCTTCTCCCTTAGTTGCCACATGTCCTTCTCTGGATGACCGGATATGTCCTTCTTTGGATGACTAGATATTTCCATCTCTCCCCCTTATTATGACCTTCTCTCCCCCTTTTTGACTTCTGCAGAATATGCAGATAGGGGAAGGCCCTTCCAGAGTAACTTACTCACCCTCAATAGAAACATCAGTTAACTGATACCACTGGGGATTCTTTATCTCCTACAAGAGGAACAATACCTGCACCTCAAAAAATGGAAAAGGGAGTGCCTAAAGCTAGGCCAAGTTCAACATACCTAACTAAAATTTGAAGGTATTGAACTTTGCTTCATCTAATGGCTTAGTTAAGATATCAATAACTTGCTTGTTTGTGGGGAGAAACTCAAGATTGATTTCTTCCTTCTCCATATGCTCCCTAATAAAAAGATATCTAATTTCTATGTGATTATTCCAGCAATGTGAGACAAGATTCCTAGAAATAGAAATAACACTTGTAGAATCACAGTATAGATGAGTTCTACTTATCTGAATGTTGTAATCCTTGAGCTGATGCTGGATCCATAGTTGCTGAGCATTGTAGCTGCTTGCTGATATGTACTCTAACTCAACCGTGGATATAGCCACACTAGTTTGCTTCTTGCTTCTCCAAGATACTAGCCTTCTTCCAAAGAATTGACAGGTTCCAGTAGTGCTTTTCCTGTCTTTTTTGAAGCCTGTAAAATCTGCATCTGAAAATCCTGTTAGATCAAAATCCCTATTTCTAGGGTACCATAGGCTAATATTTTATGTTCCCTTAAAATACCTCAAGATTCTCTTTGCAGCAAAGTAATGAGATTCTTTATGGCAGGCCTGATACCTAGCATAGACACATGTAACATGTAAGGCTTACTAGTAGTTAGGTATAGTAGGGAGCTTATTATCCCTCTATACAAACACTCATCAACAAGTTTCCCTGCCTCATCTTTGCTTATAGGAATACTTGACCCCATGGGAGTTCTCATGGTGGAGACATTCTTCATACAAAATTTCTTGATTAGCTTCCTCGTGAACTTGGACTGGGATATGGACAAGCTATCATTAGTTTGTCTTACTTGGAGTCCCAAGAAGAAGTTGAGCTCACCCATACTGCTCACTTCAAACTTCCCTTGCATAAGTTTAGCAATCTTCCTGAAAAGGTTGTCATCAGTAGATCTAATGATAATGTCATCGACATATATCTAGACTAAGATAAGATTGCCCTTTTATTCCCTTAGTAATAGGGTCTTGTCTATCTTCCCCTTTTAGAATGTATTCTCAATGAGGAAGCTAGATAAGGTTTCAGACTAAGCCCTAGGGGCTTGCTTTAGCCCATATAGAGTTTTCCTAAGCTTATTAACAAACTTGGGAGAGTTCGGATCTGCAAAACCTGGTGGCTGATCAACATATACTTCATCTTTTAGGTCCCCATTCAAGAATGCTGACTTAACATCCATCTGGTAGACTTTGAATCCCTGATAGGTAGCAAATGCAAGGAATATCCTTATTGCTTCCAATCTGGCTACTGGGAAAATTTTTCTTATCAAAGTCTATGCCTTCTTCTTCCCTGTAGACTTTATCCACCAGTCTAGCCTTATTCTTGATAATAATGCTATTTTCATCCAACTTGTTCCTGTAGATCCACTTGGTCCCTATGACATTTTGTCCTTGTGGTCTAGGAATAAACTTTTAGACCTTACATCTCTTAAATTGGTCCAGTTCTTCTTGCATTGCTCCAATCCAGAACTTGTCCTTAATTGCTTCTTTAAACTTTTTGAGCTCTTCTTGAGGCAGAAAGCTTGAGTAGAGAGCTGTATTCATTCTCTTGCTTTTGGTAAGGACTCCATGATTTGCATTACCAATGATTTATTGTGCTGGATTGTCCCTTAGATGCCTGGTAGATGGAGACAATCTAACTATAGCTTTCTGATCTTTAGAGTTTTCAACTAGTTGGTCTTCAATTTATTCAGGTATGTCTTGCCCTTCTCTTGGAATGGACTATCCATCATCATTATCTTGGACTGTGGGGGTAACTTCCTTGATGGAGAGCTTTTCAATCATCTGTTATGTACCTACAATACTATAATTGGAGGAGCTAGGTAGCTCACTATTAACAATGTTGGATTCATCAAAAATAATATACATTGACTCTTCTACAACTTGGGTTGTTAAATTATAGATTCAATATGCCTTACTATGAGTATGTACCCAATAAAGATCCCTTCATGGGACTTGACAACAAACATTGTTAAATGGAATTGTTTATTGTTTAGCACATAGCACTTGCAACCAAAGATCCTGAAATAGCTCGGGTTTGGTTTTATTCCCTTCAAGATCTCATAGGGAGTCTTCTTGTGACTCTTGGTGATAGAAGCTCTATTAAGGATATAGAATGTAGTGTTAACTACCTCAGCCCAGAAGTATTGTGGGAGAGACGAGCCACATAACAAGGTTCTACTAGCCTCTATGAGAGTCCTATTTTTCCTCTCAACAATTCCATTTCACTGGGGTGTTCTAGGATAGGAGAATTATTGATTAATCCCTTGCTCTTCGCAGAATCTTGTCATGCACTCAGAATGAAACTCAGTCTCATGGTCACTTCTTATTTTGACCATAGTGTGGTTGAATTCATTATAAATTTACTTTATAAATGTCTAGAAGACATCAGGGGTTTTAGATTTCTTCCTTAGAAAGAACACCCAGGAAAATCTTGAAAAGTCATCAACAACCACAAGGGTGTAGACTTTCCTACCTAGAATTTGAATTGGCATGGGAACAAACAGATCCATATGCATGAGGTATAAACACCTCACTGAGTCTTTGGTGCCAATGCTCTTGAGGTCTTAGTCTATTTTCCCTTTTTGCATAGAGAGCAGATACCCTCCTTAGTGCATATAGACTTAGAGTCATTCCTAAAAAGCTCATTATTGAACAGCTTGCCAATGGTCTTATAATTTAGATGGGCTAGCCTTTTGTGCCACCGGACACAGGAAGAGACTTTCTTATCTACAACTAGGCATACAGGTTAGTCTTTGCTTAAGCATAAGAAATCTAAACATTACACATTTCCACTCCTAGTGCCTATTTTGATGACCTCTTTGACATCTAACCTCCAAATTTGGCACTCATCCTTGTGGAATACTATGTCATAGCCAAGATAACCGAGTTGGTTGATGCTTATCAGTTTGTGTTGCAACCATTCCACATAGGCTACTCTAGTGAAATTGACTTTGCTATTAGATATCTTACCATAACCTCTAGTCACCCCTTTTTCTAACCAACCAAAGATAACCTTTGGTCCATTCCTTAGGAGCATAATCCTTTAGCATGCTCTTTATTCCAGTAATGTTCTAGGAACATCCACTGTCTAAGTACCATATAATGGTATGGTCACTTGGACTAACCTACAAGACATAAATCTGTTAAACTTAGGACCCCAATTTTTATTAGGTCCTTGCTGCAGGTTAGACTGAAAATGACTATGCTTGTCTGCTGCTTTTCTAATAGGCAAGCTAACATTTGCTCTCTGCACACTTTAATTGTGCTAGCAATCAATAGCAAAGTGGCCTACCTTGCCAAAACACTAACACTCATGGATGTTGTACCTTCTTTTCAGAGTAGGTCTAGTGGCTGTGTTAACAGCAGATCTTGGTTTTAATGGAGCAGCAACAGTCCAGTTCTTTAGTTTCCTAGCCCCAGTCTGACAAGTGCTTGGGATATCTTGAGCACTTCTAGCAGTTGCTTTCTTTTCAGAAAGCATACTCTTGATGGCCTCATATATTCCTATTTCTGGTATACTGACTGTCTTGCCCTTTGTCTTAGAGTGGGCTGGAAGATCTGAAGAACAGTCTGCAGCTTTACCATTGACTGAAGGGGATGGTGCACCAAACACAAATGGTCCATGATGGGTCATTTGTATTTCCTCATAGGCTTCCTTAGAGGCACTTGCATCCTTTCTGTATCTACCACCATATTGTGGAACATCTTTGTTAACACTAGAGGGTATAGCATTCTTCCAATGACCATAAATACTCTTATGTTAATTCATGTTAGAAGGTAGTTGCACTTTATTAAATTTAACAGGAGGCTTAGAAGCTAGTGGTTGCACATGAGCTTTTCCCTTTCCCTTGGGATTGGAAGCTCTTGTACTTCCCTTAAAACCCAGCCCTTTCTTTCCCTTTTGGGTGGAGAAGGAGTCTATCAAGGGAAGCACTGTACTAGGCTTGGAGTAGCTAGCCACTAGTTCCCTCTCTTTTGGGAGCATTCTTTTAAGATTCTTGATATGGTTATTCTTGAAGGTTATTGTGCTCATCTGAATGATTATTACATTCTTCAGTTTGCTGACTTCTTAGATCTTCAGATCCAGTAGTTTTGCTGATTCTGAAATAGCAAGCTGAAGAGAAGAAATTTCTTGAGCATGCTGTTCAGCCAGGAGCTTACTTTTCTTTAGAGCCTGTAGGAGTGCACCATAGTTATCAATCAATTGATTGATGTCTCATTCAGATTCTGATCCATCATCATCATTTGATGCAGAGGTACAAGAATCTGGAATTGATTAATAATCTAATCTATAAGAGCTAGTAATAAAGATTACCTTGCTTAGACCAGGCTGATCCTAGCTGAGTTCTTCAACAGACCTAGCCATCAACCCAAGGCAGCAACTGTCTTCTTCATAATCCACCTCTGAATTACCATCAGACTGTGATAGAGGGGCCTTGACTTCAACCCTCGCAGTAGGAAGAACCTTCTCAGCTTCTTCTTCTATAGAAGCAAACCTTTTAATGCAGTCTGCTTCTACAGCTCTATCTTCAGTAGAGTACAGCCCTATATAGGCTTCTTCATCTTCTTCTAAATCTGATGAGATGGTGTCAATCCAACTTCTTTGATTCTTAGCAATGATGGATTTCTCCTTATTGCCCTTTTGCTGGTGGTCCTTTTTCTCACCATGTTCCCTTCTTTTGACTTGGCAGTGGGCTATTACATGCACAGGTTTTCAGCAGTGATAACAAGTCATGTTAGATAAAACTTGTTTACTAGTTTTGGAACCATACCTATCCTCCTTAGAGGATTTCCTCCTTCCCTTATAGTAGTCATCCTTGGGGTTAGAGGCGGAGGAAGGCAAGCCTCTCCATTGCTTCTTCTTCATGAACTTCTGGAATTTCCTGGAGAAGGCAGGAAAATCTTCATCAGACCATTGGCAGTCTGATGCACTTTTCTCTGATCTTCCAGAATAAGATTCAGCATCTATCCTTGGTGGAGAGGGATACTTTCTTCTGCTTTTATTGCAGCCTTCAAATTTGAATGCAATAGCCATATCTCTTGCCTGAGACTTATTGTTGTTCTCCTCTTCTTTCCTGACATCCAACTACATCTCATATGATAACAGCTTCGCAAAGAGAGTGTGAAGAGTAGTGTCACTCAATTTTGCCACTTCTCTGATGGCATATATTTTGGTCTCCTAATCTATAGTGAGAGATCTAAGGAACTTGTCTTTCAATTCATAGTGACTGAATACCCTCCTATAAGTCTTCAGTTCATTCCCAATCCTTAAGAACTTTTCATAACTGGTGGTTATGTTACCCCCCTTGGATTGCTTGAAAGACTTATACTCTTGGTTGAGTATGGACTTCCTATAATATCAACCTTTATATGTCCCCTCCATGTAGATCACTAGTGTGTCCCATATTTCTTTGCTGTTGTGCAATGAATATGGTTCTGAAGTGTAGAGTCATCAACAACACTCTTAATTACATTCTTGGCTCTCTTGTCTATTGAGACCAGGACAAGCTCATCCTTAGACATCTCATCATATATCTTGGGTGTCTGGACCTTGGCATCCGATTATGAGACCTTCATTGGGATGAATGGTCCCTCTTCGACTGTAATATCCATCCTAGGGTCAGCAACTTCCATTACCAGCCTCACCCTTGCTTTCTAGATGCCGAAGCCTTCCTTACTACAGATTGGAAGCCTCACAACAATCAGCTCCTTATTATTCATTCCTGAACTTATGGAGACCGAATCGTAGCTAACTTTGGAGATCTAATCAGATTGTTAAGCCTTTAAAGAGTAAACTACCTCTGATTCCACTTGAAAGCATTGTGTTCAAGGCTAGCTAAACACCTAGAGGGGGGTGAATAGGTTTTTATCTCTATTTAAATCTTCTTAATTCTTAGCCAATTTCATTGCTTAGTGATTAGGTTAGTTTTAGCTTTCAAGAACAATCATAGATTACACAACAATTTAATAATGGTTCCCTAATCTTGGGTACGTCCACTGTCCCTCTACGGCTTTCTAACAATGAGTTTAATTAAGCTCTTTCCCCGAAACTCGGCTCTTTAAGAGCTTATAGAATAGATCCCGCGGGACCTCACAGGTCACACAGACCGACCACTTAGGCACTAAGCCAAACCACAGGTCACAAACACCTTTCATTTGTCACTAAGCCAAACCGCAGGTCACAAAGACCTTAGCCTTTATAACAAAGGCATACAACTTCAAACTCATAAAGAATCTATATAGAAGAAATAAAAGGTGATTTGATTAGACACAAGAGAAAGAACTCTGTGTCTACTTCTTCCAAGACTGAGCAGATATCAGCCCAAGCTTTTGTTGTTGAAGACAATGAAGTCGACAGTTGAATCTTTCTTCAAACTGCTATTATTTCTTTACAGAGCTTGTAGATCTGCGTCCTCAGAATTGCTTCTGAACCTGCTGTTGCAGATGGTGATTTCTTCAGCTATCTATTTCCTCTGCTATGTTTTCTGTGCAGAACAGCTTCTTCAGGCTCGACAAAAAAGGCGAGGAAGAAGATGAAGTTCAGTCACACTTCCGTTTTTAGAAAACCTAAACAAGGATTCGATTGTTTTCTTTTGCCGATTTTCTTTTTTTTTATTTGACGGCCAATCGAGCAGTGAGCCCACCACCAGGATTGATGGCTGAGATTTAGCCATACAGTACAATCTTTTCATTTACTCTTGATTCAACGGCTCTTCGCTGTGTGTGTGCCCAATCACTTAAAGATGAAAATATATCTTTCCAAGTGCAGAGGATGGTGACAGCTAGCCACCAGCGCCTCTGGCAGCATTCCCGCAATATTTGAATTTTTGTTGACTTTTTTTACTTTGCTGACGTCAGCATGACTCAGCATCTGCAGACTTAGGAAAAAATCAAGCATTAAAGCAAAGGCGTTGAGTGAATGACCATCACTCAGTGCCGAATGACTTGGACAAAAATTTTGTCACTTAGCGTTGAGTGAGTAAGCACCACTCAATGCCAAACACTTAAAAAGTAGTTCGACGAACTCAGTACTCAGTTCGACGAACTCAAATCTCAGTTGGATGAAAAGTGAAAGGTCAGTTCGAAGAACTCAGAGCCCAGTTCGACGAACTCAGAGCTCAGCTCGACAAAAAGTGAAAGGTCAGTTCGACGAAAGTTAAAGCAATCAACGAATTTGGACTTAGCCAAATTTTCTGAGTATTGGCGTTGAGAGTTTAAGCTCCACTCAACGCCAAACTACTCAATAAAATTTCTCTATTATCTGGCATTTAGTGAGTAAGCTACACTCAATGCTTTTTGACTAAGCAAAATATCTATGTCTGAAAACACTTAAGCAAGGATACAGTCAACACAATTGCTCCATGGCGTTGAGTGAGTAAGCTACACTCCATGCCTTGCTACATCGACAGGTTTTCTGTCATGGCATTGAGTAAGCTACACTCAATGCCAAAGGACTTGGTTAAAATTTTGCCCAACTTTTCTGTGGCATTGACAGGCACAATAACACTAAACGCTAAAAGTTGTTTGGCATTGAGTGAGTAGACTACACTCAATGGCTGTGGATTTAGCCACATTTTTAGCCTATTTCTCTATGTTTTGACTGACTCAGCATTACTCATAGCTTTTTGTTGTATGACATTGAGTGAGTAGACTACACTCAATGCTTGTGTACTTAGCCATTATTTTTGCTATCTACCAGTTAGGCTAAGATAGACTCAACGTCATTTGTTATATGGCATTGAGTGAGCTCTACTCACTCAACGCCTGTGTACTTAGGCAAATTTCTTGCTAGATAATATTGATGCCTTACCTCTGGCATTGAGTGACCTTGCTCCACTCAATGCCTGTGGACTTAGTGGTTTTGTGCTATGTCCAGCAACTAATTTTTGTGTCCACTTGTCCAATCAATGTGATATGGACTAACCTGCACTCATGACCACAAATACACTTCAAATACAGTTGATGTGTGTGGCATTGACCTGTTTGACTTCTTATAAATACGGGACATTGGAAACAATGGACCCAACATTTTCTAAGTTAGAACATATAGCAGGGCAATCTTAAAGTTGTTGCTCCTCTTCAAGGCCTCTGATTTAAACTGTATTATAATCAAGGCTTGAAGAAGCATTGCTCTGCAAGTTTCTTCTCAGCACAAGAAGAACCAACTTGAAGATCAACAATCTTGTTTCTGTGATGGAGATAGTTTTGAGCATTCTCAGTTCAGGAAGAAGAAGACTCACAGGAAACTTCCTCTAGAGTCAATCATCAACAACAAACTCATTTCACTTTGTAATATCTTAACAGATCTGAGTCATAGCCTAAATTATAAAGGCTGAGAGGTGGGGCTTGTGTACCTGAGGTAGGATACTATTGTGGATCTGAGGTATGTCTTCTGTGCCTATGGTAGGAGATTTATTCTCAAAGTTATAGGGCCTGTGTGACTGAAGTAGGAATCAGTTGTGAATCTTAGCTAGGTCCTATGGCCTGAGGTAGGATCGAGTTCAGATATAAGTTGCATGAGAGTTCCACTCTCTGAGTGTAGGGCTATCTTCCTAGCCTGAGGTGTAGGACATGAATTAAAGTTTGAGGTAGGTGATCTGTGTATCACTGAGGTGTAGGAGTATCATTTACTCTGAATTGTAGGGCATTTGGCATGAGGTAGGACTTGGAGGAGTCTGAGTGATCCTGAGAGATCTATGTTATAAGCTATTTAAGCTGAGATTGGAGAAGTTGGCCTTGTCTAACGCATAATTAAAAAGGTGTGAGGGATAGTGGATGTACCCATATCTTGGGGAATAACTATAAATACTTGTGTGTTGTTGTGTGTCTTGAAAGTAAGCTAAATAACTTAATACTCAACACACCAAATAAGAAGTAGTAATATAAGACTAGGAAACCTTTTCACCACCCCGCTAGGTGTTTAGCTACTCTTAAAACAAAAACTTTCAAGAGGTCATTCATCTAAGGAGGGCAAGCATTTTCAGGTGGTGCTCCCCCAAATGATAATTTCTCCTAGCGAAAGCAAAACCTTGGGTGGCGACGACTTCCTCTTGCTGCGGTGCATTGACAAGCGAGTGCGACTTGCAAAGCTTGGTGTGCTCTTAATGTGCTGACCCAAAATTTATTTCTGTGTTGCGCCCGACCATTTCTTCCTCTAACTAATACAATGTTGCGGGGTGTGCTATCATTTATGCCTCTTGGAACCTCTTGGTAACTTACCTTCTCATAGATAGTGTTAATATTTTGAGAAATCACGCGACACTCTTGGTAGACCAGGCCTACTCAACCGTCTTAGCCCATGAGCAGACGAGTGTACCAACAGTCAAAGATAAACTAGATGATGGGACAAATTCATGATTACTTGGAATACCCGCAATCGGGTGAAAAATCATGCGGTCAGTACGGTGGCGACCTAACTTCTATTATATGTGCATTTCTTATAGAGCTTCTTGGAGGAAAGCAAGGGAGACATGTTGTGCCTCGTCATAATTTGACAGATGGGGGAGAATGAACATTGGTTGCTAACGGCTGATATGCTACTTTGATGGTCTTTTGATGCTTGTTCTCCGAAGATGCGGGCGCTCCCTTCCTTCATAGTTGTCTTGACTTGACGGCGGAGGCGGCTTCATGCATCTCCTTCTTGACTTGTGTTCTCACGAACCTCATCTTGTCTTTGCGGCCTTTGTCTTGCCTCGCGGTGGAGGCCTTGGACGTAATTCCTGTAGAGAGAAGGGGAGAGAGAAAGTAGTGAAATCGAATGAACCGGAGAAAAGACACTTTTGAAATAGTACTAGGCCTATTTATAAATTTTAACGAGGGCGGTCTGCTAATTTTACATAATAACTATAGGACCGATCAATAGGATCGCTCGAAAATGATCATGCAGATCACCACTTTTGGGAAATGACAACCTTGCCCCCAGGTAGAGGGAAGGCTCCCCATAAAGAATGGCAGCTCGATGACATTGGCGGGGGTGGCCGGCTGCCGCCCCTACACACAGAGGGTGGTCGGGAGGGTGGCCTACCATGGAGAGGTTGCTTAGGAGCGAGCTGCCCTTACAAGGGCCGACCGTGGCGAGGCAGCTCGGATCCGAGAGGCCTTGATCGGCCCTTGCAAGGTCCGACCTTGGGGATGCCGCCTGAGTTTGGGCTATCTTGGCTGACCCTTCATGAGGCCGGTCACGTCAAGGCAACCTATGATCAGGTGGCTTTGGTTGCCCCATATGGGGCCGTCGGTGGCGAGGCCTCTAGGGGTTGGGCAGTTTTGGCTGGCCCTTGCGAGGACCGGCTGTGGTAAGGCTGCCTAGATCTGGGCAGCTTAGACAACCCTTATGTGGGTTGGCCACGACGAGGACACTATAGATCGGTTTTCCTTTGCAGGCCCATTACAGGGTCGGCCCCGGCGAGGCTGCCCAGATTCGGGTGGCCTTGGCTAGCCCTCGTGAGGGTCGGCCGCGACGAGGCTACCGGAGGATGGACGGCCTTGGCCGATCTTTTCGGAGGTCGGTCGTGTCGGAACTACCGATCTCTGGGAAGTTAAAGGGATGGTCGGCCCTAGTTCGAGGTCAGCTAACACTACCGCATGGCAGCTATTGGGTCGCACGTGATACGACATACAGTAGTTACTGCATCGATTGGGCGTGCAGATCTCACGCACTGTGGTTACCTACGTAACTCCCATCACTATAGTGGGGAGGAGAGGACGGTTTGGTTATGTGCAGCCCAATTTCCTTATAAAATGGGGCTGACCATTTCAATAATTATTGCGGTGCAGTGTGGTTTATTCGAATTTGTCGAGGCAAAAACCAAAATGCTCCGCAAATCATGTGGTTTTTCAATAACCAAAACTACACCACAACCAAATTGTCCGGTGCAATTTTAAATCAGTGTGGTATAGTGTTTTATTGTGGTTTTTATTTTATATTGCCAGGCCAAAGTAGTACTAGAATGGGTGACCTCTTGGGAAGCCCCCACGATGCACACTGTATTATCGAGTTTGTCTCATCAAAGGGAGGATGTGGCCACCAAAAACCTAACTATTGATAGAGATGTGTTAATTGTTTGGGCTACAGCCCAAAAAATGACAGGTGAGGCCACAATGATCCATGTATGATCCAGGGATGGTCGGCTCTAGGTCATCATAAAAAAATGCATCATCAAGACTACAACCCAAGCACCCAACCCCTCTCCATCAACAGACAGGTTGTTGGAGGCCATAGACTCCCTTTGATGAGGCAAACTTCATAGTTCAGTGTGCGTCACGGTAACATCTCAAGAGGTATCACATCTCAGTACTACTCCAGCCTGAGAATGCTTAACTATGTAACTTAATTGGTGATGATAATTTGAAAAACTTTAGAGTTAAGTATGATCGGGCTAGAGTAGTACTAGGATGGGTCACCTATTTGGGAAGTCTCTGTATTGCGCACTTAACTATCGAGTTTGCCTCATTAAAGGGTGGTTGTGGCCTCCAACAACCTAATTGTTTATGAAGAGGGGTTGGGTGCTTTAACTGCATCCCAAACAATGTTAGGTGAGGCCATGGTGATCCATGTGTGATCTAAAGCTGGTTAGCCTTTGGTCATCACAGTCTTTTCTAAAAGACACATTTGTATGTTGATCAAAGAGTCTCTCCTTACAAAGTCTTTATTTTGAGTTACAAGAGTCTTTGTATTAAAAGTCTTAGGTTTTTCAAGAAATAGAGAAATCTTCTTGTGGTGGAAAAGATTACATATCCATGTTTGGGGAACCTCGATTACTCAGCTTTCATTTCACTTAATTGAATTTTTTTTAATTGTATTATCCGTAATTAGTTGGCGGAGGGGAAAACATTTTATAATGAAAAAAAATCTAAAAAGCACTATATTCACCTACTATAGAATAAAATCATTATGATATTATCTATAATTACAAACTTTTATGTAACCTTCAAGAATGTTGTTCAAGTGATCATCAAATTTATCATGGTTGTCATGAAAAATGAACATAAAATGGATACAACATGTGCAAGAAGTATCATATTTCATTTACTTCAAATTCTCTTTTCCTAATGTAGTGAATAGAAAAAACCACAAGAAAATAAAAAAAAAAATCAAAAGATTATCAAAAGTTCTGCACGCCGCCAACACGAAGGTTTTGGATTGAAAACACAATGAAATCAATATTTTGAAGAGAAATTGTGTTTTGAAAAACAATCGTGATATATCTGTGATATATCACGACATATCTGCAGGAAATATATCATCCCACTAGGTTTTCTTAGAAAAACAAACAAAAACTTATCCGCACCAATTTCATTTTGAATGCTCCCAATCTCCTCCCCATTCTCGCAACTCACTCGTCTTCCCCCTTTTAGTGCTCGATCCCCCTACGGGGTCGAATGCTTTCTTTTTGACAAAATTTTAGTGTCATTATTCGAAGCTTCTTTCTAAACCCCTTGGTTCGACGCCTCTCTCCTATCGTCATTCTCTGACATCTTCCCCCTTTGAGGAACTTGTTGATTTATGTGTTTGTTCTAAAAGGCTCTTCTTCTCTACTCCTAAAGGAACAATAAGTTTAATATTTTCTTACATTTATTCTTCTCTTCCCCTAAAGGCACTGAGTTTTAAGTTTATTCAGTTCTTCTTCTATTGGTGTCGTGAGTTTAATATTTTAAGAATTCTTATTCCCATCTCCTAAAGGCACTATGAATTCAAAAAATATCTTTTTTTAGCATTGCAAGTTTAATATTTTAAGAGCTCTTGTTCACTTCATCAAATGACACTAAACAGCTCTCGACACATTATGTCGTGCCCTAGCTCTAAACATCTTTAGTTTTTTTCTCTTCTCCTAAAGGCTATAAACATCGCTCTTATTTAAATTTTTTGCAAAAATATGATGCCTTACACAATGTTTGGTCATTGAATATAATGTATTTCAAGTATGCTACCTTAAAATGTTGTGTGGCTTCCAATCACTAAATATGTTGTATTCCAAGTATACTGCAAAAATATGTTGTATTCCAAGTATACTGCCATAATATGTTGTATTGTTGTCAATCATTCAATTCAATCCCATATACAATAAATGTTGTCCAAGTATGTTGCCTTGATATACTACCAACACTAAATTGTTTAATTGAATCACTGTACTCACTACCAAAATATGATGTATTAAACTAAATCTGATGTCTTACATAGTACCATTTACAATTTTTTTGATTTACATTAACAATAATTTGTATTTATTTCGATTTGTTATTTGTGCAACATATGATATAATTATGAATACCATTTACAATTAATCAATGATTCTATGAGATTTTCCACATTATGATGCATGCATTGCTTCTTTGTTTGATATTTATGCAATCTTAAATAATGAGTGGTGAATGATTAATTCATGCGGTACTTCTTTGTCCAATTTTGATGCAAACTTAAATAATGAAGGGAAAATGATTTATTCATATGATGCTTCTTTGTGTGTATTGATCCTTAAGTTTGGTGGTGCTTTATATTAATGTTCTTAAAAAATAGTGTTATTGATGATGCAAAATTTGAGGAATTTTTTGGATGATGCATGGCTGATAAATTTACGAATCTACAAAAATTAAAAGTCAAACAAACAAAATATTATTGATTTTCCAATATTTTTTCATTTATACATGGTAATTATATTAATTTTTCATTTTTATTCTATGATTTTTGGATTTTTTGTATTACTCACCTACTCCATCAATTTACATGGTTTTTTAGTTGTAGAATGTTGGATCCATTGCCCACAATTTCCCAGATTTTAAGAAGTCAATCATGTCAATGATATACATAAAGTTGTATTTGATGTATGATTAAGTTCATGACTACATGTTAGTCCTTGTAATATTGATAGGATGGGTATTCTAAATGATGTGATAGGTGGTTACAAAGTAAAGGAGTGGAGAGACAGAAATCTGTCTAAATCTACAGGCGTTGAGTGAAGCCAGTTCACTCAACGCAAGGTGCAAGGGAAGATACTGGATAGGCTGGAAATCACCCAAGTCCACAAGCATGGAGTGAAGCAAGTTCACTCATTGCTAGAAGCCATAAAGCACTGAGCTAGATGTGACATTTAAAGCCATGTTGTCAGCAAAGAAATTCTACGGATAAGTCTAATGGCATTGAGTGATGACAGTTCACTCAACACCATTGTCGAGTATAGATGAATCTGTCAATGCCAAAGTAGAAGCATTGAGTAATGAATCTTCACTCAACGCCCTCAACACCAGATAACAAAGTGTTGAGTCTGGCTGCTGCAGTCAAAGCTTAAGAAGAAGACAAAAATCCGCTAAGTCTAGAAGCGTTTAGTGAAGCCAGTTCACTCAATGCCCAATAAAGAAGACAGGCAAAAGCAGAAAGTGTTGAGTGAGGCCAGCTCACTCAACGCCTTCAGACTGGTGAAGAAATGACTAAGTATAAAAGCATTGAGTGAAGCAATTGAACTCAACACTCTCAATGCCTATAGTGCAAAATGATTCAGTTAGTTGACTGAGGGTTTTGCTGTTGAGTGGAGCTTGTCACTCAACACATTCAACGCCTGGAGTGAATTTTAGAAATTGGCTATGTACATAATCTAATGACGTCAGCCAAAATTGACAAAGTAAATAGAGTTCAAATTAAGTGCGGGGAAGCTATAGAATAAGAAAAATACCATCGGAGAATAACTATACGTCTTCTTTCATTAAAGCAAGGTGCAGCTGTTTGTTGCAGGTTGTCCCCCCTGCTTCTTTGAGCCATTAATCGGCGGAAGATAATGGGCAGCTACTGGATGTTGAACTCAACTTTTAGGGTTTTGTTTCAAAAATAAAAAGAGCGACTGGACTTCATCTTCCTCACCATTGTTGTCGGGAAAAAGCTTGAAGTCAATCAGCTAATCTAAAAGTTAAGTTAAGTTGTTATAGCATTTTTATTCTACTACAACAAGATTAGAAACACTTATGATAAATAAAGAGAGGAGATCCTATAGTATTATGCAAGTTTAGGTTAGCTATTTGAAGAACTAAAGACCTAGCAGATACAATAAGTTCAGAAACAGTTTTCTGAGTTACTTCCAACAGAGGCAGCCATTTATTGAAGAACATTTTTCTGCTACTGTGAAGATAGATAGAGCTGAGATAACTCAGCTCTAGTTGCAGACAAAGAGAAATTTCACTATGTCAAATTAATTAAAACCATTGTATTTCTTGAAGGATACTTTTGGATCTGAGCTATAGGGCTTTTGAACCAGTGGTAGGGCAGTTTTGTCTGAGCTGTAGGAGAGTAATACTCTCTGAGTGTATGATCCAGCTTGGATTGAGGTAGGATATCATTTTATCACTGAGCTCTAGGGCTTTTGAGCCTGAGGTAGGAGAGTCATTCTTTTTAAGTTGTAGTACACTTGTGCTACAGTTGTAGGATCCTTTGGATCTAAGGTAAGGCCTTTGTGCCGTAGCTTTAGGAGAGTCATTCTGTCTGAGGTAGGATCCTTTGTGGATCTGAGGTAGGGTTGTCCTCCCATCCTGAGTTATAGGGCCTTTAGGCCTGACATAGGTGATCAGTTAATCACTGAGGTGTAGGAGAAAATTTGCTCTGAGATAGGGCCTTGGCCTTAGGTCTGAGTCTTGGAGGAGGCTAAAAGATCCATTTGGATCTGAGGTTAAGCTCTTTGATCTGATTTTTGGAGAAAGTCCTTATCTAACTAGAAGTTAGAAAGATGGGAGGAGAGTGGATGTACCCATAATCCAGGGAACCACAATATATTCTGTGTGTGCTTTTTGTTGTGTTGTTTCCTTATTATAGGTTCTTGAAAGCAGATAAATACTAACACACTAAGCACTTAAAGAAGAAAATTAAAGATAGTCATAATAAACCAAGAAAGCTACTCATCCCCTCCCCCCTCTAGGTTGCTAGCTATCTTGAAAACTAAGACTTTCAAGTGGTATCAGAGGGAGGTTACTCAAAAAGGATCTAACAATCTAAGTGATCTCCAAGGATAGCTACAATTGTGTACTTATGGGTTCTGGAGAGAACCATAAGGACCTAGGTTCCATGAAACTCACCATGTGTGGAAGGAGAATTTTTGAATCTGGAAAGAGAGGTTCAGGCTATTTATGGAAGCCTATGACCCAAGGATCTTTGTGATAGTCAAGGAGGAACCCTTCATCCCTATGAAGACATTTGTTTTGGATGCCAATTTCCAGACACCTTAGGACCTATTCAGAGATGACGAAGGATAAAGTCATCTTAGCTACATTGGACAAGATGGCACAAAACATTATTTTTAGTGTCATAGATGACTCAACCTTTCAGAATCTTGTCCACTTCCAGACCTCTAAAGAGATGTGGGACACCCTTGTGGTCTACATTGAGGGTACTGAAGAGGTAAGTGATGATAGAAAGTCCATGCTCAACTAGGAGTATGAAGCTTTGAGGCAATCCATGAAAGAGAACATAGATACTTTCTATGAAAGATTTTTCAAGATCATAAATTAATTTAGGACCTATAGGAAGGTCTTCATTCATTATGAAATAAATGACAAGTTCCTAAGGTCTCTTACTAGAGACTCAGATATAAAGATTTGTGTCATAAGAGAGGTGACCAAGCTTGTTGAAACTCCTCCTCAAACATTGTTTGTAAAGTTGCTCTCTTATGAGATGTAGCTGGCTTCCAGAAAAGAAGAGGAGGCCACTAGCAGATCCCAATCAAAGGAAAATTCCTTTGAATTCAAGGCAGACAGCATCAGGAATAGTATGGTGAGGATTCCCTCTCCTCCTAGAAGACTAGTTGATTTTGATAGCTCGGAGTCAGATGCATCAGACTGTAGTATGTCTGATGAGGACTTTATTGCCTTCTCTAGGCAGTTTCAGAAGTTGATGAAAAAGAAAAAGTCGAAGAGCATACATTCCACCCTTTCTCATCATATGAGCAATCATTCAAATGTAGATAGGTATAATTCTTAATCCAGTAAATATAATTCCTCTAAAGTTGTCTGCTGCTACTACAGCAAACTAGGGAAGGTGATAGTTGATTGCCCAGTAAAGAGTAAGGAGGCTAGTGAGAAGAAACAGCACCAGCACAAGGGGAAGGGAAGAAGGAGAAATCTTTCATTGCAAAGGAGTAGAGCGGGACAAACTCATCTTCATCAGAGTCTGAAGAGGAAGAAGCCTATATTTGGCTACTTGTTGCTGTTGCTGAATAAGAAAATAAAGCATCAGATGAGGACTATCTAGCTTCCAGGATAGGTATCAGGGCCCCTCTATAATATTTAGACAGTGATTTTGGGGTGGATGATGAAGATGAAGAAGATGCCTATAACTATTATTGGCTAATGGCAATGACAGAAGAGGAATCCATCCAGGATCAGCTTGGTCAAAGCAAGTGAAATTCTCTATCAAGTTCCTCTTCTATGTCTGGATATGAGAGTAGTCTCTGTACAGAAGCTTCTTCATCCAGTGGTGAAGATGATTCTAAATCAGAAGGTGATGTCAATCAATTTATTGACAGGTATGGTGAACTTCTAGACGAATTTAAGAGGTGCAAGAAGTTGACTAAAAAGCAAGCTATGGAGATTTCCTCTCTTCAGCTAGTTGTTGCCCAGCTGACTAAAACAACAAATCTGTTGGATCAGAAAGCAAGAGAAGTTAGTCAACTGAGAAACATCACTCTCATCTAGATTGGCACCATCAAGTTCAAGAATAGTCTCATAAGGGACCTTGAAGAGAGGCTAGGGAGGGACAAAAGAATAGTGGCTAGCTATTCTAAGCCAAGTAATATATTACCCTTGATAGACTCCTTCTCCTCTCAGAAGGGTAAGAAGGGGTTGGGATTTCATGGGAGCACAAGAGTTTCTCCTTCCAAAGGGAAGGGAAAAGCTCCAGCTCCAGCTCCAGCACAGCCTCTTGCTTCCAAGCCTCCCATACCTTTTAGGAATGTTCAGTTGCATTCAAACAGGTATGACCAAGAAATCATCTATGGTCACTGGATGAATGGGAGATCCACTGGGGTAAACAAAAATGTTCACAGCAATGGTGAAAGCTATAGCAGGGTGAGTGCCTTTAAGGCTGCCCGTGATGAAAATCAAATGGCCCATCCTGGACCATTTTTCTTTGGTTCTCCTGCCCCCACTCTCAAGAATATGGCTAAAACAAAGGTTCAGGATCATTCAGCAAAGACTGAGACCAAGGGTTAGTCTTCTAGTAAGCTTGGTTTGGCTGTATCTGATGCTATCAAAAGCATGCTTTCTGAAAATAAGCTTGTTGTTGCTGGCACTCAGAGCAGGCCAAACAAGCCAGCTAGAAGACCTACCTTCATTCAGATCCTTCCTGAAAGAAATCTAAAGAAAGTTGTTGCTCATCTTCCTACTATTCAGTTAGCAGTTAACCAAACTTCAAGGCCTATACAAAAAATAAGATACAAGATTTATGAATGTTGGTGCTGTGGAAAAGTGGGCCACTTTTCTATAGATTGCTGGCACAATACAAGTGTGCCAAGAGCAGCTGTTAGTCCACTAGTAAGAAATGTTTCTAGTAGACAAGTTAATTTTAAGACTAACATGAACCTAGGACCCAATAGAAATTATGGTCCTAAGGTAAAGAGAATTGTGTGATACAGGTAAGTCCAAGTGGTCATACACCTATATAGTACTTGGATAGTGGTTGTTCCAGGCACATGACTGGGTCAAGGAGCAACTTGAAAGAGTACACTCTAGTGAATGATGGACCCAAGGTTTTCTTTGGTGGTTCAGATGGAGGGGTGACTAGAGGCTATGGTAAGATTACCAATGGAATAGAAACCATCACAAAAGTGGCTTATGTTGAAGGGTTACAACACAACCTCATAAGTATAAGACAACTCTCTGATCTTAGCTATGTCAATATCTTCCACAAGGATGAGTGCAAAATTAAGAGATGAAGTGACGAAGAGGTCATCTTGACAGGAACTAGGAGTGAAAATGTTTATTGTTGTAAACTTTCTTTGTCTAGATACCGACTATCCTATATGTCTAGTGGAAAATGAGAAAGACTCACATGGTGTCCAATGGCATAAGAGGCTAGCTCATTTGAATTACAAGACTATTGGCAAGCTCTTTAATCAAGAGCTAGTTAGGAATGGTCCTAATATGAAGTGCACCAAGGAGGGCAATTGCTCAGCATGCCAAAACGGTAAGTAGACCAAAGCTTCCTTCAATGGCATTGGGAACAAAGACTCTTTGAGGTATTTATACCTCTTGCATATGGACTTGTTTGGTCCTATGCTAGTTCATAGCCTTGGTAGGAAATTCTACACCCTTGTGGTGGTTGATGACTATTCTAGGTTTGCTTGGGTGTTCTTTCTCAAGAAAACGAATGAAACTCTTGACATCTTCATCAAGTTTGTCAAGCAAATTCAGAATGAGTTAGACAGTACTGTAGTAAAATTCAGAAGTGACCATGGAACTTAATTCCAGTCTGAAAGCATTATAAAGTTCTGTGAAGAGCAA
Source organism: Platanthera zijinensis (assembly GCA_039513925.1). NCBI lineage: Eukaryota > Viridiplantae > Streptophyta > Magnoliopsida > Asparagales > Orchidaceae > Platanthera > Platanthera zijinensis. The sequence goes on along the minus strand of CM077090.1, from coordinate 80,124,171 downwards.
GGGATTAATCAAGAATTTTCTTCTCCAAGAACTCCCCAGCAAAATGAGATTATTAAGAGGAAAAATTGGACTGGGATATGGACAATCACATGTAGCATACCAAACTTCATGATATGAATTCCAGTCTGAAACTTTGTATAGAGGGATAATTGGCTCTCTTCTATATCTAACTACAAGTAGGCTAGACATCATGTATGCTACATATGTTAGCTCTATGTATCAGGCTTGCCCTAAAGAATCTCACCACTCAGTTGCAAAGAGGATCTTGAGGTATCTTAAGGGCACACCAAATCTTGCCCTATAGAACCCTAGGAATGTGGAGTTTGAACTAATAGGATATTCAGATGCAGATTTTGCAGGCTGTAGAGAGGAAAAGAAGAGCACTTGCACCTGTCAGTTCTTGGGAGGAAGACTAGTGTCATGGAGCAGCAAGAAGCAAACAAGTGTTTCAATCTCAAATGCAGAGTAAGAATACATTTCAGCAGGTAGCTGACGTGCTAAGTTATTGTTGATCCATCATCAGCTCCATGATTACAACCTCTAGATAAGTAGAAGTCCCTTATACTATGATTATACTAGTGTCATCTGAGTTGCTAGGAATCCTATCTCACACAGCAGGACAAAGAATATTGAGATAAGATATCATTTTGTTAGGGAGCATGTGGAATGTGAAGATATCAACCTTGAGTTTTCCCCTACAGACAAGCAAGTGGCTGACATCTTCAATAAGCTACTAGATGAAGCAAAGTTCAATACCTTCAAATTTGAGCTGGGTATGTTGAACCTAGTATAGCTTCAGTTGCTCCTCATATTGTTGCAGGTTATTCTATTTCTTGCAGGTGGAATTATTCTTCAGTGGAATGAAGACTTTCAATGGTAACATGTTCAAATATTATCAAGACTGGTATAGACAAGAATGTCTACCTAGAAATATAATAGAGGATGCTTAAATTGAGGGGGAGTAAGTACAATACTTCATCGGTAGATTCAAGTGATATCCAAAAAGGGGAATGCACACTTCCAACACTCTCAAGTGGTTCAATTAGTGCAAGAGTTGCTTATCTATAATCAAATAGGGGGAACAGATAATCAGTGCCTCCATAAATATTTACAGAGTCAAAAAGGGGGAGAGAAATGAGAAGGATACAAGTAGTATTGATCAAGGCCAGGAAACATCAATTAAGGGGGAGCAGGTGTGATGAAGTTCACCCTTGAGGCAAGAAAGTATGGTAACTATAACTTATTCTCTTGTTATACATTTTCTAAGTTAATGTTCTATTGCTGTATATGTTAGTGTATGTCATTGACTCATTTGATTGAGAGTTTTGACTTCTTCAAAAAGGGGACATTGTTGGGTCAATTGCCCGCAATGTCCTAGATTTGAAGAAGTCAATCATGTCAATGATATACATAAAGTTGTATTTGGTGTATGCTTAAGTTCATGAATGCAGGTTAGTCCTTGTAACATTGATAGGACAAGTATTCCAAGTGATAAGACAGGTGGTCACAGAGTAAAGGAGTGGAGAGACAGAAATCTGTCTAATTTCGCATGCATTGAGTGAAGCAAGTTCACTCAATGCCAGATGCAAGGGAAGATACTGGATAGGCTGGAAATAAACTAAGTCCACATGCTTTTAGTAAAGCGAGTTAACTCAATGGAAGAAGCCATAAAGAACTGAGTTAGAAGTGGACAGTCAAAGTCATGCAGTCAGCAAAGCAATTATGTGGCTAAGTCTATAGGCGTTGAGTGATGATAGTTCACTCAACGCAATCATCGAGTATAGCTAAATCTTTCAATGCCAAAGCAGAAGTGTTATGGGATGAATCTTAACTCAAAGCCCTCAATGCCAAATAGCAAAAGCGTTGAGTCCGGTTGCTTCAGTCAAATCCTAAGAATATGACAAAAATACGCTAAGTTAAGAAGCATTTACTGAAGCCAGTTCACTCAACGCCGAATAAGTAAGGAAGAAAAAAAAGAGAACGCAATGAGTGAGGCCAGCTCACTCAACGCCTTCAGACTGGTGAAGAAATGACTAAGTGTAAAAGCATTGAGTGAAGCCATTGCACTCAACGCTCTCAACGCCTATGGTTCAGAATTATTCAGTCAGTTGACTATTGGTTTTGGCATTGAGTGGAGCTTTCTCACTATACATACTCAATTCCTGGAGTGAATTTGAGAAATTGGCTTAGTCCATAATCTAATGATATCAGTCAAAATTAACAAAGTCAACAGAGTTAAAATTAAGTGCATCGAAGCTATAGAACACGACAAATACTGTCGGAGAGCTAATATATATCTTCTTCTGTTAAAGCAAGGTGTAGTTGTCTGCTGCAAGTGGTCAACACTGCTTCTTGGAGCCGTTAATCGGCAGAATATATAAAGGGATAGCTATTGGATGTTGAACTCAACGTGTATGGTTTTGTTTCAAAAAGAAAAGGAGCGTCTGGACTTCATCTTCCTCACCATTACTGCCGGGAAAAAACTTGAAGTCTATCAACTAAACTAAAAGTTCGTTCAAGTTATTGTAGCATTTTTCTTCCGCTACAGTAAGATTAAAAACACTTTTGATAAAGAAAGAGAGGAGAGCCTTCAGTATTTTGCAGGTTTAGGTTAGTTGTTTGAAGAACTCAAGACTTAGCAGATCCTTAGTCTTTTACAACAAGTTCATAAACAGTTTTTTGAGTTACTTCCAGCAGAGGCAACCATTTATTGAAGAATATTTTTCTGCTGTTATGAAGATAGATAGATCTGAGATAACTCTGCTCTTGTAATAGACATAGAGAAATTTCTCTATGTCAAATTAATTAAAACCATTGTATTTTTATAGGATCCTTTTGGATCTGAGCTGTAGGTCTTTTGAGCCCGAGGTATGGTAGTTTTGCCTGAGCTGTTTGAGAGTAATACTCTCTGAGTGTAGGATCCATCTTGGATCTGAGGAAGGAGATCATTTGATATCTGAGCTGTAGGGCTTTTTAGCCTTAGTTAGGAGAGTCATTCACGGTTATACCAGTGGCAAATGCTTGTTGGTAGAGAGAAGGGAAGAGCCCATAGTCATGGGAGGCGGTCGCAGGGAAGGGGCAGTGGGGCACGCCTCCCCTTGTTGGAGGATCCCGCATCTACGGGATGCGACTGCGGGGAAGGTGTGGCCGGACGCATCACCCCTTGCAGGTTGAGCCTGCAAGAGCATGAGTTGGCCGCGGAGAATGGGCGGCCAGGCGCGCTGCCACTTGAGGATGGGCACAGCGCCCCCTATGGATGGAGCCTGAAAGAAATGGATAGATCTTAATTTATTCTAAATTAGAGTTAAGAAATAAAAAGTCACATCACAACTAAAAAGAAAGAAAGCAAGCAATCCAGAAGACACAAGGAAATTTATAGTGGGTCCCCAACCTGGGTACATCCACTCTTCTACAACCCTTTGTAGGAATCCACTACAGGTTTTGATCAGGTGACTGCCACCAATGAGCTTTTGATCAGGTTCTCAAAAAACCAAACCTCAGTCTTTTGGTTAGGAGACTTGCAACTAGAATAACTTTTTAAGGGAGTAGAGAACCCTTTTTATAGAGGTTGGGATGAGAGATTAATGAAGTCTTCTTTTCTAAAGTAAAAATGAGAAGACTATGTGGATTATATGTTGTCAAAGCTCTCCCTGAGATCTTGAATGGTTCAGGAGTGGAAGCTTTGCTAAGGGTGAGTAGGCCTTCAGCTTTAATGACGCTCTACAGCAGGCTTCTAGACTGATATGTATTTCTTGTCTCTTGAAAGCCTTGGAGCAGATAAGGAAGATGAAGTTGATCTGTATATGTTTCTTTCAATCTCTGCTTCCTTTTTTTCACTTCATAATATATATTGTTTTTTTTTGCAATCTTCTGTATATCATATATATATATATATATATATATATATATATATATATATATATATATATATATATATATCCCTAGGACTAATTCAAACATTTGAATTCTTGTCTTGAAATGGCTGAAGCCTATTCCCGAGAATGGTAATTTCTTTGGGAATCAATTGGCATTTAATCTTTGATTTAATTCATAATTAATGCAGCCTCCAAACGACTATATTCTTAAGAATATATAGCATTAATTCTGATAGCTATAAATGCCTGCAATTAAGCTTTAATAAATTCTGCCAACTGTAAATAAAACTGTCTGAAAAACTGCACAGGTAATTGCCAAACTTTATTTTAAAGCTTCTTCATTCTGCATTCTGCGTTCAGAGAATTCTGCATTCTGTGTTCAGAGAATTCTTCATTCTGCGTTCTTCATTCAGAGAATTTGCGTTCAGAGAATTCTTCGTTCTTCGTTCAGAAAATCTGCGTTCAGAGAATTCTTCGTTCAGAGAATTCTGCGTCCAGAGAATTCTACATTCTTCGTTTAGAGAATCTGCGTTCAGAGAATTCTTCGTTCAAAGAATTCTGCGTTCAGAGAATTCTGCATTCTTCATTTAGAGAATTTTCATTCAGAGAATTCTTCGTTCAAAGAATATTGCGTTCAGAGAATTCTGCTTTCTTCGTTCAGAGAATCTACGTTCAGAGAATTCTTCGTTCAAAGAATTCTGCCTTAACTTCTTCTGAAATCCTTTTGAGGCATACTTGGAGAATCCTATGACCCATGACTATACATTTTGGGTCAATCTAATAAATCCTAATAGTGATCCTTACCCAAATCCAAACTAGGGATCCAACAATATCCCTTTATTTGGGTGAGGACACTATTCACATAAAATAAAACACAATGCAAAAATAATCTGCCTGAATTAAAACAAATTCAGCAGATGTACAAGGGTACTTTGAGAAATAAAATACATGAAACAAAAAGCTACTGGAGAATCCTAATAAGCAATTTTCTTTACAAATAAAATAGACAATCCCCCCTATATAGCTACTGTTGTATCCTCTGTATTTCCTGAAAAGAGAGGTTAGGAGTCATGGACCCAGAATACCTTGGGTCCTATTTTTCTTTCACAATAATAATTTGAAATAAAAGAATAAAAATTTCTGTTTTGAAATTCTGAGTTCGACGAAAAATATTTTCGTCGATCTGAGTTCGACGTTCGTCATTCTCGGTTCGACAAAGGGTATTTATTTCATCGATAAAGATTTTCTGACCAGAAATCTCTATTCAGAGATTGTCGACCTGAGTTCGACGAAGAGTGTAGTTTTCGTCGAGCTACGTTCGACGAACTATGTTAAACATAAATTTTTTGAAATTTTTTAATTTTTTTGGGTAAAAATTCAGTTATGTTGTCAAAATCAATGGAAGAGTTACCTGATCCTCTTCTGATTCACATTCTGATTCTTCATCATCAGAGACTGATTCTTCATCATGCCTGATGCATGAAGCATTTATTGCCATTAGGCAAAACTCTCTTGCTCTTGACTCTTCTTTATCTTCAGTTGCACAGGATGAAGCTTCAGAGTCACTCCAAGATTCTGCATTTAATGTTTTTTCTTTTGCTGATCCAGCAGCCATTACTGTGAGGGAGTCCTAGATGTCTTTTGTTGAAGTACATTCAGCAACTCCTTCAAAAATGTCATCAGACATTAATTGAGCAAGGATGTCCATTGCTCTTGCATTAGCAATCTTTAGCAATTTTCGGGCTTCTGTCCATTGAGGTGATGGAACAACATTCATGCTTGTTGTTTCCAATGGTTGATAAGGACCTGTCAAAATAGAATTGAAAATGGCTTCATAAATAGAGTTCATAAAAAGCCTAATCCTTGCCTTCTTTAATGCAAGCTTATCCAGATTGTACTTAGGAGGTCCAGTGCTTGAACATTCTTCATTTTGTGCCATGAAAAACTCTTAAGAAAAATAAGATCTATCAGATCATTTTGGTTCAGGTGTTAGCCTATACAACTAAAGGAACCCCCTCTTATACCAATTGAAAGAAATGGATAGATTTTAATTTATTCTAAATTAGAGTTCAGAAATAAAAAGTCATAGCACAAATAAAAAGAAATAAAGCAAGCAATCCAGGCGACACAAGGAAATTTATAGTGGTTCCCCAACCTGGGTACATCCACTCTTCTACCACCCTTGGTAGGAATCCACTACAGGTTTTGATCAGGTGACTGCCACCAATGAGATTTTGATCAGGTGCTCAAAAAACCAAACCTTGGTCTTTTGGTTAGGAGACTTGTAACCAGAATAACTTTTGAAGCGAGTAGAGAACCCTTTTTACAAAGGTGGGGATGAGAGATTAATGGAAGTCTTCTTTTCTCAAGTCAAAATGAGAAGACTATGTGGAATATGTGATGTTGTCAAAGCTCCCCCTGAGATCTAAAATGGTTCAGGAGTGAAAGCTTTGGTAAGGGTGAGTAGGCCTTAAACTTTGATGTTGCTCTACAGCAGGCTTCTAGACTGATATGTATTCCTTGTCTTTTGAAAGCCTTGGAGCCGATAAAGAAGATGAAGTTGATTGTATATTTTCTTTCAATCTCTGCTTCCTATTTTTTGTCACTTTATAATATATATTGTTTTTTGTTGCAATCTTTTGTATATCATATGTATATTTATCCCTTGGAGTAATTCAAACATTTGAATTCTTGTCTTGAAATGGCTGAAGCCTATTCCTGAGAATTATAATTTCTTTGGGAATCAATTGGCATTTAATATCTGATTTAATTCATAATTAATGCAGCCTCCAAACGAAAATATTCTTAAGAATATATAACATTAATTTTGATAGCTATAAATGCCTGCAATTAAGCCTTAATAAATTCTGTCAGATGTAAATAAAATTGTCTGAAAAACTTCAAAAGAAATCACCAAACTTTATTTTAAAGCTTCTTCATTCTGCATTCTGCATTCATAGAATTCTGCATTCTGCATTCAGAGAATTCTGTATTCTGCGTTCTTTATTTAGAGAATCTGCATTCAGAGAATTCTTCGTTCTTCGTTCAGAGAATCTGCGTTCAGAGAATTCTTCGTTCAAAGAATTCCGCGTTCAGAGAATTCTGCATTCTTTGTTCAAATAATCTGCGTTCAAAGAATTCTTCATTAAGAGAATTCTTCGTTCAGAGAATTCTGCATTCTTCGTTCAGAGAATCTGCATTCAGAGAATTCTTCATTCAAAGAATTCTGCGTTCAGAGAATTTTGCATTCTTCTTTCAGAGAATCTGCGTTCAGAGAATTCTTCGTTAAAAGAATTCTGCCATCACTTCTTCTGAAATACTTTTGAGGCATACCTGGAGAATCTTATGACCAATGACAATACATTTTGGGTCAATCTAATAAACCCTAATAGTGATCCTTACCCAAATCCAAACTAGGGTTCCAACAGATCCCGCGGCCGCGGGAGGCGGTAACGGGGAAGGGGCATCCAGACGCGACTCCCGTTGGGGGCGGATCCCACGGCGGCGGAAAGCGGTCTCGGGGAAGGGGCAGCCAGGCATGGCCTCCTCTTGTAGGCGGAGACAGTGGCCGTGGGAAGGGGGCGGCCGTGTACGCCTCCCTATGCAGGCAAATCCCACGACCGTGGGATGCAGTCATGGGGAAGGGGAGGTCGGGCATTGTCACCCCTTGCGGACGAATCCCAAGGCAATAGGAGGTGGTCGTGGGGAAGGGGTGGATGGGTGCAAGCTGCCTGGCGCAGGCGGCGGTGGTTACTCGAAAGGTGGGTGAAGTGGGATCAGCGTGTGGGGGACCGCATACGACGATCCTGTGTGTAGTGGTTTCTCCATGATCCCTATTTGTATAGTGGGATCATGGGGGTGTGGGCTAATTGCACCCCGATTGTTTTATAAAAGGGGCTTGGTCCCTTTCATTTTATTTATTTTGAAATAGATTCGAATTGTGTATTTTGGGATTTTGAGCTCAATGTATTTATTTTGAAAAAATGATCAACAAGAGCCCAACTTTCTTGTTGATCACTTATAGATTTGAAGGGGTTTAGGGCCCCGATTTGGGCCAGAAAAAAGTCACGTCGAAATCTACATGGATGACTTGTTGTCGGCATGTATTTCTTTAGAGCCCAAATCAGGGGCCTAATCAGCTTTAAATAAAAAAGTAATCAACATAAATGTTGTACATCTCGATGAGATCTACTACTTTCATGTTTATCACTTTTTAAATAAGAAACATTTGATGCTCTAAATCTAAAAGAATTGAACTCATGCTATTTTTTCATGTTTTAGCTCGAGTGTATACTCTCCAAACCCATATATATATATATATATATATATATATATATATATATATATATATATATATATATATATATATACGCACACACACACACATATATATATATATATACATATATATAACTATTGAGAAAGAAAACAAGATTTGCATATGCTGTTTATTCATCATGAGAAGGCTTATGATAGAGTTCCAAGAGAGATCTTATGGAGAGTCTTTTAAAAAAAAGTGTAAATGTATCATATATCAACATAATGAAAGATATCTATACAAATTCAGTGACAAGGGTGAGGAAATGTGGATGATTAACACAGGAATTCCCTATGACTAATAGATTACATCAAGGTTCTGCTTTAAGCCCTTACATCTTTACCCTTATCTTAGATGAGCTCACCAGACATATCCAACAAGTAATACCTTGATGTTTAATGTTTGCGGATGATATCATTTTGGTTGATGAGAGGTGCGAGGGTGTAAACGCAAAACTTGAATCTTGGCGAGATATTTTAGAAAAGAAGGGTTTAGGTTGAGCAGGGTAAAAACAGAGTAAATGGAGCTTAAATTTAACAGTATAAGAAGGACAGATGACTTCATTATTAAGTTGGGTGATTTAGATATTTCATGTAGTGAGTGTTTTAAATATCTTGGATCGATAGTTCAAAATGATGGAGGTATTGATAAATATATGACATATAGAATCCAAGCAGGCTGGTTTAAGGGGACATGCGCGATAGGGATCTTATGTGATTGTTAAGTACGACTAAAACTTAAGGGCAAGTATTACTGTACTGCAATTAAACATGCGATGCTCTATTGTTCTGAATGTTGGACAGTGAATTGTGTACATGCGCAAAAAATGGGAGTTACGGAGATGAGAATACTTTGGTGGATGTGTGGATACACGAGATTGGATAAAATTAGGAATGAAAGTATAAAGTATAAGACAGGAGTAGCATCAATTTCATAGAATATACGAGAAGCTCATCTAAGATGGTTGTGACACGTACAAAGGAGACCATTAGAGGCACCTGTTAGATGTTGTGAGAGTCTAGTCACTAGGCTTGCTAGACGAGGAAGGCGTAGACCAATAAAGTCTTGGAATGAAACTATAAAAAAAAGACATGATGTACTTAGTGATCAGTGAGATTATGACAATAGATAGGGAACAATGGCTACAAAGGATCCATATAGCCGACCCCACTATTGTTGGATAAAGTCTTGAGTGTTGTTGTATATATATATATATATATATATATATATATATATATATTGATGAAATGTTTTAACTTTTTGTTTAATTATTTTTTAAATATCTATTTGTATTTTTAAAATAATTAAGTATTTGAAATAACTCGATTTCGGTCGGCAGTTAAAAAGGTTTCATGTCACGTGTCGTCTTTATTTGATGATAAAAATATTATAACGATGGAAATTGAGTTGGACCTATTCCTTACTTCCATCGAAGCACCGTTGTTGGATCAGCAGTCCCGTAAGATTGCTGCCCAACCATTGTCTCTCAGAAATAACAAATGATGAAGACTGGTCGTGGATAGTCATATAAATATTAAGATATATAAACCCCGCCTCGTCTCTGAATAGTTCCACAACGTGGGTAATATTTGCAATTTAAAATTTATATTAGTTTTATTGGCTGTGTTTGTTGAAGTTTAAAATATTATACGCAATTATAATTGGTGTTTAATTTGTAGAAAGGTTTTGTTATTTTCTGAGATATTTCTGTAAATTTAGAAGGATAAAATTGTAATTTCACTTTATAGGGTGTTAAATTTTGTGGAGCTTGGCGGTCTGGCATTTTGGTCGGGCGGCCGATGGTTTGGCTATCTGGCGACTTGGTCCAGCTGGTTTGGTGGCTTAGCAGTATGGTGGCTTGAACACAGCGGTCTGAATGGTGTGGCAGCCTAGAGGATTGATAGTGGCAGTTAGCATGAGGGGTCTGGTTCCGCTGTGTTGCGGACTGCCTCTGGCGATCTTGTCAGAGTTTTAGCCAGTCGGGGATCATTCAACCCTATTTTGAGTTTTGCAGACAAAGAGTTCTAGTCGCTGCGGATAGAGGCTGTGGTCTGAGCAGCTGAAGCTGCGGATAGAGGCAGAGCTGAGGCTGTAGGTAGAGGTGGTAATTACGCCCTGATGATCAAGGGAGATGACATGGAGTTTGGCGATCACATAAGTCTATTCGCTAGTGTTGAGCGGACTGCTGATCAGGACGGTGGCAGTGGACTGAGTAGAGACCAGAGGTTATTTGTGTGGAGTAAACAATCTTCCTAAGCATTTAGCTATAGTAGTCTGAAATGTTTTAACCGCCTATCCGCTTGTTGTATTTTAGTCCCACATCATCTGTTCAATATTCCTTCTCTCTCTTCTCCCTATAAATAGGGGGTCATACTCATATAAATTAACTTTTTGTGGAATGCAAAGCTTATTATTTAGATTTCCTCACATGGTATCAGAGCTCACCCGATCCTTACAGTTTCCAGTTTTCTAACCATCCTCTTTGTTCTTCTGTGATCCTTGTGGTGTCCAGTTTTCTAACAGCCTGCTTTGCTCTTTTATGATAATTGTGGATTCTGATTTTCTAACCATTGGCCTTTTGCGGTTTCTGCAGTTTTTGTGAATTCCAGTTTTTTCTCTAACTGCCCGCTGGGATTTCCTTATAACCACACGGCCTCATCTCCTAGTCGCCTGCTTCATGACATATACCGAGTATTCTTCTATTCTGTATGCATATTCTTCTCAAGCCGCACCGATTGTTTATACTATGTCTGCCAATCTTGGAATTACTTCCATGTTGATAGACCCAAACTATCCTAACTGGAATGTTTCGTTTGTTCTCTTGTGTTGGGTATTGCATCCACAGTTACTCAGATTTGTACAAAGTCACCCTTGAACTAAGATTAATTAAGTTGTATTTGATTCCTTGCTTGAGTTATGTGTTTTGCAGGACTATATTGCCAAGTGTAGAATAATGGTATCTACAATGGGTCATCAAACACAGGACCATACAATATAATCCCTCATTGTGTGATCCATGGTGTTGACCCATATGTAGCCTCTCTATTGGGATACACTTCATATTACAAGCACTTGGACTGATTGGGCATAGAAGTGTTGGCGACCATTAATGAAGAAAAGAATTTCAATGAAGAAAAATTCTCTAAGTCATTTACTAGAGTAGATGCATTTATACTCGAGTAAGTGAAATGGTACTCAAGTAGTTGAATTCTTATACTCGAGTCACCAGTATCTTCTCTCAGAATTTTTCTAAGTTAAATACATGAGTAGTCAATTTTTACACTCTAGTAGTTAAGTAATTTGTCTCGAGTAACAGAAGTCGGGGACTCATGTAGATTCTTTCCTCTCGAGTAGTTAAATTCCTATACTCGAGTAGTCTATATACTACTCGAGTAGTCCAGAGTTTATATACTCGAGTATTTCTCTCCCTCTATCTCAGAGAAACTTTCTAAGTATTTTACTCGAGTAGTTTATCCATATAATCGAGTAGATCTCATTCACTCGAGTAGTTCATTTTCAGTACTCGAGTATCTCATTTTCCCTTCTCAGAAATTTCTCTAAGTATTTGACTCGAGTACTTCTTCTACTCACTCGAGTAGTTGAACTCTCTCACTCGAGTAACCCATCTTATACTCGTGTAGTCCAATTTCTTTGTCACGAGTAATTAGCTTAGCACTCGAGTATTAATTTATCTACTCGAGTAGCTCATCCTCAATTCTGGATATTTTTCTTAGTAAAAACTCGAGTAGTTTCTTTCTCCCTTACTAAAGAAGGTATATGATGACTCGAGTATATCAGTCAGTTTTTCAGAAATTTTTTCTAAGTCCAGATTTGACAGGATCTTCAAATCCTTTGACGTGATTGGTCCACGTGTTCTTTATTAAGAATAATTATGACCGTTAGGGGATATCTTATAAATAGGTCTTGTCAAGACTGATCAACCCTAATGCCTATAATCATATTCATTCAAGCCGTCAGATTATTCTAAAGTATTCTGAATCGTGTTTCTCTTTCCAAAACGAAAGCTGTCGCCGATGTCGACGATCTCCTTTGCACAAGGGCTAGGGTTTCGACTTCAAGAATCAGATCAAGTTTGATTTCTAGATCGAGATATTCTGTTCTTTATTCATCATCTCTTTCTCCGGTCTGGTGAAGTCAAGAGAAATTTTCATATCTAGCTTTTGCCGAGACATCTTCTTCAAATTTTCTGAAAAAGCCTCAACGTCTACAAGAAGAAGATTTAGGCAGATCTTGTCAAGATTTGAAGATTACTGTTTGTATTTTTATTTCTCTTAACTTATTTCTTGTAGGAGAATTTTCTCCGAGTTGTAGGAAGTTTAACTTCCGAGTGTAGATCAGTTTGGATCGAGTTTGTAGGAATGTTGTTCCGAGACATAGGATTGGTCTTTCAATCCGAGATAGTGAAGTAGCCAAGACTAGTGGTTTGCTAGATCGGTGAGGGAAAGTGGACGTACCCAAGGTTGGGGAACCACTATAAATTTTTGTCGCCTGTGAATGCTTGATTGATCTCTGTGCATAGTCTCTAAATTTTTATTCTACAAAAAGACGCACAACTCACCTATTCACCCCCCCCCCTTTAGGTGATTTAGCTAGACAACTGAACTTTTTCAAATGGTATCAGAGGGAGGTTGATCGCTAAAAGGTTAACACCTTGATCGGATCCGTCCCTAGTTGTCTTTTGAGATCATCCAAGCAAGAACAAGACAAAAGATTTTGCCAAGCTTCCAGTATGCTCAAAGAACAATTTTCCCATGTGGAAAGAAATAATTAATTTTTTCATGTAAGCTATGGATCCCAAGATCTTCATGATTGTTGAAGAAGGTCCTCACATTCCTATGACTACCTCCATTATAGATCCAACAAAGCAAGTCCCAAAGAAATTAATGGATCTGGATAAAGACGAGATTGCACTTATCTCCTTGGACAAGAAAGCTCAAAATATAATAGCAAGTGCAGTCGATGACACAATGCTGCAGAACCTGATCCACTGCCATTCTGCTAATGAGATGTGGCAGTACCTCGTCACCTTGATGGAAGGTATAGAAGAAGTAAGGGATGACAAAAGATCCCTTTTTAATCATAAATATGAAGCCTTCCAACAAGGGCACAAAGATACAATTGCTGACACATTTGAGAACTTTTTCAAGATAGTCAACGGCCTAAGAGTATATGGTCGGGTCTTCACTAATGGGGAGCTAAATGACAAGTTCCTGAGATCCCTAACCAAGGAATGGGATAACAAGGTGTGTGCTATCCGGGAGTTTGGAAAGATAGCTGAGACAGACCCTAAGAATCTCTTCGGAAAGCTAATGTCATATGAGCTTCAAATTAACTCAAGGAAAGCTGAAGAAGAGAAGAGTAGGTCTGCATCCAAGGAGAAGTCTATTGCTCAAAAGGAAGACACCTCCAAGAAGACAAAGGCTACCTCTCCTACCCCAGTACAAGAAGAAAGGGAAGAGGAATCATCTGAGTCAAGCACTTCAGGCATAGAGCTATCTGAAGGATAATTTTCTCTACTCTCACGATAGTTCAAGAAATTAATGAACAAGAAGAAGTAATAGAAAGGCAAGGATGCCTCCTATAAAAGATCACAACATGGTGGTGATCGTCACAGAAAAGGCTCAAGCAGCCATGACAGGTATGGTTCTAAACCTAATAAACACATTTCGACTAACATCGTTTGTTACTATTGTAATAAGCCAGGCCATGTAATTGTTGATTGCCCCCACAAAAAGTAGGAGGGTAGAAAGAGAGAAGAAAAGAAGTCCTCATACAATAAGAAGAGGACAGAGAAGAACCTGTTAGCCAAGAATTACAAAAGTCTTAGTGACTCCAACTCATCTTAGTCGAGTGAAGAAGAAGAAGAGCCTACTTCGGGCTTATGGCTCAGTAAGATGATGAACAAGAGCCCTAGTTCACTGGGAAGGTAAATTCTCACACTCCTCTTTTTGAATCTGAAGTCTCCGAGCATGATCATGAGGACAGATCCTCTGACGATGAGTCTGAACTCATGGCCCAATATAAGGAGTTGATCACGGCATACGACAAATGTCGAAAGGTTGTGAAAACTCAGGCAAAAGAGATAAGTCTCTAAAGGCCATAGAAAGCTCTCTGAGAGAGGAAGTCGTTATGATGGACTCACTGAGAGAAGACTTAGATACTGCAATTGATGAGTTTAACATGGCTATAAAGCACCTTGATCTAAAGGATGAAATCATCAAGGGGTTGGAAGAATTACTAGAATCTGGAAAGAAACTTGTTGAAGGTTTCTCTAAGCCCAAGATAGTTCTTCTTCTTGTTGCTGAGTTCTATGCTCAAGTCAAGGGTGCTTGGCTAGGCCTTGTAGAAGCTCCTAGTAAATCTTCTAGGAGGAATAAGGCTTAGAGAAGAAATAAGGCCGCCAAGAAGGCCTTGGCCAAAGCAAAGGTGAAGTCCCCTCAAGATAAGACTATCTTTAAGAAAATCATATTTCCAACTAATGAGTTTGATCTTGAATCATCCTACAACCACTTGACTAGGCCTATTTATATAGAGCCAAAGTCTCATTACGAAGGATGGACTCGCCCCAGAAACTTTGGTGAGAGTGTTTTTAAGGCACCTTATGAAGAAGTCAGTCTTCAGGACTGTGTTCGTTATGATCATGGTCATAACTTCAAGAAAGCACCAAAGGTAAAACCTATTATGGAAAAGCCTGCGAAGGAGAAGAAATCATGTGATTGTAATCATCATGAAGCCTCCCCCTCCAAGACTGCAACCCCTGCTGGACCACTATCCTAGAATGTCGAGCAGGAGTACCTAAGGCAAAGATACAACAGGTTCGACTGTTGGTGTTGTGGCAGAATTGGTCATTTTGCAATCGATTGATGGTTTAATCCAATAAATGTTGCAACTCCTCAAGTTGGCAACAAGAGAATGACCACTAAAAATGCTAACCCTTGTAGGGGGAGTCTTCTAACATGAGACCAAGGACCTAAACATGTTTGGGTTCCTAAGGCAAACTGATTATGATTGTAGGGATGTCCAAAGGCCACTAAAACGCCTATCTGGTATTTGGACAGTAGATGCTCTTGACACAGGACCAGGACTAGAAGCCTACTTCAGAACTATTCTCCAGTCTTGAATGGACCAAAGGTCAACTTTGGAGGTTCAGACCGAGGAATCACTAAAGGCTACGATATGATCACTAACGGTAGCGTATCCTTTTAGGATATAGCTTATGTTGATGGAATTGAACACAATCTCATAAGCATAAGCCAACTATACGACAAAGGATACATAGTTGAATTCTATGCTGACAAGTGCTTGATAAAGTCTGTTGACAATATGGAAACAATTCTATCTAGCACTCGAAGAAGAAATATATTTTGTTTAAATTTCATTTGTATAGACTCTTCTACACTAGTGTGCTTTTTAATTCTATTAATAAATTATTAATAAAACTATTAATCTCTTATGCCATTGGTCTCTTGGTGACCAATGACACAAGAGATTAGCACATATTAATTTTAAAAATATTAATAAATTATTCTCTCTGAACTTAGTATGTGATGCCCCGAATGTAAAGTGCACTAAGGACAGACCTTGTCATGCTTGTGTAAAATGCAAGCAAATAAGGGCTACTTTTAAAAGAATTATTGGAAAAGATTCGAATAGATTTCTACATCTACTTCATATGGACTTGTTCGGTCCACTGCAAGTTAGAAGTTTAGGAGGTAAGGAGTATACGTTTGTTATTATTGATGATTACTCGCGCTTTGCGTGGGTGTTCTTTCTAAAACATAAGTCAGATACTTTCGATATCTCTACTAATTTTGTCAAGCAAATCAAGAATGAATACAACTATTCGGGAGTCAAAATCAGAAGTGACAATGGAATAGAATTCAAGTCTGGAGCCATGACAAAATTCTGTGAAAGCCTAGGTATCTTTCATGAGTTTTTATCTCCTCGTACTTCACAACAAAATGGAGTAGCTGAGAGAAGGAACAGAACACTCATAGAGGCCTGCAAGGCTATGTTGAGTGATGCCTCACTACCAGAGTATTTTTGGGCTGAAGCCATCAACACTGCATGCCAGGTGCAAAATCGAGCACTCATAAAATAAAATCATGATACGACACCTTACGAACTTTTAAAAGGCAGTAAAACCGACTGTCTCATATCTTAGAATTTTTGGCAGTAAATGCTTCGTGCTTAATAATGGTAAGTATCACACTACTAAGTTTAGCGAAAAGAGTTTTGAGGGTATTTTTGTAGGATATAGTTGCCATAGTAAGCCATATCGAGTTTTCAATAGAAAAACTCTAGTTGTATAAGAATCATTACATGTTGTATTTGATGAGACGAGCTTGCTGTAAAGCAACTCTTCTAGTGTGTTCATTGAAGATGCATGTACAAAGTTAAAAGAAGTTAGCTTCGATGAACTGACTGAAGATAAAGGTGAACAGTTCATCAAGATAACCACTACAACCCCTGTTGGAGAGGTAGATGATCAAGATGAAGAAATCGTCCAAGTTGCTGAAGTCACTCCAGTGATTGAAGACGTTCCAGATGCAAGGACTCTATAGCTCAAACATTTGAAGGATCACCCCATGGACCAAATCATAGGAGATCCCCGGGATGGTGTCAAAACTCGTAGAGGTACAACTAATGAGAATTTATACTTAAGTTTTCTCTCTCAGGTTGAACCAAAGAAGTTTGAGGAAGCAAACTCGGATTCATCATGGATCCTGGCTATGGAAGAAGAACTGAATCAGTTCAAGTACTGCAAAGTTTGGACACTTGTTCCAAGACCCAAAGGCAAGAACGTCATCGGAATGAAGTGGGTCTACATGAACAAGATTGACGAAGATGGAAGAATTATAAAGAACAAAGCCAGACTCGTAGCCAAAGGATATCACTAAGAAGAAGGAATCGACTTCGACCAAACATATGCTCCAGTGGAAAGACATGAGGCAATAAGGTTATTCCTAGCATATGCTGCTCTCAAGGGCTTCATCGTCTATCAGATGGACGTGAAGTCCACCTTCCTTAATGGTGACATAAAGGAAGAAGTATATGTGGAACAACCTCCAGGTTTTGTTGACTCTAACTTTCCCGATTATTTTTACTTACTGCAAAAAGCTTTATATGGTCTGAAACAAGCTCCTCGAGCTTGGTATGAGACGCTTTCTAGCTTTCTTCTTGAGAACAAGTTCACAAGGGGAAAGATTGATAAGACATTATTACTTTGGGAAATAAATGGCAAGATTTTGCTAGTGCAAATCTATGTCGATGACATCATTTTTGGCTATACTAACGACAACCTCTACAAGAAGTTTTCTAAACTTATGGCAGAGATATTTGAAATGAGTAGTATGGGAGAGCTGTAGTATTTCTTAGGGCTTCAGGTGAGACAATCTGAAGATGGAATTTTCATCTCGCAGACTAAGTTCACCAAAGTGCTAATTAAAAAATTCAGAATGGAGAACGCAACCTCTATGAGGACTCCAATGGTTTTAGCTATGTCCCTGGATAAGGATGAAAAAGGGAAACCTTTTGATGAAACCAAGTACAGAAGCATAATTGGATCCTTGCTCTACCTTACTGCCAGTTGACCTGACATAATGTTTTCAACATGTGTTTATGCTAGATTCTAGGTGAACTCTAAGGAATCTCACTATACTTCTACAAAGCAGATTTTGAGATATCTTAAAGGCACACCAAATCTTGGCTTATGGTACCCAAGAAGTAATGATAGTGAACTAATTGGTTTTTCAGATGCAGATTTTATAGGTAGTAAAGACGACAGGAAAAGCACTTCCGGGACTTGCCAATTCCTTGGAAGGATGCTTATTTCCTGGAGTAGTAAGAAGAAGAACTGTGTTACAATCTCAACAGCTGAGTTAGAGTACATCTCTGCAGGAAGTTGCTGTGCACAGCTATTATGGATAAAGAATCAATTTTAAGATTACAACATGAAGTTTCAGAACATTCCATTATTTTGCGACTCTTCCAGCGCAATTGCAAAAGCCAACAACCCAGTCTCATACAGCTGGACAAAGCACATAGAGCTGCGATACCACTTCATCCGGGAGTATATGGAGAATGAAGATATAAATCTACAGTATGTCTCTTCAGACAGGCAGATTGCAGATATTTTCATGAAGCCGCTGGACGAGACCAAGTTCTCGTTCTTCAAAACACAACTTGGTATGCTCAACAAAGAAGATTAGAGATGGTGGACTCATACAAAGGCACAGAGATGAACGAGAAATTAGGTTTTATATTTGTGAAGTCGTGAAAAAAATAAATGTTTTGGGTGTTTGTTCGAAAAAGGGGCTAAGAAAAATTTCAATATAAAAAGCCCAAAAGACAAAAATTATGAACGAGAAAAAAGTGGCTGAGTAGTTCAATAATCTTGTCCAACGGCTCTACCGATCTCACTTGAGGTGCAGAAAGGTTTTTCCAATCTCTCTTGCGAGGTACACAAAGGCTTTCGCCAATCTCGCCTGGGAGGTGCAGATAGGCTTTCGCCAATCTCTTCTTGGAGGTACAAAAAAGCTTTCACCAATCTCTCATGAACTTCATCACTAGATTATAGCAAGATCGATTGAATTGATGTTGAGAAAGATATAGTGGTGAGGTGCCTTGGCCGCATGCCTTGTTATTGCTTATTGGTAGAAGAGGCATAGGTTTTGTGCGTTCCACGTCTGAGGGAGTGTTTTCCCGTCCACAGTACTCAGTTTGTAAGTCCCGAGCTTTACCACTGTCGTAACGACGAATGCTCCCTCCCAAGTTTGAGAGAGCTTGTCCTTTTCCTACTGCTTCGAGGTTTCGCAGGATAAGGTCCCCAACATTGATGGGTCATGGTTTTACCCTCCTGTCGTAGAAGAACACCATGTGACCTTGGTATGAGATGATCCTTTGTGCTACCTCATCCCTGACTTCTTTGACCAAGTCCAGGTTTTCCCTTAGGAGGGATTTGATTTTCGTCGGGTCGGAAGCTTGGATGTAGGGGCTTGGGGCTCCGATATCCACAGGTATGATTGCTTCTGATCCGTAGCAGAGATTGAAGGCTCTTTCTCTGGTAGGTATTATTATTGTCATCCTATAAGCCCACAAGACATTGGAGAGGGCATCCCCCCACTACCCCCCGACATCTTGAAGGCGGGTCTTCAGGCATTTAAGAATGGTGTGGTTGGTGACTTTGGTCTGCCCGTTCGCTTGAGGATGTGCCACAATCGTATGTTGAAGTTCTATTTTTAGGTCCCTCGCACATTTTGGTGAAGGAATTTCCAGTGAACTGCATCCCATTATCAGTAATGAATGTGGCATGGATGCCGAAGCGACAAGTGATGTTCTTCCAGGAAAATTGTATGGTATTTTTCTCGGTAATCTTGTCTAGCGGCTCTGCCTCAACACATTTAGTGAAGTAGTCAACAGACAGGATGATGAACTTTCTTTGCCTTGAGGCAGGCGGAATTGAGCTGAGTAGATTGATTCACCACTGAGCAGAAGGCTACATGCTCCGTAGTAGAGTGAGTTCGACGGGGGTGGGGGGGGGGGGGGCTTATGCGGGACGTTGGAGTGGAACTGATAGCTTTCGCATCTTCGAGTGAATTCTAGGGCATCTTTTTTTATTATGGGCAAGTACAACCCTTATCATTGTATTTTAGGGACAACTCCTTTCGTCCAAGATGCTCGCCACATATGTTTCAATGTACCTCCCACAAGGCATAGTCGATCTTTATTGGGTGTAAGAACTTAAGGTATGACTCGGAGAACAAACGTTTGTAGAGGTTATTATTGATGAGGGAGAATGAGGCTGCTGTTAGTGTTACCATTGTGATCTAGAAGTTGTCAAATAGGTAGTCTCACTTCCAACGCAATATGAGCCAATGGGGTTGCAAATAAGTGTATTGGAGAAGTTGGAAAGGTTTGTGTTGGCATTGCTCATATGTGATATGAGTGAAAAGGCCAATCCTATGACATTTTACATTTGGAGGTTTTTCAGCCCGGGACACATATATTATGAATATAGAATACTCAAGGGTAACTCGTCAAAATGACACGAGATGACTCGACAAACCTGTCTGAATTCATCGAGATGTCTCTTAGCATTTCGACAAATTGGATTTATATTCGTCGTGTGTTCTCTTGACATCTCGACAAATTGGACTTTTATTCGTCGAATGTTCTCTTAATGTTTCGAAGAATAAGTATTCTCTTATTATCTCGACGAATGGATCCTTGATTCGTCGTATATACACGTGTCATCTCGACGAATGTTGTTTTCTCAAGTTTGATTATTTACATCTAATTTTGGTATGGTCTGCGGGTAACTATTGGTTTGGTATATATTGATGAGATAACTATCATCTTGATACATACATGATTGACCTAATCAATCTAGATCAGAGCGAGGCGACTTCTTCTTCCCGACAGAACCATTTCGCAACCTAGAAGTCGTAGTCATCAATATGTTGCCACCGACCATTCCAACCCGTTGCCGTCGCCGGAAATTATTTCTTAAGCTTCATCTTTTTCACCACCGCCTCTCCTTTACCAGATCTAGCAATCCATAGAGATGTTGAGGGCATTCCTTTTTCCAACCTAGATCTTCTATGACAAGACTCTAAGGGTTCATCTTGTTCGTGTGGATAACCATAGAGGCATGGATATACTTCTATGCTCGGAACTCCAGCTGTAAGTTTTTGTCGGACTTCATTGGAGCATCTTAGTTGAGTAGTGACTTAATCCCGTTAAGGTATAATTTTATTCAAAGTTGGTTTTACTTATTGATTAATGATCATCGTAAGATCCATTTTTCCTTCGGGTTTCCTGATTCCTTTTTCTGCTATACACATGTGATGTGCATTCATAGAAACCCAGAAGTGGTATCAGAGGGAGGTTCCAAGATGATAATTATTTTAAAAGTTCCTCAATCTACTACATGTAGATCTAGAAATTTAGAAGTGTTCTAATTACAAAAATCTATTCCTGGAACATCAAATGTTTATTGATCCCATTAGGGGCTCTTCCCCTGAGACCCCACTAGGGCTTCATCCCCTTAGAACCCTGCCAGAAATGCTTGATATTTCGTTGTGATCTCTTTGTTTCTCCTGAAAAGTAACCGTCCTTCTTATTGGTTTGTGAAACCAAGTATGTTAGATTTTGAATCTCACATAAAGAGATGAGCTTTTCTACTGTGTAAGTGGAGTTAGTATTACCAATGTCCAATGCATGTAAATCGAAAGATTTAGATGTGTTCTAGATGTTCAGATTCAGCTTAGTTTGTCAAATGTTGATGATTTTTCTTTGTGCACATCTGCAATGTATTTGGATTGTTTGTATTGTTTGTCTTTTTGTGAATGTGCACATTGGTTAATTATTAACCATGATTAAGTGTTAGGCAATTATCTAAAAATCCTTTATGAAATATTAAGTATTAGGATGCCTTCTGATGGATGACACTCTTCCTGCCTCGATCGAAGAAGTGTAGCTTACCAAATCAAGGTGCATTAATCAATCTTGGTTAGGGTGTGATCAGATAATTGTGATATCCCACTATCGACATCAGGTCAAACTTAACTAGGTTACCTCAAAAGTTGAGTGTCTAGAGGAATAGGGTTGGCATGAGCCGTATGATGGATACGAATAAAGATTTATTCACCAACAATACAAGAGTTTCATGATGATGCAATCAGCAAGCGTTGCCTACCTAAATAATTACATTATGAGAGAAAAGACAAAGCTGACGAGTGGTCTTAGTGAAATATGGATTTTGTCCCCTAAGTGAGTAGCATGCATTAACTCTCCGAATTGATATTGAGGGTTATCAGTTTAACTAAAATAGAGGGAGTAATTTTAATTAAAGTCTTAATTTAAATAAAATGTATTTTGAAATGTAGTATTGAGTTTTATTTACATAAATTCTTGTAAAATTTTCATGGCAAGTGGATCTCACTTCACCCTGTCCCTCAGAGCTATCCTTGAGAAGGACAAACTGAGTGGGACAAATTATCTAGACTGGTACAAAAATCTTAAAATTGTTCTCAGGCAAGAGCATAAGCTCTATGTCTTGGAAGAGGATTCCCTTGAAGAGCTAGTCTGGAATGTGTCCCGAGCAGATAAAGATGCTTTTAAGAAGTATCAAGACGAATCTTTGGATGTCGAATGCCTCATGCTCTCCACCATGAACACTGAGCTTAAGAAACAACATGAGAATATGAGTTGTAAAGATATTGACTAACATCTTTAGAAAATGTTTCATGAGCAAGCTTGGCAAGAGAGGCTTAACATCACCAAGGAGTTGTTTCAGTGTAATATGGGAGCTTGAGACATAGTAGGGACTCTTGTACTCAAGATGATTGGCTATATAGAGAACCTTGAAAGACTAGGTTATCCTCTAGGCCAAGAGTTGGCAACAAACCTGATCTTACTGTTGGGTACATTGTAAACTGTGTACCTGATTTTGAAGAAGCCTCACTTAACTCAATGATATACATCAATGTGTATTTGATGGAATGTTGAGTTTCAATGTACAGGTTAAAGAAATGCAAAAAAATATTCTAAGTACAAGTGTCGGCACTTGTGAAGGAAATGTGTCGACACAAGAAGCCAGATTCTGTCGACACATAGGACTTGTGTCGACACATAGAAATTATATCAACAATAATTGTGTCGACACATAGGACTAGTGTCGATACACACAAGAATTTTGTCAACACCTACTATGTTGAGACTAGAAGCTATTGTGTCGATACACAGGACTTGTGTCGGCACATTCTACAGAAGCTGAGTCGAGAAGATAAAGAAGGGTTGTGTCAACATTATGTTAGCTGTGTCGACATCATCAAGATTTGTGTCGACACATGGTCTATTTGTGTTTACACATATGAAGTATTGTCTCGACGCTTTTCTGCTAAGATAGAGTACAATGAGGAATCAGGTGTAAAGAAAGAAGACTTGACAGCTATCATAACTAACAAAGCTGTCGCATCTGTCAGAGCTGTCAGAAGGCGGTTATGAATCGGATCAACCAGTTACCTCAGATGGGATCTATATAAAGACTTGTTCTATCGTAAAAAGAGACAGATTGAAGAAGAAAGGACTTGACATTTTTTAATAGTTGATATCTACAAGTCATCAAGAGAAGACAGATTCTGAATAAGTCTACAAGAAGATTTCAGATCTTATTTTGAATAGTAAAAGAAAGAAGGATTTAGGATCATCTCGAACTTCATAAGAAGATCAACCTTACTTTGTTCAGATTCAAGAATCTTTGAAGAAGCTAAGATAGGTTGGATCTTAAGAGATCAGATCAATCAAGATCTGATCAAGAAGCCTTCACCCATTTCTCTCTCTACTTGGGTGAAGGATTTATCATCCTAATAATCAATTTTTTGTAAGATCTTTTATAGATCTGAGTATAGGAGAGTTATCACTCTGAGTTGTAAGCCTAAAATTATAAAGGCTGAGGTAGGGCTGAGTGCCTGAGGTAGGATTCTTGGGAATAATCTGAGTTGTAGCACTTGAAGAAGTGTGAGCTGTAGGAACCAGTTGGGTTCTTAGTTGTAAGATCTGAGGATCTGAGTTAGTGGAAGGAAGTTTGGTCGAATACAGCTCTCAGCTGGATAGGTGAAGTGGGAGAGTGGATGTACCCACAAATTAGGGAACCGCTATAAAACACTGTGTGCTGTGTAGTGTTTTTTGTGTTTGTTTTATCCTGTGCTGTGATATTTGTAGCTTAATTAGCTATGCTGAGATTAACCTTTTAATTGCCTAAGTTAAAATTAGATTTGAACCAATTCACCCCACCCCCCCCCTTTAGGTGTTTATGATCTTTAAACCAAATCTTTCAAGTGGTATCAGAGGGAGGTTCACTCAAACATAGACCTAATAGTATAAGTTGATCTCTAAGGAAGTTATCTATTAGCCAGAATGGGTTCAGGTGAAAATCAGAAGGAACTTGGATCCATGAAACTTCCTATCTGTAGGAAATAAAATTTTGGAATATGGAAAAAGAGGGTTAGATTGTTCATGGAAGCATCTTATCTAAGAATTTACATCACAGTTCTAGAAGGGCCATTTATTCCTATGAACATTTTAGTTCTTGATTCCAACCTCAAGACTCCAAAAAGTTATTCTGAAATGACTAAGGAAGAGATCATCCTTGCAACCTTAGAAAAGAGGGCACAAAACATAATTGTGAGTGCCATAGATGATTCTACATTCCAGAATCTGGTCCATTGCAAAATGTCTAAGGAGATGTGGGACACTTTGATTATATACATGGAGGGAATAGAAGAAGTAAGAGTGGATAGAAATTTTATGCTAAATCAAGAATATGAGAGTTTTAGACAAGCCAAGACAGATATCATAGCTGAATGCTATAATAAATTCTTTAGAATAATAAATGAGCTAATGACCTATGGAAGATTCTTTAGTACATATGAACTAAATGACAAGTTTCTAAGATCACTAACCAAGGACTGAGATACTAAAATATATGCCATTAGAGAGGAGGTCAGGCTTGTTGATACACCTCCACTAACCTTATTTGGAAAACTATTATCATATGAGATGCATCTCACTCCTAGAAAGGAGGAGAAGAAAAGCAATAGGTCTGAATACAAAGAGAAGTCAGTAGCCCTCAAGGCTGAAGCCACAAGAAATGGCAGGAGAAAGTCTCCTTCTCCTCATGGGAGAATTGCTGAAGTTGAATCAGAAAATACTGACATCAACACTTCAGACAACCACAACTCTGATGAAGACTTTGCTGCCTTCACAACGCAGTTTCAAAGGTTCACGAAAAAGAAGATATGGAGAACAAGGTCATCTTCATCTTCCTCCAAGGATGATTATTACAAGAAGAAGAAAACTTCAAAGGATGACAGGTATGGCTCTAATCTCAGAAAACAAACTTCTTCTAAAATTGTTTGTTATTATTGTAATATGCCAGGACATGTTATAGCTGACTGTCCTGATAAAAGAAAGGAATTTAATGATAAGAAGAAGCATCAAAATAAGGGAAAGAAGGAGAGATCTTTTGTTGCCCAGAAGTAGAAGAGTTGGACTGACTCTTCATCATCAAAATCTGGAGAAGAGGCTAAAGCTGAATCCTATATTGGATTGTTCACTACTGAATAGGATTCTGTAGAGACTAAATTCTTGCAAATGTTGGACTGTATAAATGGGATTGAAGATCATCATTGTAAAGGGCTGCTAGCTCTTTCAGAGGAATATCAGTGCCTGGATCAGCCTGGTCCCAGTAAGGTATATAATCTATCTTCAGTTTCTGATTATTATACTGGATCAGAATCAGAAGCATCTATATCAAGAGATGTGGATGGTTAAGAATCTGAAGGGGATGTTCATCAACTAATTGATGAGTATGGTGGTCTGTTGCAAGCTCTTAAGATAAGCAGAATCCTTGTCAAAGAGCAGGCTAAGGAAATTGCATCTCTCAAATTGGCTGCATCAGATTCAGCAAAAGTGCTGGATTTGAAGTTGAATGAAGTTTCCAAACTGAAAAACATAACTGCTATTTAGATGGGTACAATTACCTTCAAAAATGATCACATCAAGAGTCTGGAAGTCATACTTCAAAGAGAGAAGGATCTTGTGGCTAAATTCTCAAAGCCAAAGTCAGTCCTACCCTTAATTGATAACTTCATTTTCCAAAAGGGTAAGACAGAATTAGGCTTCAAGGGAAGAACAAGGGCAGCTAATTCCAAAATAAAAGGCAAAGCCCCAGTTCAGCCACTAGCTTCCAAACCCCCTATTTCTTTCAGGAAAGTGAAGCAGCCTTCTAACAGGTATGATCATGACATCACACATGGTCACTGTAAGTATGGTGATCTGGATGGAAAAGGTGAAAATGCTAATAGGACTCATAAGTGTTTGATGCACCAGCCCCATCACTTAGAAAGACTGTTGTTCCTACAGACATGAGGACTGCTGACAGCAATGCTGTTTAGCCTGTACCTAAAAGAAGGTATAACATATATGAGTGCTGCTGTTGTGGAAAAGTGGGCCACTATGCCATTGATTGTTGGCACAATTCTAGTGTCCATAAAAATGCAAGCTTGCCTATCAGAAAGGCTATAGTCAAGCATGTGAAATTTCAAGCTAACCTGAACCTATGACCTAATAACAATTGGGGTTCTAAGGAAAGGTTATTTTATTTGATGCAGGTGAGTCCAAGTGGTCATACCCCAATATGGTAAACTTGGACAGTGGATGTTCCAGGCGCATGACTGGAACAAGAATGCTGAAGGATTACTCTCCCATAGAAAATGGACCCAAAGTGATCTTTGGTGGATCTGAAAAGAGGGTCATCAAAAGGTTTGGTAACATTTCCAATAGCTCTATCACTATCACCCAAGTGGATTATGTGAAAGGTCCTAAACATAACCTAATAAGCATAAGCCAACTAATTGATCTTGGTTATGACACTTCTTTCCTCAAGGGTGTGTGCAAAATAAGAAGGTCAAGTGATCAAGAGATCATTTTGATAGGCACTAGGAAAGGAAATGTCTACTGTCTTAATTTTGATTGTGAGAGTAAGAACACTCCTATTTGTCTAGTTGCAGATGATAAAGCATCTCATTGTGTCCAATGGCACAAGAGGCTAGCTCACCTGAACTACAAGTCAATATGCCAACTCTTTAGTATGGAGTTAGTGAGGAATGGTCCTCAGGTCAAGTGCATTAAAGAGGGTGTATATTCAACTTTCCAAAAGGGCAAATAGACCAAGACCTCTTTCCATGGTCATGATACCAAAGATTCAGTGAGATGTTTATACCGCCTGCATATGGATCTATTTAGTCCTTCTTCAGTTCATAGTCTAGGTAGGAAAGCTTACACATTTGTGGTTGTGGATGACTATTCTAGATTTACATGGGTTTTTTTCCTGAGGCAGAAATCTGAAACCCCTACTATCTTCTAGAATTTTGTCAGGCAAATTTAGAATTAACTTAACAATTCTGTGGTGAAAATCAAAAGTAACCATGTGACAGAATTTCAGTCTGAATGCATGACAAGGTTCTGTGAAGAACTTGGGATTCATCAAGAGTTCTCCTCACCTAGAACTCCCAAGCAAAATGGGATTACTGAAAGAAAGAATAGGACTCTTATTGAGGCTGGTAGAACAATACTAAGTGACACTTCTCTCCTAGAATATTTCTTGGCAGAGGCAGTAAACACTGCTTGTCATGTTCTTAACAGAGCTTCCATCACCAAAAGCCACAAGAGGGGACCCAATGAGATTATGAAAGGCATAAAACAAAATTTAACCTACTTTAGAATCTTTGGTAGCAAGTGTTATGTTTTTAATAATGTTAAGTACTATTTTACTAAGCTTGTTGCCAAATCCCAAGAAGGGATATTTGAGGGGTACAATAATAATAGTAAGGCATATAGGGTCTACAACTTGACTACTCAAGTTGTAGAAAAATATATCCATGTAGTCTTTGATGAATCTAAGTTAATTAACTGTGAGTTGTCAAGCACTTCTTCTAGCTCTATAGGGTTGAAAGATAAGATGGACAAGCTAATAATCAGTGAAGACCAACCTATGAGAAAGGATGAGGAAAATAATGGATGCTATCCAGGGGGAGTACAAGACCCACAAGGTGAAGATAAAGACAATGAAGTACAGCTTGGTGACGAAAATGAAGAAAATAAAGAGGTGGATAGATTTCCTCTAGCAATAAGACATCTGAGGGATCATCCTCCACACCAAATCATTGGTGATACAAGACATGGAGTTCTGACTAGAAGCAAGAGCATGAACACAGTTCTATATTCAAGCTTCCTATCTAAGATGGAGCCTAAGAAATTTGAAGAGGCTATACAAGACCCAAATTGGATTAATGGCATGTTGGAAGAGCTGAATCAATTCAAAAGATATATAGTCTGGAAGTTAGTTCCTAAACCAAAGAATCACAATGTCATAGGTACTAAGTAGATCTACAGGAACAAGTTAGATGAAAATGGCATTATATTCAAGAACAAAGCGAGACTGGTAGCAAAAGGCTATAGGCAGGAAGACGGAATAGACTTTGACCAGACATTTGCCCCAGTGGCATGGTTGGAAGCAATAAGGTTGTTCCTTGCCTATGCAGCTTTCCAAGGGTTCAAGGTATTCCATATGGATGTAAAGTCAGCATTTTTGAATGGTGACTTAAAAGATGAAGTTTATGTTGAACAACCTTCAGGTTTTGTAGATCCTCTTTATTCTAACTATATTTATAGGCTTAAGAAAGCTCTATATGGATTGAAACAAGCCCCTAGGGATTGGTATTAAACTCTATCTACCTTCCTAATTGAGAATAAATTCTCAAGGGTGAAAATTAATAAGACTATATTCTTTAGGGAATCAAAAGGCAAGATCATCATAGTCCAGATATATGTTGATGATATTATCTTTGGATCAACTAAAAACAACCTTTGTAGAAAGTTTGCCAAACATATGCAAGGGAAGTTTGAGATGAGCAGCATAGGTGAGCTGAAATTCTTCTTGGGACTCCAAGTTAGACAGACTAATGATGGCTTGTCCGTATCCCAGTCTAAGTTCACCAAGGAGTTAATTAAGAAATATGGCATGGAGTCAGCCTCCACCATGAGAACTCTAATGGGGTCAAGTATGCCTATAGGCAAAGATGAGGCAGGAAAAACTGTTGATGAGTCTTTGTATAGAGATATAATTGGCTCCCTTCTTTACATGACTGCTAGTAGAACTGACATCATGTATGCCACATGAGTCTGTGCTAGATACCAAGATTGGCCAAGGGAATCTTGTTATTCTACTGTAAAGAGAATTTTAAGATATCTTAAGGGCACACCAAATCTTGGTCTTTGGTACCCTAAGAATAGAGATTTTCTGCTAATAGGTTTTTCAGATGTAGACTTTGCAGGCTGCAAAGAAGATAGGAAAAGCACCACAGGTACATGTCAGTTTCAAGGTGGAAGATTAGTGTCATAGAGCAGCAAAAAGCAGACATGTGTTGTTATATCCACTACTGAGTAAGAATATGTAGCTGCAGGAAGTTGTTGTGCTCAGCTATTGTGGATACAACAACAACAGCTTGAAGAATATGACATCAAGGTAAGTAGAACTCCATTATATTGTGATTCTACTTGTGCAATATCTATTACTAGAAATCATGTTTAACATAGCAGAACTAAGCATATAGAAATCAGGTTTAATTTCATTAGAGAACATGTTGAAAAAGAAGACATAAGTCTAGAATTTGTCAACACTAACAATCAAATTGCTGACATATTTACAAAACCTCTGGATGAAAGTAAATTCAATTATTTTAAGATTAAATTAGGTATGTTAAACCAAAAATAAAATGTTAGGTCAGCACAAAGCTTCTCAAAAAAATTGGCTAAGTTAGAAAGTTTTTGTCGACTTATGCTCATTGTGTCGACACTATCAGCGAGTTGTGTCGATAAAGGACTAAACTGTGTCGACATAAAAATAAAATCTGTGTCGACAAAAACGTTTTGTGTTGACACAACTCTATCGAGACCTTATATTAGAAGATTTCTATGTCGACACACAAAAATCTATATCGACACATAGACATGACGACACTTGCAATTCTCTGTCGATACCTAAGTAGTATATGTCGACACATACAATATTATGTCCACTCATTAGATTCTTATTTAGGCGCATCTTTTGACCTACCCTTTGTAACACCCCTATCCGTCACATAGCATATAGCAGTAGGTCCGGCCGGGGCCCGACGCCATATACTACGGACAGACCGGTTGGTTACGCGTTGAAACCATTCAACCAATCCTGTCATCCTACACAACACCTAGCGGAAGCAATTTATTAGGTTGCAAAAGAAATAAGAACCCAGCCACAACAACATGAATGTCCACTACAAACTCAGGAATGTACACATACATAAAAGAGAAATGGCCTTAAGGCCTTACACTGTTCACTTAACAAAAGCAGTGTTTTCATACTTCGGCTCGCAGGCCGGCCACACATGAAAAACGGGAAAGAAACATAAGCAATTAGGCCTTCGAGGGCTGGCACAGCAACAAGGGCTTTAGCCCGCTATTTCCCGCTCTGCTCCGCAGCACCTGCAAGCCACAAACCACCGCCCGGTGGCAAACAATAGCAACGGTCAGCAATGCTGACCAAATTATAACGATCCCGCCCCCACATTCGGGGCGGCAATGCTCTTTCCCTGCACTTTATTAGCATAGGCAATTATATAAAGTATTTGCACTTCACCACAGGCGTGGGCTCGCATGGCCACACACCCCGTGCACTCAGGTCACATTCTCGGCGGACCAGCCAACGTCACGTCAATTCAAGCCATAGACGTTCCCAATCCACCACCGCCTCTTGGACGGTCATCCATATGAGCATTTTGCCTTCCTGGCCTTGGTCACGACAATTTAAGCCATAGACCGCCGAACACCCTCATCCATGCCAACGGTCCTACCGAATGACAAAGACCGGGTACGGTTCCGCCTGACCCGTGCTCACACCGCAACGAAAATTTAAGCCATATGCGCAGGTCAAGACTCACCGAGTCCTGTTTCCACCACAATAATCACATAACCCGGTTATGTTCACGTCGGCTCCCCGACCACCGTGTTGGCAAAACCTGCTTTTGCCCAGTTTTCCGGGTGCACCTTGGAGTTAATCTCCAAAGCTCCCTGATGCAATCTACCACGTAGAAAACCCAAAAAACGCCCAAACACCCGGAGTATTCCCCGGTTCATATGCAATGCAACATCACCGATCCGGCTCCACTTGTCCGGATAAGCTTCACACACAATGCCTATGTCCATTTTCGCATACGGACTCTACATAAGGAGAACTTTACATATCTACCCCAAGGAACGCTCCAACTCTTCGCTTACTCGCGAGAGAGGGCTTCCTATGTAAAGGAAAAGAGGGCTTCACATGCCCAAGGATGAGAAATCGTTACCTTTGCATTCTTCCGCGGCGCCATGAAAATCTACGCGGATGAAAAGCACCGCAATCTCCTTGCCTCCGCAGATCCGAAGACGGCTCGCGATTTGGAGCTCCGAATCTCCACCGACCGCCGGAGTTGACCTCCTTCTTCCTCCTCCAAGCTCTCCCTTCTCTCTAGATTTTAGAGAGAGAGTACCCAAGTGAAATAAGGGTTTCAAAACCCTATTCCCGGCTAAAACCACCCAGGAGCAGCCCCCCACCGTCGGATCCAAAGCCAAGGAAACGAACGGCCAGGATTAGATCTAAAATCACAAAAACTGGGCCGAATACGGGTTCACACACGGCTGTGTGCCTGGCCGTGTAGCTCATTCGCCATCTCGACCAAAATTGAAAACCAGCAACACGGCATGTGACACGGCCTCCGACACGCCCGTGTCACCTACGACACGCCCGTGTCGGGACCCGTGTCACGCCCCCCGTGTGCAATCGACCAACATTTTGCAGTCAAAGAGGTACACGGCTTGGTGACACGGCATCAGACATGCCCGTGTCAAACTAGACACGCCCTTGTTCGTTCCCGTGTCACTGCCCGTGTACCCCGCCGTACAGCTCAGGTGTGACACGGCCTGGGACACGCCCGTGTCCTAGGCCGTGTTCCACCACACGACCATCGTCGGACCTGAACTGGTCGACTACACGGCCAGCTCGACGGCCCGAGCTCGACACACCCGACACGGCCTCCGACACGCCCGTGTCGGGGCCCGTATCACCTGCACCAAAACCTTGTCTTGGCCAAAAGTGATCCCCGTCGCTCCTACAACATTTTGGGGTGTTACAATTCTACCCTCCTTAAAGAATTTCGCCCACGAAATTAATAAAGGAAAAACAGGACTTAACGTAAATCAGTACCTGAGCGGAACAATTCCGGGTACTCCTCCAGCATAGTCAGCTCCCGTTCCCAAGAGAGCTCCTCTCACCCGCAATTATCCCACTGGACCTTGACCATCCGGATCTCCTTTTTACGGAGTCTCTTGACCTCAACATCTTCGATACGAATGGGCTTGACCCTAGTCGTCAACCCCTCGTCCACCGGCACTTGGTCAACCGCGATCACATGCAAAGGCTCTTGCACCGCCTTCCGCAACACTGAAATGTGGAACACATCATGTAATCCACCTAATTCTTCCGATAGCCTCAAACGGTATGCCGCTTCGCCGACTCGCTCCAGAACCTCAAAAGGTCCAAGGTATCTTGGGCTCAGCTTCTTCAAGCGTCTCACCCGCGAAACCCCCTTGAACGGCTTCACTTTAAGATATACCCAATCACCTACCGTGAACTCCACGTTCCGGTGCTTGGCATTGTAATACTTCGCCTGCCGGTCCTGAGCGATCAACAAGCGCTCCCGAATGATCCGCACTAACGAGGTAGCACTCTCCACCTCCTGCATCTTGTATAACCTTGCCTCACCCGTTTCAAGCCACGATAACGGCGTGCGACACTTCCTACTATACAGGGCCTCGAAAGGCGCCATTTGTATACTTGCTTGGTAGCTGTTGTTGTACGCGAACTCCACCAAATACAGGTGGTCTTCCCAAAGCTTACCGAAATCCAGAACACACATGCGTAGCATGTCCTCCATCATTCTATTGACCCTCTCGGTCTGCCAATCTGTCTGCGGATGGAAAGCTGTACTGAACTTTAACTTTGTTCCCAACATCTGCTGCACCAACCTCCAATCATTTGACGTGAACCGCCCATCGCGATCACTCACAATGCTACGGGGCACACCATGCAGTCTAACAATATTGTCCACGTATAGCTTCGCCAACTTCTCCACCGAGTCATTCTTCCTATGCGGAATGAAATGCGACACCTCGTTAGTCGATCTACGATCACCCAGATGGCATCGTTCCCCTTCTGCGACCTTGGCAACCCGTGCACAAAGTCCATAGGTATATCGTCGAATTTCCACTCCGGTATAGGCAAGGACTTCAGAAATCCTCCCAGCTTTTGGCATTCCGCCTTCACCAAGGCGCATGTTTGGCACTTAGCCACGTACAACGCCACATCTTTCTTGAGCCCCGGCCACCAAAACTGCTTCTTGAGATCACGATACATCTTCGTGCTCCCTGGGTGGATTGAGTACTTGGTATGATGAGCCTCGTACATTAACTCCGCCCGGAGGTTACCCCCACTCAGGACGCACAACCGATGATCCTTCCTTAATAAACCATCTCCCACCGAGAACTGGGAATTTGACCCATCCAGAGCGGCTTCCATAAGCTCCTTCATGGAGTCATCTAACTCCAATGCCTGCTGAACCAGATCAGCCAGGTCATATTGCACCTCTGTCCAGTTTAACATTGCTTTGGCGCTCGTCTGCTTATCAACGCAACAGATCTCAAGCTCCTCCAACTCCCGTACTAGCCGTTCATCATGCACCGATAACCAGTTGGCTCGGTCGGGAGCCCTGCGGCTCAGCGCATCCGCAACTGCGTTGCCCTTCCCAGGTACGTAATGTATTTTGAAGGTGTAGTCCCCCAGGAACTCCATCCACCTCCTCTGCCTCATATTAAGGTCCTTTTGATCCAACAAGTATTTTAGGCTCTTGTGATCGGTGTATATATCGACCCTTACGCAGTAAAGGTAGTGCCTCCACAACTTGAGTGCAAATATCACGGCCGCCAACTCCAAGTCATGCACCGGATAATTTCTTTCATGCACCTTCAACTGACGCGATCCATACGCTATCACGATCCCATGCTCCAATAACACGCAGCCCAAGCCACTACTTGAAGCGTCGTTAAACACCTCGAAGCCCTCGGTCCCACTCGGCAAACTAAGCACTGGCGCCGTGGTCAACCGCCTCTTCAGCTCCTCAAAAACTTGCTGTAAATTAACTCGTACCTGTCACCACGTCAGCTTGTTTGATGGCCTCCTGCTAGCCCAAGTTATAGACTCTCGGCTGATTCGGAGCATAGTGGGATGCGGTTGACTCCACCGCCTTGCCCTTCTCTTCGTAAGTAGCTCCTTGCTTTCTCTCGGACTTTGGGCGTTCGCTTCAGCAATCGCGGGCAAAGTGCCCCGTCTTTCCACACGTGAAACAAGCGCCCGGGGTTCGATTGGTAGTTGCCCCCGAGGCACCTGAAGAAGCTAGACCTGACATCTTAGCTTTCTTATAGAATCTGCGGTAGCCCGACTTCGACGTAGTCGGTGCCTTGAACTCCGCTTTCTTACTACCAGATTCCTTTTTCGCTTGGACATTCTTCATGTCCTTATCCAAGGACCGGGCTGAACTGACCAGGGTCATGAAACCCTGCGCCTTGGGCCCCGATAGTAGCAACCTTAAATCATCTCTTAGCCCTTCAAAGAAGCGGCTCGTCTTGCGCTCCTCGTCTGCGAAGGTAGCGCCGGCATATCTCCCCAACCGAGTAAACTCGTGGAGGTACTCTTCAACGGTGCAATCCCCTTGCACCAACTTCTGAAATTCGCTTTCTAGCACAATTCTCTACGCCGAGGGGAGGTATCGAGCCATGAATAGTCTCGCAAACTCCTCCATCGAAACTTCGGCCAACGGCCTTCCCCGCAACTGATGTAGCTCTAGGCCTTCCCACCATAGTCTTATGTCCCCATCCAAAAGGAACGTCGCTATAGTGGTCTTCTGCCACTCTTCCATTTCCATCGCAGTCATCACCATGTTGACCCTTGAGAGCCAATCCTCTGCTTGGGTCGGGGTTTCTGCCCCCGTGAATACCGGTGGATGAAATCCCATGACGTGCTTCAGTTGTCTTTCAGTTGCTCTCCGAGGCAACTCTGGCTCCAAAACTACTTGCTCAACCCTCCTTTGCTCTACCGTCTGAAGCGGTACTTCCTCCACAGCAGGAGCAGGCTGCTGCTCCTGCCTTGCAGGCTGCGCATTGATCATTGCCATGACCTCTTCTGCCACCAACCTAATGGTCTCGGCAGATGGAGGTGTTGCAGGCGCATTGCTTGGCGCACTGCTCGCCTCAGAACCTGACCGTTCAGATGGCCAAGCACCACTTCTGGTCACCTATAATCGTGCAGAACACCGATAAGCGACCAAAGATTACTGCAAACAGCAATAATAGGAACACACAGGTTCCTCAAACATGTATATTTCATTCCTAAGTGGACATTCATGGGTTCTTTTCATGTTATAACGATGACGCACATATGTGCTCACCACCCCTTAAAGTGAATTCGTCCACGAATTCATTTAAGCTTGACCGAAACAAGAAGTCTGATACCAATTTGTAACACCCTTATCCGTCGCATAGCATATAGCAGTAGGTACGGTCGGGGCCCGACGCCATATACTACGGACAGACCGGTAGGTTACGCGTTGAAACCATTCAACCAATCCTGTCGTCCTACACAACACCTAGCGGAAGCAATTTATTAGGTTGCAAAAGAAATAAGAACCCAGCCACAACAGCATGAATGTCCACTACAAACTCAGGAATGTACACATACACCAAAAGAGAAATGGCCTTAAGGCCTTATACTGTTCACTTAACAAAAGCAGTGTTTTCATACTTCGGCTCGCAGGCCGGCCATACATGAAAAACGGGAAAGAAACATAAGAAATTAGGCCTTCGAGGGCCGGCACAGCAACAAGGGTTTTAGCCCGCTATTTCCCACTCTGCTCCGCAGCACCTGCAAGCCACAAACCACCGCCCGGTGGCAAACAATAGCAACGGTCAGCAATGCTGAACAAATTATAACGATCTCGCCCCCACATTCGGGGCGGCAATGCTCTTTCCCTGCACTTTATTAGCATAGGCAATTATATAAAGTATTTGCACTTCACCACAGGCGTGGGCTCGCACGGCCACACACCCCGTGCACTCAGGGCACATTCTCGGCAGACCGGCCAACGTCACGTCAATTCAAGCCATAGACGTTCCCAATACACCACCGCCTCTTGGACGGTCATCCATATGAGCATTTTGCCTTCCTAGCCTTAGTCACGACAATTTAAGCCATAGACCGCCGAAGACCCTCATCCATGCCAACGGTCCTACCGAATTACATAG
Source organism: Platanthera zijinensis (assembly GCA_039513925.1). Taxonomy (NCBI): domain Eukaryota; kingdom Viridiplantae; phylum Streptophyta; class Magnoliopsida; order Asparagales; family Orchidaceae; genus Platanthera; species Platanthera zijinensis. The sequence goes on along the minus strand of CM077090.1, from coordinate 80,087,964 downwards.
ACCGGGTACGGTTCTGCCTGACCCGTGCTCACACCGCAACGAAAATTTAAGCCATATACGCAGGCAAAGACTCACCGAGTCCCGTTTCCACCACAATAATCACATAACCCGGTTATGTTCACGTTGGCTCCCCAGCCACCGTGTTAGCAAAACCCGCTTTTGCCCAGTTTTCCGGGTGCACCTTGGAGTTAATCTCCAAGGCTCCCTGATGCAATCTACCACGTAGAAAACCCGAAAAATGACCAAACACCCGGAGTCTTCCCCGATTCATATGCAATGCAACATCACCGATCCGGCTCTACTTGTCCGGATAAGCTTCACACACAATGCCTATGTCTGTTTTCTCATACGGACTCTACACAAGGGGGACTTTACATATCTACCCCAAGAAATGCTCCAATTCTTCGCTCACTCGCGAGAGAGGGCTTCCTATGCAAAGGAAAAGAGGGCTTCACATGCCCATGGATGAGAAATCGTTACCCTTCCGTTCTTCCGCGGCGCCATGAAAATTTATACTGATAAAAAGCACCGCAATCTCCTTGTCTCCGCGGATCCGAAGACGGCTCGCGATTTGGAGCTCCGAATCTCCACCGGCCGCCGGAGTTGACCTCCTTCTTCCTCCTCCAAGCTCTCCCTTCTCTCTAGATTTTAGAGAGAGAGTACCCAAGTGAAATAAGGGTTTCAAAACCCTATTCCCAACTAAAACCACCCAGGAGCAGCCCCCCACCGTCGGATCCAAAGCCAAGGAAACGAACGGCCAGGACTAGATCTGAAATCACAAAAACTGGGCCGAACACGGGTTCACACACGGCCGTGTGCCTGGCCGTGTAGCTCATTCGCCGTCTCGACCAAAATTGAAAACCAGCAACACGGCATGTGACACGGCCTCCGACACGCCCGTGTCACCTGCAACACGCCCGTGTCGGGACACGTGTCACGCCCTCCATGTGCAATTGACCAACATTTTGCAGTCAGAGAGGTACACGGCTTGGTGACACGGCATCAGACACTCCCGTGTCAAACTAGACACGCCCGTGTTCGTTCCCGTGTCACTGCCTGTGTACCCCCGCCGTACAGCCCAGGTGTGACACGGCCTGGGACACGCCCGTGTCCTAGGACGTGTTCCACCACACGACCATCGTCGACCTGAACTGGTCGACTACATGGCCAGCTCGATAGCCCGAGCTCTACACGCCCGGCACGTCCTCCGGCACGCCCGTGTCGGGGCTCGTGCCACCTGCACCAAAACCTTGTCTTGGCCAAAAGTGATCCCCGTCGCTCCTACAACATTTTGGGGTGTTACACCCTTCACAAGAATTTTATAAATAGGAGAAAACAAAATCTAGTCGACTGTGCTATCAAGAACTCTCGACTCTAAACCCTGTGTCGACAAGATTTTCTATAGTCTACTATCTTCTCTCTCTTTCATCCATGGCGCCATAGATGGAAGACAAAGTGATTGAGGTATATAAACTGGTTTGCAATGCTTTTGAGACTGCCACACAGGAAATCAAAGTCGTGATTACATTAATCACCGATAATGGATTGGAGTACCTAGTCTCAAAACCTACCAGGATATGGAAGGAGGAGGTTCTTGAATTCTACTCATCAGCATCAATGGATTTGAAGAGCATGAAGACTAAATCATCTGTCCAAGGTACTAAGGTGAAACTCACACTAAAGAGTTTAAGTAAAACACTTCAGCATCCCAAGATTAAGAAAGAAGATTACATAGCATCTTTCATGATAAAAGATTATATCCAATGGTGTGGACTGGATCCCACTACAAAGATTGGATCATCAATGAATAGGAAGGGAATGAATTCCTAGGTAAAATTCCTGTCTGAGATTCTCGACAAGATTATTTTGTGCAAATCAGGAGGACATGATAGGATTTCATCCTATATGTTCAATCTCATGACCAGAGTCATATTTAAGGTGAAAACTGACTGGTCTGCTTTTGATTTTGAAAAGATCAAAGAAAGTCTCAAGAAACCTAATCTGGGCCGAATTCTAAGCATGTATCTGACTACTGGTTCTAAGATTAATCACATGAGGAAGATGGACTTACGAATCCTGTCTAGAAGGGAAAGATTATTGACTAAAGATGTTCCTACACCTCAGAAACAGTAGAAGAAAATGAAGAAAAAGAACACACCAGCCAAGCTCCTTGAATCCTCTAGTGATTCATAAGAGCAAGTTGACTTGAACACATATGAAGAAAAACCAAGGAAAAGGAAATCACCTGCACCATCACCTAATAATGAGGTTCAGGCCCAAGGGGAGACCATCCAAGTTCCAGACAACTAGGTGGTATCAACTCCAGGGGAGACAACACTGAAACTACACTTGTCCATGAACTAGAAAATTCATAGATATCAGACCTAGGGAAGGTAAAAATGATGTTGAACCTGATAGTGAAAATGCAGTTGACACAGTCATACACATAGTTTCAAAAACCAACAATACTACAACAACCACTACTGAGAAAGAAGCACAGAATGTGCATATGTCTGATCCTGATCAATCTGAGCAACAAAACTCTCCTAATAAAGAGAAAACCCAGGAAGAGGACTTTGATTTCCAGGGAGATCCATCTGATAAGAATGAGAAAGTTATTCCTCCAGTTCAGATGCAAAAAGCGGTAACTCTGGAAGAATTATTTCTTGACTTACAAGGAGCAAGAACTGAGGGGGAGATGCCAATCATTGCCTCTAGTCCAAAAGAAATAGTGGACTTAGCTAGTTCAACTGATTCCTCTGAAAATGAAGAAGCCTCCAGGGCAATGAAAAAGAAACTTGCGGAGCTAAGGAAGAGGAGCTCAGGCTATAAGAAAGCCTTGTATATTGCCCCACAAACACCAGCTCCTGTAATAGACTTCAGTTCACTGATGGTGCAACTGCAATTGAAATTGGATGCGCAAAGAGTTGCTCTAAAAAAATATGTGGATTAGAATAATAAAGATCTGCAATTCCACTTGGCCCAGGATATAAAATCCATCAGATTTGAAGTTAATCAGAATAAAAAAGAGATGACACATTGCTTCCATATGGGAGGAAATGTTGTAGTCTACTTGGCCAAGAAACAACAGGAGATCAATACAGTAATAGAGGACATTACAGTCAAACAAGGTTATGTCCTGTAAAATCAACTAAGAATGAATGAAAATCTAGTAGACTCTCATAATACGATTCTAACAGATCTTGGGAGTAAAGCAACTGCTATCATTGAACAAATGGCTACAGTAAAGTCTGAGTTTGACAAACAACTCAAAGAGGATTTAGCGACTGTCCAAACAGCTATCTAGACATCTCAAAAAGCTATCTCTGATCAAATGAAGAAGTTCAGAACCTACAACAAAGAAGGAACAAATTATCTGGCTAATCAAGTAAGGTTTCAAAAGGATGATTTGAGAGACCATATAGAACGAGAAGTCATAAAGGGGGAGAGAGTATTAGTAAAAGCAAGCTCAGATCATCATAAACGGATAACCAGTAGAATCAGAGCAACTCTTCGTTATCCACCCCTTTGTGATGATGACAACACTATTGAATCTGGAATTCAACCAACTTACATTGAAGGGGTTCAGCAGGAAGTAGCCCAAGTCATTTATCCCCCTTCTTATTTTGAAGAAATTCAGTAGGCAATACACCAAATGTATAACGCTCCATAGGAGGCACATAATGTTATTCTTGAAAAAGTTGAAATGCCTGCAGCTGCATTATAAAGAGAACCAGAAGCACAAAGAGCAAGGGATGCTCAGAAAGAAGCTTAGTTGTCTAGGAAATGGTTCAGAGAATAGGCAGAATTAAAGCCTGATTTTGAACAATGGAGTCCAACCTCCAGGAATATTATTCTTATTGCTTGGCATGGTGTTAAAGAGAATATGCATGATAGAGGCAAGTAGTATGTTGGTACCCTAGTTTTGATTTGAGTTCAATCCTCTCTTTTTGTCTCTTGACCCAAGATTTATCTATAGTCAAAGGTTAATTGATAGGCTAGATTCTCTAGTTGTGTAGAACTGCTTTTCCAGATGAATATTTGGTTAAGTAGTTTTTCGTTCGACTATGGTCGAACGTTGCTCGACTATCATCGATCAGCGGTTCGACGATCGTCTTCCTGATAGCTCTACTATCTGCTTGATAGGTCGACTATCGGTTGTCTTTGATAGTTCGACTATCTGTTTGATAGGTCGACTATCTATTCTCTTTGGTAGTTCGACTATCTGTTGATAGGTCGACTATCTGCTTTGTTTGATAGTTCGACTATCTGCTTGGATAGTTCAACTATCTGATAGTTCGACTATCTGTTGATAGGTCAACTATCTGCTTTGTTTGATAGTTCGACTATCTGCTTGGATAGTTCAACTATCTGATAGTCCGACTATCTGTTTGATAGGTCGACTATCTGTCTTCGTTTGATAGTTCGACTATCTGTTTGATAGGTCGACTATCTGTTTTGCTTGATAGTTCGACTATCTGCTTGGATAGTTCAACTATCTGATAGTTCGACTATCTGTTGATAGATCGACTATCTATGTTGCTTTGATAGTTCGACTATCTGTTGATAGGTCGACTATCTGTGTTGCTTTGATAGTTCGACTATCTGTTGATAGGTCGACTATCTGTTTTGGTTGATAGTTCGACTATCTGCTTGGATAGTTCAACTATCTGGTAGTTCGACTATCTGTTGATAGGTCGACTATCTATTTTGCTTTGATAGCTCGACTATCTGTTGATAGCTCGACTATCTATTTTCTGTGATAGTTTGACTATCTGTTGATAGGTCGACTATCTGTTTTCTGTGATAGTTCGACTATCTATTGATAGGTCGACTATCTATTTTGCTTTGGTAGTTCGACTATCTGTCCTGATAGATCGACTATCTGATAGCTCGACTATCTGTCCTGATAGTTCGACTATCTGCTGAGGTAGTTCGCTTATCTTCTTTGATAGGTCGACTATCTGGATCGTTCGACTATCTGTCTGATAGGTCGACGATCTTCGTGCTTCGGTCGACGATCTTCGAGGGTCGTTCGACGTTTTGCTGTATGTTTTGAATAATTTTGTCGTCTTCTATGATGTGATTTATTTCATATTTATTTTAGCATATTTTATAAAAGATTATTTGAATAAATTGTGATAATATTTCCATGCAATATCTACTCCATTCCTTATGCATGAGCTAATCTTTTCTGACAAAGTTATTTGTCTTATTAGCTGAGATATGATTTCTGCTTGATCTGCCAGGCTGTCCTTTATAGCCGTTAGACTCAAAATGTCTTCCTTGGCCGTAAAGAGTCTCTTCTGATGTGACTTTCTCTTGTATTATTTCATCAGAGTTATTTACAGTTTCTTAAAAAGATTTATCCTTTTATAGGATATCTGCCTGCAGTATTTGTTTTGCTTTATGCTTTTTGCAGCCCAGCTTGCAGATTTCAGTAGAAGACAAGATTCAAACTCTTTTGAGAGCCGTTGCTGCTGCTATATAAAGGATTCTTTGAAGAAAGAAATCAACTAGTTCTCATATTCAAAAGCTAACTGCAGTATTCAAACTAAAAGCTTACAGTTCTCAACTGCTCTCAGCTCATTCACATTCTAACTGAGAAGAAGTTTTAGTTCTTCACTCTTCTTCAACCTGAGTTCTCCTGCCTCCAGGAAGATTTGCACTCAGAGCTTTTTGAAGAAGAAGAAGAAGAAGATAGCTGCCTAAAGAAGAAATTTTATTTCATATTATTTATCTTCTTGTAGCCTTTTCTTTTAGATTTTCTGAAGTATTTCTGCACTGAAGCAAGACTTCACCTGGACATTCTTTTAGCCAGGGGGAGTCTTGATTCTTTAGAGCTTTCTAGCTCAGTGAATGTTCTTGTGCTTCTCTAATCTATTGTAAAATAGAGAAGAAATTCTAACCTCCTTTCCCCCTCCTGTAAAGGGTTATTACTCCCTTCAAAAGTATCCCTTGGTGGCAGGGCACCTGATCAAAAACCTGTGTTGGTTTTTAGACACCTGATCAAAAGTCTAAAGGGTCTCTAGATCTATCTACAGCAGATCTTGTTGGTGGCAGGGCACCTGATCAAAAACCTGAGTGGATTCCTACCTTGTTGGTAGAAGAGTGGATGTACCCATGTTGTTTGGGGAACCACTATAAATTCCTTGTGTCGTCTGGATTGTTTATTTAATTCTCTGTGCTGATTGGCTGTGATTAGATTTTAACTAGGATTGCTAGTTGCTGTTTAGGATTCCAAGCCTTAACTGTAATTACAGTTGACTGCCTTTGTGCACAACACTTGTGTTAGGCTTTAGGGTTTAATCTCAAATATCTATAACCTTCATTCCACAAATAACTCCAAGGGAGTTGAGTAGACAGTCAACTTTGCTAGTGCAATTTTTGATTACTCTATTCACCCCCCCCCCCCTCTAGAGTTGTATCTATCCCTTTTCTTTCAATTGGTATCAGAGGGAGGTTGGCTGACTGTATAGGCTAACACCTAAGTCACAAGATCCTGATAGATACCAAGGATTATAGATATTCACTTTCACTATCATGGCCCAGTCCAAGGATTACTCTAGCACCAGACCTCCAGCATGCAACTTAGCTAAGTTTAGCATCTGGAAGGCAAGGATTAAATTATATATGAATTCTATTGATGAGAGTATCATTGCTTCTATTTTTACAGGACCACCAAGAGCACCTGCTGCAGCTACTGCCTCATCATCAACTGATATGAGTGCAGTGCCTCCTCCAGATTACAATGATGAATACAAAAAGGCAAAGATAGCAGATGCTAAGGCAATGAACATTCTGGCTCAGACAATGTCTGATGAAGTATTCCAGAAGGTTGCTGACTGCTCCTCAACAAAAGCAATGTGGGATACACTGAACCAGATTGTAGCTGTTTCAGCTGATGAAATGAAGGACAGGAGGTCCAACCTTATCTCACAGTATGAGAACTTCAAGAAAACAGATGCTGAATCAGTTGAAGCTATGTACACAAGGCTCAGCTCAATCATCAATGAGCTGAGGACTCTTGATAAGGATATTTCATTGACAGAGGTCAATGATAAGATTCTTATGTGCTTCCCTAGCACATGGGATCTGAGGATCTGGCCTATCAAGGAGGCCAGAAGTACAACAGAAATCTCAACAGAAGCCCTTCTCGGCAAGCTCAAGTCTTTTGAGCAAGTGCTGAAGTCCAGGGAAGCTGAAGCTGAAGCAAAAACTCCAACTCCCACAAGAAAAGAGCAAACCCTTGCTCTCAAAGCTGCTGATGCTTCTGAAGGAAGCCAGTCCAATGAGGAACTGATGGCATTATTTGCCAAAAGGTTTCTCAAGATGGGAAGGAAATAATTCAGAAAGAAGTCTTCAAAGTATGAAGATAAACCAAGGTATGATCGTACTCCTTCTAAAGAAATAATTTGCTATGGTTGCAGGAAGCCTGGACATATTCTTCCAGATTGTCCAGAGGAAAAGAATAAAGAGAAAAGAAAAGACAAGGATCAGCACAGGAAGCATTCCAAGCCATCCTCCTACAAGAACAAAAAGAAGGAGAGAGGCTTTGTTGCTAAAACCTGGAGCGATTCTGATGCGGAATCTTCCTCCTCAAGCTCCAGTGAGGATGAGGAAGAAAAGAAGGCAAAGGAAGTTTGCCTGATGGCAATTGATGCCTGCAGCAATCACTCAGCTGCAGAGAGTTCAGATTCTGATGAAGAAATGCCAACAGAAGATGAGGTATTGTCTTCTTACGATTTTACATCTGATGAATTTAAATCAGATTTTAAATCTTTATGTTTTGATTTAATTAGTTCTGAAAAAGAAATAAAAGAGCTTAGAAATAAACTAGCTGAATCTGAATTAATTACTATTGAAAATATTAGGTTAACAGCAGAACTCACTAATGCTAGTGAAGAAATAAAATTCCTTAAGAATGAATTAGCTAAGTCCAAAAGGTTAGAAGAGTCTCTGAATGGTAGAAGCCTTAAGCTGCTTGAAATAACCAGCATGTCTAACACTAGGTCAGGCAATAACAAATTAGGCTTAGGAGCATCTTCTAGTGAACCCCCAATTGTTCTTAAAAACCATCTTTCAACTCCAGTGAACTTTATCTCAACTGATGGGATAAAGAACACTGAGCAAGTTAATCAGTTAATAAAGCCTTAAATAAAGCTAAGAGAGAGAGAAAAGAAAACAAAAATTTAAGGAATTATAAAGAGCGTCGAACGCAGCTTGACGATCGCAGGCCCAGTGGTCGAACGGAGATCGACGATCTGGGTACCAATCGTCGAACGCCGATCGACGTTTTCAAAATGAATTTCAAAACTTCACCTAGAACTTTAGAAACCAGAATGAAAATAGAAACCCTAGGTTCATTGACCCATCATCTGCATGGAGAATCCCACCTAGGAGATCTTACCCGTTAGGTTATCACCCTCAGCCTGCTTATTCATTTATTTCCAGTTTTTCTTATGTGAAAAACAAGGGACCCAAGGTTACCTGGGTCCACAATGTTTAATTGATTTATTTGCAGGTGAAGACCTATCCTATCACTCAAAATAAGTGGTATTTGGATAGTGTTTGCTCCATGCATATGACAGGAAATAAAGAACATCTGTTAAGGTTCAAGGCAAAGCTTGGCCCAAAGGTAATCTTTGGAGATTCAAGCTGTGGTCAAACTGAAGGCTATGGCAGGATGACAATTGGAGCTGTAACTTTCAAGAGATTTGCTTATGTAACTGGACTGAAGCATAATCTCATTTCAGTAAGTCAGTTATGTGATGCTGGATACCAGGTATCATTTTCTAACTCTCTTTGTAATATTACTTTAAATAATAATGTTGTATTAGTAGGTATTAGACAAGGTAACATTTATTTAGTAGATTTTAACTCAACTCACTCTGAAATCTGCTTGTTTAATGAAGTAACCAATAACAATACTTTATGGCATAAAAGACTTAGCCATGTGAACCTCAAGAATATATCTAGGTTATTTAAACACAACCTTGTTAGAGGTTTACCTTCTTGCCCCTACAAGAAGGAGAGCCTATGCAAGGCTTGTCAATTAGGCAAGCAAACTAAGAATTCATTTAAATCAGTAAATAAAAGTGATTCTCCTACAATCCTGTATTTATTACATTTGGACCTATTTGGCCCAATAAATGTACAGAGTTTAGGAGGGAAGTATTACACCCTAGTCATTGTAGATGACTTCTCTAGGTTCACTTGGGTGTTCTTTTTGAGAACTAAGGCTGATAATTTCAAAGCCCTTACAGATTTTCTATTATGTGTGCAGACTGAGTACTCTACTCATGTGGCCTTGATCAGAAGTGATCATGGTACTAAGTTTGACTCTCTTCTCATGCAAGAATTCTATGAGAGAGAAGGCATCAAACATAGCTTCTCAGCTCCTAGAACTCCCCAATAAAATGGGGTAGTTGAAAGGAAGAACAGAACCCTGATTGAAGCTGCTGGCACATTGTTGGCAGATGCTAATATGCCTCTTTCCTATTGGGCAGAAGCTGTTAGTACAGCCAACTATGTCTTGAATAGAAGTCTGATACACAAGCTTAAGTGTAAAACTCCTTATGTGTTGCTTAAAGGAAAGAAATCTAAAATAAATTATTTTAGAGTTTTTGGCTGTTTAGTTTATATCCATAATAATAATAAAGAATATCTTAGAAAATTTGAAGCAAAAGCTTCAATGGGAATTTTTCTTGGATATTCCCAACTAAGCAAAGCTTATAGGGTTTTTAATAAATCTTCTTTTAAAATTGAAGAGTCTGTTCATGTATCCTTTGATGAATCCCAAATGTTTTACAAGGAGAAGGAAACTTCCCCTTCCTCAAGTTCATTACAGGTACAAGAAGCCAGCAAAGATGTCACTCAAGAGATTCTTCATCTTTCAACTCTTCATATCACTGAATCAGACAGTGATGAAGACATTGCAGAAGTTGTTGCTGTACCACCAATAGTAGATCAAATTCCTCCTGAGGAATTAATCCCAACTATTGCTGAAGATCACATCCCACCTGCTGATGTTGTCACACTTAGAGATCATCCTACATCTCAAGTGATAGGAGACATATCAGCTGGTGTTCAAACAAGACATCAGTTAAGACAGGATATGATGCACGCGTGTTTCCTCTCACAGATTGAGCCCCTCACCATTAAAGATGCTGAGCTAGATCCCCACTGGATCATTGCTATGCAAGAGGAACTCAATCAGTTTGAGAGATGTAAAGTTTGGACTTTGGTTCCAAGACCTAAAGGCCAACTGATCATAGGCACCAAGTGGGTGTATAGAAACAAGTTGGATGCAAATGGAATCATTGTAAGGAACAAAGCTAGGCTTATAGCTCAGGGCTACAGACAGGAGAAAGGTATAGATTATGACCAAACCTTTGCTCCTGTTGCAAGGCTAGAGGCAATAAGGATCTTCTTAGCCTATGCAGCCTATATGAAATTTAAAGTTTTTCAGATGGATGTAAAAAGTGCCTTTCTAAATGGTGAGCTAAAGGAAGAGGTATTTGTTGAACAGCCACCTGGGTTTGTTTCTTCAACTCAGCCCTCACATGTATTCAAGTTGCAAAAAGCTCTTTATGGACTCAAACAAGCACCAAGAGCCTGGTATGAGACTCTATCTAGTTTCCTATTAGAGCACAACTTTGTTAGGGGAGTAGTTGATAGAACCCTCTTCGTCAAGCACCACAAGGACACAATCTTGTTAGTTCAAGTGTATGTGGATGACATTATTTTTGGTTCCACTGATCCCAAACTATGCAAAAAGTTCTCTAACTTGATGCATTCCAAGTTTGAGATGAGTAGTATGGGTGGGCTGTCTTACTTTCTTGGTCTCCAAGTAAAGCAAGATGCTGATGGCATCTTCATCTCCCAATCCAAATATGCCAAGGAATTGGTAAAGAAGTTTGGGATGGCTGATGCTTCAGCAATGCATACACATATGGCTACTAATGTAGTTATTGATTCTGATGATCAGGGAAAGCCTGTTGATCAAAAGAATTATAGGGCCATTGTTGGTTCCCTATTGTATTAAACTGCAAGTAGGCCAGATATAATGTTTGTTACATGCCTTTGTGCTAGATTCCAGGTCAACCCCAAGGAATCTCATCTGATTCTTCTCAAGAGAATCTTAAGATACCTGAAGGGATGTCCAAATCTAGGACTTTGGTACCCAGTTTAGTCAGAATTTGAATTAATTGGATATTCTGATTCTGATTATGCTGGCTGTAGAGTTGACAGGAAAAGTACCTCAGGAATTTGCCAGTTCCTGGGAGAGAGATTGGTCTCTTGGTTCTGTAAAAAGCAGGCCTCTATATCAACCTCAACTGCAGAACCTGAATATATAGCAGCTGCTAGTTGTTGTTCACAGATCCTGTGGATACAAAACCAACTTTTGGATTATGGGTACTCACACAAGAACACAAAAATCATGTGTGATAGTACCAGTGCTATCTCTATTGCACAAAATCCCGTGCACCACTGTAGAACGAAGCACATTGAGATCCGGCACCATTTCCTGAGAGATTGTGTGGAAAAGAACAAGATCAGCCTTGAGTTCATATCCACAGACCTTCAGAGAGGTGATATATTCACCAAGCCCTTAGATGAACAGAAGCATCTATTCTTTTTAGTTCAACTAGGCATGATTAATGGAAGAGACTAAGTGTGACGTCTGCCTTGTTGAAACTTGTTCGAAGATAGTCGAACGACGTTCGAAGATAGTCGATCGGATCAAGACTATCGTCGACCTATGGTTGATAATAGTTGATCTGCTTGAAGATCGTCGACCGACGTTCGAAGATCGTCAAACAGGTCGAGCACATCATCGATCTATGGTTGATGACAGCTTGCTGTTTGTGAAGACAGAAATAGTCGAACGATTGATCGACTACTCTGCTTCAGGACCGATCGTTGAACGACCGTTCGACCATCGTCTCCAGTATCTTTTAAATAGATCGACGATCGTTGTTTTAATATAAAGCCGATGGTCGACCTAGGTTAAGAGATAGTTGCTTTTATCGTCGACGGAGAGCATCTTTTCGCATTCCGTCTTCCTGCTTGCTCTTTGTCTTGCATTTTCTGCCACTTCATCCGCACCATCTCTCCCTCATCTTCTCCAGCTCTTTCGATGGCGATTTCTCCAGCGCTCCTAGCAGTAGTGAAGTTTGATGCAGGATTCAGTGCAGATTTCGACTCCTTCAACTGCTGCGAACCCGGAATTGTGGAAATTCTTAATCTGTGCAAAGATCAAGGGTTAGAGAAGCTCATGTCCTCCAGAATAAAGATAAACCCTCAAGACATCAAAGAGTGGGCATTCACTTCGTCTTCAACTGATGATTCGATGACCGGAACCATTGGCGGAGAAGAGGTAACATTGACTCCCGCTATTTTAACTAAAATATTTGGATTGATAAATGGGGAAGAAGAGTTCGAGCAGGATACCCCAGAGATTGGGAGAATGCTGATAGAGCTGGGACATGCCGAAGGCATTCCCTCTAAGCTGCTCAAAGTAAATTTTCCGTTTAAGATAAGGTTTCTTGCTGAAATAGTCGGAAAAGTGCTACTGGGAAAGCACTCCGCCCATGACAATATTACAAGGCAGCAGTTTGCACTGATGTGTGCAATTGTAAATAAGAAACAGATTAATTGGGGAGGCATTATGTTTGATTTGATCAGGAAAAAGAACAGCAAGAAAGAAGTTACCCTAGGAAGGGTAGTTGGGATTTTTCTGAAGGAAAAGTATCCCCATCTGTTAATTTCAGCTGCTACCTCCATCAACGCCAGCAAGAAGATGGATCCAGCCTTGTTCACCAAATGTAAAAGGACCTTTCTGAAGCCTGCTCCCGCAGGGGTTGCTCCAGCTACATCTGAGAGCACCAGGACTGTCTCAGTCACTCCTCCTGATGATCATTTTCACAAAGCCTAACCTTGATGTGGAGTCATTCTACATTTTATCATAACTATGTAGATGGGCACAAGCTAGATTGAATTATCTTTCAGGCAAGTGCACCTATCAATCATAGTATAAGAGAAGCTTACATCTCGTATCGTATTCCACAGGGTCCTTTCAACTACTTGTACTCACTCTCACTCTGTTATCATACCTACATTTAAAATTTCGTTCTAACATAGATTAGTCCTAACTATGACTACTTGGATAAAAATTATATTGGAGAGTTACAAAAATAATTTCAAACCGAAAGTTAAAGGCGTTCAATGAACATCATCATTTTATGTAATCATGAAATAACAAAACTATCAAATTCATTGTATTGTAAAGGGTTAAACTAATTATCAAATTCTCTCTCGAGCAATTTGAAGTTTAAATCTAAGTTAAGTAAATCTTCTCTCGAACAATTTACAATACTCAAATTTGCATTGAATGAAATACCCTATCTACTACATAGATTCATGGAACTTTATCTTTAAAATACCATAATTCCATCATTTCGTATTCTAATTTTCCAAGAAACATATCTCTCGATCATGAATTTTAGATTACAAAGAGAAATAACACATAAATATGAAGATTTAACCATCATCCAAAGAATCCAATTTCTCAATCTAGACATTTGGAATTCATGTAAAAGTAAATAATCATTCATAACAAGGATAATTCTCAATGTTTGCAAACCCATATACGAACAAAATACCATGAAATTGATTAAAACAAGAAGATACATGATTACTAATTTATTCAAACACATTGTTCATGAAAATTAAAAGATAAATAAAGTTGGATTACCAAGAGAAATACAAGATTAAATGAGATAAATTGAAGAATAAATGCATACAAATATCTCCTTCAAGCCTTCCTTCTCTTGGGTGCTCCACTTTCGTTCTCCAGAAAATCTCCAAACAAAATTGATCCAAAAGTCCAGAATACAATTTTTCTCCAGGTTTTTATAGTCTCATAGCAAACATGGTCGAACACGGGTTCCGACACGGCCGTGTTGCAGGCCGTGTCGGCAGTTCCAAGGAAGTTCCACACGAGCAGACGTGTTTGGTCATGGGCCGTGTTGGATGACACGGGTACTGACACGGCCGTGTTGGAGAATACGGCCGTGTTGTTCTTCATGTTCTTCGGACACGGGTAGGCCGGATTTAATTCTTCACTTTGTCCCGAGAAGGACACGGTCTGGACACACGGGTGTGTTCATACCCGTGTGAACAAATAGTTCCAGCTAGGATAGAATACGGGTAGGCACACGGGTGTGTTCCTACCCGTATTCGACCAATTCTTCTGCTTTGATCAGCCCTCCTGGTCCCGTCAACTCCCCTGTTTGCTCCAAGACTTTTAGTTCCACTGATTAGTCGTACCTACATTTAGAAAAATGACGTAGTAAGTGGGGAGTTCAATACATAAAATAGTAAAGACTCTAACCTATGCTCTACTATTCATGACAATACCAATTCTCAACTATTTTGCACAATTACTTGAGTAAAGAGGTAGAAAACAGTGGACATGATTACAATTATGATAGTCAGAATCTATCATAATTGTACTCATCAAATACCCCCAGACTTGAGTGTTTGCTTGTCCCTAAGCAAACAAATTCAAACAATTGAGTTACCGATACATAATTCTACTTCCGCACACTGATTGTTTTGAATTCAAATAGAAATTTGATGTTGTAATTGTATAGGAAATAGTATTGCAGACTTTTCTAAATATAACTTTTTCTTAAAAATTCCTCCAATACATATCTTAACTATTTTTCGCTCTTTCTTAGAATTAGGATTATAGTTATCCATTACTATTGTAAGGAGAAAAGAATAATCTTAATAACATATGCATTAGTCTTCAAAACTTAAACATACCTCTATTGATAATCATACACTTTCCTTTACACACCCTCTCCAAAGTACTAATGAGAATTAGTAAAGTTGGATCCTTAGGACTTGTATGGTGGTGTAACATTTTTGGCTTAGGATAGGTAATTATAGGTGGGGTAAAATAACTCGATGGTTTTTTTTTCTTTGCACACCTAGATCACAATTGAGCCCTTGGTATGGTCAATACCTTAACAAACATTGATACTCTATGAGCACCCCCAGACTTTGCACGTATTATACTTCCCATATATTTTTTTTCTTTGTTTCTTAACCAGAGGTCCATAGTAGGGATCATTATGAATGGGTGCAAAGTCACACTCACTCAGGCCACATATCACTATGTTTTTGTTTTTAGGGACTTCATAGTAGGGATCATTCCGAATGGGTGCAAGTGTACACGCACTCAGGCCACATATCACTATGAAAATTCATTTCATGACGAACTCAATGATAGGTGTGCTACTAGGTGAGGATTTGCCTTGGTGAATTTTAGAGTTGTAATATCACAAAATTACAGGGATAAGGTCCAAATTGGGTGAGCAAGGGTATAATGTTTAAGGTTTTGGAATGTGAAAGGCTCAAGCTATCCAAAAGGAGGCCTAAATCATTTCCACCTTTACTAATTAACATGTGCAAAAGGTTTGAGGATCGTTGGTTAGTTCTAGACACCAATAGAGAAAAGTTTTGTTATTTTATTTTGATCTCCTAATACACAATTATCAAAATATTGCATTCATCGACTCACTTTAGTATAGATAAATATATTTTCTAAAATGGGGTGATTATTAGTTAATAATATAAAGGACAATATTTTTAAACCAAATTTTATGGAGAAAAGTAGGCTAATGAATTTCTATACGTAGTTACTAATCAACAAATTTGAACACGAATTCGGTTTAATCAGCGTGCGAAAGTAAATTAGATAGTTATATTCTCAATGAGTGAAGTACGGAAAGCTTAAAGAAAAGTAATAGAATGTTGTGATAGAGAAAGAGAGTACTATGATAGAGATAATATCAGTAACTGTAATCATGCACCCCACTGTCAACACCAATACCCCCAGACTTGTGTTGCAATGTCCTCATTGCAAAAAAAAAATTAAAAACAAATTGAGGTTATTATTGCACCAGGATAGAGAGAACTGATGATCATGAATAGAAAGGAGCATAGAACAAAACAATGAGCAAAAATAAAATAAAATACTTCTAGATATACTGCTAATACAAGATCATGATAATAACAATAAAAAGGATACAACGATACAGGGATATAAAATCAAAAATGCATAGGTGTATCATCCTGGTTAGCCGGATCATCCTGAGTGCGAGATCGATGAGGAGCTGCTCGTGGTGGGCTAGTAATCCCTAAGTGTTGCCGGATCTGATAGATGACGTCCTCAGTCCGCTGCTGCGTCTCCTCGATATGCTGAAGGCGCGGCGATAGCTGAGTGTCATAGAAGCGATGGATCTCCTGTGCATATCGAGATTGCCGCGGAGGCTGGGCAGAAGAGGACTCCCCCTGAGTATACGTCGATCGGGGTGGGGGAATGAGAGGCTCATCAAGGTCTGGGTCTACCTCCTCGTCGTCGTCATGGACATGACGTCCACGACTCGCAATGGTGTAAGTAATCCCACCCCGGCCTTGACGTGCTGAAATGAGGCAGATGGATCGAAGACTTGCCATGGTGATGGGCATAGTCTTTGCTACCACCGTCATCGAGGGAAGAGGCAAGAATATGCCCATATTCCTTGCCAAGCGCGTAATGTAAGGGGCTACACAAATGGACCCGACGCGGGAGTTCTCCGCCTGATGAAGAAAGAAGTGAGCAAGCATATAACCTAAGTGGATGGGGTAACGGGCTGTCATGCTTTGCAGATAAAGGATGTCCTGTCGGCTAACGACGCCGGAGCTTTCGCCCCGGCCGCTCAGAGTATGGCTAAGCAGATGATGAATGTAATGTACGGCGGGGGAAACCAGCTTTGAGGCCTTAGACCTCTTGGCTTCGTAGGGCTCGGTGTCAAAAGAGAGACGGCGCCAAATATCGCCCGCCTGGTCGCGACTTGGGAGACTAAAATTCAGATCAGAGTAGGCATCACTAAAGAGGAATGCCTCTTCGTACACTCCTAAATGTTGTGTAAATTGGATGAGAGATAGCGTGTAGAAGGTGCCTCCTACCCGAAAGGAGATATTCCCCTTAGTTGGTCTTCCATTATCGGTCGTGGAGGGTCGAAGGTTTAAATTGAAGGTGGACAAAAACTCGAGCGTGAGCTCGCAGAAACCTAACTCTTCTATTGCAAAAAAACCTTGCCACCCTATTACGGAAATTAATTCCTGAACATTTGCAGTAAGACCGATGGATTCCAAGACGTCCCAGTCGATCATTCGTATGTCCTGAAATTTCTTTGCTTGCAGGCGGTTATAGCGGTTAGTATGCACTGCATCCGTGAAAACTAAGGGTTGAACGACGTCGCGTCTTTCAGTAGACAGCGCTTGAAGTTCCGGTCTACGTCGGCGACCGCCTTGGCTACGTGAAGATGACATGATCTGAAAATAAAGGAACAAAATATTCTTAAGCGAATGAAGATGGAAAAAAAATCAAATACATAAGAAGAGATCTTATGGATAGAAACCCAGGAATTATACCGATGATGTAAATAGCGAAACGACGAGGCGATTGCACGAAATTGGGGGAGCTCCAGCTGTACTGGTTGCAGGAAGAAAAGGGGAGAAAGTGGAACTGATGGAATGAAAGAAGTCAAACACGGCCCCTATAAAAAGAAGTCGAACACGGGTGTACACACGGCCGTGTGTGCACCCATGTTAGGGAATCTACGTGGGCGGGAAACACGGTCTCCAAGGAGACGTGTGGTCATTTTGCGGGAACTGCTCGTGTCAGTGGACACGGTCAACAACACGGCCGTGTCCACAACCCGTGTGGTCAATCTGACAGGTGGTTGGATCGGACACGGTCCACAACACGGGTGTGTGGACCCATGTCCTTCTCTGGATGAAATCGCTTTAATTGGCCTCATCGACACGGGTGTGCACATGGTTGGGTTAATAGCCGTGTTCATTAAAACACGGCCACAAACACGGTTGTGTGGAGACCCGTGTTATGCGCTAGCGTAACATTGAAATGGCGATGAATGACACGCCAACGCACATGGGCGTGTATTTGCCCGTGTGGTGCTCTGTAAATTTCTGCCTGTCCTGGTTTAAATAAGGTGCACGGCTGGGTGACTGCGCGTGTGCTCGACACGGCCAAGCACACTGCCGTGTGCTTGGCCGTGTACTCTTCTTAAATAATGATTTCTCCTAAGTTCTTTATTTTATTTTTCGGGGTAGAAATTTAAATAAAGTTTTCATAAAAAATTTTTATAAACTATTTAGACAAGTTACTATTGAATTATATATATATAGTTTCTTAGTCTAAATGAAGGCAGGATTCTAGGCGAGCAGAAGCTTGGGGAAGTGCACTATAATAAAGTTTTAACCGGTGCCCGTTGACTTTAAAATCTCCTTTTTCTGGGTGAGTTAGTTCGACGGTGCCATAGGGGAAAACTTTTTTAACTTGGAAGGGTCCGGACCACTTAGACCTAAGCTTCCCTGGGAATAGACGCAGCCTAGAATTAAAAAGGAGAACCTGGTCACCCTCGTTGAATGTTTTGGTTTTTCGGAGGTGACGGTCATGAAATAATTTGGTTCTCTCCTTATAAATTCCGGAGTTCTCATATGCCATAGCCCTCCATTCGTCTAGTTCGTTAAGTTGAAGTTTGCGTTTTTCCCCTATAGAATTAGTATCAAAATTTAGAGATCGTATTGCCCAATATGACTTGTGCTCTAATTCTATAGGTAAGTGACAGGATTTACCATAGACTAATCTAAAGGGGGTGGTTCCTATAGGTGTTTTAAATGCGGTCCTATAAGCCCATAAACAATCGTTTAGTTTCCTAGACCATTGTTTCCTATTCCCTTCTATAGATTTTTCTAGGATATGTTTAAGTTCTCTATTGGATACCTCAACTTGACCACTAGTCTGCGGATGATATGGTGTAGCTGTCCTATGTATGACTCCATATTTCTGCAATACCTTATCTAGCTATAGATTGCAAAAGTGAGAACCCCTATCGCTAATAAGTGTACGTGGTGTGCCAAATCGCGCAAATAGAGATTTCAGGAATTGAATTACTAATCTACTATCATTAGTAGGTAAAGCTTGCGCCTCAACCCACTTTGATACGTAATCTATGGCTACCAAGATAAATTTATTCCCGAATGAAACTGGAAATGGACCCATAAAATCTATCCCCCACACATCAAATATTTCACATTCAAGAATAAAGTTTTGCGGCATTTCATGAAATTTAGAAATATTACCTGTTTTCTGACAAGAATCACATGAAAGCACATACCTTTGGGCATCCCTGAATAGAAGGGGCCAATAAAAACCCGAATCAAGAACCTTTTTCGCAGAGCGATTTGCTCCATAGTGACCACCAGTAGGACCTGAATGACACTGCTCCAGGATTTTCCACCCTTCCTCGGCTGATACACACCTTCGGATCACGGAATCTACACATATCCGAAAAAGAAAAGGGTCCTCCCAAAAGTAATATTTCAAGTCGGAGAAAAATTTCTTTTTCTGCTGATATGAAAAATCCTGTGGGAGGACCTTAGCTACAAGATAGTTTGCATAATCTACAAACCATGGATAATTATTGTTTACTTTTGAAGATAAGGCAAATAACGATTCCTCATGGAATGCATCAGAAATTTCAGATTCTTCTAACATTGCTCGTAATGGATTTTCTAAACGTGAAAGATGGTCTGCCGCTAAGTTTTCTGCTCCTCGTTTATCCCTAATTTCCAAATCAAATTCTTGCAATAGAAGAACCCAACGGATTAAACGAGGCTTTGCGTCCGCCTTGGCTAGCAAATATTTAAGTGCAGAGTGATCTGTGTAAACTACTACCTTGGACAATGTTAAATAGGATCTAAATTTATCAAAGGCAAAAACTACTGCTAGAAGTTCTTTTTCAGTAGTAGTATAATTCTCTTGTGCATTATTAAGTGTTTTACTAGCATAGAATATAGGATGAAAATGTTTGTTTCGGCGTTGTCCTAGAATAGCCCCTACCGCAAAACTGCTAGCATCACACATGATTTCAAAAGGCTGAGTAAAATCAGGTGCTATCATAATAGGAGAATTAATTAATCTCTCTTTTAAGAACTCAAAAGCATGTAGACACTCTTGATTAAAGAGAAAAGGTGTGTCCTTTTCTAAAAGTCTCGTAAGTGGTTTAGCAATTTTGGAAAAGTCTTTAATAAACCGACGATAAAATCCGGCGTGGCCTAAAAAACTTCTCATTGCCTTAACAGATGTGGGTGGTGGTAACTTTTCTATTGTCTCTATCTTCGCTCTATCTACTTGAATTGCATGATTGGAGATTTTATGACCAAGTACTAACCCTTCTTGTACCATAAAATGGCACTTCTCCCAGCTAAGTACTAAGTTTGTTTCCTCACACCTCCTCAAAAGTTTTCCTAAATTATTCAAACATAAATCAAAGGAATCTCCAAAGATGGAGAAGTCATCCATAAACACTTCCATGATATCTTCAACATACTCATTGAAGATGGCCAACATGCATCGTTGGAAAGTAGCGGGGGCATTACATAGACCGAAAGGCATACGCCTATAGGCAAAGGTGCCGAATGGGCACGTGAACGTTGTTTTCTCTTGGTCTTCTGGGGCTATTGGGATTTGGAAATACCCAGAAAGTCCATCTAGAAAACAATAATATGCATGCCCTGACAAGCGTTCTAATATTTGGTCGATAAAGGGTAAAGGGAAGTGGTCCTTCCTAGTGGCATTGTTTAGCTTCCTATAGTCTATACAGACATGCCAACCTGTTATTGTTCGTGTTTGAATTAATTCATTTTTATCGTTTGCTACCACAGTTAAACCACCCTTCTTAGGAATGACTTGGACAGGACTAACCCATGAGCTATCGGAGATAGGGTATATCATACCAACATCTAACAATTTAACAATTTCAGCCTTAACTACCTCTTTCATATTAGGATTAAGCCTACGTTGCGGTTGAATAAATGACTTATAGTTTTCTTCCAAAAGGATTTTATGAGTGCAAAAACTAGGATTAATACCTTTTATATCAGATATTTGCCAGGCTATTGCACCTTTACATTTTTTCAACACAGTTAATAATTTGGCTTTTTCAATCTCAGAAAGATGAGAAGAAATGATAACTGGGTAAGACGAATTAGTTCCTAAGAATGCCTACTCAAGATGATCCGGTAAATTTTTTAATTCAACTACAGGTGGATTCTTAGTATTATTCTTAAGAACTTCATGTTTTCCTTCTGTAAGTAAGTTATATTCAGTATTTCCATTCATCGAAACAGAGCTATCTAGAAAAAATAAATGATCAACAATGTCTTCACTAGTTTCATATTCTAGAAAGCAATTAGTAATGCAAATTTCTAAAGGGTCTTTATAATAAAAATTAGAATCAATAGAAGTCATTAAATCATCAACACCATGAGAAAAGTAGCAACAATCATCACTATCCAAATATTGTTTCATAGTATTGCCAATTTGAAAAGTGACTTTATCCTCCCCTACTCTCAAAACTAATTTACCATCAAAAACATCAATAAGAGCTCTAGAAGTGGCTAGAAATGGACGACCAAGTATAAGTGGTATTTCTATATTTTCGTCCATATCTAAAATAACAAAATCGGCAGGAAATATAAATTTGTCTACCTTAACTAATACATCCTCCACTATACCTCTTGGGTACTTAACCGACCTATCTGCCAACTGGATGCTCATCCTAGTCGGGCTAAGTTCCCCTAGGCCTAGTTTCAAATATAATTTATAAAGCATCAAATTTAAACTAGCTCCTAAATCCGCTAAAGCTTTATTAACTTGTAAATCACCAATTAAACATGGAATTGAAAAAGAACCGGGATCCTTAAGTTTTTGTGGTAATTTATTTTGTAAAATAGCAGAGCATTCTTCACTAAGTGTAACTAAAGATAATTCTTCTATTTTCCTTTTATTAGAAATTAAATCCTTCAAAAATTTTGCATACTTGGGCATTTGAATAATATCAGAAAAAGGTAAATTAACATGCAATTGTTTAATCATAGATAAAAATTTACCATATTGCGCATCCATACGCTCCTTGTTTATCTTTGCTGGATATGATACGGCTGGTTGATATTCCATTGGTGTCACGTTCGATGCTTCTCCGCTGGACTCCTCTTGAGGTGCATCCTGTGCAAGCCTTGGGTCTTGTAATTCCTTCCCGCTCCTCAACTGAATTGCTCTTGCATGCTCCTTTGGATTTGTCTCAGTATTTCCTGGAAGTGTCCCTTGTTGTCTCTCTGATACCATCCTTGCCAACTGCCCAATCTGATTCTCCAAATTTTGAATAGAACCATCTTGATTACGGAAGACAACATCGGTAGTTTGCATGAACTTTGCAAGGACATCTTCCAATGTTGGTTTCCTTGGCTCCAATTATTGTTGTTGTTGTCCAAACATGGGTTGTTTGCCTTGGTTGTCTTTCCCTCCCCAAGAGAAATTGGGGTGGTTCCTCCATCCCTGGTTGTATGTAAAACTATATGGGTTGTTTGCAGGATTGAAAGGTAGTCTGGGATTATTACCCATATAGTCTACATGTTCTTGCACTTGAGGTTCACCACTAGGTATTCCAACAAGGGAAGGGTCCCATTGTTGAGGTACCATGGGGGGCGTAGCTAAAGAAAGGTTGTCCATCTTTTGATGGAGCTTCTCCACTTGAATTTCTAAGGCTGTTACGACATCCACTTCATACATTCTGGCAGGCTTAGTAGACTTTGGCCCCACGGTAGTCCATTGGTAGCTATTCATTGCCATTTCTTCTATCAACTGCTGGGCGGCCTCAGGTGTCTTATTGTTCAAGGTGCCTCCACTAGCCGCATCAATCATCTGTCTGGTGGCTGGATTTAGACCATTGTAGAAGGTATGAATCTGAAGCCAAGAAGGTAAGGCATAATGGGGGCATATCCTTAATAATTCTTTGAATCGTTCCCAAGTATCGTACAATGATTCAGCCTCTAATTGAACATACGTAGAGATGTCGTTTCTTAACTTTGCGGTCTTTGCCGGTGGAAAATACTTCATCAAAAACTTCTCAACCATCATGTCCCAAGTAGTAATAGAACCTCGAGGTAACGAATTGAGCCACTGCTTTGACTTATGCCTTAATGAGAATGGGAACAATCTCAATCTAATGGCATCGTTGGAGACACCATTAATCTTGAAAGTATCACATATCTCAAGGAATCCGGCTAAGTGTGTATTGGGGTCCTCGTCTTGTAAGCCATCATATTGAACATATTGTTGCACCATTTGTATCACGCTCGGCTTCAGTTCGAAATTATTGGTTGGAATGGGAGGTCGAATAATGCTTGACCCAGTTCCTTGGAGATTAGGTCTAGCAAAGTCAGACATGGTTTGCTCATTTTGGTTTGCCATGATATCTAAATCCTCAGGATGGTGTTCTCCTTGATTCACTATTTCTTCTTCTAACAGTTCGGTTACAATATCTGTGGTGTTAATACCCACGTCTCTTTGATTGGTGTTATGAATAAGTCGTTCTGGATCAGATTGAAATGGTTCTAGCCCAGAATTTCTTGCCCTGGTCATAGACTAACAGACTACAAAACAGAGATTAAATAATATAATTATACTATAAACTATATTACATATATTTATTTGTAAACAAAAATGGTAGATTAATAGAGTTAAAGCTTTCAAAATATTAAAAAGGGTTCCTCGGCAACGACGCCAAAAACTTGATGATCATTTTCACAAAGCCTAACCTTGATGTGGAGTCATTCTACATTTTATCATAACTATGTAGATGGGCATAAGCTAGATTGAATTATCTTTCAGGCAAGTGCACCTATCAATCATAGTATAAGAGAAGCTTATATCTCGTATCGTATTCCACAGGGTCCTTTCAACTACTTGTACTCACTCTCACTCTGTTATCATACCTACATTTAAAATTTCGTTCTAACATAGATTAGTCCTAACTATGACTACTTGGATAAAAATTATATTGGAGAGTTACAAAAATAATTTCAAACCGAAAGTTAAAGGCGGTCAATGAACATCATCATTTTATGTAATCATGAAATAACAAAACTATCAAATTCATTGTATTGTAAAGGGTTAAACTAATTATCAAATTCTCTCTCGAGCAATTTGAAGTTTAAATCTAAGTTAAGTAAATCTTCTCTCGAACAATTTACAATACTCAAATTTGCATTGAATGAAATACCCTATCTACTACATAGATTCATGGAACTTTATCTCTAAAATACCATAATTCCATCATTTCGTATTCTAATTTTCCAAGAAACATATCTCTCGATCATGAATTTTAGATTACAAAGAGAAATAACACATAAATATGAAGATTTAACCATCATCCAAAGAATCCAATTTCTCAATCTAGACATTTGGAATTCATGTAAAAGTAAATAATCATTCATAACAAGGATAATTCTCAATGTTTGCAAACCCATATACGAACAAAATACCATGAAATTGATTAAAATAAGAAGATACATGATTACTAATTTGTTCAAACACATTGTTCATGAAAATTAAAAGATAAATAAAGTTGGATTACCAAGAGAGATACAAGATTAAATGAGATAAATTGAAGAATAAATGCATATGAATATCTCCTTCAAGCCTTCCTTCTCTTGGGTGCTCCACTTTCGTTCTCCAGAAAATCTCCAAACAAAATTGATCCAAAAGTCCAGAATATAATTTTTCTCCAGGTTTTTATAGTCTCATAGCAAACATGGTCGAACACGGGTTCCGACACGGCCGTGTTGCAGGCCGTGTCGGCAGTTCCAAGGCAGTTCTACACGAGCAGACGTGTTTGGTCATGGGCCGTGTTGGATGATACGGGTACTGACACGGCCGTATTGGAGAACACGGCCGTGTTGTCTTCATGTTCTTCGGACACGGGTAGGCCGAATTTAATTCTTCACTTTGTCCCGAGAAGGACACGGTCTGGACACACGGGCGTGTTCATACCCGTGTGAACAAATAGTTCCAGCTAGGATAGAACACGGGTAGGCACATGGGCGTGTTCCTACCCGTGTTCGACCAATTCTTCTGCTTTGATCAGCCCTCCTAGTTCCGTCAACTCCCCTGTTTGCTCCAAGACTTTTAGTTCCACTGATTAGTCGTACCTGCATTTAGAAAAATGACGTAGTAAGTGGGGAGTTCAATACATAAAATAGTAAAGACTCTAACCTATGCTCTACTATTCATGACAATACCAATTCTCAACTATTTTGCACAATTACTTGAGTAAAGAGGTAGAAAACAGTGGACATGATTACAATTATGATAGTCAGAATCTATCATAATTGTACTCATCACATCCCCTTCAAGAAGCTGGCTCAGCAAACCTCTCCCTTCCATCTTCTTCTTCTGCTTTGCCGTCTACTTCAGTTGAAGTTCCATCAACTTCAATTGAAGTACGACCTTCTGTTTCTCACCTTGCATCTCCTCCTGCATCTCCTCTCCCGTCTCATCTTGCTGGGATTTCTCATCCCAGTTTTGATTTATTGGTTTCTGAGATTTCTACTCCTCCCCAGTCTCCAATTCCTTCTTCAGATCACTTTGATCACCCTGCATCTTCTCATCCAACTCCCCATCACTCTCCATCTCCAGTTCCATCTCCAGTTCATTCTCCAGCTCATCAGGAACTCACCATTCCTGTTGATCTTCCATCCTCTGAGATTCCCCCATCATCTTCATCATCTGAAATCTCCCTAGCTTTCATATCTAGCATCTTGTAGCTAATTACCCCCTCAATCAAAACTATGATTGAAGAGGCAATTGCCCCTCTTGTTTCCTCCATATCTTCTTTGACTGCTGCTATTCTAGCACTCCCAAAGTCTGCTGAGCCCTCTTCCTCTAGGGGCCTGGTTTCAGTCTCTACTGAAATCAGGCAGGGGGAGATGCTTAATGATGATATCTCTGAGCATCCTTTGGCCTCCCCTCCAGCAGATCCTCCTGCAGTGGCAGAGAAAGAATTAGAAGAATCAGCTCCTCCTCAAAGTTTATATGAAAAAGAAATTTCTGATGCTATATTAAAGTCTGAATTTATTGTCAAATCTTGCTTAGAAGAATGTTCTTCTCCCCTGGTCGCCCTGTACCTAGAAGGAGTTATCACTTCCTTTCTAGAAGAGTTATGGGAGTTAGGACACGCAAAGGTCGATTCTGAAGGTATTCCCTTTACTCACTTTTTAGACTTGATAACTGATATGCTTGTATGGGAATACCTTGAAGGGATGATTAGATGTCATTTAGCAAAATTTTATTCATAATACTACAGATAATATGGAAGAAGTTTTAGATATTCAAGAGCTTATTATCCAACCAGCTCCAGAAGTTCAAGTTCAACCAGAACCAGCTGTTCAAGTATCTGAAGCTAATCAGCCAGCTCAGCCAGAAGTGCAAGTAGAACTGGTCACCATGACAGTTTCTGATCAGCAAGGAAAGGCTGCAGATGATCAAATTAAAAAGTCTACTGTATGGGATGATTCCCCCGGTTTGGATTTAGATGCTCTCCTGGCACAGGATGCCATGGAAGAAGAAATAGAAAAAGCTGCTCTAAAGGAAAAGGAAAGAGCTATGCAAGAGGCAGTTGATCCATATGATCGGCCCATTTCTTCAAATTCTGAGGATGAAATTGATTCTAATGAGTCTGCTGAGTCAAAAAGAAAAAGAATTGCTAAAAAGAAAAGCAAAGTTGTGGCTCCTCCTCCTCCTAATCCAGATAATGATACTCCTTATTATATTCTGAAAGGCATTGATCCTAAGTCAAAAGATTTCCAACACTGGATGGCTTTCTCTAAAAATCAGCAGAAGCAAAGAAAGAAGTCAAAAAGGTATGACAGTCCTATTCCAAGATGGACTCTCAGAGGTCCTCCTCCACCTCCTAGTGCAGGAGCCTCAGGAAACTTATCTGCAAACCCAGCTGCTCAGTCTGAAAGGTTCAATACATCTCAGTCAGCTCAAAGGAGAAGTTCACAAGGATACCAAGGTAAAACTCAATCTGGCTATCAAAGACCTGATGTTGTTAAGGAACAAGTAAAAGAGGTGGTGTATCAAAGACCAACCTTTTCCCCTCCTCATTCTAAAGAACTCCAAAGCTCAACCTCTCCAAAGCCAGATCATTCTGTGAAGGATGTTTCAAAAGGTAAGCAAATTATTTTATCTGAAAATTCTAGCAAGATATTTGCTAAGTCTGCTCCTCCCTCTTATCTAGTCATTCTGGATAAAGAACCAGTTGATACATCTTCTGAGATTGTTTATGAAAGCCCTGAGCTTGATCCTAATTTTAGGATGGCTCGTTTTCTTGAACTTGTTGGAGCAGCTCAAATTAAGAAAGCAAAAGCAGAAGGAAAAGACACTGCAGGATTGACCACGATGTCAAAATTCAGAATGAAGGAGCTCGACAAATTCCAGGTGATAGTTTTACTTTCAAGACAACCTAAACACCTAGAGGGGGGGTGAATAGGTTCTAATTGCTTGTACAAATTTTTAGGCAGAATTCAATTACAAAAATTAAAACATCTAGCACAGTATTCACAGACATTTAATCATCACAGATTGCACAATGTTTTATAGTGGTTCCCCAAGGTCTGGGTACATCCACTTTCCCCCTTCACCTATCTAGCAGTATGCTAGATTCGGCCAAACTTCCACTATTCTCAGATCCTCAGATCCTACAGCTCAGAACCTGGATAGGTTCCTACAACTCAGGCACAACAGCCCTACCTCAGCCTTGCCACAAGGCCTACAACTCAGAGAAGAACCTTCTCCTACACTCAGGCAAACAGCCCTACCACTCAGAGATCAACTCTCCTACACTCAGCCTTTATATCACAGGCTTACAACTCAGATCTGTGTAAAACAGAACCTACAGAAATTTAGAAAAGAAGTTTTAATGTCTTGCCTTTGTTAAGAGAGAAGAGGACAAAACAATTCTTGATCAGCTGATGAAATCAACTGAATCTGAGCTTTCTTCAAAGCTTCTTGAATCTGAACTTAGCTGAGTTGATTTCCAAACAGCTTCTTGAGAAAACCACTGATGGCTTCCTTCTTCTTCTTCAAAATGGGTGGATCCCTCTCTATCCAACACCTTTGATGATACTTCTGAATTCTTGTTAGAACTCTTCTTAGATCGATCCTGAGATCGTCTTCTTAGATCTTCTGATGAAGATCTTCTTCAGTGTATTACACCTTCTTGATTTGATTTCTCAATTTGATTGCCAAAGTTCAATCTTCTCATTCCTTGTTTACTTCTCTCTGAATCTGTCTATTTATAGATCTTCTTAATGGTAACCGGCTGATCCGGTTTATAACTGTCTTCTGACAAGTCTGACAACATCAGTTAACTGGCTGCAACCCACAGCTGTCAAGTCTTCAAACAGATCCTGTGCCTTAGTCTTGGTCAGCAATGTGTTGAGACAGACTGTCAGGAAGTGTCGAGACTAACTGTCTGTATGTGTCGACACAAGTAACTTTGGTGTCGACACAGCCTTTGATGATGTCGACAAGTTGGCCTTTAAGTCGACACAGCTTCTTTAGAGAATAAATTGGTCTTGACTTTGCAGTGTGTCGACACAAGTCCTGTGTGTCGATACAGTTGTTGTAGATTCAGAACTCAGTATGTGTTGACTTAGTCTTCTGGTGTCGACACAAGTATTGTCGACTTCTGCCAATGTGTGTCGACTCTATCTCATTGTGTCGACACAGCCTCCCAGTGTCGACACAAATGTGGTCGACTATCTTTCTTTGTGAGTCGACACTGCTTCCCAGTGTCGACACAAATGTGGTCGACTATCTTTCTCTGTGAGTCGACACTGCTTCCCAGTGTCGACACAAATGTGGTCGACTATCTTTCTCTGTGTCGACTATCTTTCTCTGTGTCGACACAGCCTCCTTCAAGTGTCGACACAAATATTCTGAAGTGTCGACACTATTTCTACAGGTGTCGACACATGGACTTAGAATGTTTTTCTGCATTCTTTAACACTTCTTCACCTGCACATGTCAACTTAAAACAACATCAAATACACCTTGATGTATATCATTGAGCTAAGTTGGGCTTCTTCAAATCAGGTACACATTTTCCAATGTACCCAACAATCTCCCCCTATTTGGAAAAGTCATAACCCTTATAGCCTATGATATACACCATTTATAAAAAGTATAATATTATGATATATGACATAACAGGAATACTTTATATAAATAAAATATAAACAATCCATCACAGTGTGAGCATTTTATGATTCCAAACAAAATATTAACAATCCATCACAGTGTGAACATTATATGATTCCAAACAAAATATTGTTTATAACTTGTTAATGTTTGATTACAGAGTTTTACATTGAATGATTTAATCAAAACATTACAAAATACTTTTGAAAGAACTTAAAATTAAGACTGATCAGGCTCTCTTATGACAATCCCTTTGCCAGATTGGATTTGAGCCTTCACAGGAGCTTCAGCATCTTCAGCTGGCTTCTTGACTTTTTGATCAGCCTTCTTCTTTGCTTCTTCCTTGAGCCTTTGCCTTTCAAAGTAATGAAAGGGCTTTGTAAAGTACTTGCTTGGCTCCTAAGCATCTGGTGGCAGCCTACCCAGCTTAGCTTTTCTTCTGAACTGTACTATTGCCTCCTGCCTAGTTTCATGCTTTTGCCATTCTATTTCATTATACCACTTTCCTCTTTCATGAACTTGGTCTTTCACAGCCTTCCATGCAGTGAGTATAATATTTCTTGAAGTAGGGCTCCACTGCTCAAAATCTGGCTTAAGTTCAGCCTGCTCTCTAAATCTCTTCTTAGATAGTAGAGCATCTTGCTGTTCTTTCAAAGTGGCCTCAAGCTTATCCACTTTCTCAATAACAACCCTGTCAACCTCCTTTGGAGGACTATATATTTCTTGAACTTGCTGATCAATCATATCAAAATCTGGAGGAGGGTAAATGACTTGGGCAACCTCAGGTTGATTGCCTTCATGTAGACCTATTTGTATTCCTGACTCAGCCACCATAGCATCATCACACAAAGGTGGATATCCCAATGTGGCTCGAATACTATTGGTCACCCATTTGGTGTGCTCTGAGCCTGCATGAACTAACAACCTCTCCCCCTTTATGGCTTCTCTGGTAATATGATCTCTTAGATCTTCTTTCTGAAATCAGATCTGTCCATCCAGATAATTCACACCCTCTTTAAAAAATGGTTTTAACTTTTGAAGCTTGTCCGATATGTCCTTTTGAGAGGTAGTGATAGCAGTTTTAACAGATTCAATAGCAGATTGAAATGTTTTATCAAATTCTTCCATCTCCTTTGCTCTATCTGCAGGCAGGCCTGGAGTAGTCTTTTTCAATTCAGCAATAATCCCATGATGAGATTCAGTTAAATTGTCATTCATCCTTAGCTGATTTTCCAAAACATAGCTTTGCTTTAAAGCAATATCATCCACTTTAGGGATGATGGACTGCTGTTGTTTTGCCAAATACACCACAGCATTACCTCCCTTATGGAAGCAATCTGTCATCTCCTTCTTATGCATATTGACTTCAAATCAAATTGACTTTATATCTTGAGCCAAGTCAAATTGAAGGGCCTTGTTGCTCTCATCAACATATTTTTCAACTGCCACTCTATGGTCATCTAACTTAACTTGCAAATCAACCATAAACTTATTATAATTAAATTCAGAATGGGATGGTTGAGTTGTAGTCTGTAGAGCCTGCTTATAACCTTTGCTCCTTCTCTTGAAGACTACAAGTTTTCTCTTCTTAGCCATTCTGGCTTCTTCAGTCTCAGATTCAGATGAACTATCAACTTGAACTCTTTCTTGAGGAGGAGGAGGAATATTTGTCTCAGTGCCATGTTGTTCATCCTCAACATGCACAGACTCCCCCTCAACCATTTGCTCCTTCTCTATTTCTATCTCCATGTCAAGGGCCTTTTCAATCTCTTGCCCCTCTTCCACTCTGTCAGTAGCCATATCAACATTAGGAAATAACTCATCTAGAGTATATTCCTTCTGAGCTTGAACATAAGATGTATCAATTAGATCTTTGATATTAAGATCTTTGGAGATATCAATTTGGACATCCTCTTACACTGGGTCAGATATCTTCTCCCCCTGTACTTGTACAGTATTGGTAATGACCTGGGCAGGAGAGTACACTTGCTCCCCCTGCACCTGTGCAGAAATAGAAGTATTAGAAATGTCTTTAGTAAGAAAATACACCAGCTCCCCTTGCAACTGTACCTGGTTAGGAGTAGATTCATTCTGGGCAGGAGAATGAGATTGCTCCCCCTGCATCTGTGCAGGTATAGTGTCTTGCTGGGCTGGAGTAGACACAGGGTGATCTGCATCCTACTTCCTCTCTTGTTCTTCTTGAAGCTGCTCAGTATCTTGAGCATGAGAAGAGGATTTCACTGGGGTGTCCTGCCTGCTCTCATCAGGCACATCCTTAGACAGCACCCGATCCCACCTAAAAAACAATCTCATGTCCATCTTTCTCATGTGATTGATCTTTGTTCCTGGCAGGTGTTGCATTACCTCAGGGATCACTCCATTCAAATATAAACTCATAATTCTAGCCAGATTTGGCTTCTTTATTCCTTCCTTGATCTTTTCAAAGATACCAGCTGACCAATCAGTTGGAATTGTAAACACAATTCTGGTCATGAGGCTGAACATAGAGGCTGAAATCCTATCATGGCCCCCTGGTTTGCACAGAATCACCTTGCCAACTATTTCAGACAGAAATTTCCCTTGCTGATTCATCCCTTTCCTGTTGAAAGCAGCTCCAATCTTCAGAGTGGGATCCAATCTGCACCAATGGATAGCCTCCCTTAATTTAGAAGCAGGCACTTCTTCTTCATTCTCAATTATTGGTAATTGTAGAATTTTCCTTAGACTTCTTGGGGTAATCTTCACTGTCGACCCATGCACAGTGGACTTTATCTTGAGAACATCTGAACCTATTGATGCAGAGGTAAAGAATTCATGCACCTCCTTCTTCCATATCTTGGAAGGTTCAGAAACTATGAACTCTAATCCTGATTCGGAAATAAGAGAGATAACTCGTTGAACATCTGTTGGGGCTTCGGCAAAGGCATTCCTTACTAACTCATAACCTTCATTGATGTTGTCTTCAATCTTCGGCGCCATTGTTCAGGTAAGAAAGCTTGAGAGAAGAGAGAGAGAGAGAGAGAAAGTCGACATAGGGTTTCAGTCTCGAAAACCTTGTAAGCGTGTCGACTGAATAAGTTCTTGACCTATTTATACCTTCTATTGAAAGAAGATCAAAAGGCAGGCAAAAACAGTCTATATGTGTCGACACAGATGGAATGTGTCGACACAAACTTCTATTGACTCGACAACAAATCTGTCTACTATGTGTCGACACCTAATGTGGATATGTCGACACCTGAGAGATATAGTAGAGTATCAGAAAATCTGTGTCGACTCTTAGGATAAGTGTCGACACAAAATTTGTAAGTGTCGACATTACTATTCTGGTGAAGTCGACACTACATTCCTGGATAAGTCGACAATTTAATTCTTAAGTGTCGACACATATTCTCTGTGTCGACACAATATTTCTGACTTGTCGACATTACTTCACTGAGTCGACACATTATCACTGAATGTGTCGACACTATTTTACTTAGCCAATTTCTGTTTCTGTCTACACCACTTAAGACCATTTGATAATCTAATATGTTATTTGTAAGTTTGTTGATAATCTAATCAATGGTCAGCATGCCTAATTCAATTTTAAATTTATTGAATTTTGTTTCATCCAGAGGCTTAGTGAATACATCTGCTATTTGATAATCTGTTTTAACAAATTCCAATGTGATGTCTTCTCTTTCTACATGATCTCTAAGAAAATGGTATTTAATTTCTATATGCTTAGTTCTACTATGAGAAACAGGATTATTAGCAATAGAAATTGCACTTTTAGAATCACACAAAATAGGTGTTCTACTTACTTGAATACCATAATCTTTAAGCTGATGCTGTATCCACAATAGTTGTGCACAGCAGCTGCCAGCAGTAACATATTCTGACTCAGCTGTAGATATAGCCACACTGGTCTGCTTCTTACTACTCCAAGATATCAATCTTCCTCCCAAGAATTGACAAGTACCTATTGTACTCTTCCTATCCTCTCTACAGCCTGCAAAGTCTGCATCTGAATAACCTGTTAGTAGAAAATCTCTATTCCTAGGGTACTAAAGGCCTAGATTAGGTGTGCCCTTAAGATATCTCAGAATCCTTTTGACTGCAGTATAATGAGACTCTTTAGGGCAGGCTTGGTACCTAGCACAGACACATGTAGCATACATAATATCTGGTCTACTAGCAGTGAGATATAGTAGAGAACCAACTATTCCTCTATACAAAGTCTCATCAACAGGTTTACCTGCATCATCTTTGCATATAGGCATACTTGTCCCCATAGGAGTTCTCATGATGGAGGATGACTCCATACCATACTTTTTGATTAATTCTTTAGTAAACTTTGACTGGGATATGGACAAGCCATCATCAGTCTGTCTTACTTGGAGTCCCAAGAAGAACTTCAGTTCCCCCATACTGCTCATCTCAAACTTCCCTTGCATAAGTTTGGCAAACTTTTTACAAAGGTTGTTTTCAGTAGATCCAAAGATTATGTCATCAACATAGATCTGAACTAAGATGATCTTGCCTTTAGATTCCCTAAGGAATAGAGTTTTGTCAATTTTTCCTCTTGAGAATTTATTCTCAATAAGGAAAGTAGACAGGGTTTCATACCAAGCCCTTGGGGCTTGCTTTAACCCATACAAAGCTTTTCTAAGCTTATAAACATAATCAGTTTTAAGAGGATCTACAAAACCTGATGGCTGCTCTACATATACTTCTTCTTTAAGATCACCATTCAGAAATGCTGACTTCACATCCATCTGGTATACCTTGAAGTCTTGATAGGCTGTATAGGCAAGGAACATTCTGATTGCCTCCAGCCTTGCTACTGGGGCAAAGGTTTGATCAAAGTCAATCCCTTCTTCCTGCCTGTATCCTTTAGCAACCAATCTTGCTTTATTTTTCACTATTACTCCATTCTCATCCAACTTGTTCCTGTAGATCCATTTTGTCCCAATTATATTGTGGCCTCTTGGTTTAGGAACAAGCTCCCAGACATTGTAACTTCTGAATTGATTCAGCTCCTCTTGCATAGCATCAGTCCAGTGCAGGTCTTGGATGGCTTCTTCAAACTTCTTAGGCTCCATTGGTGACAGGAAACTTGAATGCAGAACTGTGCTTTGAATTCTGCTTCTAGTCTGCACTCCCTGTCTTGGATCACCTATTATCTGATCAGTTGGATGGTCTCTTAAATGTCTTGTAGCTGGAGGAAGATTCCCTTCTGGTTGAACATCTCCAGCCCCTTCATTATGTTGCACCTCTTGGTTTTCTTCATCTTCTATTGTGTCTTGTACTCCCCCTGGACAGTATCCTTCATTTTCCAATACTCCATCTTCCCTTGAAGCTTCAACAATGGAGAGCTTGTCCATTCCTTTGCTTATACCTGTTGAGTCATTTGATCTACAAGACAACTCACAGTTGATTAATCTTGTTTCATCAAACACAACATGCACTGATTCTTCAACAACTTGAGTAGTCAAGTTGAAGATTCTATAGGCCTTACTATTTGTGCTGTACCCAACAAATATCCCATCCTGGGATTTGGCAGCAAACTTAGTCAAATATGACTTACCATTGTTAAGTATATAGCATTTGCAACCAAAGATTCTGAAGTAGGATAGATTTGGTTTTCTACCTTTCATAATCTCATAGGGAGTCTTTTTGTGGCTCTTGGTGATAGAAGCCCTATTAATCACATGACAAGCAGTGATTACTGCCTCAGCCCAGAAATATTCTGGTAGAGAGGTGTCACTCAATAGAGTTCTACCAGCTTCAATTAATGTTCTATTCTTTCTTTCAGCAATTCCATTTTGCTGAGGTGTTCTTGGTGAGGAGAACTCTTGGAAAATCCCAAAGTCTTCACATAACTTTGTCATGCTTTCAGATTGAAACTCAGTACCATGGTCACTTCTGATTTTGACCACTGTACTATTCAGTTCAATCTGAATTTGCTTTACAAAATTAAGTAAGACACTTGGGGTTTCAGATTTCTGTCTCAGAAAGAACACCCATGTAAATCTCGAATAGTCATCTACCACCACAAAAGTGTAGACTTTCCTACCTAGACCATGAACTGGCATAGGACCAAAAAGATCCATATGCAAGAGGTATAAGCACCTCACAGAATCCTTGTTTTCAAGGCTTTGAAAGGAGGATTTGGTCTGCTTGCCCTTTTGACAAGCTGAGCATATCCCTTCCTTCATACACTTAACTTGAGGACCATTCCTCACTAACTCTTTGATAAAGAGTTGGCCAATTGTCTTGTAGTTAAGATGAGCCAATCTCTTGTGCCACTTAACACAATGAGAAGCATTGTCATCAGCTACAAGACAGATGGGAGAAGCTTTATTCTCACATACAAAATTAAGACAATATACATTTCTCTTCCTATACCCAGTCAAAATGATCTCTTGATCACTTAACTTTTTGATATGACATCCATCCTTAACAAATGAAATGTCATATCCTAAATCACTCAGCTGGCTTATGCTTATTAGATTGTGTTTCAAACCTTTTATATAAGCCACTTGGGTGATAGTAATTAGGTTAGAAGAAATGTTACCAAACCCTTTGATGACTCCTTTTTCAGATCCACCAAAGATCACTTTAGGTCCATCTTTGACAAATGAATACTCCATCAGCAGCCCCTTTGTTCCAGTCATGTGCCTGGAACAACCACTATCCAAGTACCATATAGGGGCATGGTTACTTGGATTCACCTACAACACAGATTTACTTACCCTTAGAACCCAAGCAAGTCTTGGGTCCTTGGTTCAAGTTAGCATTAACAAAGCTACCATTATTTCTTCTAACAGGTAGACTATTGTTCTTTCTAACACTTGTGTTATACCAGCAGTCTAGTGCAAAATGGCCTCTCTTGCCACAGCACCAACATTCAAACCTATTGTATCTAGTTCTAGATACATCCTTGACAAAAGAATTTCTGTCCATTGCTGGTGCTGCAGCAGCTTCACCCACTGATTTTTTATAACCATTGGGTTTATGAACATAGGTAGGCCTGTTGGCATTTACACCCTTGTTTTTCAGAACATTAGACTTAATATGACCATGAATATTCTCATGATCATATAGGTTAGAAGGCACTTCCACCTTTCTAAACTTAATAGGGACTGAAAAGTTCAGTGGCTTGACAGGAGCTTTGCCTTTCCTCTTGAATTGGCCAGCCCTGGAGTTACCTTTAAATCCTAATCCTGCCTTACCCTTTTGATTCACAAATTCATCAATCAAGGGTAAGACAGACTTTGGCTTAGAGTAACTAGCCACTAAATCTTTTTCAATTTTTAGTCTGGCCTCCAGACTCTTCACTTGATCATTGGTATAATTAATTGTGCCCATCTGAATAATAGTTATATTCTTTAGCTTGGCAATTTCATTTAACTTTTGATCAATTACTTTCTCTAACTCAGTTGCAGCTACCCTTAGTTCAGCAATTTCATGAGCCTGAGATTTAACAAGGTTCTTGCTTTTCTTAAGGGCATGCAACAAGTCCCCATACTTATCTATCAATTGATAGACATCTCCTTCAGATTCAGATGCATCTACATCACTTGATGCAGATGTAGCTGATTCTGTACTTGTACTAGAAACAGATTTCATAGAAGGACATTGTACCTTAATAGGACCAGACTGATTCTGGCATATGTCCTCTTCTGATCCTGCCATTAGTCCCATGCACTGATGATCCTCTTGATCATAGATGGAATCTAGCAACTGCAGAAACTCTTCTTCTTCAGATACAGCATATAGTCCAATATATGCTTCTACTTCAGATTCTGACTCTGAAGTTGACTGATCTGTTAGGCTCTTATCCTTCTTTGCAACAAAGGATTTCTCCTTCTTGCCCTTTTTATGAGTCTTATTCTTGTCTGAAGACTCCTTTCTCTTATCAGGACAGTCAGCCACTACATGTCCAAGTCTATTGCAACAATAGCAGACAATCTTTGAAGTAGTAGCCTTGCTGGGCTTTGATCTGCTCTTTTCTTTCCTTGATGACTTTTTCTTCTGATAATAGTCATCAACTTGCTGTGAAGTAGAGGGCTTAGACTTCCACTGTTTCTTCTTCAAGAACCTCTGGAATTGCCTTGTGAATGCAGCAAAGTCTGCATCTGAATCACAGCTTTCTGAACCCTGATTATCTGAATTTTCTGAACTGACTTCTGCAATTTCCTTAGGATAGGATTGTGATATCCTCCTATTCTTTCTGATGGATTCTGCATTGAATGCCACAGTCTTTTCTCTATGCTCTCCTCTTGAATTCTTTTCCACCTCCTTCCTCACCAAAAGTTGCATTTCATAGGATATCAACTTTCCAAACAAGATGGGAGGAGAGATCTCTGCCAATTTAGCCACTTCTCGTATGGCACAGATCTTTGTGTCCCAATCCTTTGTTAAGGATCTCAAGAATTTGTCATTCAGTTCATAAGTACTGAAGACTTTTCCATAGGACATTAGCTCATTCACAATTCTATAGAATTTCTTATAGCACTCAGTTATGCTATCAGATTTTCCTTGTCTAAAACTTTCATATTCCTGATTGAGCATAGATTTCCTGTCCTGTCTTACTTCTTCTGATCCCTCCATGTAGACAATCAATGTGTCCCACATTTCTTTGGAGGTCTTGCAGTGAATCAGATTCTGAAATGTTGAATCATCTATGACACTTACAATAATGTTCTGTGCTCTTTTATCCATGGTTGCCAAAATGATTTCATCCTTAGTCATTTCAGAATAACTCTTTGGAGTTTGAATATTAGCATCAAGAAATGATACCTTCATTGGAATGAAGGGTCCTTCTTGAACTGTGATGTATATTCTTGGGTCAGATGCCTCCATAAACAACCTGACTCTTTCTTTCCAAATTCCAAAGATTTCCTTCTTGCATATGGGTAATTTCATAGACCCTAGCTCCTTATGATTCTCTCCAGAACCCATCTTCTTGAATCTTAATTCTGCCTTTCAGATCTACCTCAGACTGTTAAGTCCTTTTTGAGTAACCTCCCTCTGATACCACTTGATAGTTTTACTTTCAAGACAACCTAAACACCTAGAGGGGGGGGGGTGAATAGGTTCTAATTGCTTGTACAAATTTTTAGGCAGAATTCAATTACAAAAAATAAAACATCTAGCACAGCATTCACAGACATTTAATCATCACAGATTGCACAATGTTTTATAGTGGTTCCCCAAGGTCTGGGTACATCCACTTTCCCCCTTCACCTATCTAGCAGTATGCTAGATTCGGCCAAACTTCCACTATTCTCAGATCCTCAGATCCTACAGCTCAGAACCTGGATAGGTTCCTACAACTTAGGCACAACAGCCCTACCTCAGCCTTGCCACAAGGCCTACAACTCAGAGAAGAACCTTCTCCTATACTTAGGCAAATAGCCCTACCACTCAGAGATCAACTCTCCTACACTCAGCCTTTATATCACAGGCTTACAACTCAGATCTGTGTAAAACAGATCCTACAGAAATTTAGAAAAGAAGTTTTAATGTCTTGCCTTTGTTGAGAGAGAAGAGGACAAGACAATTCTTGATCAGCTGATGAAATCAACTGAATCTGAGCTTTCTTCAAAGCTTCTTGAATCTGAACTTAGCTGAGTTGATTTCCAAACAGCTTCTTGAGAAAACCACTGATGGCTTCCTTCTTCTTCTTCAAAATTGGTGGATCCCTCTCTATCTAACACCTTTGATGATACTTCTGAATTCTTGTTAGAACTCTTCTTAGATCGATCCTGAGATCGTCTTCTTAGATCTTCTGATGAAGATCTTCTTCAGTGTATTACACCTTCTTGATTTGATTTCTCAATTTGATTGCCAAAGTTTAATCTTCTCATTCCTTGTTTACTTCTCTCTAAATCTGTCTATTTATAGATCTTCTTAATGGTAACCGGCTGATCCGGTTTATAACTGTCTTCTGACAAGTCTGACAACATCAGTTAACTGGCTGCAACCCACAGCTTTCAAGTCTTCAAACAGATCCTGTGCCTTAGTCTTGGTCAGCAATGTGTTGAGACAGACTGTCAGGA